>CAXAJV010000006.1:1200000-2400000 GCA_963969225.1 Xylocopa violacea | reverse complement strand
CAACATTCCAGGCGCGTCGGTCCCTACGTCTCGGTGGTAACATTATATGCGTCTATAACGTTGTATATCCTAATCTAAGGCAACCTTACATCTCGGATGCAATATTTGACAACATTCCTGGCCTGTCCAACCCTACTTCTCGGAGGGAAGAGTATATACGTCTATAACGGTGTATATCCTAATCTAAGGCAACCTAACATCTCGGATGTAATATTGGCTACATTCCTGGCCTGTCGAACCCTACTTCACGGAGGGAACAGTATATACGTCTATAACGTCATATCTCCTAACCTAAGGAAACCTAACATCTCGGATGTAACATTTGACAACATTCCAAGCGTGTCGGTCCCTACGTCTCGGTGGTAACATTACATGATTCTATAACGTTATATATCCTAACCTAAGGCAACCTAACATCTCGGATGTAACATTTGACAACATTCCAGGCGTGTCGGTCCCTAAGTCTCGGTGGTAACGTTACATGCGTCTATAACGTTATATATTCTAACCTAAGGCCACCTAAGAACTCGGATGTAATATTTGACAACATTCCGGGCGCGTCGGATCCTGCTTCTCGGTGGGAACATTATATGCGTCTCTAACGTTGTATGCCCTAATCTAAGGCAACCTAACATCTCGGACGTAACATTTGATAATATTCCAGGCGAGTCGGTCCCTACGTCTCGGTGGTAACATTATATGCGTCTATAACGTTATATATCCTAACCTAAGGCCACCTAACACTCGGATGTAATATTTGACAACATTCCGGGCGCGTTGGATCCTGCTTCTCGGTGGGAACATTATATGCGTCTATAACGTTGTATGTCCTAATCTAAGGCAACCTATTATCACAGACGGAATGTTTTACAACATTCCTGGCGTGTCGGAGCATTCTTTTCGGTGCGAATATTATATACGTCTATAACGGTATATATCCTAATCTAAGGCAACCTAACATCTCGGATGCAACATTTGACAACATTCCAGGCGTGTCGGTCCCTACGTCTCGGTGGTAACATTACATGCTTCTATAACGTTATATATCCTAACCTAATGCAACCTAACATCCCGGATGTAACATTTGACAAAATTCCAGGCGTGTCGGTGCCTACGTCTCGGTGGTAACGTTACATGCGTCTATAACGTTATATATCCTAACCTAAGGCAACCTAACATCTCGGATGCAACATTTAACAACATTCCTGGCCTGTCGAACCCTACTTCACGGAGGGAACAGTATATACGTCTATAACGTTATATATCCTAACCTAAGGCAACCTAACAACTCGGATGTAACATTTGACAACATTCCAGGCTTGTCGGTCCCTACGTCTCGGTGGTAACGTTACATGCGTCTCTAACGTTATATATCCTAACCTAAGGCAACCTAACATCTCGGATGTAATATTGGCTACATTCCTGGCCTATCGAACCCTACTTCACGGAGGGAACAGTATATACGTCTATAACGTCATATCTCCTAACCTAAGGAAACCTAACATCTCGGATGTAACATTTGACAACATTCCAAGCGTGTCGGTCCCTACGTATCGGTGGTAACATTACATGCTTCTATAACGTTATATATCCTAACCTAAGGCAACCTAACATCTCGGATGTAACATTTGACAACATTCCAGGCGTGTCGGTCCCTAGGTCTCGGTGGTAACATTACATGCGTCTATAACGGTATATATCCTAATCTAAGGCAACCTAACATCTCGGATGCAATATTTGACAACATTCCTGGCCTGTCGAACCCTGCTCCTTGGAGGGAACAGTATACACGTCTATAACTTCATATATCCTAACCTAAGGCAACCTAACATCTCGGATGTAACATTTGATAACATTCCAGGCGTGTCGGTCCCTAAGTCTCGGTGGTAACGTTACATGCGTCTATAACGTTATATATTCTAACCTAAGGCCACCTAACAACTCGGATGTAATATTTGACAACATTCCGGGCGCGTCGGATCCTGCTTCTCGGTGGGAACATTATATGCGTCTCTAACGTTGTATGTCCTAATCTAAGGCAACCTAACATCTCGGATGCAATATTTGACAACATTCCTGGCCTGTCGTACCCTACTACTCGGAGGGAACATTATATACGTCTATAACGTTATATATGCTAACCTAAGGCAACCTAACATCTGGGATGTAACATTTGACAACATTCCAGGCGTGTCGGTCCCTACGTCTCGGTGGTAACATTACATGCTTCTATAACGTTACATATCCTAACCTAATGCAACCTAACATCTCGGATGTAACATTTGACAACATTCCAGTCGTGTCGGTCCCTACGTCTCGGTGGTAACGTTACATGCGTCTATAACGATATATATCCTAACCTAAGGCAACCTAACATCTCGGATGCAACATTTGACAACATTCCTGGCCTGTTGAACCCTACTTCACGGAGGGAACAGTATATACGTCTATAACGGTATATATCCTAACCTAAGGCAACCTAACATCTCGGATGTAACATTTGACAACATTCCAGGCGCGTCGGTCCCTACGTCTCGGTGGTAACATTATATGCGTCTATAACGTTGTATATCCTAATCTAAGGCAACCTTACATCTCGGATGCAATATTTGACAACATTCCTGGCCTGTCCAACCCTACTTCTCGGAGGGAAGAGTATATACGTCTATAACGGTGTATATCCTAATCTAAGGCAACCTAACATCTCGGATGTAATATTGGCTACATTCCTGGCCTGTCGAACCCTACTTCACGGAGGGAACAGTATATACGTCTATAACGTCATATCTCCTAACCTAAGGAAACCTAACATCTCGGATGTAACATTTGACAACATTCCAAGCGTGTCGGTCCCTACGTCTCGGTGGTAACATTACATGATTCTATAACGTTATATATCCTAACCTAAGGCAACCTAACATCTCGGATGTAACATTTGACAACATTCCAGGCGTGTCGGTCCCTAGGTCTCGGTGGTAACATTACATGCGTCTATAACGGTATATATCCTAATCTAAGGCAACCTAACATCTCGGATGCAATATTTGACAACATTCCTGGCCTGTCGAACCCTGCTCCTTGGAGGGAACAGTATACACGTCTATAACGTCATATATCCTAACCTAAGGCAACCTAACATCTCGGATGTAACATTTGACAACATTCCAGGCGTGTCGGTCCCTAAGTCTCGGTGGTAACGTTACATGCGTCTATAACGTTATATATTCTAACCTAAGGCCACCTAAGAACTCGGATGTAATATTTGACAACATTCCGGGCGCGTCGGATCCTGCTTCTCGGTGGGAACATTATATGCGTCTCTAACGTTGTATGCCCTAATCTAAGGCAACCTAACATCTCGGATGCAATATTTGACAACATTCCTGGCCTGTCGTACCCTACTCCTCGGAGGGAACAGTATATACGTCTATAAAGGTATATATCCTAATCTAAGGCAACCTAACAACTCGGATGTAATATTTGACAACATTCCGGGCGCGTCGGATCCTGCTTCTCGGTGGGAGCATTATATGCGTCTATAACGTTGTATGTCCTAATCTAAGGCAACCTAACATCTCGGATGCAATTTTTGACAACATTCCTGGCCTGTCGAACCCTACTTCTCGGAGGGAACAGTATATACGTCTATAACGTTATATATCCTAACCTAAGGCAACCTAACATCTCGGACGTAACACTTGATAATATTCCAGGCGAGTCGGTCCCTACGTCTCGGTGGTAACATTATATGCGTCTATAACGTTATATATCCTAACCTAAGGCAACCTAACAACTCGGATGTAACATTTGACAACATTCCAGGCTTGTCGGTCCCTACGTCTCGGTGGTAACGTTACATGCGTCTATAACGTTATATATCCTAACCTAAGGCAACCTAACATCTCGGATGTAATATTGGCTACATTCCTGGCCTATCGAACCCTACTTCACGGAGGGAACAGTATATACGTCTATAACGTCATATCTCCTAACCTAAGGAAACCTAACATCTCGGATGTAACATTTGACAACATTCCAAGCGTGTCGGTCCCTACGTCTCGGTGGTAACATTACATGCTTCTATAACGTTATATATCCTAACCTAAGGCAACCTAACATCTCGGATGTAACATTTGACAACATTCCAGGCGTGTCGGTCCCTAGGTCTCGGTGGTAACATTACATGCGTCTATAACGGTATATATCCTAATCTAAGGCAACCTAACATCTCGGATGCAATATTTGACTACATTCCTGGTCTGTCGAACCCTGCTCCTTGGAGGGAACAGTATACACGTCTATAACGTCATATATCCTAACCTAAGGCAACCTAACATCTCGGATGTAACATTTGATAACATTCCAGCCCTGTCGGTCCCTAAGTCTCGGTGGTAACGTTACATGCGTCTATAACGTTATATATTCTAACCTAAGGCCACCTAACAACTCGGATGTAATATTTGACAACATTCCGGGCGCGTCGGATCCTGCTTCTCGGTGGGAACATTATATGCGTCTATAACGTTGTATGTCCTAATCTAAGGCAACCTAACATCTCGGACGTAACATTTGATAATATTCCAGGCGAGTCGGTCCCTACGTCTCGGTGGTAACATTATATGCGTCTATAACGTTATATATCCTAACCTAAGGCCACCTAACACTCGGATGTAATATTTGACAACATTCCGGGCGCGTTGGATCCTGCTTCTCGGTGGGAACATTATATGCGTCTATAACGTTGTATGTCCTAATCTAAGGCAACCTATTATCACAGACGGAATGTTTTACAACATTCCTGGCGTGTCGGAGCATTCTTTTCGGTGCGAATATTATATACGTCTATAACGGTATATATCCTAATCTAAGGCAACCTAACATCTCGGATGCAACATTTGACAACATTCCAGGCGTGTCGGTCCCTACGTCTCGGTGGTAACATTACATGCTTCTATAACGTTATATATCCTAACCTAATGCAACCTAACATCCCGGATGTAACATTTGACAACATTCCAGGCGTGTCGGTGCCTACGTCTCGGTGGTAACGTTACATGCGTCTATAACTTTATATATCCTAACCTAAGGCAACCTAACATCTCGGATGCAACATTTAACAACATTCCTGGCCTGTCGAACCCTACTTCACGGAGGGAACAGTATATACGTCTATAACGTCATATATCCTAACCTAAGGCAACCTAACATCTCGGATGTATCATTTGACAACATTCCAGGCGTGTCGGTCCCTACGTCTCGGTGGTAACATTACATGCTTCTATTACGTTATATATCCTAACCTAAGGCAACCTAACATCTCGGATGTAACATTTGACAACATTCCAGGCGTGTCGGATCCTGCTTCTCGGTGGGAACATTATATGCGTCTATAACGTTGTATATCCTAATCTAAGGAACCTAACATCTCGGATGCAATTGTTGACAACATTCCTGGCCTGTCGAACCCTACTCCTCGGAGGGAACAGTATATACGTCTATAACGTCATATATCCTAACCTAAGGCAACCTAACATCTCGGATGTAACATTTGACAACATTCCAGGCGTGTCGGTCCCTACGTCTCGGTGGTAACATTATATGCGTCTATAACGTTATATATCCTAATCTAAGGCAACCTAACATCTCGGATGTAATATTTGACAACATTCCTGTCGTGTCGGACCCTACTTCTCGGTGGGAACATTATATACGTCTATAGCGTTATATATCCTAACCTAAGGCAACCTATTATCTCAGACGGAATGTTTTACAACATTCCTGGCGTGTCGGAGCATTCTTTTCGGTGCGAATATTATATACGTCTATAACGGTATATATCCTAATCTAAGGCAACCTAACATCTCGGATGCAACATTTGACAACATTCCAGGCGTGTCGGTCCCTACGTCTCGGTGGTAACATTACATGCTTCTATAACGTTATATATCCTAACCTAATGCAACCTAACATCCCGGATGTAACATTTGACAACATTCCAGGCGTGTCGGTGCCTACGTCTCGGTGGTAACGTTACATGCGTCTATAACGTTATATATCCTAACCTAAGGCAACCTAACATCTCGGATGCAACATTTAACAACATTCCTGGCCTGTCGAACCCTACTTCACGGAGGGAACAGTATATACGTCTATAACGTCATATATCCTAACCTAAGGCAACCTAACATCTCGGATGTATCATTTGACAACATTCCAGGCGTGTCGGTCCCTACGTCTCGGTGGTAACATTACATGCTTCTATTACGTTATATATCCTAACCTAAGGCAACCTAACATCTCGGATGTAACATTTGACAACATTCCAGGCGTGTCGGATCCTGCTTCTCGGTGGGAACATTATATGCGTCTATAACGTTGTATGTCCTAATCTAAGGCAACCTAACATCTCGGATGCAATTGTTGACAACATTCCTGGCCTGTCGAACCCTACTCCTCGGAGGGAACAGTATATACGTCTATAACGTCATATATCCTAACCTAAGGCAACCTAACATCTCGGATGTAACATTTGACAACATTCCAGGCGTGTCGGTCCCTACGTCTCGGTGGTAACATTATATGCGTCTATAACGTTATATATCCTAATCTAAGGCAACCTAACATCTCGGATGTAATATTTGACAACATTCCTGTCGTGTCGGTCCCTACTTCTCGGTGGGAACATTATATACGTCTATAGCGTTATATATCCTAACCTAAGGCAACCTATTATCTCAGACGGAATGTTTTACAACATTCCTGGCGTGTCGGAGCATTCTTTTCGGTGCGAATATTATATACGTCTATAACGGTATATATCCTAATCTAAGGCAACCTAACATCTCGGATGCAACATTTAACAACATTCCTGGCCTGTCGAACCCTACTTCACGGAGGGAACAGTATATACGTCTATAACGTCATATATCCTAACCTAAGGCAACCTAACATCTCGGATGTATCGTTTGACAACATTCCAGGCGTGTCGGACCCTACGTCTCGGTGGTAACATTACATGTTTCTATTACGTTATATATCCTAACCTAAGGCAACCTAACATCTCGGATGTAACATTTGACAACATTCCAGGCGTGTCGGATCCTGCTTCTCGGTTGGAACATTATCTGCGTCTATAACGTTGTATGTCCTAGTCTAAGGCAACCTAACCTCTCGGATGCAATTGTTGACAACATTCCTGGCCTGTCGAACCCTACTCCTCGGAGGGAACAGTATATACGTCTATAACGTCATATATCCTAACCTAAGGCAACCTAACATCTCGGATGTAACATTTGACAACATTCCAGGCGTGTCGGTCCCTACGTCTCGGTGGTAACATTATATGCGTCTATAACGTTATATATCCTAATCTAAGGCAACCTAACATCTCGGATGTAATATTTGACAACATTCCTGTCGTGTCGGACCCTACTTCTCGGTGGGAACATTATATACGTCTATAGCGTTATATATCCTAACCTAAGGCAACCTATTATCTCAGACGGAATATTTTACAACATTCCTGGCGTGTCGGAGCATTCTTTTCGGTGCGAATATTATATACGTCTATAACGGTATATATCCTAATCTAAGGCAACCTAACATCTCGGATGCAATATTTGACAACATTCCTGGCCTGTCGAACCCTACTTCACGGCGGGAACAGTATATACGTCTATAACGTCATATATCCTAACCTAAGGCAACCTAACATCTCGGATGTAACATTTGACAACATTCCAGGCGTGTCGGTCCCTACGTCTCGGTGGTAACATTACATGCTTCTATAACGTTATATATCCTAACCTAATGCAACCTAACATCTCGGATGTAACATTTGACAACATTCCAGGCGTGTCGGTCCCTACGTCTCGGTGGTAACGTTACATGCGTCTATAACGTTATATATCCTAACCTAAGGCAACCTAACATCTCGGATGTATCGTTTGACAACATTCCAGGCGTGTCGGTCCCTACGTCTCGGTGGTAACATTACATGTTTCTATTACGTTATATATCCTAACCTAAGGCAACCTAACATCTCGGATGTAACATTTGACAACATTCCAGGCGTGTCGGATCCTGCTTCTCGGTTGGAACATTATATGCGTCTATAACGTTGTATGTCCTAGTCTAAGGCAACCTAACCTCTCGGATGCAATTGTTGACAACATTCCTGGCCTGTCGAACCCTACTCCTCGGAGGGAACAGTATATACGTCTATAACGTCATATATCCTAACCTAAGGCAACCTAACATCTCGGATGTAACATTTGACAACATTCCAGGCGTGTCGGTCCCTACGTCTCGGTGGTAACATTATATGCGTCTATAACGTTATATATCCTAATCTAAGGCAACCTAACATCTCGGATGTAATATTTGACAACATTCCTGTCGTGTCGGACCCTACTTCTCGGTGGGAACATTATATACGTCTATAGCGTTATATATCCTAACCTAAGGCAACCTATTATCTCAGACGGAATATTTTACAACATTCCTGGCGTGTCGGAGCATTCTTTTCGGTGCGAATATTATATACGTCTATAACGGTATATATCCTAATCTAAGGCAACCTAACATCTCGGATGCAATATTTGACAACATTCCTGGCCTGTCGAACCCTACTTCACGGCGGGAACAGTATATACGTCTATAACGTCATATATCCTAACCTAAGGCAACCTAACATCTCGGATGTAACATTTGACAACATTCCAGGCGTGTCGGTCCCTACGTCTCGGTGGTAACATTACATGCTTCTATAACGTTATATATCCTAACCTAATGCAACCTAACATCTCGGATGTAACATTTGACAACATTCCAGGCGTGTCGGTCCCTACGTCTCGGTGGTAACGTTACATGCGTCTATAACGTTATATATCCTAACCTAAGGCAACCTAACATCTCGGATGTATCGTTTGACAACATTCCAGGCGTGTCGGTCCCTACGTCTCGGTGGTAACATTACATGTTTCTATTACGTTATATATCCTAACCTAAGGCAACCTAACATCTCGGATGTAACATTTGACAACATTCCAGGCGTGTCGGATCCTGCTTCTCGGTTGGAACATTATATGCGTCTACAACGTTGTATGTCCTAGTCTAAGGCAACCTAACCTCTCGGATGCAATTGTTGACAACATTCCTGGCCTGTCGAACCCTACTCCTCGGAGGGAACAGTATATACGTCTATAACGTCATATATCCTAACCTAAGGCAACCTAACATCTCGGATGTAACATTTGACAACATTCCAGGCGTGTCGGTCCCTACGTCTCGGTGGTAACATTATATGCGTCTATAACGTTATATATCCTAATCTAAGGCAACCTAACATCTCGGATGTAATATTTGACAACATTCCTGTCGTGTCGGACCCTACTTCTCGGTGGGAACATTATATACGTCTATAGCGTTATATATCCTAACCTAAGGCAACCTATTATCTCAGACGGAATATTTTACAACATTCCTGGCGTGTCGGAGCATTCTTTTCGGTGCGAATATTATATACGTCTATAACGGTATATATCCTAATCTAAGGCAACCTAACATCTCGGATGTAATATTTGACAACATTCCTGTCGTGTCGGACCCTACTTCTCGGTGGGAACATTATATACGTCTATAGCGTTATATATCCTAACCTAAGGCAACCTATTATCTCAGACGGAATATTTTACAACATTCCTGGCGTGTCGGAGCATTCTTTTCGGTGCGAATATTATATACGTCTATAACGGTATATATCCTAATCTAAGGCAACCTAACATCTCGGATGCAATATTTGACAACATTCCTGGCCTGTCGAACCCTACTTCACGGCGGGAACAGTATATACGTCTATAACGTCATATATCCTAACCTAAGGCAACCTAACATCTCGGATGTAACATTTGACAACATTCCAGGCGTGTCGGTCCCTACGTCTCGGTGGTAACATTACATGCTTCTATAACGTTATATATCCTAACCTAATGCAACCTAACATCTCGGATGTAACATTTGACAACATTCCAGGCGTGTCGGTCCCTACGTCTCGGTGGTAACGTTACATGCGTCTATAACGTTATATATCCTAACCTAAGGCAACCTAACATCTCGGATGCAACATTTAACAACATTCCTGGCCTGTCGAACCCTACTTCACGGAGGGAACAGTATATACGTCTATAACGTCATATATCCTAACCTAAGGCAACCTAACATCTCGGATGTATCATTTGACAACATCCCAGGCGTGTCGGTCCCTACGTCTCGGTGGTAACATTACATGCGTCTATAACGTTATATATTCTAACCTAAGGCCACCTAACAACTCGGATGTAATATTTGACAACATTCCGGGCGCGTCGGATCCTGCTTCTCGGTGGGAACATTATATGCGTCTATAACGTTGTATGTCCTAATCTAAGGCAACCTAACATCTCGGATGCAATTGTTGACAACATTCCTGGCCTGTCGAACCCTACTTCTCGGAGGGAACAGTATGTACCTCTATAACGTTATATATCCTAACCTAAGGCAACCTTACATCTCGGACGTAACATTTGATAATATTCCAGGCGAGTCGGTCCCTACGTCTCGGTGGTAACATTATATGCGTGTATAACGTTATATATCCTAACCTAAGGCAACCTAACATCTCGGATGTAACATTTGACAACATTCCAGGCGTGTCGGTCCCTACGTCTCGGTGGTAACGTTACATGCGTCTATAACGTTATATATCCTAACCGAAGGCAGCCTAACATCTCGGATTCAACATTTGACAACATTCCTGGCCTGTCGAACCCTACTTCACGGAGGGAACAGTATATACGTCTATAACGTCATATATCCTAACCTAAGGCAACCTAACATCTCGGATGTAACATTTGACAACATTCCAGGCGTGTCGGTCCCTACGTCTCGGTGGTAACATTACATGCGTCTATAACGGTATATATCCTAACCTAATGCAACCTAACATCTCGGATGTAACATTTGACAACATTCCAGGCGTGTCGGTCCCTACGTCTCGGTGGTAACGTTACATGCGTCTATAACGTTATATATCCTAACCTAAGGCAACCTAACATCTCGGATGCAACATTTGATAACATTCCTGGCCTGTCGAACCCTACTTCTCGGAGGGAAGAGTATATACGTCTATAACGGTGTATATCCTAATCTAAGGCAACCTAACATCTCGGATGTAATATTGGCTACATTCCTGGCCTGTCGAACCCTACTTCACGGAGGGAACAGTATATACGTCTATAACGTCATATCTCCTAACCTAAGGAAACCTAAAATCTCGGATGTAACATTTGACAACATTCCAAGCGTGTCGGTCCCTACGTCTCGGTGGTAACATTACATGCTTCTATAACGTTATATATCCTAACCTAAGGCAACCTAACATCTCGGATGTAACATTTGACAACATTCCAGGCGTGT
This sequence comes from Xylocopa violacea, assembly GCA_963969225.1. Classification (NCBI taxonomy): domain Eukaryota; kingdom Metazoa; phylum Arthropoda; class Insecta; order Hymenoptera; family Apidae; genus Xylocopa; species Xylocopa violacea. Next base: position 2,388,546 of record CAXAJV010000006.1, on the reverse strand, counting down.
CGGTCCCTAGGTCTCGGTGGTAACATTACATGCGTCTATAACGGTATATATCCTAATCTAAGGCAACCTAACATCTCGGATGCAATATTTGACAACATTCCTGGCATGTCGAACCCTGCTCCTTGGAGGGAACAGTATACACGTCTATAACGTCATATATCCTAACCTAAGGCAACCTAACATCTCGGATGTAACATTTGACAACATTCCAGGCGTGTCGGTCCCTAAGTCTCGGTGGTAACGTTACATGCGTCTATAACGTTATATATTCTAACCTAAGGCCACCTAACAACTCGGATGTAATATTTGACAACATTCCAGGCGTGTCGGTCCCTACGTCTCGGTGGTAACATTATATGCGTCTATAACGTTATATATCCTAACCTAAGGCAACCTAACAACTCGGATGTAATATTTGACAACATTCCTGGCGCGTCGGACCCTGCTTCTCGGTGGGAACATTATATGCGTCTATAACGTTGTATGTCCTAATCTAAGGCAACCTAACATCTCGGACGTAACATTTGATAATATTCCAGGCCAGTCGGTCCCTACGTCTCGGTGATAACATTATATGCGTCTATAACGTTATATATCCTAACCTAAGGCAACCTAACAACTCGGATGTAATATTTGACAACATTCCGGGCGCGTCGGATCCTGCTTCTCGGTGGGAGCATTATATGCGTCTATAACGTTGTATGTCCTAATCTAAGGCAACCTAACATCTCGGATGCAATATTTGACAACATTCCTGGCCTGTCGAACCCTACTTCTCGGAGGGAACAGTATATACGTCTATAACCTTATATATCCTAACCTAAGGCAACCTAACATCTCGGACGTAACACTTGATAATATTCCAGGCGAGTCAGTCCCTACGTCTCGGTGGTAACATTATATGCGTCTATAACGTTATATATCCTAACCTAAGGCAACCTAACAACTCGGATGTAACATTTGACAACATTCCAGGCTTGTCGGTCCCTACGTCTCGGTGGTAACGTTACATGCGTCTCTAACGTTATATATCCTAACCTAAGGCAACCTAACATCTCGGATGTAATATTGGCTACATTCCTGGCCTATCGAACCCTACTTCACGGAGGGAACAGTATATACGTCTATAACGTCATATCTCCTAACCTAAGGAAACCTAACATCTCGGATGTAACATTTGACAACATTCCAAGCGTGTCGGTCCCTACGTATCGGTGGTAACATTACATGCTTCTATAACGTTATATATCCTAACCTAAGGCAACCTAACATCTCGGATGTAACATTTGACAACATTCCAGGCGTGTCGGTCCCTAGGTCTCGGTGGTAACATTACATGCGTCTATAACGGTATATATCCTAATCTAAGGCAACCTAACATCTCGGATGCAATATTTGACAACATTCCTGGCCTGTCGAACCCTGCTCCTTGGAGGGAACAGTATACACGTCTATAACGTCATATATCCTAACCTAAGGCAACCTAACATCTCGGATGTAACATTTGATAACATTCCAGGCGTGTCGGTCCCTAAGTCTCGGTGGTAACGTTACATGCGTCTATAACGTTATATATTCTAACCTAAGGCCACCTAACAACTCGGATGTAATATTTGACAACATTCCGGGCGAGTCGGATCCTGCTTCTCGGTGGGAACAATATATGCGTCTATAACGTTGTATGTCCTAATCTAAGGCAACCTAACATCTCTGATGCAATATTTGACAACATTCCTGGCCTGTCGAACCCTACTCATCGGAGGGAACAGTATATACGTCTATAACGTCATATATCCTAACCTAAGGCAACCTAACATCTCGGATGTAACATTTGACAACATTCCAGGCGTGTCGGTCCCTAAGTCTCGGTGGTAACGTTACATGCGTCTATAACGTTATATATTCTAACCTAAGGCCACCTAACAACTCGGATGTAATATTTGACAACATTCCGGGCGCGTCGGATCCTGCTTCTCGGTGGGAACATTATATGCGTCTCTAACGTTGTATGTCCTAATCTAAGGCAACCTAACATCTCGGATGCAATATTTGACAACATTCCTGGCCTGTCGTACCCTACTACACGGAGGGAACATTATATACGTCTATAACGTTATATATGCTAACCTAAGGCAACCTAACATCTGGGATGTAACATTTGACAACATTCCAGGCGTGTCGGTCCCTACGTCTCGGTGGTAACATTACATGCTTCTATAACGTTACATATCCTAACCTAATGCAACCTAACATCTCGGATGTAACATTTGACAACATTCCAGTCGTGTCGGTCCCTACGTCTCGGTGGTAACGTTACATGCGTCTATAACGATATATATCCTAACCTAAGGCAACCTAACATCTCGGATGCAACATTTGACAACATTCCTGGCCTGTTGAACCCTACTTCACGGAGGGAACAGTATATACGTCTATAACGGTATATATCCTAACCTAAGGCAACCTAACATCTCGGATGTAACATTTGACAACATTCCAGGCGCGTCGGTCCCTACGTCTCGGTGGTAACATTATATGCGTCTATAACGTTGTATATCCTAATCTAAGGCAACCTTACATCTCGGATGCAATATTTGACAACATTCCTGGCCTGTCCAACCCTACTTCTCGGAGGGAAGAGTATATACGTCTATAACGGTGTATATCCTAATCTAAGGCAACCTAACATCTCGGATGTAATATTGGCTACATTCCTGGCCTGTCGAACCCTACTTCACGGAGGGAACAGTATATACGTCTATAACGTCATATCTCCTAACCTAAGGAAACCTAACATCTCGGATGTAACATTTGACAACATTCCAAGCGTGTCGGTCCCTACGTCTCGGTGGTAACATTACATGATTCTATAACGTTATATATCCTAACCTAAGGCAACCTAACATCTCGGATGTAACATTTGACAACATTCCAGGCGTGTCGGTCCCTAAGTCTCGGTGGTAACGTTACATGCGTCTATAACGTTATATATTCTAACCTAAGGCCACCTAAGAACTCGGATGTAATATTTGACAACATTCCGGGCGCGTCGGATCCTGCTTCTCGGTGGGAACATTATATGCGTCTCTAACGTTGTATGCCCTAATCTAAGGCAACCTAACATCTCGGACGTAACATTTGATAATATTCCAGGCGAGTCGGTCCCTACGTCTCGGTGGTAACATTATATGCGTCTATAACGTTATATATCCTAACCTAAGGCCACCTAACACTCGGATGTAATATTTGACAACATTCCGGGCGCGTTGGATCCTGCTTCTCGGTGGGAACATTATATGCGTCTATAACGTTGTATGTCCTAATCTAAGGCAACCTATTATCACAGACGGAATGTTTTACAACATTCCTGGCGTGTCGGAGCATTCTTTTCGGTGCGAATATTATATACGTCTATAACGGTATATATCCTAATCTAAGGCAACCTAACATCTCGGATGCAACATTTGACAACATTCCAGGCGTGTCGGTCCCTACGTCTCGGTGGTAACATTACATGCTTCTATAACGTTATATATCCTAACCTAATGCAACCTAACATCCCGGATGTAACATTTGACAAAATTCCAGGCGTGTCGGTGCCTACGTCTCGGTGGTAACGTTACATGCGTCTATAACGTTATATATCCTAACCTAAGGCAACCTAACATCTCGGATGCAACATTTAACAACATTCCTGGCCTGTCGAACCCTACTTCACGGAGGGAACAGTATATACGTCTATAACGTTATATATCCTAACCTAAGGCAACCTAACAACTCGGATGTAACATTTGACAACATTCCAGGCTTGTCGGTCCCTACGTCTCGGTGGTAACGTTACATGCGTCTCTAACGTTATATATCCTAACCTAAGGCAACCTAACATCTCGGATGTAATATTGGCTACATTCCTGGCCTATCGAACCCTACTTCACGGAGGGAACAGTATATACGTCTATAACGTCATATCTCCTAACCTAAGGAAACCTAACATCTCGGATGTAACATTTGACAACATTCCAAGCGTGTCGGTCCCTACGTATCGGTGGTAACATTACATGCTTCTATAACGTTATATATCCTAACCTAAGGCAACCTAACATCTCGGATGTAACATTTGACAACATTCCAGGCGTGTCGGTCCCTAGGTCTCGGTGGTAACATTACATGCGTCTATAACGGTATATATCCTAATCTAAGGCAACCTAACATCTCGGATGCAATATTTGACAACATTCCTGGCCTGTCGAACCCTGCTCCTTGGAGGGAACAGTATACACGTCTATAACTTCATATATCCTAACCTAAGGCAACCTAACATCTCGGATGTAACATTTGATAACATTCCAGGCGTGTCGGTCCCTAAGTCTCGGTGGTAACGTTACATGCGTCTATAACGTTATATATTCTAACCTAAGGCCACCTAACAACTCGGATGTAATATTTGACAACATTCCGGGCGCGTCGGATCCTGCTTCTCGGTGGGAACATTATATGCGTCTCTAACGTTGTATGTCCTAATCTAAGGCAACCTAACATCTCGGATGCAATATTTGACAACATTCCTGGCCTGTCGTACCCTACTACTCGGAGGGAACATTATATACGTCTATAACGTTATATATGCTAACCTAAGGCAACCTAACATCTGGGATGTAACATTTGACAACATTCCAGGCGTGTCGGTCCCTACGTCTCGGTGGTAACATTACATGCTTCTATAACGTTACATATCCTAACCTAATGCAACCTAACATCTCGGATGTAACATTTGACAACATTCCAGTCGTGTCGGTCCCTACGTCTCGGTGGTAACGTTACATGCGTCTATAACGATATATATCCTAACCTAAGGCAACCTAACATCTCGGATGCAACATTTGACAACATTCCTGGCCTGTTGAACCCTACTTCACGGAGGGAACAGTATATACGTCTATAACGGTATATATCCTAACCTAAGGCAACCTAACATCTCGGATGTAACATTTGACAACATTCCAGGCGCGTCGGTCCCTACGTCTCGGTGGTAACATTATATGCGTCTATAACGTTGTATATCCTAATCTAAGGCAACCTTACATCTCGGATGCAATATTTGACAACATTCCTGGCCTGTCCAACCCTACTTCTCGGAGGGAAGAGTATATACGTCTATAACGGTGTATATCCTAATCTAAGGCAACCTAACATCTCGGATGTAATATTGGCTACATTCCTGGCCTGTCGAACCCTACTTCACGGAGGGAACAGTATATACGTCTATAACGTCATATCTCCTAACCTAAGGAAACCTAACATCTCGGATGTAACATTTGACAACATTCCAAGCGTGTCGGTCCCTACGTCTCGGTGGTAACATTACATGATTCTATAACGTTATATATCCTAACCTAAGGCAACCTAACATCTCGGATGTAACATTTGACAACATTCCAGGCGTGTCGGTCCCTAGGTCTCGGTGGTAACATTACATGCGTCTATAACGGTATATATCCTAATCTAAGGCAACCTAACATCTCGGATGCAATATTTGACAACATTCCTGGCCTGTCGAACCCTGCTCCTTGGAGGGAACAGTATACACGTCTATAACGTCATATATCCTAACCTAAGGCAACCTAACATCTCGGATGTAACATTTGACAACATTCCAGGCGTGTCGGTCCCTAAGTCTCGGTGGTAACGTTACATGCGTCTATAACGTTATATATTCTAACCTAAGGCCACCTAAGAACTCGGATGTAATATTTGACAACATTCCGGGCGCGTCGGATCCTGCTTCTCGGTGGGAACATTATATGCGTCTCTAACGTTGTATGCCCTAATCTAAGGCAACCTAACATCTCGGATGCAATATTTGACAACATTCCTGGCCTGTCGTACCCTACTCCTCGGAGGGAACAGTATATACGTCTATAAAGGTATATATCCTAATCTAAGGCAACCTAACAACTCGGATGTAATATTTGACAACATTCCGGGCGCGTCGGATCCTGCTTCTCGGTGGGAGCATTATATGCGTCTATAACGTTGTATGTCCTAATCTAAGGCAACCTAACATCTCGGATGCAATTTTTGACAACATTCCTGGCCTGTCGAACCCTACTTCTCGGAGGGAACAGTATATACGTCTATAACGTTATATATCCTAACCTAAGGCAACCTAACATCTCGGACGTAACACTTGATAATATTCCAGGCGAGTCGGTCCCTACGTCTCGGTGGTAACATTATATGCGTCTATAACGTTATATATCCTAACCTAAGGCAACCTAACAACTCGGATGTAACATTTGACAACATTCCAGGCTTGTCGGTCCCTACGTCTCGGTGGTAACGTTACATGCGTCTATAACGTTATATATCCTAACCTAAGGCAACCTAACATCTCGGATGTAATATTGGCTACATTCCTGGCCTATCGAACCCTACTTCACGGAGGGAACAGTATATACGTCTATAACGTCATATCTCCTAACCTAAGGAAACCTAACATCTCGGATGTAACATTTGACAACATTCCAAGCGTGTCGGTCCCTACGTCTCGGTGGTAACATTACATGCTTCTATAACGTTATATATCCTAACCTAAGGCAACCTAACATCTCGGATGTAACATTTGACAACATTCCAGGCGTGTCGGTCCCTAGGTCTCGGTGGTAACATTACATGCGTCTATAACGGTATATATCCTAATCTAAGGCAACCTAACATCTCGGATGCAATATTTGACTACATTCCTGGTCTGTCGAACCCTGCTCCTTGGAGGGAACAGTATACACGTCTATAACGTCATATATCCTAACCTAAGGCAACCTAACATCTCGGATGTAACATTTGATAACATTCCAGCCCTGTCGGTCCCTAAGTCTCGGTGGTAACGTTACATGCGTCTATAACGTTATATATTCTAACCTAAGGCCACCTAACAACTCGGATGTAATATTTGACAACATTCCGGGCGCGTCGGATCCTGCTTCTCGGTGGGAACATTATATGCGTCTATAACGTTGTATGTCCTAATCTAAGGCAACCTAACATCTCGGACGTAACATTTGATAATATTCCAGGCGAGTCGGTCCCTACGTCTCGGTGGTAACATTATATGCGTCTATAACGTTATATATCCTAACCTAAGGCCACCTAACACTCGGATGTAATATTTGACAACATTCCGGGCGCGTTGGATCCTGCTTCTCGGTGGGAACATTATATGCGTCTATAACGTTGTATGTCCTAATCTAAGGCAACCTATTATCACAGACGGAATGTTTTACAACATTCCTGGCGTGTCGGAGCATTCTTTTCGGTGCGAATATTATATACGTCTATAACGGTATATATCCTAATCTAAGGCAACCTAACATCTCGGATGCAACATTTGACAACATTCCAGGCGTGTCGGTCCCTACGTCTCGGTGGTAACATTACATGCTTCTATAACGTTATATATCCTAACCTAATGCAACCTAACATCCCGGATGTAACATTTGACAACATTCCAGGCGTGTCGGTGCCTACGTCTCGGTGGTAACGTTACATGCGTCTATAACTTTATATATCCTAACCTAAGGCAACCTAACATCTCGGATGCAACATTTAACAACATTCCTGGCCTGTCGAACCCTACTTCACGGAGGGAACAGTATATACGTCTATAACGTCATATATCCTAACCTAAGGCAACCTAACATCTCGGATGTATCATTTGACAACATTCCAGGCGTGTCGGTCCCTACGTCTCGGTGGTAACATTACATGCTTCTATTACGTTATATATCCTAACCTAAGGCAACCTAACATCTCGGATGTAACATTTGACAACATTCCAGGCGTGTCGGATCCTGCTTCTCGGTGGGAACATTATATGCGTCTATAACGTTGTATATCCTAATCTAAGGAACCTAACATCTCGGATGCAATTGTTGACAACATTCCTGGCCTGTCGAACCCTACTCCTCGGAGGGAACAGTATATACGTCTATAACGTCATATATCCTAACCTAAGGCAACCTAACATCTCGGATGTAACATTTGACAACATTCCAGGCGTGTCGGTCCCTACGTCTCGGTGGTAACATTATATGCGTCTATAACGTTATATATCCTAATCTAAGGCAACCTAACATCTCGGATGTAATATTTGACAACATTCCTGTCGTGTCGGACCCTACTTCTCGGTGGGAACATTATATACGTCTATAGCGTTATATATCCTAACCTAAGGCAACCTATTATCTCAGACGGAATGTTTTACAACATTCCTGGCGTGTCGGAGCATTCTTTTCGGTGCGAATATTATATACGTCTATAACGGTATATATCCTAATCTAAGGCAACCTAACATCTCGGATGCAACATTTGACAACATTCCAGGCGTGTCGGTCCCTACGTCTCGGTGGTAACATTACATGCTTCTATAACGTTATATATCCTAACCTAATGCAACCTAACATCCCGGATGTAACATTTGACAACATTCCAGGCGTGTCGGTGCCTACGTCTCGGTGGTAACGTTACATGCGTCTATAACGTTATATATCCTAACCTAAGGCAACCTAACATCTCGGATGCAACATTTAACAACATTCCTGGCCTGTCGAACCCTACTTCACGGAGGGAACAGTATATACGTCTATAACGTCATATATCCTAACCTAAGGCAACCTAACATCTCGGATGTATCATTTGACAACATTCCAGGCGTGTCGGTCCCTACGTCTCGGTGGTAACATTACATGCTTCTATTACGTTATATATCCTAACCTAAGGCAACCTAACATCTCGGATGTAACATTTGACAACATTCCAGGCGTGTCGGATCCTGCTTCTCGGTGGGAACATTATATGCGTCTATAACGTTGTATGTCCTAATCTAAGGCAACCTAACATCTCGGATGCAATTGTTGACAACATTCCTGGCCTGTCGAACCCTACTCCTCGGAGGGAACAGTATATACGTCTATAACGTCATATATCCTAACCTAAGGCAACCTAACATCTCGGATGTAACATTTGACAACATTCCAGGCGTGTCGGTCCCTACGTCTCGGTGGTAACATTATATGCGTCTATAACGTTATATATCCTAATCTAAGGCAACCTAACATCTCGGATGTAATATTTGACAACATTCCTGTCGTGTCGGTCCCTACTTCTCGGTGGGAACATTATATACGTCTATAGCGTTATATATCCTAACCTAAGGCAACCTATTATCTCAGACGGAATGTTTTACAACATTCCTGGCGTGTCGGAGCATTCTTTTCGGTGCGAATATTATATACGTCTATAACGGTATATATCCTAATCTAAGGCAACCTAACATCTCGGATGCAACATTTAACAACATTCCTGGCCTGTCGAACCCTACTTCACGGAGGGAACAGTATATACGTCTATAACGTCATATATCCTAACCTAAGGCAACCTAACATCTCGGATGTATCGTTTGACAACATTCCAGGCGTGTCGGACCCTACGTCTCGGTGGTAACATTACATGTTTCTATTACGTTATATATCCTAACCTAAGGCAACCTAACATCTCGGATGTAACATTTGACAACATTCCAGGCGTGTCGGATCCTGCTTCTCGGTTGGAACATTATCTGCGTCTATAACGTTGTATGTCCTAGTCTAAGGCAACCTAACCTCTCGGATGCAATTGTTGACAACATTCCTGGCCTGTCGAACCCTACTCCTCGGAGGGAACAGTATATACGTCTATAACGTCATATATCCTAACCTAAGGCAACCTAACATCTCGGATGTAACATTTGACAACATTCCAGGCGTGTCGGTCCCTACGTCTCGGTGGTAACATTATATGCGTCTATAACGTTATATATCCTAATCTAAGGCAACCTAACATCTCGGATGTAATATTTGACAACATTCCTGTCGTGTCGGACCCTACTTCTCGGTGGGAACATTATATACGTCTATAGCGTTATATATCCTAACCTAAGGCAACCTATTATCTCAGACGGAATATTTTACAACATTCCTGGCGTGTCGGAGCATTCTTTTCGGTGCGAATATTATATACGTCTATAACGGTATATATCCTAATCTAAGGCAACCTAACATCTCGGATGCAATATTTGACAACATTCCTGGCCTGTCGAACCCTACTTCACGGCGGGAACAGTATATACGTCTATAACGTCATATATCCTAACCTAAGGCAACCTAACATCTCGGATGTAACATTTGACAACATTCCAGGCGTGTCGGTCCCTACGTCTCGGTGGTAACATTACATGCTTCTATAACGTTATATATCCTAACCTAATGCAACCTAACATCTCGGATGTAACATTTGACAACATTCCAGGCGTGTCGGTCCCTACGTCTCGGTGGTAACGTTACATGCGTCTATAACGTTATATATCCTAACCTAAGGCAACCTAACATCTCGGATGTATCGTTTGACAACATTCCAGGCGTGTCGGTCCCTACGTCTCGGTGGTAACATTACATGTTTCTATTACGTTATATATCCTAACCTAAGGCAACCTAACATCTCGGATGTAACATTTGACAACATTCCAGGCGTGTCGGATCCTGCTTCTCGGTTGGAACATTATATGCGTCTATAACGTTGTATGTCCTAGTCTAAGGCAACCTAACCTCTCGGATGCAATTGTTGACAACATTCCTGGCCTGTCGAACCCTACTCCTCGGAGGGAACAGTATATACGTCTATAACGTCATATATCCTAACCTAAGGCAACCTAACATCTCGGATGTAACATTTGACAACATTCCAGGCGTGTCGGTCCCTACGTCTCGGTGGTAACATTATATGCGTCTATAACGTTATATATCCTAATCTAAGGCAACCTAACATCTCGGATGTAATATTTGACAACATTCCTGTCGTGTCGGACCCTACTTCTCGGTGGGAACATTATATACGTCTATAGCGTTATATATCCTAACCTAAGGCAACCTATTATCTCAGACGGAATATTTTACAACATTCCTGGCGTGTCGGAGCATTCTTTTCGGTGCGAATATTATATACGTCTATAACGGTATATATCCTAATCTAAGGCAACCTAACATCTCGGATGCAATATTTGACAACATTCCTGGCCTGTCGAACCCTACTTCACGGCGGGAACAGTATATACGTCTATAACGTCATATATCCTAACCTAAGGCAACCTAACATCTCGGATGTAACATTTGACAACATTCCAGGCGTGTCGGTCCCTACGTCTCGGTGGTAACATTACATGCTTCTATAACGTTATATATCCTAACCTAATGCAACCTAACATCTCGGATGTAACATTTGACAACATTCCAGGCGTGTCGGTCCCTACGTCTCGGTGGTAACGTTACATGCGTCTATAACGTTATATATCCTAACCTAAGGCAACCTAACATCTCGGATGTATCGTTTGACAACATTCCAGGCGTGTCGGTCCCTACGTCTCGGTGGTAACATTACATGTTTCTATTACGTTATATATCCTAACCTAAGGCAACCTAACATCTCGGATGTAACATTTGACAACATTCCAGGCGTGTCGGATCCTGCTTCTCGGTTGGAACATTATATGCGTCTACAACGTTGTATGTCCTAGTCTAAGGCAACCTAACCTCTCGGATGCAATTGTTGACAACATTCCTGGCCTGTCGAACCCTACTCCTCGGAGGGAACAGTATATACGTCTATAACGTCATATATCCTAACCTAAGGCAACCTAACATCTCGGATGTAACATTTGACAACATTCCAGGCGTGTCGGTCCCTACGTCTCGGTGGTAACATTATATGCGTCTATAACGTTATATATCCTAATCTAAGGCAACCTAACATCTCGGATGTAATATTTGACAACATTCCTGTCGTGTCGGACCCTACTTCTCGGTGGGAACATTATATACGTCTATAGCGTTATATATCCTAACCTAAGGCAACCTATTATCTCAGACGGAATATTTTACAACATTCCTGGCGTGTCGGAGCATTCTTTTCGGTGCGAATATTATATACGTCTATAACGGTATATATCCTAATCTAAGGCAACCTAACATCTCGGATGTAATATTTGACAACATTCCTGTCGTGTCGGACCCTACTTCTCGGTGGGAACATTATATACGTCTATAGCGTTATATATCCTAACCTAAGGCAACCTATTATCTCAGACGGAATATTTTACAACATTCCTGGCGTGTCGGAGCATTCTTTTCGGTGCGAATATTATATACGTCTATAACGGTATATATCCTAATCTAAGGCAACCTAACATCTCGGATGCAATATTTGACAACATTCCTGGCCTGTCGAACCCTACTTCACGGCGGGAACAGTATATACGTCTATAACGTCATATATCCTAACCTAAGGCAACCTAACATCTCGGATGTAACATTTGACAACATTCCAGGCGTGTCGGTCCCTACGTCTCGGTGGTAACATTACATGCTTCTATAACGTTATATATCCTAACCTAATGCAACCTAACATCTCGGATGTAACATTTGACAACATTCCAGGCGTGTCGGTCCCTACGTCTCGGTGGTAACGTTACATGCGTCTATAACGTTATATATCCTAACCTAAGGCAACCTAACATCTCGGATGCAACATTTAACAACATTCCTGGCCTGTCGAACCCTACTTCACGGAGGGAACAGTATATACGTCTATAACGTCATATATCCTAACCTAAGGCAACCTAACATCTCGGATGTATCATTTGACAACATCCCAGGCGTGTCGGTCCCTACGTCTCGGTGGTAACATTACATGCGTCTATAACGTTATATATTCTAACCTAAGGCCACCTAACAACTCGGATGTAATATTTGACAACATTCCGGGCGCGTCGGATCCTGCTTCTCGGTGGGAACATTATATGCGTCTATAACGTTGTATGTCCTAATCTAAGGCAACCTAACATCTCGGATGCAATTGTTGACAACATTCCTGGCCTGTCGAACCCTACTCCTCGGAGGGAACAGTATATACGTCTATAACGTCATATATCCTAACCTAAGGCAACCTAACATCTCGGATGTAACATTTGACAACATTCCAGGCGTGTCGGTCCCTACGTCTCGGTGGTAACATTATATGCGTCTATAACGTTATATATCCTAACCTAAGGCCACCTAACACTCGGATGTAATATTTGACAACATTCCGGGCGCGTTGGATCCTGCTTCTCGGTGGGAACATTATATGCGTCTATAACGTTGTATGTCCTAATCTAAGGCAACCTATTATCACAGACGGAATGTTTTACAACATTCCTGGCGTGTCGGAGCATTCTTTTCGGTGCGAATATTATATACGTCTATAACGGTATATATCCTAATCTAAGGCAACCTAACATCTCGGATGCAACATTTGACAACATTCCAGGCGTGTCGGTCCCTACGTCTCGGTGGTAACATTACATGCTTCTATAACGTTATATATCCTAACCTAATGCAACCTAACATCCCGGATGTAACATTTGACAACATTCCAGGCGTGTCGGTGCCTACGTCTCGGTGGTAACGTTACATGCGTCTATAACTTTATATATCCTAACCTAAGGCAACCTAACATCTCGGATGCAACATTTAACAACATTCCTGGCCTGTCGAACCCTACTTCACGGAGGGAACAGTATATACGTCTATAACGTCATATATCCTAACCTAAGGCAACCTAACATCTCGGATGTATCATTTGACAACATTCCAGGCGTGTCGGTCCCTACGTCTCGGTGGTAACATTACATGCTTCTATTACGTTATATATCCTAACCTAAGGCAACCTAACATCTCGGATGTAACATTTGACAACATTCCAGGCGTGTCGGATCCTGCTTCTCGGTGGGAACATTATATGCGTCTATAACGTTGTATATCCTAATCTAAGGAACCTAACATCTCGGATGCAATTGTTGACAACATTCCTGGCCTGTCGAACCCTACTCCTCGGAGGGAACAGTATATACGTCTATAACGTCATATATCCTAACCTAAGGCAACCTAACATCTCGGATGTAACATTTGACAACATTCCAGGCGTGTCGGTCCCTACGTCTCGGTGGTAACATTATATGCGTCTATAACGTTATATATCCTAATCTAAGGCAACCTAACATCTCGGATGTAATATTTGACAACATTCCTGTCGTGTCGGACCCTACTTCTCGGTGGGAACATTATATACGTCTATAGCGTTATATATCCTAACCTAAGGCAACCTATTATCTCAGACGGAATGTTTTACAACATTCCTGGCGTGTCGGAGCATTCTTTTCGGTGCGAATATTATATACGTCTATAACGGTATATATCCTAATCTAAGGCAACCTAACATCTCGGATGCAACATTTGACAACATTCCAGGCGTGTCGGTCCCTACGTCTCGGTGGTAACATTACATGCTTCTATAACGTTATATATCCTAACCTAATGCAACCTAACATCCCGGATGTAACATTTGACAACATTCCAGGCGTGTCGGTGCCTACGTCTCGGTGGTAACGTTACATGCGTCTATAACGTTATATATCCTAACCTAAGGCAACCTAACATCTCGGATGCAACATTTAACAACATTCCTGGCCTGTCGAACCCTACTTCACGGAGGGAACAGTATATACGTCTATAACGTCATATATCCTAACCTAAGGCAACCTAACATCTCGGATGTATCATTTGACAACATTCCAGGCGTGTCGGTCCCTACGTCTCGGTGGTAACATTACATGCTTCTATTACGTTATATATCCTAACCTAAGGCAACCTAACATCTCGGATGTAACATTTGACAACATTCCAGGCGTGTCGGATCCTGCTTCTCGGTGGGAACATTATATGCGTCTATAACGTTGTATGTCCTAATCTAAGGCAACCTAACATCTCGGATGCAATTGTTGACAACATTCCTGGCCTGTCGAACCCTACTCCTCGGAGGGAACAGTATATACGTCTATAACGTCATATATCCTAACCTAAGGCAACCTAACATCTCGGATGTAACATTTGACAACATTCCAGGCGTGTCGGTCCCTACGTCTCGGTGGTAACATTATATGCGTCTATAACGTTATATATCCTAATCTAAGGCAACCTAACATCTCGGATGTAATATTTGACAACATTCCTGTCGTGTCGGTCCCTACTTCTCGGTGGGAACATTATATACGTCTATAGCGTTATATATCCTAACCTAAGGCAACCTATTATCTCAGACGGAATGTTTTACAACATTCCTGGCGTGTCGGAGCATTCTTTTCGGTGCGAATATTATATACGTCTATAACGGTATATATCCTAATCTAAGGCAACCTAACATCTCGGATGCAACATTTAACAACATTCCTGGCCTGTCGAACCCTACTTCACGGAGGGAACAGTATATACGTCTATAACGTCATATATCCTAACCTAAGGCAACCTAACATCTCGGATGTATCGTTTGACAACATTCCAGGCGTGTCGGACCCTACGTCTCGGTGGTAACATTACATGTTTCTATTACGTTATATATCCTAACCTAAGGCAACCTAACATCTCGGATGTAACATTTGACAACATTCCAGGCGTGTCGGATCCTGCTTCTCGGTTGGAACATTATCTGCGTCTATAACGTTGTATGTCCTAGTCTAAGGCAACCTAACCTCTCGGATGCAATTGTTGACAACATTCCTGGCCTGTCGAACCCTACTCCTCGGAGGGAACAGTATATACGTCTATAACGTCATATATCCTAACCTAAGGCAACCTAACATCTCGGATGTAACATTTGACAACATTCCAGGCGTGTCGGTCCCTACGTCTCGGTGGTAACATTATATGCGTCTATAACGTTATATATCCTAATCTAAGGCAACCTAACATCTCGGATGTAATATTTGACAACATTCCTGTCGTGTCGGACCCTACTTCTCGGTGGGAACATTATATACGTCTATAGCGTTATATATCCTAACCTAAGGCAACCTATTATCTCAGACGGAATATTTTACAACATTCCTGGCGTGTCGGAGCATTCTTTTCGGTGCGAATATTATATACGTCTATAACGGTATATATCCTAATCTAAGGCAACCTAACATCTCGGATGCAATATTTGACAACATTCCTGGCCTGTCGAACCCTACTTCACGGCGGGAACAGTATATACGTCTATAACGTCATATATCCTAACCTAAGGCAACCTAACATCTCGGATGTAACATTTGACAACATTCCAGGCGTGTCGGTCCCTACGTCTCGGTGGTAACATTACATGCTTCTATAACGTTATATATCCTAACCTAATGCAACCTAACATCTCGGATGTAACATTTGACAACATTCCAGGCGTGTCGGTCCCTACGTCTCGGTGGTAACGTTACATGCGTCTATAACGTTATATATCCTAACCTAAGGCAACCTATTATCTCAGACGGAATATTTTACAACATTCCTGGCGTGTCGGAGCATTCTTTTCGGTGCGAATATTATATACGTCTATAACGGTATATATCCTAATCTAAGGCAACCTAACATCTCGGATGCAATATTTGACAACATTCCTGGCCTGTCGAACCCTACTTCACGGCGGGAACAGTATATACGTCTATAACGTCATATATCCTAACCTAAGGCAACCTAACATCTCGGATGTAACATTTGACAACATTCCAGGCGTGTCGGTCCCTACGTCTCGGTGGTAACATTACATGCTTCTATAACGTTATATATCCTAACCTAATGCAACCTAACATCTCGGATGTAACATTTGACAACATTCCAGGCGTGTCGGTCCCTACGTCTCGGTGGTAACGTTACATGCGTCTATAACGTTATATATCCTAACCTAAGGCAACCTAACATCTCGGATGCAACATTTAACAACATTCCTGGCCTGTCGAACCCTACTTCACGGAGGGAACAGTATATACGTCTATAACGTCATATATCCTAACCTAAGGCAACCTAACATCTCGGATGTATCATTTGACAACATCCCAGGCGTGTCGGTCCCTACGTCTCGGTGGTAACATTACATGCGTCTATAACGTTATATATTCTAACCTAAGGCCACCTAACAACTCGGATGTAATATTTGACAACATTCCGGGCGCGTCGGATCCTGCTTCTCGGTGGGAACATTATATGCGTCTATAACGTTGTATGTCCTAATCTAAGGCAACCTAACATCTCGGATGCAATTGTTGACAACATTCCTGGCCTGTCGAACCCTACTCCTCGGAGGGAACAGTATATACGTCTATAACGTCATATATCCTAACCTAAGGCAACCTAACATCTCGGATGTAACATTTGACAACATTCCAGGCGTGTCGGTCCCTACGTCTCGGTGGTAACATTATATGCGTCTATAACGTTATATATCCTAATCTAAGGCAACCTAACAACTCGGATGTAATATTTGACAACATTCCGGGCGCGTCGGATCCAGCTTCTCGGTGGGAACATTATATGCGTCTATAACGTTGTATGTCCTAATCTAAGGCAACCTAACATCTCGGATGCAATTGTTGACAACATTCCTGGCCTGTCGAACCCTACTCCTCGGAGGGAACAGTATATACGTCTATAACGTCATATATCCTAACCTAAGGCAACCTAACATCTCGGATGTATCATTTGACAACATTCCAGGCGTGTCGGTCCCTACGTCTCGGTGGTAACATTACATGCTTCTATTACGTTATATATCCTAACCTAAGGCAACCTAACATCTCGGATGTAACATTTGACAACATTCCAGGCGTGTCGGTCCCTACGTCTCGGTGGTAACGTTACATGCGTCTATAACGGTATATATCCTAATCTAAGGCAACCTAACATCTCGGATGTAATATTTGACAACATTCCTGTCGTGTCGGACCCTACTTCTCGGTGGGAACATTATATACGTCTATAGCGTTATATATCCTAACCTAAGGCAACCTAACATCTCGGATGTAATATTTGACCATATTCCTGTCGTGTCGGACCCTACTTCTCGGTGGGAACATTATATACGTCTATAGCGTTATATATCCTAACCAAAGGCAACCTATTATCTCAGACGTAATGGTTTACAACATTCCTGGCGCGTCGGAGCATTCTTTTCGGTGCGAATATTATATACGTCTATAACGGTATATATCCTAATCTAAGGCAACCTAGCGTCTCGGATGCAATATTTGACAACATTCCTGGCCTGTCGAACCATACTTCTTGGAGGGAATAGTATATACGTCTATAACGGTATATATCCTAATCTAAGGCAACCTAACATCTCGGATGCAATATTTGACAACATTCCTGGCCTGTCGAGCCCTACTTCTCGGAGGGAACAGTATATACGTCTATAACGTTATATATCCTATCCTAAGGCAACCTAACATCTCGGATGTATCATTTGACAACATTCCAGGCGTGTCGGTCCCTACGTCTCGGTGGTAACATTACATGCTTCTATTACGTTATATATCCTAACCTAAGGCAACCTAACATCTCGGATGTAACATTTGACAACATTCCAGGCGTGTCGGTCCCTACGTATCGGTGGTAACATTACATGCTTCTATAACGTTATATATCCTAACCTAAGGCAACCTAACATCTCGGATGTAACATTTGACAACATTCCAGGCGTGCCGGTCCCTACGTCTCGGTGGTAACATTACATGCGTCTATAACGGTATATATCCTAATCTAAGGCAACCTAACATCTCGGATTCAACATTTGACAACATTCCTGGCCTGTCAAACCCTACTTCACGGAGGGAACAGTATATTCGTCTATAACGTCATATATCCTAACCTAAGGCAACCTAACATCTCGGATGTAACATTTGACAACATTCCAGGCGTGTCGATCCCTACGTCTCCGTGGTAATATTACATGCGTCTATAACGGTATATATCCTAATCTAAGGCAACCTAACATCTCGGATGCAATATTTGACAACATTCCTGGCCTGTCGAACCCTACTTCACGGGGGGAACATTATATACGTCTATAACGTCATATCTCCTAACCTAAGGCAACCTAACATCTCGGACGTAACACTTGATAATATTCCAGGCGAGTCGGTCCCTACGTCTCGGTGGTAACATTATATGCGTCTATAACGTTATATATCCTAACCTAAGGCAACCTAACAACTCGGATGTAATATTTGACAACATTCCGGGCGCGTCGGACCCTGCTTCTCGGTGGGAGCATTATATGCGTCTATAACGTTGTATGTCCTAATCTAAGGCAACCTAACATCTCGGATGCAATATTTGACAACATTCCTGGCCTGTCGTACACTACTCCTCGGAGGGCACAGTATATACGTCTATAACGTCATATATCCTAACCTAAGGCAACCTAACATCTCGGATGTAACATTTGACAACATTCCAGGCGTGTCGGTCCCTACGTCTCGGTGGTAACGTTACATGCGTCTATAACGTTATATATCCTAACCTAAGGCAACCTAACATCTCGGATGCAACATTTGACAACATTCCTGGCCTGTCGAACCCTACTTCACGGAGGGAACAGTATATACGTCTATAACGTCATATATCCTAACCTAAGGCAACCTAACATCTCGGATGTATCATTTGACAACATTCCAGGCGTGTCGGTCCCTACGTCTCGGTGGTAACATTACATGCTTCTATTACGTTATATATCCTAACCTAAGGCAACCTAACATCTCGGATGTAACATTTGACAACATTCCAGGCGTGTCGGTCCCTACGTCTCGGTGGTAACATTACATGCGTCTATAACGGTATATATCCTAATCTAAGGCAACCTAACATCTCGGATGTAATATTTGACAACATTCCTGTCGTGTCGGACCCTACTTCTCGGTGGGAACATTATATACGTCTATAGCGTTATATATCCTAACCTAAGGCAACCTATTATCTCAGACGGAATATTTTACAACATTCCTGGCGTGTCGGAGCATTCTTTTCGGTGCGAATATTATATACGTCTATAACGGTATATATCCTAATCTAAGGCAACCTAACATCTCGGATGCAATATTTGACAACATTCCTGGCCTGTCGAACCCTACTTCACGGCGGGAACAGTATATACGTCTATAACGTCATATATCCTAACCTAAGGCAACCTAACATCTCGGATGTAACATTTGACAACATTCCAGGCGTGTCGGTCCCTACGTCTCGGTGGTAACATTACATGCTTCTATAACGTTATATATCCTAACCTAATGCAACCTAACATCTCGGATGTAACATTTGACAACATTCCAGGCGTGTCGGTCCCTACGTCTCGGTGGTAACGTTACATGCGTCTATAACGTTATATATCCTAACCTAAGGCAACCTAACATCTCGGATGTATCGTTTGACAACATTCCAGGCGTGTCGGTCCCTACGTCTCGGTGGTAACATTACATGTTTCTATTACGTTATATATCCTAACCTAAGGCAACCTAACATCTCGGATGTAACATTTGACAACATTCCAGGCGTGTCGGATCCTGCTTCTCGGTTGGAACATTATATGCGTCTATAACGTTGTATGTCCTAGTCTAAGGCAACCTAACCTCTCGGATGCAATTGTTGACAACATTCCTGGCCTGTCGAACCCTACTCCTCGGAGGGAACAGTATATACGTCTATAACGTCATATATCCTAACCTAAGGCAACCTAACATCTCGGATGTAACATTTGACAACATTCCAGGCGTGTCGGTCCCTACGTCTCGGTGGTAACATTATATGCGTCTATAACGTTATATATCCTAATCTAAGGCAACCTAACATCTCGGATGTAATATTTGACAACATTCCTGTCGTGTCGGACCCTACTTCTCGGTGGGAACATTATATACGTCTATAGCGTTATATATCCTAACCTAAGGCAACCTATTATCTCAGACGGAATATTTTACAACATTCCTGGCGTGTCGGAGCATTCTTTTCGGTGCGAATATTATATACGTCTATAACGGTATATATCCTAATCTAAGGCAACCTAACATCTCGGATGCAATATTTGACAACATTCCTGGCCTGTCGAACCCTACTTCACGGCGGGAACAGTATATACGTCTATAACGTCATATATCCTAACCTAAGGCAACCTAACATCTCGGATGTAACATTTGACAACATTCCAGGCGTGTCGGTCCCTACGTCTCGGTGGTAACATTACATGCTTCTATAACGTTATATATCCTAACCTAATGCAACCTAACATCTCGGATGTAACATTTGACAACATTCCAGGCGTGTCGGTCCCTACGTCTCGGTGGTAACGTTACATGCGTCTATAACGTTATATATCCTAACCTAAGGCAACCTAACATCTCGGATGTATCGTTTGACAACATTCCAGGCGTGTCGGTCCCTACGTCTCGGTGGTAACATTACATGTTTCTATTACGTTATATATCCTAACCTAAGGCAACCTAACATCTCGGATGTAACATTTGACAACATTCCAGGCGTGTCGGATCCTGCTTCTCGGTTGGAACATTATATGCGTCTACAACGTTGTATGTCCTAGTCTAAGGCAACCTAACCTCTCGGATGCAATTGTTGACAACATTCCTGGCCTGTCGAACCCTACTCCTCGGAGGGAACAGTATATACGTCTATAACGTCATATATCCTAACCTAAGGCAACCTAACATCTCGGATGTAACATTTGACAACATTCCAGGCGTGTCGGTCCCTACGTCTCGGTGGTAACATTATATGCGTCTATAACGTTATATATCCTAACCTAAGGCAACCTAACATCTCGGATGTATCGTTTGACAACATTCCAGGCGTGTCGGTCCCTACGTCTCGGTGGTAACATTACATGTTTCTATTACGTTATATATCCTAACCTAAGGCAACCTAACATCTCGGATGTAACATTTGACAACATTCCAGGCGTGTCGGATCCTGCTTCTCGGTTGGAACATTATATGCGTCTATAACGTTGTATGTCCTAGTCTAAGGCAACCTAACCTCTCGGATGCAATTGTTGACAACATTCCTGGCCTGTCGAACCCTACTCCTCGGAGGGAACAGTATATACGTCTATAACGTCATATATCCTAACCTAAGGCAACCTAACATCTCGGATGTAACATTTGACAACATTCCAGGCGTGTCGGTCCCTACGTCTCGGTGGTAACATTATATGCGTCTATAACGTTATATATCCTAATCTAAGGCAACCTAACATCTCGGATGTAATATTTGACAACATTCCTGTCGTGTCGGACCCTACTTCTCGGTGGGAACATTATATACGTCTATAGCGTTATATATCCTAACCTAAGGCAACCTATTATCTCAGACGGAATATTTTACAACATTCCTGGCGTGTCGGAGCATTCTTTTCGGTGCGAATATTATATACGTCTATAACGGTATATATCCTAATCTAAGGCAACCTAACATCTCGGATGTAATATTTGACAACATTCCTGTCGTGTCGGACCCTACTTCTCGGTGGGAACATTATATACGTCTATAGCGTTATATATCCTAACCTAAGGCAACCTATTATCTCAGACGGAATATTTTACAACATTCCTGGCGTGTCGGAGCATTCTTTTCGGTGCGAATATTATATACGTCTATAACGGTATATATCCTAATCTAAGGCAACCTAACATCTCGGATGCAATATTTGACAACATTCCTGGCCTGTCGAACCCTACTTCACGGCGGGAACAGTATATACGTCTATAACGTCATATATCCTAACCTAAGGCAACCTAACATCTCGGATGTAACATTTGACAACATTCCAGGCGTGTCGGTCCCTACGTCTCGGTGGTAACATTACATGCTTCTATAACGTTATATATCCTAACCTAATGCAACCTAACATCTCGGATGTAACATTTGACAACATTCCAGGCGTGTCGGTCCCTACGTCTCGGTGGTAACGTTACATGCGTCTATAACGTTATATATCCTAACCTAAGGCAACCTAACATCTCGGATGCAACATTTAACAACATTCCTGGCCTGTCGAACCCTACTTCACGGAGGGAACAGTATATACGTCTATAACGTCATATATCCTAACCTAAGGCAACCTAACATCTCGGATGTATCATTTGACAACATCCCAGGCGTGTCGGTCCCTACGTCTCGGTGGTAACATTACATGCGTCTATAACGTTATATATTCTAACCTAAGGCCACCTAACAACTCGGATGTAATATTTGACAACATTCCGGGCGCGTCGGATCCTGCTTCTCGGTGGGAACATTATATGCGTCTATAACGTTGTATGTCCTAATCTAAGGCAACCTAACATCTCGGATGCAATTGTTGACAACATTCCTGGCCTGTCGAACCCTACTCCTCGGAGGGAACAGTATATACGTCTATAACGTCATATATCCTAACCTAAGGCAACCTAACATCTCGGATGTAACATTTGACAACATTCCAGGCGTGTCGGTCCCTACGTCTCGGTGGTAACATTATATGCGTCTATAACGTTATATATCCTAATCTAAGGCAACCTAACAACTCGGATGTAATATTTGACAACATTCCGGGCGCGTCGGATCCAGCTTCTCGGTGGGAACATTATATGCGTCTATAACGTTGTATGTCCTAATCTAAGGCAACCTAACATCTCGGATGCAATTGTTGACAACATTCCTGGCCTGTCGAACCCTACTCCTCGGAGGGAACAGTATATACGTCTATAACGTCATATATCCTAACCTAAGGCAACCTAACATCTCGGATGTATCATTTGACAACATTCCAGGCGTGTCGGTCCCTACGTCTCGGTGGTAACATTACATGCTTCTATTACGTTATATATCCTAACCTAAGGCAACCTAACATCTCGGATGTAACATTTGACAACATTCCAGGCGTGTCGGTCCCTACGTCTCGGTGGTAACATTACATGCGTCTATAACGGTATATATCCTAATCTAAGGCAACCTAACATCTCGGATGTAATATTTGACAACATTCCTGTCGTGTCGGACCCTACTTCTCGGTGGGAACATTATATACGTCTATAGCGTTATATATCCTAACCTAAGGCAACCTAACATCTCGGATGTAATATTTGACCATATTCCTGTCGTGTCGGACCCTACTTCTCGGTGGGAACATTATATACGTCTATAGCGTTATATATCCTAACCTAAGGCAACCTATTATCTCAGACGTAATGGTTTACAACATTCCTGGCGCGTCGGAGCATTCTTTTCGGTGCGAATATTATATACGTCTATAACGGTATATATCCTAATCTAAGGCAACCTAGCGTCTCGGATGCAATATTTGACAACATTCCTGGCCTGTCGAACCATACTTCTTGGAGGGAATAGTATATACGTCTATAACGGTATATATCCTAATCTAAGGCAACCTAACATCTCGGATGCAATATTTGACAACATTCCTGGCCTGTCGAGCCCTACTTCTCGGAGGGAACAGTATATACGTCTATAACGTTATATATCCTATCCTAAGGCAACCTAACATCTCGGATGTATCATTTGACAACATTCCAGGCGTGTCGGTCCCTACGTCTCGGTGGTAACATTACATGCTTCTATTACGTTATATATCCTAACCTAAGGCAACCTAACATCTCGGATGTAACATTTGACAACATTCCAGGCGTGTCGGTCCCTACGTATCGGTGGTAACATTACATGCTTCTATAACGTTATATATCCTAACCTAAGGCAACCTAACATCTCGGATGTAACATTTGACAACATTCCAGGCGTGCCGGTCCCTACGTCTCGGTGGTAACATTACATGCGTCTATAACGGTATATATCCTAATCTAAGGCAACCTAACATCTCGGATTCAACATTTGACAACATTCCTGGCCTGTCAAACCCTACTTCACGGAGGGAACAGTATATTCGTCTATAACGTCATATATCCTAACCTAAGGCAACCTAACATCTCGGATGTAACATTTGACAACATTCCAGGCGTGTCGATCCCTACGTCTCCGTGGTAATATTACATGCGTCTATAACGGTATATATCCTAATCTAAGGCAACCTAACATCTCGGATGCAATATTTGACAACATTCCTGGCCTGTCGAACCCTACTTCACGGGGGGAACATTATATACGTCTATAACGTCATATCTCCTAACCTAAGGCAACCTAACATCTCGGACGTAACACTTGATAATATTCCAGGCGAGTCGGTCCCTACGTCTCGGTGGTAACATTATATGCGTCTATAACGTTATATATCCTAACCTAAGGCAACCTAACAACTCGGATGTAATATTTGACAACATTCCGGGCGCGTCGGACCCTGCTTCTCGGTGGGAGCATTATATGCGTCTATAACGTTGTATGTCCTAATCTAAGGCAACCTAACATCTCGGATGCAATATTTGACAACATTCCTGGCCTGTCGTACACTACTCCTCGGAGGGCACAGTATATACGTCTATAACGTCATATATCCTAACCTAAGGCAACCTAACATCTCGGATGTAACATTTGACAACATTCCAGGCGTGTCGGTCCCTACGTCTCGGTGGTAACGTTACATGCGTCTATAACGTTATATATCCTAACCTAAGGCAACCTAACATCTCGGATGCAACATTTGACAACATTCCTGGCCTGTCGAACCCTACTTCACGGAGGGAACAGTATATACGTCTATAACGTCATATATCCTAACCTAAGGCAACCTAACATCTCGGATGTATCATTTGACAACATTCCAGGCGTGTCGGTCCCTACGTCTCGGTGGTAACATTACATGCTTCTATTACGTTATATATCCTAACCTAAGGCAACCTAACATCTCGGATGTAACATTTGACAACATTCCAGGCGTGTCGGTCCCTACGTCTCGGTGGTAACATTACATGCGTCTATAACGGTATATATCCTAATCTAAGGCAACCTAACATCTCGGATGTAATATTTGACAACATTCCTGTCGTGTCGGACCCTACTTCTCGGTGGGAACATTATATACGTCTATAGCGTTATATATCCTAACCTAAGGCAACCTATTATCTCAGACGGAATATTTTACAACATTCCTGGCGTGTCGGAGCATTCTTTTCGGTGCGAATATTATATACGTCTATAACGGTATATATCCTAATCTAAGGCAACCTAACATCTCGGATGCAATATTTGACAACATTCCTGGCCTGTCGAACCCTACTTCACGGCGGGAACAGTATATACGTCTATAACGTCATATATCCTAACCTAAGGCAACCTAACATCTCGGATGTAACATTTGACAACATTCCAGGCGTGTCGGTCCCTACGTCTCGGTGGTAACATTACATGCTTCTATAACGTTATATATCCTAACCTAATGCAACCTAACATCTCGGATGTAACATTTGACAACATTCCAGGCGTGTCGGTCCCTACGTCTCGGTGGTAACGTTACATGCGTCTATAACGTTATATATCCTAACCTAAGGCAACCTAACATCTCGGATGTATCGTTTGACAACATTCCAGGCGTGTCGGTCCCTACGTCTCGGTGGTAACATTACATGTTTCTATTACGTTATATATCCTAACCTAAGGCAACCTAACATCTCGGATGTAACATTTGACAACATTCCAGGCGTGTCGGATCCTGCTTCTCGGTTGGAACATTATATGCGTCTATAACGTTGTATGTCCTAGTCTAAGGCAACCTAACCTCTCGGATGCAATTGTTGACAACATTCCTGGCCTGTCGAACCCTACTCCTCGGAGGGAACAGTATATACGTCTATAACGTCATATATCCTAACCTAAGGCAACCTAACATCTCGGATGTAACATTTGACAACATTCCAGGCGTGTCGGTCCCTACGTCTCGGTGGTAACATTATATGCGTCTATAACGTTATATATCCTAATCTAAGGCAACCTAACATCTCGGATGTAATATTTGACAACATTCCTGTCGTGTCGGACCCTACTTCTCGGTGGGAACATTATATACGTCTATAGCGTTATATATCCTAACCTAAGGCAACCTATTATCTCAGACGGAATATTTTACAACATTCCTGGCGTGTCGGAGCATTCTTTTCGGTGCGAATATTATATACGTCTATAACGGTATATATCCTAATCTAAGGCAACCTAACATCTCGGATGCAATATTTGACAACATTCCTGGCCTGTCGAACCCTACTTCACGGCGGGAACAGTATATACGTCTATAACGTCATATATCCTAACCTAAGGCAACCTAACATCTCGGATGTAACATTTGACAACATTCCAGGCGTGTCGGTCCCTACGTCTCGGTGGTAACATTACATGCTTCTATAACGTTATATATCCTAACCTAATGCAACCTAACATCTCGGATGTAACATTTGACAACATTCCAGGCGTGTCGGTCCCTACGTCTCGGTGGTAACGTTACATGCGTCTATAACGTTATATATCCTAACCTAAGGCAACCTAACATCTCGGATGTATCGTTTGACAACATTCCAGGCGTGTCGGTCCCTACGTCTCGGTGGTAACATTACATGTTTCTATTACGTTATATATCCTAACCTAAGGCAACCTAACATCTCGGATGTAACATTTGACAACATTCCAGGCGTGTCGGATCCTGCTTCTCGGTTGGAACATTATATGCGTCTACAACGTTGTATGTCCTAGTCTAAGGCAACCTAACCTCTCGGATGCAATTGTTGACAACATTCCTGGCCTGTCGAACCCTACTCCTCGGAGGGAACAGTATATACGTCTATAACGTCATATATCCTAACCTAAGGCAACCTAACATCTCGGATGTAACATTTGACAACATTCCAGGCGTGTCGGTCCCTACGTCTCGGTGGTAACATTATATGCGTCTATAACGTTATATATCCTAATCTAAGGCAACCTAACATCTCGGATGTAATATTTGACAACATTCCTGTCGTGTCGGACCCTACTTCTCGGTGGGAACATTATATACGTCTATAGCGTTATATATCCTAACCTAAGGCAACCTATTATCTCAGACGGAATATTTTACAACATTCCTGGCGTGTCGGAGCATTCTTTTCGGTGCGAATATTATATACGTCTATAACGGTATATATCCTAATCTAAGGCAACCTAACATCTCGGATGTAATATTTGACAACATTCCTGTCGTGTCGGACCCTACTTCTCGGTGGGAACATTATATACGTCTATAGCGTTATATATCCTAACCTAAGGCAACCTATTATCTCAGACGGAATATTTTACAACATTCCTGGCGTGTCGGAGCATTCTTTTCGGTGCGAATATTATATACGTCTATAACGGTATATATCCTAATCTAAGGCAACCTAACATCTCGGATGCAATATTTGACAACATTCCTGGCCTGTCGAACCCTACTTCACGGCGGGAACAGTATATACGTCTATAACGTCATATATCCTAACCTAAGGCAACCTAACATCTCGGATGTAACATTTGACAACATTCCAGGCGTGTCGGTCCCTACGTCTCGGTGGTAAAATTACATGCTTCTATAACGTTATATATCCTAACCTAATGCAACCTAACATCTCGGATGTAACATTTGACAACATTCCAGGCGTGTCGGTCCCTACGTCTCGGTGGTAACGTTACATGCGTCTATAACGTTATATATCCTAACCTAAGGCAACCTAACATCTCGGATGCAACATTTAACAACATTCCTGGCCTGTCGAACCCTACTTCACGGAGGGAACAGTATATACGTCTATAACGTCATATATCCTAACCTAAGGCAACCTAACATCTCGGATGTATCATTTGACAACATCCCAGGCGTGTCGGTCCCTACGTCTCGGTGGTAACATTACATGCGTCTATAACGTTATATATTCTAACCTAAGGCCACCTAACAACTCGGATGTAATATTTGACAACATTCCGGGCGCGTCGGATCCTGCTTCTCGGTGGGAACATTATATGCGTCTATAACGTTGTATGTCCTAATCTAAGGCAACCTAACATCTCGGATGCAATTGTTGACAACATTCCTGGCCTGTCGAACCCTACTCCTCGGAGGGAACAGTATATACGTCTATAACGTCATATATCCTAACCTAAGGCAACCTAACATCTCGGATGTAACATTTGACAACATTCCAGGCGTGTCGGTCCCTACGTCTCGGTGGTAACATTATATGCGTCTATAACGTTATATATCCTAATCTAAGGCAACCTAACATCTCGGATGTAACATTTGACAACATTCCAGGCGTGTCGGTCCCTAAGTCTCGGTGGTAACGTTACATGCGTCTATAACGTTATATATTCTAACCTAAGGCCACCTAACAACTCGGATGTAATATTTGACAACATTCCGGGCGCGTCGGATCCAGCTTCTCGGTGGGAACATTATATGCGTCTATAACGTTGTATGTCCTAATCTAAGGCAACCTAACATCTCGGATGCAATTGTTGACAACATTCCTGGCCTGTCGAACCCTACTCCTCGGAGGGAACAGTATATACGTCTATAACGTCATATATCCTAACCTAAGGCAACCTAACATCTCGGATGTAACATTTGACAACATTCCAGGCGTGTCGGTCCCTACGTCTCGGTGGTAACATTATATGCGTCTATTACGTTATATATCCTAATCTAAGGCAACCTAACATCTCGGATGTAACATTTGACAACATTCCAGGCGTGTCGGTCCCTAAGTCTCGGTGGTAACGTTACATGCGTCTATAACGTTATATATTCTAACCTAAGGCCACCTAACAACTCGGATGTAATATTTGACAACATTCCGGGCGCGTCGGAACCTGCTTCTCGGTGGGAACATTATATGCGTCTATAGCGTTATACATCCTAACCTAAGGCAACCTAACATCTCGGATGTAATATTTGACAACATTCCTGTCGTGTCGGACCCTACTTCTCGGTGGGAACATTATATACGTCTATAGCGTTATATATCCTAACCTAAGGCAACCTATTATCTCAGACGTAATGTTTTACAACATTCCTGGCGTGTCGGAGCATTCTTTTCGGTGCGAATATTATATACGTCTATAACGGTATATATCCTAATCTAAGGCAACCTAACATCTCGGATGCAATATTTGACAACATTCCTGGCCTGTCGAACCCTACTCCTCGGAGGGAATAGTATATACGTCTATAACGGTATATATCCTAACCTAAGGCAACCTAACATCTCGGATGTAACATTTGACAACATTCCAGGCGTGTCGGTCCCTACGTCTCGGTGGTAACGTTACATGCGTCTATAACGTTATATATCCTAACCTAAGGCAACCTAACATCTCGGATGCAACATTTGACAACATTCCTGGCCTGTCGAACCCTACTTCACGGAGGGAACAGTATATACGTCTATAACGTCATATATCCTAACCTAAGGCAACCTAACATCTCGGATGTATCATTTGACAACATTCCAGGCGTGTCGGTCCCTACGTCTCGGTGGTAACATTACATGCTTCTATTACGTTATATATCCTAACCTAAGGCAACCTAACATCTCGGATGTAACATTTGACAACATTCCAGGCGTGTCGGTCCCTACGTCTCGGTGGTAACATTACATGCGTCTATAACGGTATATATCCTAATCTAAGGCAACCTAACATCTCGGATGTAATATTTGACAACATTCCTGTCGTGTCGGACCCTACTTCTCGGTGGGAACATTATATACGTCTATAGCGTTATATATCCTAACCTAAGGCAACCTATTATCTCAGACGGAATATTTTACAACATTCCTGGCGTGTCGGAGCATTCTTTTCGGTGCGAATATTATATACGTCTATAACGGTATATATCCTAATCTAAGGCAACCTAACATCTCGGATGCAATATTTGACAACATTCCTGGCCTGTCGAACCCTACTTCACGGCGGGAACAGTATATACGTCTATAACGTCATATATCCTAACCTAAGGCAACCTAACATCTCGGATGTAACATTTGACAACATTCCAGGCGTGTCGGTCCCTACGTCTCGGTGGTAACATTACATGCTTCTATAACGTTATATATCCTAACCTAATGCAACCTAACATCTCGGATGTAACATTTGACAACATTCCAGGCGTGTCGGTCCCTACGTCTCGGTGGTAACGTTACATGCGTCTATAACGTTATATATCTTAACCTAAGGCAACCTAACATCTCGGATGTATCGTTTGACAACATTCCAGGCGTGTCGGTCCCTACGTCTCGGTGGTAACATTACATGTTTCTATTACGTTATATATCCTAACCTAAGGCAACCTAACATCTCGGATGTAACATTTGACAACATTCCAGGCGTGTCGGATCCTGCTTCTCGGTTGGAACATTATATGCGTCTATAACGTTGTATGTCCTAGTCTAAGGCAACCTAACCTCTCGGATGCAATTGTTGACAACATTCCTGGCCTGTCGAACCCTACTCCTCGGAGGGAACAGTATATACGTCTATAACGTCATATATCCTAACCTAAGGCAACCTAACATCTCGGATGTAACATTTGACAACATTCCAGGCGTGTCGGTCCCTACGTCTCGGTGGTAACATTATATGCGTCTATAACGTTATATATCCTAATCTAAGGCAACCTAACATCTCGGATGTAATATTTGACAACATTCCTGTCGTGTCGGACCCTACTTCTCGGTGGGAACATTATATACGTCTATAGCGTTATATATCCTAACCTAAGGCAACCTATTATCTCAGACGGAATATTTTACAACATTCCTGGCGTGTCGGAGCATTCTTTTCGGTGCGAATATTATATACGTCTATAACGGTATATATCCTAATCTAAGGCAACCTAACATCTCGGATGCAATATTTGACAACATTCCTGGCCTGTCGAACCCTACTTCACGGCGGGAACAGTATATACGTCTATAACGTCATATATCCTAACCTAAGGCAACCTAACATCTCGGATGTAACATTTGACAACATTCCAGGCGTGTCGGTCCCTACGTCTCGGTGGTAACATTACATGCTTCTATAACGTTATATATCCTAACCTAATGCAACCTAACATCTCGGATGTAACATTTGACAACATTCCAGGCGTGTCGGTCCCTACGTCTCGGTGGTAACGTTACATGCGTCTATAACGTTATATATCCTAACCTAAGGCAACCTAACATCTCGGATGTATCGTTTGACAACATTCCAGGCGTGTCGGTCCCTACGTCTCGGTGGTAACATTACATGTTTCTATTACGTTATATATCCTAACCTAAGGCAACCTAACATCTCGGATGTAACATTTGACAACATTCCAGGCGTGTCGGATCCTGCTTCTCGGTTGGAACATTATATGCGTCTACAACGTTGTATGTCCTAGTCTAAGGCAACCTAACCTCTCGGATGCAATTGTTGACAACATTCCTGGCCTGTCGAACCCTACTCCTCGGAGGGAACAGTATATACGTCTATAACGTTATATATCCTAACCTAAGGCAACCTAACATCTCGGATGTAACATTTGACAACATTCCAGGCGTGTCGGTCCCTACGTCTCGGTGGTAACATTATATGCGTCTATTACGTTATATATCCTAATCTAAGGCAACCTAACATCTCGGATGTAACATTTGACAACATTCCAGGCGTGTCGGTCCCTAAGTCTCGGTGGTAACGTTACATGCGTCTATAACGTTATATATTCTAACCTAAGGCCACCTAACAACTCGGATGTAATATTTGACAACATTCCGGGCGCGTCGGAACCTGCTTCTCGGTGGGAACATTATATGCGTCTATAGCGTTATACATCCTAACCTAAGGCAACCTAACATCTCGGATGTAATATTTGACAACATTCCTGTCGTGTCGGACCCTACTTCTCGGTGGGAACATTATATACGTCTATAGCGTTATATATCCTAACCTAAGGCAACCTATTATCTCAGACGTAATGTTTTACAACATTCCTGGCGTGTCGGAGCATTCTTTTCGGTGCGAATATTATATACGTCTATAACGGTATATATCCTAATCTAAGGCAACCTAACATCTCGGATGCAATATTTGACAACATTCCTGGCCTGTCGAACCATACTTCTCGGAGGGAATAGTATATACGTCTATAACGGTATATATCCTAATCTAAGGCAACCTAACATCTCGGATGCAATATTTGACAACATTCCAGGCGTGTCGGTCCCTACGTCTCGGTGGTAACATTATATACGTCTATAACGTTATATATCCTAACCTAAGGCAACCTGACATCTCGGATGTAATATTCTACAACATTCCAGGCGTGTCGGACACTACTTCTCCGTGGGAACATTATATGCGTCTATAGCGTTATATATCCTAACCTAAGGCAACCTAACAACTCGGATGTAATATTTGACAACATTCCGGGCGCGTCGGATCCTGCTTCTCGGTGGGAGCATTATATGCGTCTATAACGTTGTATGTCCTAATCTAATGCAACCTAACATCTTGGATGCAATATTTGACAACATTCCTGGCCTGTCGTACCCTACTCCTCGGAGGGCACAGTATATACGTCTATAACGTCATATATCCTAACCTAAGGCAACCTAACCTCTCGGATGTAACATTTGACAACATTCCAGGCGTGTCGGTCCCTACGTCTCGGTGGTAACGTTACATGCGTCTATAACGTTATATATCCTAACCTAAGGCAACCTAACATCTCGGATGCAACATTTGACAACATTCCTGGCCTGTCGAACCCTACTTCACGGAGGGAACAGTATATACGTCTATAACGTCATATATCCTAACCTAAGGCAACCTAACATCTCGGATGTATCATTTGACAACATTCCAGGCGTGTCGGTCCCTACGTCTCGGTGGTAACATTACATGCTTCTATTACGTTATATATCCTAACCTAAGGCAACCTAACATCTCGGATGTAACATTTGACAACATTCCAGGCGTGTCGGTCCCTACGTCTCGGTGGTAACATTACATGCGTCTATAACGGTATATATCCTAATCTAAGGCAACCTAACATCTCGGATGTAATATTTGACAACATTCCTGTCGTGTCGGACCCTACTTCTCGGTGGGAACATTATATACGTCTATAGCGTTATATATCCTAACCTAAGGCAACCTAACATCTCGGATGTAATATTTGACCATATTCCTGTCGTGTCGGACCCTACTTCTCGGTGGGAACATTATATACGTCTATAGCGTTATATATCCTAACCTAAGGCAACCTATTATCTCAGACGTAATGGTTTACAACATTCCTGGCGCGTCGGAGCATTCTTTTCGGTGCGAATATTATATACGTCTATAACGGTATATATCCTAATCTAAGGCAACCTAGCGTCTCGGATGCAATATTTGACAACATTCCTGGCCTGTCGAACCATACTTCTTGGAGGGAATAGTATATACGTCTATAACGGTATATATCCTAATCTAAGGCAACCTAACATCTCGGATGCAATATTTGACAACATTCCTGGCCTGTCGAGCCCTACTTCTCGGAGGGAACAGTATATACGTCTATAACGTTATATATCCTATCCTAAGGCAACCTAACATCTCGGATGTATCATTTGACAACATTCCAGGCGTGTCGGTCCCTACGTCTCGGTGGTAACATTACATGCTTCTATTACGTTATATATCCTAACCTAAGGCAACCTAACATCTCGGATGTAACATTTGACAACATTCCAGGCGTGTCGGTCCCTACGTATCGGTGGTAACATTACATGCTTCTATAACGTTATATATCCTAACCTAAGGCAACCTAACATCTCGGATGTAACATTTGACAACATTCCAGGCGTGCCGGTCCCTACGTCTCGGTGGTAACATTACATGCGTCTATAACGGTATATATCCTAATCTAAGGCAACCTAACATCTCGGATTCAACATTTGACAACATTCCTGGCCTGTCAAACCCTACTTCACGGAGGGAACAGTATATTCGTCTATAACGTCATATATCCTAACCTAAGGCAACCTAACATCTCGGATGTAACATTTGACAACATTCCAGGCGTGTCGATCCCTACGTCTCCGTGGTAATATTACATGCGTCTATAACGGTATATATCCTAATCTAAGGCAACCTAACATCTCGGATGCAATATTTGACAACATTCCTGGCCTGTCGAACCCTACTTCACGGGGGGAACATTATATACGTCTATAACGTCATATCTCCTAACCTAAGGCAACCTAACATCTCGGACGTAACACTTGATAATATTCCAGGCGAGTCGGTCCCTACGTCTCGGTGGTAACATTATATGCGTCTATAACGTTATATATCCTAACCTAAGGCAACCTAACAACTCGGATGTAATATTTGACAACATTCCGGGCGCGTCGGACCCTGCTTCTCGGTGGGAGCATTATATGCGTCTATAACGTTGTATGTCCTAATCTAAGGCAACCTAACATCTCGGATGCAATATTTGACAACATTCCTGGCCTGTCGTACACTACTCCTCGGAGGGCACAGTATATACGTCTATAACGTCATATATCCTAACCTAAGGCAACCTAAAATCTCGGATGTAACATTTGACAACATTCCAGGCGTGTCGGTCCCTACGTCTCGGTGGTAACGTTACATGCGTCTATAACGTTATATATCCTAACCTAAGGCAACCTAACATCTCGGATGCAACATTTGACAACATTCCTGGCCTGTCGAACCCTACTTCACGGAGGGAACAGTATATACGTCTATAACGTCATATATCCTAACCTAAGGCAACCTAACATCTCGGATGTATCATTTGACAACATTCCAGGCGTGTCGGTCCCTACGTCTCGGTGGTAACATTACATGCTTCTATTACGTTATATATCCTAACCTAAGGCAACCTAACATCTCGGATGTAACATTTGACAACATTCCAGGCGTGTCGGTCCCTACGTCTCGGTGGTAACATTATATGCGTCTATAACGTTATATATCCTAATCTAAGGCAACCTAACATCTCGGATGTAATATTTGACAACATTCCTGTCGTGTCGGACCCTACTTCTCGGTGGGAACATTATATACGTCTATAGCGTTATATATCCTAACCTAAGGCAACCTATTATCTCAGACGGAATATTTTACAACATTCCTGGCGTGTCGGAGCATTCTTTTCGGTGCGAATATTATATACGTCTATAACGGTATATATCCTAATCTAAGGCAACCTAACATCTCGGATGCAATATTTGACAACATTCCTGGCCTGTCGAACCCTACTTCACGGCGGGAACAGTATATACGTCTATAACGTCATATATCCTAACCTAAGGCAACCTAACATCTCGGATGTAACATTTGACAACATTCCAGGCGTGTCGGTCCCTACGTCTCGGTGGTAACATTACATGCTTCTATAACGTTATATATCCTAACCTAATGCAACCTAACATCTCGGATGTAACA
This sequence comes from Xylocopa violacea, assembly GCA_963969225.1. Classification (NCBI taxonomy): domain Eukaryota; kingdom Metazoa; phylum Arthropoda; class Insecta; order Hymenoptera; family Apidae; genus Xylocopa; species Xylocopa violacea. The sequence goes on along the minus strand of CAXAJV010000006.1, from coordinate 2,352,172 downwards.
TTTGACAACATTCCAGGCGTGTCGGTCCCTACGTCTCGGTGGTAACGTTACATGCGTCTATAACGTTATATATCCTAACCTAAGGCAACCTAACATCTCGGATGTATCGTTTGACAACATTCCAGGCGTGTCGGTCCCTACGTCTCGGTGGTAACATTACATGTTTCTATTACGTTATATATCCTAACCTAAGGCAACCTAACATCTCGGATGTAACATTTGACAACATTCCAGGCGTGTCGGATCCTGCTTCTCGGTTGGAACATTATATGCGTCTACAACGTTGTATGTCCTAGTCTAAGGCAACCTAACCTCTCGGATGCAATTGTTGACAACATTCCTGGCCTGTCGAACCCTACTCCTCGGAGGGAACAGTATATACGTCTATAACGTTATATATCCTAACCTAAGGCAACCTAACATCTCGGATGTAACATTTGACAACATTCCAGGCGTGTCGGTCCCTACGTCTCGGTGGTAACATTATATGCGTCTATAACGTTATATATCCTAATCTAAGGCAACCTAACATCTCGGATGTAATATTTGACAACATTCCTGTCGTGTCGGACCCTACTTCTCGGTGGGAACATTATATACGTCTATAGCGTTATATATCCTAACCTAAGGCAACCTATTATCTCAGACGGAATATTTTACAACATTCCTGGCGTGTCGGAGCATTCTTTTCGGTGCGAATATTATATACGTCTATAACGGTATATATCCTAATCTAAGGCAACCTAACATCTCGGATGCAATATTTGACAACATTCCTGGCCTGTCGAACCCTACTTCACGGCGGGAACAGTATATACGTCTATAACGTCATATATCCTAACCTAAGGCAACCTAACATCTCGGATGTAACATTTGACAACATTCCAGGCGTGTCGGTCCCTACGTCTCGGTGGTAACATTACATGCTTCTATAACGTTATATATCCTAACCTAATGCAACCTAACATCTCGGATGTAACATTTGACAACATTCCAGGCGTGTCGGTCCCTACGTCTCGGTGGTAACGTTACATGCGTCTATAACGTTATATATCCTAACCTAAGGCAACCTAACATCTCGGATGTATCGTTTGACAACATTCCAGGCGTGTCGGTCCCTACGTCTCGGTGGTAACATTACATGTTTCTATTACGTTATATATCCTAACCTAAGGCAACCTAACATCTCGGATGTAACATTTGACAACATTCCAGGCGTGTCGGATCCTGCTTCTCGGTTGGAACATTATATGCGTCTACAACGTTGTATGTCCTAGTCTAAGGCAACCTAACCTCTCGGATGCAATTGTTGACAACATTCCTGGCCTGTCGAACCCTACTCCTCGGAGGGAACAGTATATACGTCTATAACGTTATATATCCTAACCTAAGGCAACCTAACATCTCGGATGTAACATTTGACAACATTCCAGGCGTGTCGGTCCCTACGTCTCGGTGGTAACATTATATGCGTCTATAACGTTATATATCCTAATCTAAGGCAACCTAACATCTCGGATGTAATATTTGACAACATTCCTGTCGTGTCGGACCCTACTTCTCGGTGGGAACATTATATACGTCTATAGCGTTATATATCCTAACCTAAGGCAACCTATTATCTCAGACGGAATATTTTACAACATTCCTGGCGTGTCGGAGCATTCTTTTCGGTGCGAATATTATATACGTCTATAACGGTATATATCCTAATCTAAGGCAACCTAACATCTCGGATGTAATATTTGACAACATTCCTGTCGTGTCGGACCCTACTTCTCGGTGGGAACATTATATACGTCTATAGCGTTATATATCCTAACCTAAGGCAACCTATTATCTCAGACGGAATATTTTACAACATTCCTGGCGTGTCGGAGCATTCTTTTCGGTGCGAATATTATATACGTCTATAACGGTATATATCCTAATCTAAGGCAACCTAACATCTCGGATGCAATATTTGACAACATTCCTGGCCTGTCGAACCCTACTTCACGGCGGGAACAGTATATACGTCTATAACGTCATATATCCTAACCTAAGGCAACCTAACATCTCGGATGTAACATTTGACAACATTCCAGGCGTGTCGGTCCCTACGTCTCGGTGGTAACATTACATGCTTCTATAGCGTTATATATCCTAACCTAATGCAACCTAACATCTCGGATGTAACATTTGACAACATTCCAGGCGTGTCGGTCCCTACGTCTCGGTGGTAACGTTACATGCGTCTATAACGTTATATATCCTAACCTAAGGCAACCTAACATCTCGGATGCAACATTTAACAACATTCCTGGCCTGTCGAACCCTACTTCACGGAGGGAACAGTATATACGTCTATAACGTCATATATCCTAACCTAAGGCAACCTAACATCTCGGATGTATCATTTGACAACATCCCAGGCGTGTCGGTCCCTACGTCTCGGTGGTAACATTACATGCGTCTATAACGTTATATATTCTAACCTAAGGCCACCTAACAACTCGGATGTAATATTTGACAACATTCCGGGCGCGTCGGATCCTGCTTCTCGGTGGGAACATTATATGCGTCTATAACGTTGTATGTCCTAATCTAAGGCAACATAACATCTCGGATGCAATTGTTGACAACATTCCTGGCCTGTCGAACCCTACTCCTCGGAGGGAACAGTATATACGTCTATAACGTCATATATCCTAACCTAAGGCAACCTAACATCTCGGATGTAACATTTGACAACATTCCAGGCGTGTCGGTCCCTACGTCTCGGTGGTAACATTATATGCGTCTATAACGTTATATATCCTAATCTAAGGCAACCTAACATCTCGGATGTAACATTTGACAACATTCCAGGCGTGTCGGTCCCTAAGTCTCGGTGGTAACGTTACATGCGTCTATAACGTTATATATTCTAACCTAAGGCCACCTAACAACTCGGATGTAATATTTGACAACATTCCGGGCGCGTCGGATCCAGCTTCTCGGTGGGAACATTATATGCGTCTATAACGTTGTATGTCCTAATCTAAGGCAACCTAACATCTCGGATGCAATTGTTGACAACATTCCTGGCCTGTCGAACCCTACTCCTCGGAGGGAACAGTATATACGTCTATAACGTCATATATCCTAACCTAAGGCAACCTAACATCTCGGATGTAACATTTGACAACATTCCAGGCGTGTCGGTCCCTACGTCTCGGTGGTAACATTATATGCGTCTATTACGTTATATATCCTAATCTAAGGCAACCTAACATCTCGGATGTAACATTTGACAACATTCCAGGCGTGTCGGTCCCTAAGTCTCGGTGGTAACGTTACATGCGTCTATAACGTTATATATTCTAACCTAAGGCCACCTAACAACTCGGATGTAATATTTGACAACATTCCGGGCGCGTCGGAACCTGCTTCTCGGTGGGAACATTATATGCGTCTATAGCGTTATACATCCTAACCTAAGGCAACCTAACATCTCGGGTGTAATATTTGACAACATTCCTGTCGTGTCGGACCCTACTTCTCGGTGGGAACATTATATACGTCTATAGCGTTATATATCCTAACCTAAGGCAACCTATTATCTCAGACGTAATGTTTTACAACATTCCTGGCGTGTCGGAGCATTCTTTTCGGTGCGAATATTATATACGTCTATAACGGTATATATCCTAATCTAAGGCAACCTAACATCTCGGATGCAATATTTGACAACATTCCTGGCCTGTCGAACCATACTTCTCGGAGGGAATAGTATATACGTCTATAACGGTATATATCCTAATCTAAGGCAACCTAACATCTCGGATGCAATATTTGACAACATTCCAGGCGTGTCGGTCCCTACGTCTCGGTGGTAACATTATATACGTCTATAACGTTATATATCCTAACCTAAGGCAACCTGACATCTCGGATGTAATATTCTACAACATTCCAGGCGTGTCGGACACTACTTCTCCGTGGGAACATTATATGCGTCTATAGCGTTATATATCCTAACCTAAGGCAACCTAACAACTCGGATGTAATATTTGACAACATTCCGGGCGCGTCGGATCCTGCTTCTCGGTGGGAGCATTATATGCGTCTATAACGTTGTATGTCCTAATCTAATGCAACCTAACATCTTGGATGCAATATTTGACAACATTCCTGGCCTGTCGTACCCTACTCCTCGGAGGGCACAGTATATACGTCTATAACGTCATATATCCTAACCTAAGGCAACCTAACCTCTCGGATGTAACATTTGACAACATTCCAGGCGTGTCGGTCCCTACGTCTCGGTGGTAACGTTACATGCGTCTATAACGTTATATATCCTAACCTAAGGCAACCTAACATCTCGGATGCAACATTTGACAACATTCCTGGCCTGTCGAACCCTACTTCACGGAGGGAACAGTATATACGTCTATAACGTCATATATCCTAACCTAAGGCAACCTAACATCTCGGATGTATCATTTGACAACATTCCAGGCGTGTCGGTCCCTACGTCTCGGTGGTAACATTACATGCTTCTATTACGTTATATATCCTAACCTAAGGCAACCTAACATCTCGGATGTAACATTTGACAACATTCCAGGCGTGTCGGTCCCTACGTCTCGGTGGTAACATTACATGCGTCTATAACGGTATATATCCTAATCTAAGGCAACCTAACATCTCGGATGTAATATTTGACAACATTCCTGTCGTGTCGGACCCTACTTCTCGGTGGGAACATTATATACGTCTATAGCGTTATATATCCTAACCTAAGGCAACCTAACATCTCGGATGTAATATTTGACCATATTCCTGTCGTGTCGGACCCTACTTCTCGGTGGGAACATTATATACGTCTATAGCGTTATATATCCTAACCTAAGGCAACCTATTATCTCAGACGTAATGGTTTACAACATTCCTGGCGCGTCGGAGCATTCTTTTCGGTGCGAATATTATATACGTCTATAACGGTATATATCCTAATCTAAGGCAACCTAGCGTCTCGGATGCAATATTTGACAACATTCCTGGCCTGTCGAACCATACTTCTTGGAGGGAATAGTATATACGTCTATAACGGTATATATCCTAATCTAAGGCAACCTAACATCTCGGATGCAATATTTGACAACATTCCTGGCCTGTCGAGCCCTACTTCTCGGAGGGAACAGTATATACGTCTATAACGTTATATATCCTATCCTAAGGCAACCTAACATCTCGGATGTATCATTTGACAACATTCCAGGCGTGTCGGTCCCTACGTCTCGGTGGTAACATTACATGCTTCTATTACGTTATATATCCTAACCTAAGGCAACCTAACATCTCGGATGTAACATTTGACAACATTCCAGGCGTGTCGGTCCCTACGTATCGGTGGTAACATTACATGCTTCTATAACGTTATATATCCTAACCTAAGGCAACCTAACATCTCGGATGTAACATTTGACAACATTCCAGGCGTGCCGGTCCCTACGTCTCGGTGGTAACATTACATGCGTCTATAACGGTATATATCCTAATCTAAGGCAACCTAACATCTCGGATTCAACATTTGACAACATTCCTGGCCTGTCGAACCCTACTTCACGGAGGGAACAGTATATTCGTCTATAACGTCATATATCCTAACCTAAGGCAACCTAACATCTCGGATGTAACATTTGACAACATTCCAGGCGTGTCGATCCCTACGTCTCCGTGGTAATATTGCATGCGTCTATAACGGTATATATCCTAATCTAAGGCAACCTAACATCTCGGATGCAATATTTGACAACATTCCTGGCCTGTCGAACCCTACTTCACGGGGGGAACATTATATACGTCTATAACGTCATATCTCCTAACCTAAGGCAACCTAACATCTCGGACGTAACACTTGATAATATTCCAGGCGAGTCGGTCCCTACGTCTCGGTGGTAACATTATATGCGTCTATAACGTTATATATCCTAACCTAAGGCAACCTAACAACTCGGATGTAATATTTGACAACATTCCGGGCGCGTCGGACCCTGCTTCTCGGTGGGAGCATTATATGCGTCTATAACGTTGTATGTCCTAATCTAAGGCAACCTAACATCTCGGATGCAATATTTGACAACATTCCTGGCCTGTCGTACACTACTCCTCGGAGGGCACAGTATATACGTCTATAACGTCATATATCCTAACCTAAGGCAACCTAACATGTCGGATGTAACATTTGACAACATTCCAGGCGTGTCGGTCCCTACGTCTCGGTGGTAACATTACATGCATCTATAACGTTATATATCCTAACCTAATGCAACCTAGCATCTCGGATGTAACATTTGACAACATTCCAGGCGTGTCGGTCCCTACGTCTCGGTGGTAACGTTACATGCGTCTATAACGTTATATATCCTAACCTAAGGCAACCTAACATCTCGGATGTAACATTTGACAACATTCCAAGCGTGTCGGTCCCTACGTCTCGGTGGTAACATTACATGCTTCTATAACGTTATATATCCTAACCTAAGGCAACTTAACATCTCGGATGTAACATTTGACAACATTCCAGGCGTGTCGGTCCCTCGGTCTCGGTGGTAACATTACATGCGTCTATAACGGTATATATCCTAATCTAAGGCAACCTAACATCTCGGATGCAATATTTGACAACATTCCTGGCCTGTCGAACCCTGCTCCTTGGAGGGAACAGTATACACGTCTATAACGTCATATATCCTCACCTAAGGCAACCTAACATCTCGGATGTAACATTTGACAACATTCCAGGCGTGTCGGTCCCTAGGTCTCGGTGATAACATTACATGCGTCTATAACGGTATATATCCTAATCTAAGGCAACCTAACAACTCGGATGTAATATTTGACAACATTCCGGGCGCGTCGGATCCTGCTTCTCGGTGGGAACATTATATGCGTCTATAACGTTGTATGTCCCAATCTAAGGCAACCTAACATCTCGGATGCAATATTTGACAACATTCCTGGCGTGTCGGTCCCTACGTCTCGGTGGTAACATTATATACGTCTATAACGTTATATATCCTAACCTAAGGCAACCTGACATCTCGGATGTAATATTCTACAACATTCCAGGCGTGTCGGACACTACTTCTCCGTGGGAACATTATATGCGTCTATAACGTTATATATCCTAACCTAAGGCAACCTAACATCTCGGATGTAACATTTGACAACATTCCAGGCGTGTCGGTCCCTACGTCTCGGTGGTAACATTACATGCGTCTATAACGGTATATATCCTAATCTAAGGCAACCTAACATCTCGGATGTAATATTTGACAACATTCCGGGCGCGTCGGAACCTGCTTCTCGGTGGGAACATTATATGCGTCTATAGCGTTATACATCCTAACCTAAGGCAACCTAACATCTCGGATGTAATATTTGACAACATTCCTGTCGTGTCGGACCCTACTTCTCGGTGGGAACATTATATACGTCTATAGCGTTATATATCCTAACCTAAGGCAACCTATTATCTCAGACGTAATGTTTTACAACATTCCTGGCGTGTCGGAGCATTCTTTTCGGTGCGAATATTATATACGTCTATAACGGTATATATCCTAATCTAAGGCAACCTAACATCTCGGATGCAATATTTGACAACATTCCTGGCCTGTCGAACCATACTTCTCGGAGGGAATAGTATATACGTCTATAACGGTATATATCCTAATCTAAGGCAACCTAACATCTCGGATGCAATATTTGACAACATTCCTGGCCTGTCGAACCCTACTTCTCGGAGGGAACAGTATATACGTCTATAACGTTATATATCCTAACCTAAGGCAACCTAACATCTCGGACGTAACATTTGACAACATTCCAGGCGTGTCGGTCCCTACGTCTCGGTGGTAACATTATATACGTCTATAACGTTATATATCCTAACCTAAGGCAACCTGACATCTCGGATGTAATATTCTACAACATTCCAGGCGTGTCGGACACTACTTCTCCGTGGGAACATTATATGCGTCTATAACGTTATATATCCTAACCTAAGGCAACCTAACAACTCGGATGTAATATTTGACAACATTCCGGGCGCGTCGGATCCTGCTTCTCGGTGGGAGCATTATATGCGTCTATAACGTTGTATGTCCTAATCTAATGCAACCTAACATCTCGGATGCAATATTTGACAACATTCCTGGCCTGTCGTACCCTACTCCTCGGAGGGCACAGTATATACGTCTATAACGTCATATATCCTAACCTAAGGCAACCTAACCTCTCGGATGTAACATTTGACAACATTCCAGGCGTGTCGGTCCCTACGTCTCGGTGGTAACGTTACATGCGTCTATAACGTTATATATCCTAACCTAAGGCAACCTAACATCTCGGATGCAACATTTGACAACATTCCTGGCCCGTCGAACCCTACTTCACGGAGGGAACAGTATATACGTCTATAACGTCATATATCCTAACCTAAGGCAACCTAACATCTCGGATGTATCATTTGACAACATTCCAGGCGTGTCGGTCCCTACGTCTCGGTGGTAACATTACATGCTTCTATTACGTTATATATCCTAACCTAAGGCAACCTAACATCTCGGATGTAACATTTGACAACATTCCAGGCGTGTCGGTCCCTACGTCTCGGTGGTAACATTACATGCGTCTATAACGGTATATATCCTAATCTAAGGCAACCTAACATCTCGGATGCAATATTTGACAACATTCCTGGCCTGTCGAACCCTACTCCTTGGAGGGAACAGTATTTACGTCTATAACGTCATATATCCTAACCTAAGGCAACCTAACATCTCGGATGTAACATTTGACAACATTCCAGGCGTGTCGGTCCCTACGTCTCGGTGGTAACATTATATGCGTCTATAACGTTATATATCCTAACCTAAGGCAACCTAACAACTCGGATGTAATATTCGACAACATACCTGGCGCGTCGGATCCTGCTTCTCGGTGGGAACATTATATGCGTCTATAACGTTATATATCCTAATCTAAGGAAACCTAACATCTCGGATGTAATATTTGACAACATTCCTGTCGTGTCGGACCCTACTTCTCGGTGGGAAAATTATATACGTCTATAGCGTTATATATCCTAACCTAAGGCAACCTATTATCTCAGACGTAATGTTTTACAACATTCCTGGCGTGTCGGAGCATTCTTTTCGGTGCGAATATTATATACGTCTATAACGGTATATATCCTAATCTAAGGCAACCTAACATCTCGGATGCAACATTTGACAACATTCCAGGCGTGTCGGTCCCTACGTCTCGGTGGTAACATTACATGCTTCTATTACGTTATATATCCTAACCTAAGGCCACCTAACAACTCGGATGTAATATTTGACAACATTCCGGGCGCGTCGGATCCTGCTTCTCGGTGGGAACATTATATGCGTCTATAACGTTGTATGTCCTAATCTAAGGCAACCTAACATCTCGGATGCAATTGTTGACAACATTCCTGGCCTGTCGAACCCTACTCCTCGGAGGGAACAGTATATACGTCTATAACGTCATATATCCTAACCTAAGGCAACCTAACATCTCGGATGCAACATTTGACAACATTCCAGGCGTGTCGGTCCCTACGTCTCGGTGGTAACATTACATGCTTCTATTACGTTATATATCCTAACCTAAGGCCACCTAACAACTCGGATGTAATATTTGACAACATTCCGGGCGCGTCGGATCCTGCTTCTCGGTGGGAACATTATATGCGTCTATAACGTTGTATGTCCTAATCTAAGGCAACCTAACATCTCGGATGCAATTGTTGACAACATTCCTGGCCTGTCGAACCCTACTCCTCGGAGGGAACAGTATATACGTCTATAACGTCATATATCCTAACCTAAGGCAACCTAATATCTCGGATGTAACATTTGACAACATTCCATGCGTGTCGGTCCCTACGTCTCGGTGGTAACATTATATGCGTCTATAACGTTATATATCCTAATCTAAGGCAACCTAACATCTCGGATGTAATATTTGACAACATTCCTGTCGTGTCGGACCCTACTTCTCGGTGGGAACATTATATACGTCTATAGCGTTATATATCCTAACCTAAGGCAACCTAACATCTCGGATGTAATATTTGACAACATTCCTGTCGTGTCGCACCCTACTTCTCGGTGGGAACATTATATACGTCTATAGCGTTATATATCCTAACCTAAGGCAACCTATTATCTCAGACGTAATGTTTTACAACATTCCTGGCGTGTCGGAGCATTCTTTTCGGTGCGAATATTATATACGTCTATAACGGTATATATCCTAATCTAAGGCAACCTAGCATCTCGGATGCAATATTTGACAACATTCCTGGCCTGTCGAACCATACTTCTTGGAGGGAATAGTATATACGTCTATAACGGTATATATCCTAATCTAAGGCAACCTAACATCTCGGATGCAATATTTGACAACATTCCTGGCCTGTCGAACCCTACTTCTCGGAGGGAACAGTATATACGTCTATAACGTTATATATCCTAACCTAAGGCAACCTAACATCTCGGATGTATCATTTGACAACATTCCAGGCGTGTCGGTCCCTACGTCTCGGTGGTAACGTTACATGCGTCTATAACGTTATATATCCTAACCTAAGGCAACCTAACATCTCGGATGCAATATTTGACAACATTCCTGGCCTGTCGAACCCTACTTCTCGCAGGGAACAGTATATACGTCTATAACGTTATATATCCTAACCTAAGGCAACCTAACATCTCGGACGTAACATTTGATAATATTCCAGGCGAGTCGGTCCTTACGTCTCGGTGGTAACATTATATGCGTCTATAATGTTATATATCCTAACCAAAGGCAACCTAACATCTCGGATGTAACATTTGACAACAGTCCAGGCGTGTCGGTCCCTACGTCTCGGTGGTAACACTACCTGCTTCTATAACGTTACATATCCTAACCTAAGGCAACCTAACATCTCGGATGTAACATTTGACAACATTCCAGGCGTGTCGGTCCCCAGGTCTCGGTGGTAACATTACATGCGTCTATAACGTTATATATCCTAACCAAAGGCAACCTAACCTCTCCGATGTAATATTTGACAGCATTCCTGGCGTGTCGGATCCTGCTTCTCGGTGGGAACATTATATGCGTCTATAACGTTGTATGTCGTAATCTAAGGCAACCTATTATATCAGAAGTAATATTTTACAACATTCCTGGCGTGTCGGAGCATTCTTTTCGGTGGGAATATTATATACGTCCATACAGGTCAATATCCTAATCTGAGGCAATCTAACATCTCGGATGTAATATTAGCTACATTCCTGGCCTGTCGATCCCTACTTCTCGGAGGGAACAGTATATTCGTCTATAACGTCATATATCCTAACCTAAGGCAACCTAACATCTCGGATGTAACATTTGACAACATTCCAGGCGTGTCGGTCCCTACGTCTCGGTGGTAACGTTACATGCGTCTATAACGTTATATATCCTAACCTAAGGCAACCTAACATTTCGGATGCAATATTTGACAACATTCCTGTCCTGTCGAAACCTACTTCACGGAGGGAACAGTATATTCGTCTATAACGTCATATATCCTAACCTAAGGCAACTTAAAACCTTCGGATGTAACATTTGACAACATTCCAGGCGTGTCGGTCCCTACGTCTCGGTGGTAACATTATATACGTCTATAACGTTATATATCCTAACCAAAGGCAACCTGACATCTCGGATGCAATATTTGACAACATTCCTGGCCTGTCGAACCCTACTTCTCGGAGGGAACAGTATATACGTCTATAACGTTATATATCCTAACCTAAGGCAACCTAACATCTCGGACGTAACATTTGATAATATTCCAGGCGAGTCGGTCCTTACGTCTCGGTGGTAACTTTATATGCGTCTATAACGTTATATATCCTAACCAAAGGCAACCTAACATATCGGATGTAACATTTGACAACAGTCCAGGCGTGTCGGTCCCTACGTCTCGGTGGTAACATTACATGCGTCTGTAACGGTATATATCCTAATCTAAGGCAACCTAACATCTCGAATGCAATATTTGACAACATTCCTGGCCTGTCGAACCCTACTTCTCGGAGGGAATAGTATATACGTCTATAGCGGTGTATATCCTAATCTAAGGCAACCTATCATCTCGGATCCAATATTTGACAACATTCCTGGCCTCTCGAACCCTACTTCTCGGAGGGAACAGTATATACGTCTATAACGTCATATATCCTAACATAAGACAACCTAACATCTCGGATGTAACATTTGACAACATTCCAGGCGTGTCGGACCCTACGTCTCGGTGGTAACATTACATGATTCTATAACGTTATATATCCTAACCTAAGGCAACCTAACATCTCGGATGTAACATTTGAAAACATTCCAGGCGAGTCGGTCCTTACGTCTCGGTGGTAACTTTATATGCGTCTATAACGTTATATATCCTAACCAAAGGCAACCTAACATATCGGATGTAACATTTGACAACAGTCCAGGCGTGTCGGTCCCTACGTCTCGGTGGTAACATTACATGCGTCTGTAACGGTATATATCCTAATCTAAGGCAACCTAACATCTCGAATGCAATATTTGACAACATTCCTGGCCTGTCGAACCCTACTTCTCGGAGGGAATAGTATATACGTCTATAGCGGTGTATATCCTAATCTAAGGCAACCTATCATCTCGGATCCAATATTTGACAACATTCCTGGCCTCTCGAACCCTACTTCTCGGAGGGAACAGTATATACGTCTATAACGTCATATATCCTAACATAAGACAACCTAACATCTCGGATGTAACATTTGACAACATTCCAGGCGTGTCGGACCCTACGTCTCGGTGGTAACATTACATGATTCTATAACGTTATATATCCTAACCTAAGGCAACCTAACATCTCGGATGTAACATTTGAAAACATTCCAGGCGTGTCGGTCCCTAGGTCTCGGTGGTAACATTACATGCGTCTATAACTGTATATATCCTAATCTAAGGCAACCTAACATCTCGGATGTAACATTTGACAACATTCCAGGCGTGTCGGTCCCTACATCTCGGTGGTAACGTTACATGCGTCTATAACGTTATATATTCTAACCTAAGGCCACCTAACACCTCGGATGTAATATTTTACAACATTCCTGGCGTGTCGAACCGTATTTCTCGGTGGGAACAGTATATACGTGTATAACGGTATATATCCTAATCTAAGGCAACCTAACATCTCGGATGCAATATTTGACAACATTCCTGGCCTGTCGTACCCTACTCCCCGGAGGGAACAGTATATACGTCTATAACGGTATATATCCTAACATAAGGCAACCTAACATCTCGGATGTAACATTTGACAACATTCCAGGCGTGTCGGTCCCTACGTCTCGGTCGTAACATTATATACGTCTATAACGGTATATATCCGAATCTAAGGCAACCTAACATCTCGGATGCAATATTTGACAACATTCCTGGCCTGTCGAACCCTACTTCTCGGAGGGAATAGTATATACGTCTATAACGGTGTATATCCTAATCTAAGGCAACCTAACATCTCGGATGCAATATTTGACAACATTCCTGGCCTGTCGAACCCTACTTCTAGGAGGGAACAGTATATACGTCTATAACGTTATATATCCTAACCTAAGGCAACCTAACATCTCGGATGCAATATTTGACAGCATTCCTGGCCTGTCGAAACCTGCTCCTTGGAGGGAACAGTATATACGTCTATAACGTCATATATCCTAACCAAAGGCAACCTAACCTCTCCGATGTAATATTTGACAGCATTCCTGGCGTGTCGGATCCTGCTTCTCGGTGGGAACATTATATGCGTCTATAACGTTGTATGTCCTAATCTAAGGCAACCTATTATATCAGAAGTAATATTTTACAACATTCCTGGCGTGTCGGAGCATTCTTTTCGGTGGGAATATTATATACGTCCATACAGGTCAATATCCTAATCTGAGGCAATCTAACATCTCGGATGTAATATTAGCTACATTCCTGGCCTGTCGATCCCTACTTCTCGGAGGGAACAGTATATACGTCTATAACGTCATATATCCTAATCTAAGGCAACCTAACATCTCGGATGCAATATTTGACAACATTCCAGGCCTGTCGAACCCTACTTCTCGGAGGGAACAGTATATACGTCTATAACGTCATATATCCTAACATAAGGCAACCTAACGTCTCGGATGTAACATTTGACAACATTCCAGGCGTGTCGGTCCCTACGTCTCGGTGGTAACGTTACATGCGTCTATAACGTTATATATCCTAACCTAAGGCAACCTAACATTTCGGATGCAATATTTGACAACATTCCTGTCCTGTCGAAACCTACTTCACGGAGGGAACAGTATATTCGTCTATAACGTCATATATCCTAACCTAAGGCAACTTAAAACCTTCGGATGTAACATTTGACAACATTCCAGGCGTGTCGGTCCCTACGTCTCGGTGGTAACATTATATACGTCTATAACGTTATATATCCTAACCAAAGGCAACCTGACATCTCGGATGCAATATTTGACAACATTCCTGGCCTGTCGAACCCTACTTCTCGGAGGGAACAGTATATACGTCTATAACGTTATATATCCTAACCTAAGGCAACCTAACGTCTCGGACGTAACATTTGATAATATTCCAGGCGAGTCGGTCCTTATGTCTCGGTGGTAACTTTATATGCGTCTATAACGTTATATATCCTAACCAAAGGCAACCTAACATATCGCATGTAACATTTGAGAACAGTCCAGGCGTGTCGGTCCCTACGTCTCGGTGGTAACATTACATGCGTCTGTAACGGTATATATCCTAATCTAAGGCAACCTAACATCTCGGATGCAATATTTGACAACATTCCTGGCCTGTCGAACCCTCCTTCTCGGAGGGAATAGTATATACGTCTATAGCGGTGTATATCCTAATCTAAGGCAACCTATCATCTCGGATCCAATATTTGACAACATTCCTGGCCTGTCGAACCCTACTTCTCGGAGGGAACAGTATATACGTCTATAACGGTATATATCCTAATATAAGGCAACCTAACATCTCGAATGTAACATTTGACAACATTCCAGGCGTGTCGGTCCCTACGTCTCGGTGGTAACATTATATACGTCTATAACGGTATATATCCTAATCTAAGGCAACCTAACATCTCGGATGCAATATTTGACAACATTCCTGGCCTGTCGAACCCTACTTCACGGAGGGAACAGTCTATACGTCTATAACGGTATATATCCTAATCTAAGGCATCCTAACATCTCGTATTTAATATTTGACAACATTCCTGGCGTGTCGGACCCTACTACTCGGTGGGAACATTATATGTGTCTATAACGTTGTATATCCTAATCTATGGCAACCTATCATCTCAGACGTAATATTTTACGACATTCCTGTTGTGTCGGAGCATACTTTTCGGTGGGAATATTATATGCGTCTATAACGGTCGATATCGTAATCTAAGGCAATCTAACATCTCGGATGTAATATTGGCTACATTCCTGGCCTGTCGATCCCTACTTCTCGGAGGGAACAGTATATTCGTCTATAACGTCATATATCCTAACCTAAGGCAACCTAACATCTCGGATGTAACATTTGACAACATTCCAGGCGTGTCGGTCCCTACGTCTCGGTGGTAACGTTACATGCGTCTATAACGTTATATATCCTAACCTAAGGCAACCTAACATCTCGGATGCAATATTTGACAACATTCCTGGCCTGTCGAACCCTACTTCTCGCAGGGAACAGTATATACGTCTATAACGTTATATATCCTAACCTAAGGCAACCTAACATCTCGGACGTAACATTTGATAATATTCCAGGCGAGTCGGTCCTTACGTCTCGGTGGTAACATTATATGCGTCTATAATGTTATATATCCTAACCAAAGGCAACCTAACATCTCGGATGTAACATTTGACAACAGTCCAGGCGTGTCGGTCCCTACGTCTCGGTGGTAACACTACCTGCTTCTATAACGTTACATATCCTAACCTAAGGCAACCTAACATCTCGGATGTAACATTTGACAACATTCCAGGCGTGTCGGTCCCCAGGTCTCGGTGGTAACATTACATGCGTCTATAACGTTATATATCCTAACCAAAGGCAACCTAACCTCTCCGATGTAATATTTGACAGCATTCCTGGCGTGTCGGATCCTGCTTCTCGGTGGGAACATTATATGCGTCTATAACGTTGTATGTCGTAATCTAAGGCAACCTATTATATCAGAAGTAATATTTTACAACATTCCTGGCGTGTCGGAGCATTCTTTTCGGTGGGAATATTATATACGTCCATACAGGTCAATATCCTAATCTGAGGCAATCTAACATCTCGGATGTAATATTAGCTACATTCCTGGCCTGTCGATCCCTACTTCTCGGAGGGAACAGTATATTCGTCTATAACGTCATATATCCTAACCTAAGGCAACCTAACATCTCGGATGTAACATTTGACAACATTCCAGGCGTGTCGGTCCCTACGTCTCGGTGGTAACGTTACATGCGTCTATAACGTTATATATCCTAACCTAAGGCAACCTAACATTTCGGATGCAATATTTGACAACATTCCTGTCCTGTCGAAACCTACTTCACGGAGGGAACAGTATATTCGTCTATAACGTCATATATCCTAACCTAAGGCAACTTAAAACCTTCGGATGTAACATTTGACAACATTCCAGGCGTGTCGGTCCCTACGTCTCGGTGGTAACATTATATACGTCTATAACGTTATATATCCTAACCAAAGGCAACCTGACATCTCGGATGCAATATTTGACAACATTCCTGGCCTGTCGAACCCTACTTCTCGGAGGGAACAGTATATACGTCTATAACGTTATATATCCTAACCTAAGGCAACCTAACATCTCGGACGTAACATTTGATAATATTCCAGGCGAGTCGGTCCTTACGTCTCGGTGGTAACTTTATATGCGTCTATAACGTTATATATCCTAACCAAAGGCAACCTAACATATCGGATGTAACATTTGACAACAGTCCAGGCGTGTCGGTCCCTACGTCTCGGTGGTAACATTACATGCGTCTGTAACGGTATATATCCTAATCTAAGGCAACCTAACATCTCGAATGCAATATTTGACAACATTCCTGGCCTGTCGAACCCTACTTCTCGGAGGGAATAGTATATACGTCTATAGCGGTGTATATCCTAATCTAAGGCAACCTATCATCTCGGATCCAATATTTGACAACATTCCTGGCCTCTCGAACCCTACTTCTCGGAGGGAACAGTATATACGTCTATAACGTCATATATCCTAACATAAGACAACCTAACATCTCGGATGTAACATTTGACAACATTCCAGGCGTGTCGGACCCTACGTCTCGGTGGTAACATTACATGATTCTATAACGTTATATATCCTAACCTAAGGCAACCTAACATCTCGGATGTAACATTTGAAAACATTCCAGGCGTGTCGGTCCCTAGGTCTCGGTGGTAACATTACATGCGTCTATAACTGTATATATCCTAATCTAAGGCAACCTAACATCTCGGATGTAACATTTGACAACATTCCAGGCGTGTCGGTCCCTACATCTCGGTGGTAACGTTACATGCGTCTATAACGTTATATATTCTAACCTAAGGCCACCTAACACCTCGGATGTAATATTTTACAACATTCCTGGCGTGTCGAACCGTATTTCTCGGTGGGAACAGTATATACGTGTATAACGGTATATATCCTAATCTAAGGCAACCTAACATCTCGGATGCAATATTTGACAACATTCCTGGCCTGTCGTACCCTACTCCCCGGAGGGAACAGTATATACGTCTATAACGGTATATATCCTAACATAAGGCAACCTAACATCTCGGATGTAACATTTGACAACATTCCAGGCGTGTCGGTCCCTACGTCTCGGTGGTAACATTATATACGTCTATAACGGTATATATCCGAATCTAAGGCAACCTAACATCTCGGATGCAATATTTGACAACATTCCTGGCCTGTCGAACCCTACTTCTCGGAGGGAATAGTATATACGTCTATAACGGTGTATATCCTAATCTAAGGCAACCTAACATCTCGGATGCAATATTTGACAACATTCCTGGCCTGTCGAACCCTACTTCTAGGAGGGAACAGTATATACGTCTATAACGTTATATATCCTAACCTAAGGCAACCTAACATCTCGGATGCAATATTTGACAGCATTCCTGGCCTGTCGAAACCTGCTCCTTGGGGGGAACAGTATATACGTCTATAACGTCATATATCCTAACCAAAGGCAACCTAACCTCTCCGATGTAATATTTGACAGCATTCCTGGCGTGTCGGATCCTGCTTCTCGGTGGGAACATTATATGCGTCTATAACGTTGTATGTCCTAATCTAAGGCAACCTATTATATCAGAAGTAATATTTTACAACATTCCTGGCGTGTCGGAGCATTCTTTTCGGTGGGAATATTATATACGTCCATACAGGTCAATATCCTAATCTGAGGCAATCTAACATCTCGGATGTAATATTAGCTACATTCCTGGCCTGTCGATCCCTACTTCTCGGAGGGAACAGTATATACGTCTATAACGTCATATATCCTAACCTAAGGCAACCTAACATCTCGGATGTAACATTTGACAACATTCCAGGCGTGTCGATCCCTACGTCTCGGTGGTAACGTTACATGCGTCTATAAAGTTATATATCCTAACCTAAGGCAACCTAACATCTCGGATGCAATATTTGACAACATTCCTGGCCTGTCGAACCCTACTTCTCGCAGGGAACAGTATATACGTCTATAACGTTATATATCCTAACCTAAGGCAACCTAACATCTCGGACGTAACATTTGATAATATTCCAGGCGAGTCGGTCCTTACGTCTCGGTGGTAACATTATATGCGTCTATAATGTTATATATCCTAACCAAAGGCAACCTAACATCTCGGATGTAACATTTGATAATATTCCAGGCGAGTCGGTCCTTACGTCTCGGTGGTAACATTATATGCGTCTATAATGTTATATATCCTAACCAACGGCAACCTAACATCTCGGATGTAACATTTGACAACAGTCCAGGCGTGTCGGTCCCTACGTCTCGGTGGTAACACTACCTGCTTCTATAACGTTACATATCCTAACCTAAGGCAACCTAACATCTCGGATGTAACATTTGACAACATTCCAGGCGTGTCGGTCCCCAGGTCTCGGTGGTAACATTACATGCGTCTATAACGTTATATATCCTAACCAAAGGCAACCTAACCTCTCCGATGTAATATTTGACAGCATTCCTGGCGTATCGGATCCTGCTTCTCGGTGGTAACATTATATACGTCTATAACGGTATATATCCTAATCTAAGGCAACCTAACATCTCGGATGCAATATTTGACAACATTCCTGGCCTGTCGAACCCTACTTCACGGAGGGAACAGTCTATACGTCTATAACGGTATATATCCTAATCTAAGGCATCCTAACATCTCGTATTTAATATTTGACAACATTCCTGGCGTGTCGGACCCTACTACTCGGTGGGAACATTATATGTGTCTATAACGTTGTATATCCTAATCTATGGCAACCTATCATCTCAGACGTAATATTTTACGACATTCCTGTTGTGTCGGAGCATACTTTTCGGTGGGAATATTATATGCGTCTATAACGGTCGATATCGTAATCTAAGGCAATCTAACATCTCGGATGTAATATTGGCTACATTCCTGGCCTGTCGATCCCTACTTCTCGGAGGGAACAGTATATTCGTCTATAACGTCATATATCCTAACCTAAGGCAACCTAACATCTCGGATGTAACATTTGACAACATTCCAGGCGTGTCGGTCCCTACGTCTCGGTGGTAACGTTACATGCGTCTACAACGTTATATATCCTAACCTAAGGCAACCTAACATCTCGGATGCAATATTTGACAACATTCCTGGCCTGTCGAACCCTACTTCTCGCAGGGAACAGTATATACGTCTATAACGTTATATATCCTAACCTAAGGCAACCTAACATCTCGGACGTAACATTTGATAATATTCCAGGCGAGTCGGTCCTTACGTCTCGGTGGTAACATTATATGCGTCTATAATGTTATATATCCTAACCAAAGGCAACCTAACATCTCGGATGTAACATTTGACAACAGTCCAGGCGTGTCGGTCCCTACGTCTCGGTGGTAACACTACCTGCTTCTATAACGTTACATATCCTAACCTAAGGCAACCTAACATCTCGGATGTAACATTTGACAACATTCCAGGCGTGTCGGTCCCCAGGTCTCGGTGGTAACATTACATGCGTCTATAACGTTATATATCCTAACCAAAGGCAACCTAACCTCTCCGATGTAATATTTGACAGCATTCCTGGCGTGTCGGATCCTGCTTCTCGGTGGGAACATTATATGCGTCTATAACGTTGTATGTCGTAATCTAAGGCAACCTATTATATCAGAAGTAATATTTTACAACATTCCTGGCGTGTCGGAGCATTCTTTTCGGTGGGAATATTATATACGTCCATACAGGTCAATATCCTAATCTGAGGCAATCTAACATCTCGGATGTAATATTAGCTACATTCCTGGCCTGTCGATCCCTACTTCTCGGAGGGAACAGTATATTCGTCTATAACGTCATATATCCTAACCTAAGGCAACCTAACATCTCGGATGTAACATTTGACAACATTCCAGGCGTGTCGGTCCCTACGTCTCGGTGGTAACGTTACATGCGTCTATAACGTTATATATCCTAACCTAAGGCAACCTAACATTTCGGATGCAATATTTGACAACATTCCTGTCCTGTCGAAACCTACTTCACGGAGGGAACAGTATATTCGTCTATAACGTCATATATCCTAACCTAAGGCAACTTAAAACCTTCGGATGTAACATTTGACAACATTCCAGGCGTGTCGGTCCCTACGTCTCGGTGGTAACATTATATACGTCTATAACGTTATATATCCTAACCAAAGGCAACCTGACATCTCGGATGCAATATTTGACAACATTCCTGGCCTGTCGAACCCTACTTCTCGGAGGGAACAGTATATACGTCTATAACGTTATATATCCTAACCTAAGGCAACCTAACGTCTCGGACGTAACATTTGATAATATTCCAGGCGAGTCGGTCCTTATGTCTCGGTGGTAACTTTATATGCGTCTATAACGTTATATATCCTAACCAAAGGCAACCTAACATATCGCATGTAACATTTGACAACAGTCCAGGCGTGTCGGTCCCTACGTCTCGGTGGTAACATTACATGCGTCTGTAACGGTATATATCCTAATCTAAGGCAACCTAACATCTCGGATGCAATATTTGACAACATTCCTGGCCTGTCGAACCCTCCTTCTCGGAGGGAATAGTATATACGTCTATAGCGGTGTATATCCTAATCTAAGGCAACCTATCATCTCGGATCCAATATTTGACAACATTCCTGGCCTGTCGAACCCTACTTCTCGGAGGGAACAGTATATACGTCTATAACGGTATATATCCTAATATAAGGCAACCTAACATCTCGAATGTAACATTTGACAACATTCCAGGCGTGTCGGTCCCTACGTCTCGGTGGTAACATTATATACGTCTATAACGGTATATATCCTAATCTAAGGCAACCTAACATCTCGGATGCAATATTTGACAACATTCCTGGCCTGTCGAACCCTACTTCACGGAGGGAACAGTCTATACGTCTATAACGGTATATATCCTAATCTAAGGCATCCTAACATCTCGTATTTAATATTTGACAACATTCCTGGCGTGTCGGACCCTACTACTCGGTGGGAACATTATATGTGTCTATAACGTTGTATATCCTAATCTATGGCAACCTATCATCTCAGACGTAATATTTTACGACATTCCTGTTGTGTCGGAGCATACTTTTCGGTGGGAATATTATATGCGTCTATAACGGTCGATATCGTAATCTAAGGCAATCTAACATCTCGGATGTAATATTGGCTACATTCCTGGCCTGTCGATCCCTACTTCTCGGAGGGAACAGTATATTCGTCTATAACGTCATATATCCTAACCTAAGGCAACCTAACATCTCGGATGTAACATTTGACAACATTCCAGGCGTGTCGGTCCCTACGTCTCGGTGGTAACGTTACATGCGTCTATAACGTTATATATCCTAACCTAAGGCAACCTAACATCTCGGATGCAATATTTGACAACATTCCTGGCCTGTCGAACCCTACTTCTCGCAGGGAACAGTATATACGTCTATAACGTTATATATCCTAACCTAAGGCAACCTAACATCTCGGACGTAACATTTGATAATATTCCAGGCGAGTCGGTCCTTACGTCTCGGTGGTAACATTATATGCGTCTATAATGTTATATATCCTAACCAAAGGCAACCTAACATCTCGGATGTAACATTTGACAACAGTCCAGGCGTGTCGGTCCCTACGTCTCGGTGGTAACACTACCTGCTTCTATAACGTTACATATCCTAACCTAAGGCAACCTAACATCTCGGATGTAACATTTGACAACATTCCAGGCGTGTCGGTCCCCAGGTCTCGGTGGTAACATTACATGCGTCTATAACGTTATATATCCTAACCAAAGGCAACCTAACCTCTCCGATGTAATATTTGACAGCATTCCTGGCGTGTCGGATCCTGCTTCTCGGTGGGAACATTATATGCGTCTATAACGTTGTATGTCGTAATCTAAGGCAACCTATTATATCAGAAGTAATATTTTACAACATTCCTGGCGTGTCGGAGCATTCTTTTCGGTGGGAATATTATATACGTCCATACAGGTCAATATCCTAATCTGAGGCAATCTAACATCTCGGATGTAATATTAGCTACATTCCTGGCCTGTCGATCCCTACTTCTCGGAGGGAACAGTATATTCGTCTATAACGTCATATATCCTAACCTAAGGCAACCTAACATCTCGGATGTAACATTTGACAACATTCCAGGCGTGTCGGTCCCTACGTCTCGGTGGTAACGTTACATGCGTCTATAACGTTATATATCCTAACCTAAGGCAACCTAACATTTCGGATGCAATATTTGACAACATTCCTGTCCTGTCGAAACCTACTTCACGGAGGGAACAGTATATTCGTCTATAACGTCATATATCCTAACCTAAGGCAACTTAAAACCTTCGGATGTAACATTTGACAACATTCCAGGCGTGTCGGTCCCTACGTCTCGGTGGTAACATTATATACGTCTATAACGTTATATATCCTAACCAAAGGCAACCTGACATCTCGGATGCAATATTTGACAACATTCCTGGCCTGTCGAACCCTACTTCTCGGAGGGAACAGTATATACGTCTATAACGTTATATATCCTAACCTAAGGCAACCTAACATCTCGGACGTAACATTTGATAATATTCCAGGCGAGTCGGTCCTTACGTCTCGGTGGTAACTTTATATGCGTCTATAACGTTATATATCCTAACCAAAGGCAACCTAACATATCGGATGTAACATTTGACAACAGTCCAGGCGTGTCGGTCCCTACGTCTCGGTGGTAACATTACATGCGTCTGTAACGGTATATATCCTAATCTAAGGCAACCTAACATCTCGAATGCAATATTTGACAACATTCCTGGCCTGTCGAACCCTACTTCTCGGAGGGAATAGTATATACGTCTATAGCGGTGTATATCCTAATCTAAGGCAACCTATCATCTCGGATCCAATATTTGACAACATTCCTGGCCTCTCGAACCCTACTTCTCGGAGGGAACAGTATATACGTCTATAACGTCATATATCCTAACATAAGACAACCTAACATCTCGGATGTAACATTTGACAACATTCCAGGCGTGTCGGACCCTACGTCTCGGTGGTAACATTACATGATTCTATAACGTTATATATCCTAACCTAAGGCAACCTAACATCTCGGATGTAACATTTGAAAACATTCCAGGCGTGTCGGTCCCTAGGTCTCGGTGGTAACATTACATGCGTCTATAACTGTATATATCCTAATCTAAGGCAACCTAACATCTCGGATGTAACATTTGACAACATTCCAGGCGTGTCGGTCCCTACATCTCGGTGGTAACGTTACATGCGTCTATAACGTTATATATTCTAACCTAAGGCCACCTAACACCTCGGATGTAATATTTTACAACATTCCTGGCGTGTCGAACCGTATTTCTCGGTGGGAACAGTATATACGTGTATAACGGTATATATCCTAATCTAAGGCAACCTAACATCTCGGATGCAATATTTGACAACATTCCTGGCCTGTCGTACCCTACTCCCCGGAGGGAACAGTATATACGTCTATAACGGTATATATCCTAACATAAGGCAACCTAACATCTCGGATGTAACATTTGACAACATTCCAGGCGTGTCGGTCCCTACGTCTCGGTGGTAACATTATATACGTCTATAACGGTATATATCCGAATCTAAGGCAACCTAACATCTCGGATGCAATATTTGACAACATTCCTGGCCTGTCGAACCCTACTTCTCGGAGGGAATAGTATATACGTCTATAACGGTGTATATCCTAATCTAAGGCAACCTAACATCTCGGATGCAATATTTGACAACATTCCTGGCCTGTCGAACCCTACTTCTCGGAGGGAACAGTATATACGTCTATAACGTTATATATCCTAACCTAAGGCAACCTAACATCTCGGATGCAATATTTGACAGCATTCCTGGCCTGTCGAAACCTGCTCCTTGGAGGGAACAGTATATACGTCTATAACGTCATATATCCTAACCAAAGGCAACCTAACCTCTCCGATGTAATATTTGACAGCATTCCTGGCGTGTCGGATCCTGCTTCTCGGTGGGAACATTATATGCGTCTATAACGTTGTATGTCCTAATCTAAGGCAACCTATTATATCAGAAGTAATATTTTACAACATTCCTGGCGTGTCGGAGCATTCTTTTCGGTGGGAATATTATATACGTCCATACAGGTCAATATCCTAATCTGAGGCAATCTAACATCTCGGATGTAATATTAGCTACATTCCTGGCCTGTCGATCCCTACTTCTCGGAGGGAACAGTATATACGTCTATAACGTCATATATCCTAACCTAAGGCAACCTAACATCTCGGATGTAACATTTGACAACATTCCAGGCGTGTCGATCCCTACGTCTCGGTGGTAACGTTACATGCGTCTATAAAGTTATATATCCTAACCTAAGGCAACCTAACATCTCGGATGCAATATTTGACAACATTCCTGGCCTGTCGAACCCTACTTCTCGCAGGGAACAGTATATACGTCTATAACGTTATATATCCTAACCTAAGGCAACCTAACATCTCGGACGTAACATTTGATAATATTCCAGGCGAGTCGGTCCTTACGTCTCGGTGGTAACATTATATGCGTCTATAACGTTATATATCCTAACCAAAGGCAACCTAACATCTCGGATGTAACATTTGACAACAGTCCAGGCGTGTCGGTCCCTACGTCTCGGTGGTAACACTACCTGCTTCTATAACGTTACATATCCTAACCTAAGGCAACCTAACATCTCGGATGTAACATTTGACAACATTCCAGGCGTGTCGGTCCCTAGGTCTCGGTGGTAACATTACATGCGTCTATAACGTTATATATCCTAACCAAAGGCAACCTAACCTCTCCGATGTAATATTTGACAGCATTCCTGGCGTGTCGGATCCTGCTTCTCGGTGGGAACATTATATGCGTCTATAACGTTGTATGTCCTAATCTAAGGCAACCTATTATATCAGAAGTAATATTTTACAACATTCCTGGCGTGTCGGAGCATTCTTTTCGGTGGGAATATTATATACGTCCATACAGGTCAATATCCTAATCTGAGGCAATCTAACATCTCGGATGTAATATTAGCTACATTCCTGGCCTGTCGATCCCTACTTCTCGGAGGGAACAGTATATTCGTCTATAACGTCATATATCCTAACCTAAGGCAACCTAACATCTCGGATGTAACATTTGACAACATTCCAGGCGTGTCGGTCCCTACGTCTCGGTGGTAACGTTACATGCGTCTATAACGTTATATATCCTAACCAAAGGCAACCTAACATATCGGATGTAACATTTGACAACAGTCCAGGCGTGTCGGTCCCTACGTCTCGGTGGTAACATTACATGCGTCTGTAACGGTATATATCCTAATCTAAGGCAACCTAACATCTCGGATGCAATATTTGACAACATTCCTGGCCTGTCGAACCCTACTTCTCGGAGGGAATAGTATATACGTCTATAGCGGTGTATATCCTAATCTAAGGCAACCTATCATCTCGGATCCAATATTTGACAACATTCCTGGCCTGTCGAACCCTACTTCTCGGAGGGAACAGTATATACGTCTATAAAGTTATATATCCTAACCTAAGGCAACCTAACATCTCGGACGTAACATTTGATAATATTCCAGGCGAGTCGGTCCTTACGTCTCGGTGGTAACTTTATATGCGTCTATAACGTTATATATCCTAACCAAAGGCAACCTAACATATCGGATGTAACATTTGACAACAGTCCAGGCGTGTCGGTCCCTACGTCTCGGTGGTAACATTACATGCGTCTGTAACGGTATATATCCTAATCTAAGGCAACCTAACATCTCGAATGCAATATTTGACAACATTCCTGGCCTGTCGAACCCTACTTCTCGGAGGGAATAGTATATACGTCTATAGCGGTGTATATCCTAATCTAAGGCAACCTATCATCTCGGATCCAATATTTGACAACATTCCTGGCCTCTCGAACCCTACTTCTCGGAGGGAACAGTATATACGTCTATAACGTCATATATCCTAACATAAGACAACCTAACATCTCGGATGTAACATTTGACAACATTCCAGGCGTGTCGGACCCTACGTCTCGGTGGTAACATTACATGATTCTATAACGTTATATATCCTAACCTAAGGCAACCTAACATCTCGGATGTAACATTTGAAAACATTCCAGGCGTGTCGGTCCCTAGGTCTCGGTGGTAACATTACATGCGTCTATAACTGTATATATCCTAATCTAAGGCAACCTAACATCTCGGATGTAACATTTGACAACATTCCAGGCGTGTCGGTCCCTACATCTCGGTGGTAACGTTACATGCGTCTATAACGTTATATATTCTAACCTAAGGCCACCTAACACCTCGGATGTAATATTTTACAACATTCCTGGCGTGTCGAACCGTATTTCTCGGTGGGAACAGTATATACGTGTATAACGGTATATATCCTAATCTAAGGCAACCTAACATCTCGGATGCAATATTTGACAACATTCCTGGCCTGTCGTACCCTACTCCCCGGAGGGAACAGTATATACGTCTATAACGGTATATATCCTAACATAAGGCAACCTAACATCTCGGATGTAACATTTGACAACATTCCAGGCGTGTCGGTCCCTACGTCTCGGTGGTAACATTATATACGTCTATAACGGTATATATCCGAATCTAAGGCAACCTAACATCTCGGATGCAATATTTGACAACATTCCTGGCCTGTCGAACCCTACTTCTCGGAGGGAATAGTATATACGTCTATAACGGTGTATATCCTAATCTAAGGCAACCTAACATCTCGGATGCAATATTTGACAACATTCCTGGCCTGTCGAACCCTACTTCTCGGAGGGAACAGTATATACGTCTATAACGTTATATATCCTAACCTAAGGCAACCTAACATCTCGGATGCAATATTTGACAGCATTCCTGGCCTGTCGAAACCTGCTCCTTGGAGGGAACAGTATATACGTCTATAACGTCATATATCCTAACCAAAGGCAACCTAACCTCTCCGATGTAATATTTGACAGCATTCCTGGCGTGTCGGATCCTGCTTCTCGGTGGGAACATTATATGCGTCTATAACGTTGTATGTCCTAATCTAAGGCAACCTATTATATCAGAAGTAATATTTTACAACATTCCTGGCGTGTCGGAGCATTCTTTTCGGTGGGAATATTATATACGTCCATACAGGTCAATATCCTAATCTGAGGCAATCTAACATCTCGGATGTAATATTAGCTACATTCCTGGCCTGTCGATCCCTACTTCTCGGAGGGAACAGTATATACGTCTATAACGTCATATATCCTAACCTAAGGCAACCTAACATCTCGGATGTAACATTTGACAACATTCCAGGCGTGTCGATCCCTACGTCTCGGTGGTAACGTTACATGCGTCTATAAAGTTATATATCCTAACCTAAGGCAACCTAACATCTCGGATGCAATATTTGACAACATTCCTGGCCTGTCGAACCCTACTTCTCGCAGGGAACAGTATATACGTCTATAACGTTATATATCCTAACCTAAGGCAACCTAACATCTCGGACGTAACATTTGATAATATTCCAGGCGAGTCGGTCCTTACGTCTCGGTGGTAACATTATATGCGTCTATAACGTTATATATCCTAACCAAAGGCAACCTAACATCTCGGATGTAACATTTGACAACAGTCCAGGCGTGTCGGTCCCTACGTCTCGGTGGTAACACTACCTGCTTCTATAACGTTACATATCCTAACCTAAGGCAACCTAACATCTCGGATGTAACATTTGACAACATTCCAGGCGTGTCGGTCCCTAGGTCTCGGTGGTAACATTACATGCGTCTATAACGTTATATATCCTAACCAAAGGCAACCTAACCTCTCCGATGTAATATTTGACAGCATTCCTGGCGTGTCGGATCCTGCTTCTCGGTGGGAACATTATATGCGTCTATAACGTTGTATGTCCTAATCTAAGGCAACCTATTATATCAGAAGTAATATTTTACAACATTCCTGGCGTGTCGGAGCATTCTTTTCGGTGGGAATATTATATACGTCCATACAGGTCAATATCCTAATCTGAGGCAATCTAACATCTCGGATGTAATATTAGCTACATTCCTGGCCTGTCGATCCCTACTTCTCGGAGGGAACAGTATATTCGTCTATAACGTCATATATCCTAACCTAAGGCAACCTAACATCTCGGATGTAACATTTGACAACATTCCAGGCGTGTCGGTCCCTACGTCTCGGTGGTAACGTTACATGCGTCTATAACGTTATATATCCTAACCAAAGGCAACCTAACATATCGGATGTAACATTTGACAACAGTCCAGGCGTGTCGGTCCCTACGTCTCGGTGGTAACATTACATGCGTCTGTAACGGTATATATCCTAATCTAAGGCAACCTAACATCTCGGATGCAATATTTGACAACATTCCTGGCCTGTCGAACCCTACTTCTCGGAGGGAATAGTATATACGTCTATAGCGGTGTATATCCTAATCTAAGGCAACCTATCATCTCGGATCCAATATTTGACAACATTCCTGGCCTGTCGAACCCTACTTCTCGGAGGGAACAGTATATACGTCTATAAAGTTATATATCCTAACCTAAGGCAACCTAACATCTCGGACGTAACATTTGATAATATTCCAGGCGAGTCGGTCCTTACGTCTCGGTGGTAACTTTATATGTGTCTATAACGTTATATATCCTAACCAAAGGCAACCTAACATATCGGATGTAACATTTGACAACAGTCCAGGCGTGTCGGTCCCTACGTCTCGGTGGTAACATTACATGCGTCTGTAACGGTATATATCCTAATCTAAGGCAACCTAACATCTCGGATGCAATATTTGACAACATTCCTGGCCTGTCGAACCCTACTTCTCGGAGGGAATAGTATATACGTCTATAGCGGTGTATATCCTAATCTAAGGCAACCTATCATCTCGGATCCAATATTTGACAACATTCCTGGCCTCTCGAACCCTACTTCTCGGAGGGAACAGTATATACGTCTATAACGTCATATATCCTAACATAAGACAACCTAACATCTCGGATGTAACATTTGACAACATTCCAGGCGTGTCGGTCCCTACGTCTCGGTGGTAACATTATATACGTCTATAACGGTATATATCCGAATCTAAGGCAACCTAACATCTCGGATGCAATATTTGACAACATTCCTGGCCTGTCGAACCCTACTTCTCGGAGGGAATAGTATATACGTCTATAACGGTGTATATCCTAATCTAAGGCAACCTAACATCTCGGATGCAATATTTGACAACATTCCTGGCCTGTCGAACCCTACTTCTCGGAGGGAACAGTATATACATCTATAACGTTATATATCCTAACCTAAGGCAACCTAACATCTCGGATGCAATATTTGACAGCATTCCTGGCCTGTCGAAACCTGCTCCTTGGAGGGAACAGTATATACGTCTATAACGTCATATATCCTAACCAAAGGCAACCTAACCTCTCCGATGTAATATTTGACAGCATTCCTGGCGTGTCGGATCCTGCTTCTCGGTGGGAACAGTATATTCGTCTATAACGTCATATATCCTAACCTAAGGCAACCTAACATCTCGGATGTAACATTTGACAACATTCCAGGCGTGTCGGTCCCTACGTCTCGGTGGTAACGTTACATGCGTCTATAACGTTATATATCCTAACCTAAGGCAACCTAACATTTCGGATGCAATATTTGACAACATTCCTGTCCTGTCGATCCCTACTTCTCGGAGGGAACAGTATATACGTCTATAACGTCATATATCCTAACCTAAGGCAACCTAACATCTCGGATGTAACATTTGACAACATTCCAGGCGTGTCGATCCCTACGTCTCGGTGGTAACGTTACATGCGTCTATAAAGTTATATATCCTAACCTAAGGCAACCTAACATCTCGGATGCAATATTTGACAACATTCCTGGCCTGTCGAACCCTACTTCTCGCAGGGAACAGTATATACGTCTATAACGTTATATATCCTAACCTAAGGCAACCTAACATCTCGGACGTAACATTTGATAATATTCCAGGCGAGTCGGTCCTTACGTCTCGGTGGTAACATTATATGCGTCTATAACGTTATATATCCTAACCAAAGGCAACCTAACATCTCGGATGTAACATTTGACAACAGTCCAGGCGTGTCGGTCCCTACGTCTCGGTGGTAACACTACCTGCTTCTATAACGTTACATATCCTAACCTAAGGCAACCTAACATCTCGGATGTAACATTTGACAACATTCCAGGCGTGTCGGTCCCTAGGTCTCGGTGGTAACATTACATGCGTCTATAACGTTATATATCCTAACCAAAGGCAACCTAACCTCTCCGATGTAATATTTGACAGCATTCCTGGCGTGTCGGATCCTGCTTCTCGGTGGGAACATTATATGCGTCTATAACGTTGTATGTCCTAATCTAAGGCAACCTATTATATCAGAAGTAATATTTTACAACATTCCTGGCGTGTCGGAGCATTCTTTTCGGTGGGAATATTATATACGTCCATACAGGTCAATATCCTAATCTGAGGCAATCTAACATCTCGGATGTAATATTAGCTACATTCCTGGCCTGTCGATCCCTACTTCTCGGAGGGAACAGTATATTCGTCTATAACGTCATATATCCTAACCTAAGGCAACCTAACATCTCGGATGTAACATTTGACAACATTCCAGGCGTGTCGGTCCCTACGTCTCGGTGGTAACGTTACATGCGTCTATAACGTTATATATCCTAACCAAAGGCAACCTAACATATCGGATGTAACATTTGACAACAGTCCAGGCGTGTCGGTCCCTACGTCTCGGTGGTAACATTACATGCGTCTGTAACGGTATATATCCTAATCTAAGGCAACCTAACATCTCGGATGCAATATTTGACAACATTCCTGGCCTGTCGAACCCTACTTCTCGGAGGGAATAGTATATACGTCTATAGCGGTGTATATCCTAATCTAAGGCAACCTATCATCTCGGATCCAATATTTGACAACATTCCTGGCCTGTCGAACCCTACTTCTCGGAGGGAACAGTATATACGTCTATAAAGTTATATATCCTAACCTAAGGCAACCTAACATCTCGGACGTAAC
Organism: Xylocopa violacea; assembly: GCA_963969225.1. NCBI lineage: Eukaryota > Metazoa > Arthropoda > Insecta > Hymenoptera > Apidae > Xylocopa > Xylocopa violacea. The sequence goes on along the minus strand of CAXAJV010000006.1, from coordinate 2,320,027 downwards.
ATTTGATAATATTCCAGGCGAGTCGGTCCTTACGTCTCGGTGGTAACTTTATATGTGTCTATAACGTTATATATCCTAACCAAAGGCAACCTAACATATCGGATGTAACATTTGACAACAGTCCAGGCGTGTCGGTCCCTACGTCTCGGTGGTAACATTACATGCGTCTGTAACGGTATATATCCTAATCTAAGGCAACCTAACATCTCGGATGCAATATTTGACAACATTCCTGGCCTGTCGAACCCTACTTCTCGGAGGGAATAGTATATACGTCTATAGCGGTGTATATCCTAATCTAAGGCAACCTATCATCTCGGATCCAATATTTGACAACATTCCTGGCCTCTCGAACCCTACTTCTCGGAGGGAACAGTATATACGTCTATAACGTCATATATCCTAACATAAGACAACCTAACATCTCGGATGTAACATTTGACAACATTCCAGGCGTGTCGGTCCCTACGTCTCGGTGGTAACATTATATACGTCTATAACGGTATATATCCGAATCTAAGGCAACCTAACATCTCGGATGCAATATTTGACAACATTCCTGGCCTGTCGAACCCTACTTCTCGGAGGGAATAGTATATACGTCTATAACGGTGTATATCCTAATCTAAGGCAACCTAACATCTCGGATGCAATATTTGACAACATTCCTGGCCTGTCGAACCCTACTTCTCGGAGGGAACAGTATATACATCTATAACGTTATATATCCTAACCTAAGGCAACCTAACATCTCGGATGCAATATTTGACAGCATTCCTGGCCTGTCGAAACCTGCTCCTTGGAGGGAACAGTATATACGTCTATAACGTCATATATCCTAACCAAAGGCAACCTAACCTCTCCGATGTAATATTTGACAGCATTCCTGGCGTGTCGGATCCTGCTTCTCGGTGGGAACATTATATGCGTCTATAACGTTGTATGTCCTAATCTAAGGCAACCTATTATATCAGAAGTAATATTTTACAACATTCCTGGCGTGTCGGAGCATTCTTTTCGGTGGGAATATTATATACGTCCATACAGGTCAATATCCTAATCTGAGGCAATCTAACATCTCGGATGTAATATTAGCTACATTCCTGGCCTGTCGATCCCTACTTCTCGGAGGGAACAGTATATTCGTCTATAACGTCATATATCCTAACCTAAGGCAACCTAACTTCTCGGATGTAACATTTGACAACATTCCAGGCGTGTCGGTCCCTAGGTCTCGGTGGTAACATTACATGCGTCTATAACGTTATATATCCTAACCAAAGGCAACCTAACCTCTCCGATGTAATATTTGACAGCATTCCTGGCGTGTCGGATCCTGCTTCTCGGTAGGAACATTATATGCGTCTATAACGTTGTATGTCCTAATCTAAGGCAACCTATTATATCAGAAGTAATATTTTACAACATTCCTGGCGTGTCGGAGCATTCTTTTCGGTGGGAATATTATATACGTCCATACAGGTCAATATCCTAATCTGAGGCAATCTAACATCTCGGATGTAATATTAGCTACATTCCTGGCCTGTCGATCCCTACTTCTCGGAGGGAACAGTATATTCGTCTATAACGTCATATATCCTAACCTAAGGCAACCTAACATCTCGGATGTAACATTTGACAACATTCCAGGCGTGTCGGTCCCTACGTCTCGGTGGTAACGTTACATGCGTCTATAACGTTATATATCCTAACCTAAGGCAACCTAACATTTCGGATGCAATATTTGACAACATTCCTGTCCTGTCGAAACCTACTTCACGGAGGGAACAGTATATTCGTCTATAACGTCATATATCCTAACGTAAGGCAACTTAAAACCTTCGGATGTAACATTTGACAACATTCCAGGCGTGTCGGTCCCTACGTCTCGGTGGTAACATTATATACGTCTATAACGTTATATATCCTAACCAAAGGCAACCTGACATCTCGGATGCAATATTTGACAACATTCCTGGCCTGTCGAACCCTACTTCTCGGAGGGAACAGTATATACGTCTATAACGTTATATATCCTAACCTAAGGCAACCTAACATCTCGGACGTAACATTTGATAATATTCCAGGCGAGTCGGTCCTTACGTCTCGGTGGTAACATTATATGCGTCTATAACGTTATATATCCTAACCAAAGGCAACCTAACATATCGGATGTAACATTTGACAACAGTCCAGGCGTGTCGGTCCCTACGTCTCGGTGGTAACATTACATGCGTCTGTAACGGTATATATCCTAATCTAAGGCAACCTAACATCTCGGATGCAATATTTGACAACATTCCTGGCCTGTCGAACCCTACTTCTCGGAGGGAATAGTATATACGTCTATAACGGTGTATATCCTAATCTAAGGCAACCTATCATCTCGGATCCAATATTTGACAACATTCCTGGCCTCTCGAACCCTACTTCTCGGAGGGAACAGTATATACGTCTATAACGTCATATATCCTAACATAAGACAACCTAACATCTCGGATGTAACATTTGACAACATTCCAGGCGTGTCGGACCCTACGTCTCGGTGGTAACATTACATGATTCTATAACGTTATATATCCTAACCTAAGGCAACCTAACATCTCGGATGTAACATTTGAAAACATTCCAGGCGTGTCGGTCCCTAGGTCTCGGTGGTAACATTACATGCGTCTATAACGGTATATATCCTAATCTAAGGCAACCTAACATCTCGGATGTAACATTTGACAACATTCCAGGCGTGTCGGTCCCTACATCTCGGTGGTAACGTTACATGCGTCTATAACGTTATATATTCTAACCTAAGGCCACCTAACACCTCGGATGTAATATTTTACAACATTCCTGGCGTGTCGAACCGTATTTCTCGGTGGGAACAGTATATACGTGTATAACGGTATATATCCTAATCTAAGGCAACCTAACATCTCGGATGCAATATTTGACAACATTCCTGGCCTGTCGTACCCTACTCCCCGGAGGGAACAGTATATACGTCTATAACGGTATATATCCTAACATAAGGCAACCTAACATCTCGGATGTAACATTTGAAAACATTCCAGGCGTGTCGGTCCCTAGGTCTCGGTGGTAACATTACATGCGTCTATAACGGTATATATCCTAATCTAAGGCAACCTAACATCTCGGATGTAACATTTGACAACATTCCAGGCGTGTCGGTCCCTACATCTCGGTGGTAACGTTACATGCGTCTATAACGTTATATATTCTAACCTAAGGCCACCTAACACCTCGGATGTAATATTTTACAACATTCCTGGCGTGTCGAACCGTATTTCTCGGTGGGAACAGTATATACGTGTATAACGGTATATATCCTAATCTAAGGCAACCTAACATCTCGGATGCAATATTTGACAACATTCCTGGCCTGTCGTACCCTACTCCCCGGAGGGAACAGTATATACGTCTATAACGGTATATATCCTAACATAAGGCAACCTAACATCTCGGATGTAACATTTGACAACATTCCAGGCGTGTCGGTCCCTACGTCTCGGTGGTAACATCATATACGTCTATAACGGTATATATCCGAATCTAAGGCAACCTAACATCTCGGATGCAATATTTGACAACATTCCTGGCCTGTCGAACCCTACTTCTCGGAGGGAATAGTATATACGTCTATAACGGTGTATATCCTAATCTAAGGCAACCTAACATCTCGGATGCAATATTTGACAACATTCCTGGCCTGTCGAACCCTACTTCTCGGAGGGAACAGTATATACGTCTATAACGTTATATATCCTAACCTAAGGCAACCTAACATCTCGGATGCAATATTTGACAGCATTCCTGGCCTGTCGAAACCTGCTCCTTGGAGGGAACAGTATATACGTCTATAACGTCATATATCCTAACCTAAGGCAACCTAACATCTCGGATGTAACATTTGACAACATTCCAGGCGTGTCGGTCCCTACGTCTCGGTGGTAACGTTACATGCGTCTATAACGTTATATATCCTAACCTAAGGCAACCTAACATCTCGGATGCAATATTTGACAACATTCCTGGCCTGTCGAAACCTACTTCACGGAGGGAACAGTATATTCGTCTATAACGTCATATATCCTAACCTAAGGCAACTTAACATCTCGGATGTAACATTTGACAACATTCCAGGCGTGTCGGTCCCTACGTCTCGGTGGTAACGTTATATACGTCTATAACGTTATATATCCTAACCAAAGGCAACCTGACATCTCGGATGCAATATTTGACAACATTCCTGGCCTGTCGAACCCTACTTCTCGGAGGGAACAGTATATACGTCTATAACGTTATATATCCTAACCTAAGGCAACCTAACATCTCGGACGTAACATTTCATAATATTCCAGGCGAGTCGGTCCTTACGTCTCGGTGGTAACATTATATGCGTCTATAACGTTATATATCCTAACCAAAGGCAACCTAACATCTCGGATGTAACATTTGACAACATTCCAGGCGTGTCGGTCCCTACATCTCGGTGGTAACGTTACATGCGTCTATAACGTTATATATTCTAACCTAAGGCCACCTAACACCTCGGATGTAATATTTTACAACATTCCTGGCGTGTCGAACCGTATTTCTCGGTGGGAACAGTATATACGTGTATAACGGTATATATCCTAATCTAAGGCAACCTAGCATCTCGGATGCAATATTTGACAACATTCCTGGCCTGTCGAACCCTACTTCTCGGAGGGAACAGTATATACGTCTATAACGTTATATATCCTAACCTAAGGCAACCTAACATCTCGGATGCAATATTTGACAACATTCCTGGCCTGTCGAACCCTACTTCTCGGAGGGAACAGTATATACGTCTATAACGTCATACATCCTAACCTAATGCAACCTAACATCTCGGATGTAACATTTGACAACATTCCAGGCGTGTCGGTCCCTACGTCTCCGTGGTAACATTACGTGCTTCTATAACGTTATATATCCTAATCTAAGGCAACCTAACATCTCGGATGTAACATTTGACAACATTCCAGGCGTGTCGGTCCCTAGGTCTCGGTGGTAACGTTACATGCGTCTATTACGTTATATATTCTAACCAACGGCCACCTAACACCTCGGATGTAATATTTGACAACATTCCTGGCGTGTCGAACCGTACTTCTCGGTGGGAACAGTATATACGTGTATAACGGTATATATCCTAATCTAAGGCAAACTAACATCTCGGATGCAATATTTGACAACATTCCTGGCCTGTCGAACCCTACTTCTCGGAGGGAATAGTATATACGTCTATAACGGTATATATCCTAATCTAAGGCAACCTAACATCTCGGATGCAATATTTGACAACATTCCTGGCCTGTCGAAACCTACTTCTCGGAGGGAACAGTATATACGTCTATAACGTCATATATCCTAACCTAATGCAACCTAACATCTCGGATGTAACATTTGACAACATTCCAGGCGTGTCGGTTCCTACGTCTCGGTGGTAACGTTACATGCGTCTATAACGTTATATATCCTAACCTAAGGCAACCTAACATCTCGGATGCAATATTTGACAACATTCCTGGCCTCTCGAACCCTACTTCACGGAGGGAACAGTATATTCGTCTATAACGTCATATATCCTAACCTAAGGCAACCTAACATCTCGGATGTAACATTTGACAACATTCCAGGCGTGTCGATCCCTACGTCTCGGTGGTAACATTACATGCTTCTATAACGTTATATATCCTAACCTAAGGCAACCTAACATCTCGGATGTAACATTTGACAACATTCCAGGCGTGTCGGTCCCTAGGTCTCGGTGGTAACATTACATGCGTCTATAACGGTATATATCCTAATCTAAGGCAACCTAACATCTCGGATGCAATATTTGACAACATTCCTGGCCTGTCGAAACCTGCTCCTTGGAGGGAACAGTATATACGTCTATAACGTCATATATCCTAACCTAAGGCAACCTAACATCTCGGATGTAACATTTGACAACATTCCAGGCGTGTCGGTCCCTACGTCTCGGTGGTAACGTTACATGCGTCTATAACGTTATATATCCTAACCTAAGGCAACCTAACATCTCGGATGCAATATTTGACAACATTCCTGGCCTGTCGAAACCTACTTCACGGAGGGAACAGTATATTCGTCTATAACGTCATATATCCTAACCTAAGGCAACTTAACATCTCGGATGTAACATTTGACAACATTCCAGGCGTGTCGGTCCCTACGTCTCGGTGGTAACATTACATGCTTCTATAACGTTATATATCCTAACCTAAGGCAACCTAACATCTCGGATGTAACATTTGACAACATTCCAGGCGTGTCGGTCCCTACGTCTCCGTGGTAACATTACGTGCTTCTATAACGTTATATATCCTAATCTAAGGCAACCTAACATCTCGGATGTAACATTTGACAACATTCCAGGCGTGTCGGTCCCTAGGTCTCGGTGGTAACGTTACATGCGTCTATTACGTTATATATTCTAACCAACGGCCACCTAACACCTCGGATGTAATATTTGACAACATTCCTGGCGTGTCGAACCGTACTTCTCGGTGGGAACAGTATATACGTGTATAACGGTATATATCCTAATCTAAGGCAAACTAACATCTCGGATGCAATATTTGACAACATTCCTGGCCTGTCGAACTCTACTTCTCGGAGGGAATAGTATATACGTCTATAACGGTATATATCCTAATCTAAGGCAACCTAACATCTCGGATGCAATATTTGACAACATTCCTGGCCTGTCGAAACCTACTTCTCGGAGGGAACAGTATATACGTCTATAACGTCATATATCCTAACCTAATGCAACCTAACATCTCGGATGTAACATTTGACAACATTCCAGGCGTGTCGGTTCCTACGTCTCGGTGGTAACGTTACATGCGTCTATAACGTTATATATCCTAACCTAAGGCAACCTAACATCTCGGATGCAATATTTGACAACATTCCTGGCCTCTCGAACCCTACTTCACGGAGGGAACAGTATATTCGTCTATAACGTCATATATCCTAACCTAAGGCAACCTAACATCTCGGATGTAACATTTGACAACATTCCAGGCGTGTCGATCCCTACGTCTCGGTGGTAACATTACATGCTTCTATAACGTTATATATCCTAACCTAAGGCAACCTAACATCTCGGATGTAACATTTGACAACATTCCAGGCGTGTCGGTCCCTAGGTCTCGGTGGTAACATTGCATGCGTCTATAACGGTATATATCCTAATCTAAGGCAACCTAACATCTCGGATGCAATATTTGACAACATTCCTGGCCTGTCGAAACCTGCTCCTTGGAGGGAACAGTATATACGTCTATAACGTCATATATCCTAACCTAAGGCAACCTAACAACTCGGATGTAACATTTGACAAAATTCCAGGCGTGTCGGTCCCTACGTCTCGGTGGTAACGTTACATGCGTCTATAACATTATATATTCTAACCTAAGGCCACCTAACACCTCGGATGTAATATTTGACAACATTCCTGGCGTGTCGAACCGTACTTCTCGGTGGGAACAGTATATACGTCTATAACGTTATATGTCCTAATCTAAGGCAACCTAACATCTCGGATGCAATATTTGACAACATTCCTGGCCTGTCGAAACTTACTTCTCGGAGGGAACAGTATATACGTCTATAACATCATATATCCTAACCTAAGGCAACCTAACATCTCGTATGTAATTTTTGACAACATTCCTGGCCTGTCGAACCCTACTTCTCGGAGGGAATAGTATATACGTCTATAACGGTGTATATCCTAATCTAAGGCAACCTATCATCTCGGATCCAATATTTGACAACATTCCTGGCCTCTCGAACCCTATTTCTCGGAGGGAACAGTATATACGTCTATAACGTCATATATCCTAACATAAGACAACCTAACATCTCGGATGTAACATTTGACAACATTCCAGGCGTGTCGGACCCTACGTCTCGGTGGTAACATTACATGATTCTATAACGTTATATATCCTAACCTAAGGCAACCTAACATCTCGGATGTAACATTTGAAAACATTCCAGGCGTGTCGGTCCCTAGGTCTCGGTGGTAACATTACATGCGTCTATAACGGTATATATCCTAATCTAAGGCAACCTAACATCTCGGATGTAACATTTGACAACATTCCAGGCGTGTCGGTCCCTACATCTCGGTGGTAACGTTACATGCGTCTATAACGTTATATATTCTAACCTAAGGCCACCTAACACCTCGGATGTAATATTTTACAACATTCCTGGCGTGTCGAACCGTATTTCTCGGTGGGAACAGTATATACGTGTATAACGGTATATATCCTAATCTAAGGCAACCTAACATCTCGGATGCAATATTTGACAACATTCCTGGCCTGTCGAACCCTACTTCTCGGAGGGAATAGTATATACGTCTATAACGGTGTATATCCTAATCTAAGGCAACCTAACATCTCGGATGCAATATTTGACAACATTCCTGGCCTGTCGAACCCTACTTCTCGGAGGGAACAGTATATACGTCTATAACGTTATATATCCTAACCTAAGGCAACCTAACATCTCGGATGCAATATTTGACAGCATTCCTGGCCTGTCGAAACCTGCTCCTTGGAGGGAACAGTATATACGTCTATAACGTCATATATCCTAACCTATGGCAACCTAACAACTCGGATGTAACATTTGACAACATTCCAGGCGTGTCGGTTCCTACGTCTCGGTGGTAACGTTACATGCGTCTATAACGTTATATATCCTAACCTAAGGAAACCTAACATCTCGGATGCAATATTTGACAACATTCCTGGCCTCTCGAACCCTACTTCACGGAGGGAACAGTATATTCGTCTATAACGTTATATATCCTAACCTAAGGCAACCTAACATCTCGGATGTAACATTTGACAACATTCCAGGCGTGTCGATCCCTACGTCTCGGTGGTAACATTACATGCTTCTATAACGTTATATATTCTAACCTAAGGCAACCTAACATCTCGGATGTAACATTTGACAACATTCCAGGCGTGTCGGTCCCTAGGTCTCGGTGGTAACATTACATGCGTCTATAACGGTACATATCCTAATCTAAGGCAACCTAACATCTCGGATGTAACATTTGACAACATTCCAGGCGTGTCGGTCCCTAGGTCTCGGTGGTAACGTTACATGCGTCTACTACGTTATATATTCTAACCAACGGCCACCTAACACCTCGGATGTAATATTTGACAACATTCCTGGCGTGTCGAACCGTACTTCTCGGTGGGAACAGTATATACGTGTATAACGGTATATATCCTAATCTAAGGCAAACTAACATCTCGGATGCAATATTTGACAACATTCCTGGCCTGTCGAACCCTACTTCTCGGAGGGAATAGTATATACGTCTATAACGGTATATATCCTAATCTAAGGCAACCTAACATCTCGGATGCAATATTTGACAACATTCCTGGCCTGTCGAACCCTACTTCTCGGAGGGAACAGTATATACGTCTATAACGTCATATATCCTAACCTAATGCAACCTAACATCTCGGATGTAACATTTGACAACATTCCAGGCGTGTCGGTTCCTACGTCTCGGTGGTAACGTTACATGCGTCTATAACGTTATATATCCTAACCTAAGGCAACCTAACATCTCGGATGCAATATTTGACAACATTCCTGGCCTCTCGAACCCTACTTCACGGAGGGAACAGTATATTCGTCTATAACGTCATATATCCTAACCTAAGGCAACCTAACATCTCGGATGTAACATTTGACAACATTCCAGGCGTGTCGGTCCCTAGGTCTCGGTGGTAACATTACATGCGTCTATAACGGTACATATCCTAATCTAAGGCAACCTAACATCTCGGATGTAACATTTGACAACATTCCAGGCGTGTCGGTCCCTAGGTCTCGGTGGTAACGTTACATGCGTCTATTACGTTATATATTCTAACCAACGGCCACCTAACACCTCGGATGTAATATTTGACAACATTCCTGGCGTGTCGAACCGTACTTCTCGGTGGGAACAGTATATACGTGTATAACGGTATATATCCTAATCTAAGGCAAACTAACATCTCGGATGCAATATTTGACAACATTCCTGGCCTGTCGAACCCTACTTCTCGGAGGGAATAGTATATACGTCTATAACGGTATATATCCTAATCTAAGGCAACCTAACATCTTGGATGCAATATTTGACAACATTCCTGGCCTGTCGAACCCTACTTCTCAGAGGGAACAGTATATACGTCTATAACGTCATATATCCTAACCTAATGCAACCTAACATCTCGGATGTAACATTTGACAACATTCCAGGCGTGTCGGTTCCTACGTATCGGTGGTAACGTTACATGCGTCTATAACGTTATATATCCTAACCTAAGGAAACCTAACATCTCGGATGCAATATTTGACAACATTCCTGGCCTCTCGAACCCTACTTCACGGAGGGAACAGTATATTCGTCTATAACGTCATATATCCTAACCTAAGGCAACCTAACATCTCGGATGTAACATTTGACAACATTCCAGGCGTGTCGATCCCTACGTCTCGGTGGTAACATTACATGCTTCTATAACGTTATATATCCTAACCTAAGGCAACCTAACATCTCGGATGTAACATTTGACAACATTCCAGGCGTGTCGATCCCTAGGTCTCGGTGGTAACATTACATGCGTCTATAACGGTACATATCCTAATCTAAGGCAACCTAACATCTCGGATGTAACATTTGACAACATTCCAGGCGTGTCGGTCCCTAGGTCTCGGTGGTAACGTTACATGCGTCTACTACGTTATATATTCTAACCAACGGCCACCTAACACCTCGGATGTAATATTTGACAACATTCCTGGCGTGTCGAACCGTACTTCTCGGTGGGAACAGTATATACGTGTATAACGGTATATATCCTAATCTAAGGCAAACTAACATCTCGGATGCAATATTTGACAACATTCCTGGCCTGTCGAACCCTACTTCTCGGAGGGAATAGTATATACGTCTATAACGGTATATTTCCTAATCTAAGGCAACCTAACATCTCGGATGCAATATTTGACAACATTCCTGGCCTGTCGAACCCTACTTCTCGGAGGGAACAGTATATACGTCTATAACGTCATACATCCTAACCTAATGCAACCTAACATCTCGGATGTAACATTTGACAACATTCCAGGCGTGTCGGTTCCTACGTCTCGGTGGTAACGTTACATGCGTCTATAACGTTATATATCCTAACCTAAGGCAACCTAACATCTCGGATGCAATATTTGACAACATTCCTGGCCTCTCGAACCCTACTTCACGGAGGGAACAGTATATTCGTCTATAACGTCATATATCCTAACCTAAGGCAACCTAACATCTCGGATGTAACATTTGACAACATTCCAGGCGTGTCGGTACCTACGTCTCCGTGGTAACATTACGTGCTTCTATAACGTTATATATCCTAATCTAAGGCAACCTAACATCTCGGATGTAACATTTGACAACATTCCAGGCGTGTCGGTCCCTAGGTCTCGGTGGTAACGTTACATGCGTCTATTACGTTATATATTCTAACCAACGGCCACCTAACACCTCGGATGTAATATTTGACTACATTCCTGGCGTGTCGAACCGTACTTCTCGGTGGGAACAGTATATACGTGTATAACGGTATATATCCTAATCTAAGGCAAACTAACATCTCGGATGCAATATTTGACAACATTCCTGGCCTGTCGAACCCTACTTCTCGGAGGGAATAGTATATACGTCTATAACGGTATATATCCTAATCTAAGGCAACCTAACATCTCGGATGCAATATTTGACAACATTCCTGGCCTGTCGAAACCTACTTCTCGGAGGGAACAGTATATACGTCTATAACGTCATATATCCTAACCTAATGCAACCTAACATCTCGGATGTAACATTTGACAACATTCCAGGCGTGTCGGTTCCTACGTCTCGGTGGTAACGTTACATGCGTCTATAACGTTATATATCCTAACCTAAGGCAACCTAACATCTCGGATGCAATATTTGACAACATTCCTGGCCTCTCGAACCCTACTTCACGGAGGGAACAGTATATTCGTCTATAACGTCATATATCCTAACCTAAGGCAACCTAACATCTCGGATGTAACATTTGACAACATTCCAGGCGTGTCGATCCCTACGTCTCGGTGGTAACATTACATGCTTCTATAACGTTATATATCCTAACCTAAGGCAACCTAACATCTCGGATGTAACATTTGACAACATTCCAGGCGTGTCGGTCCCTAGGTCTCGGTGGTAACATTACATGCGTCTATAACGGTATATATCCTAATCTAAGGCAACCTAACATCTCGGATGCAATATTTGACAACATTCCTGGCCTGTCGAAACCTGCTCCTTGGAGGGAACAGTATATACGTCTATAACGTCATATATCCTAACCTAAGGCAACCTAACAACTCGGATGTAACATTTGACAACATTCCAGGCGTGTCGGTCCCTACGTCTCGGTGGTAACGTTACATGCGTCTATAACGTTATATATTCTAACCTAAGGCCACCTAACACCTCGGATGTAATATTTGACAACATTCCTGGCGTGTCGAACCGTACTTCTCGGTGGGAACAGTATATACGTCTATAACGTTGTATGTCCTAATCTAAGGCAACCTAACATCTCGGATGCAATATTAGACAACATTCCTGGCCTGTCGAACCTTACTTCTCGGAGGGAACAGTATATACGTCTATAACATCATATATCCTAACCTAAGGCAACCTAACATCTCGGATGTAATTTTTGACAACATTCCAGGCGTGTCGGTCCCTACGTCTCGGTGGTAACATTACATGCTTCTATAACGTTATATATCCTAACCTAAGGCAACCTAACATCTCGGATGTAACATTTGACAACATTCCAGGCGTGTCGGTCCCTAGGTCTCGGTGGTAACATTACATGCGTCTATAACGGTATATATCCTAATCTAAGGCAACCTTACATCTTGGATGCAATATTTGACAACATTCCTGGCCTGTCGAAACCTGCTCCTTGGAGGGAACAGTATATACGTCTATAATGTCATATATCCTAACCTAAGGCAACCTAACAACTCGGATGTAACATTTGACAAAATTCCAGGCGTGTCGGTCCCTACGTCTCGGTGGTAACGTTACATGCGTCTATAACGTTATATATTCTAACCTAAGGCCACCTAACACCTCGGATGTAATATTTGACAACATTCCTGGCGTGTCGAACCGTACTTCTCGGTGGGAACAGTATATACGTCTATAACGTTGTATGTCCTAATCTAAGGCAACCTAACATCTCGGATGCAATATTTGACAACATTCCTGGCCTGTCGAAACTTACTTCTCGGAGGGAACAGTATATACGTCTATAACATCATATATCCTAACCTAAGGCAACCTAACATCTCGTATGTAATTTTTGACAACATTCCAGGCGTGTCGGTCCCTACGTCTCGGTGGTAACATTACATGCTTCTATAACGTTATATATCCTAACCTAAGGCAACCTAACATCTCGGATGTAACATTTGACAACATTCCAGGCGTGTCGGTCCCTAGGTCTCGGTGGTAACATTACATGCGTCTATAACGGTACATATCCTAATCTAAGGCAACCTAACATCTCGGATGTAACATTTGACAACATTCCAGGCGTGTCGGTCCCTAGGTCTCGGTGGTAACGTTACATGCGTCTATTACGTTATATATTCTAACCAACGGCCACCTAACACCTCGGATGTAATATTTGACAACATTCCTGGCGTGTCGAACCGTACTTCTCGGTGGGAACAGTATATACGTGTATAACGGTATATATCCTAATCTAAGGCAAACTAACATCTCGGATGCAATATTTGACAACATTCCTGGCCTGTCGAACCCTACTTCTCGGAGGGAATAGTATATACGTCTATAACGGTATATATCCTAATCTAAGGCAACCTAACATCTCGGATGCAATATTTGACAACATTCCTGGCCTGTCGAACCCTACTTCTCGGAGGGAACAGTATATACGTCTATAACGTCATATATCCTAACCTAATGCAACCTAACATCTCGGATGTAACATTTGACAACATTCCAGGCGTGTCGGTTCCTACGTCTCGGTGGTAACGTTACATGCGTCTATAACGTTATATATCCTAACCTAAGGCAACCTAACATCTCGGATGCAATATTTGACAACATTCCTGGCCTCTCGAACCCTACTTCACGGAGGGAACAGTATATTCGTCTATAACGTCATATATCCTAACCTAAGGCAACCTAACATCTCGGATGTAACATTTGACAACATTCCAGGCGTGTCGGTCCCTAGGTCTCGGTGGTAACATTACATGCGTCTATAACGGTACATATCCTAATCTAAGGCAACCTAACATCTCGGATGTAACATTTGACAACATTCCAGGCGTGTCGGTCCCTAGGTCTCGGTGGTAACGTTACATGCGTCTATTACGTTATATATTCTAACCAACGGCCACCTAACACCTCGGATGTAATATTTGACAACATTCCTGGCGTGTCGAACCGTACTTCTCGGTGGGAACAGTATATACGTGTATAACGGTATATATCCTAATCTAAGGCAAACTAACATCTCGGATGCAATATTTGACAACATTCCTGGCCTGTCGAACCCTACTTCTCGGAGGGAATAGTATATACGTCTATAACGGTATATATCCTAATCTAAGGCAACCTAACATCTCGGATGCAATATTTGACAACATTCCTGGCCTGTCGAACCCTACTTCTCGGAGGGAACAGTATATACGTCTATAACGTCATATATCCTAACCTAATGCAACCTAACATCTCGGATGTAACATTTGACAACATTCCAGGCGTGTCGGTTCCTACGTATCGGTGGTAACGTTACATGCGTCTATAACGTTATATATCCTAACCTAAGGAAACCTAACATCTCGGATGCAATATTTGACAACATTCCTGGCCTCTCGAACCCTACTTCACGGAGGGAACAGTATATTCGTCTATAACGTCATATATCCTAACCTAAGGCAACCTAACATCTCGGATGTAACATTTGACAACATTCCAGGCGTGTCGATCCCTACGTCTCGGTGGTAACATTACATGCTTCTATAACGTTATATATCCTAACCTAAGGCAACCTAACATCTCGGATGTAACATTTGACAACATTCCAGGCGTGTCGGTCCCTAGGTCTCGGTGGTAACATTACATGCGTCTATAACGGTACATATCCTAATCTAAGGCAACCTAACATCTCGGATGTAACATTTGACAACATTCCAGGCGTGTCGGTCCCTAGGTCTCGGTGGTAACGTTACATGCGTCTACTACGTTATATATTCTAACCAACGGCCACCTAACACCTCGGATGTAATATTTGACAACATTCCTGGCGTGTCGAACCGTACTTCTCGGTGGGAACAGTATATACGTGTATAACGGTATATATCCTAATCTAAGGCAAACTAACATCTCGGATGCAATATTTGACAACATTCCTGGCCTGTCGAACCCTACTTCTCGGAGGGAATAGTATATACGTCTATAACGGTATATATCCTAATCTAAGGCAACCTAACATCTCGGATGCAATATTTGACAACATTCCTGGCCTGTCGAACCCTACTTCTCGGAGGGAACAGTATATACGTCTATAACGTCATACATCCTAACCTAATGCAACCTAACATCTCGGATGTAACATTTGACAACATTCCAGGCGTGTCGGTTCCTACGTCTCGGTGGTAACGTTACATGCGTCTATAACGTTATATATCCTAACCTAAGGCAACCTAACATCTCGGATGCAATATTTGACAACATTCCTGGCCTCTCGAACCCTACTTCACGGAGGGAACAGTATATTCGTCTATAACGTCATATATCCTAACCTAAGGCAACCTAACATCTCGGATGTAACATTTGACAACATTCCAGGCGTGTCGATCCCTACGTCTCGGTGGTAACATTACATGCTTCTATAACGTTATATATCCTAACCTAAGGCAACCTAACATCTCGGATGTAACATTTGACAACATTCCAGGCGTGTCGGTCCCTAGGTCTCGGTGGTAACATTACATGCGTCTATAACGGTATATATCCTAATCTAAGGCAACCTAACATCTCGGATGCAACATTTGACAACATTCCTGGCCTGTCGAAACCTGCTCCTTGGAGGGAACAGTATATACGTCTATAACGTCATATATCCTAACCTAAGGCAACCTAACACCTCGGATGTAACATTTGACAAAATTCCAGGCGTGTCGGTCCCTACGTCTCGGTGGTAACGTTACATGCGTCTATAACGTTATATATTCTAACCTAAGGCCACCCAACACCTCGGATGTAATATTTGACAACATTCCTGGCGTGTCGAACCGTACTTCTCGGTGGGAACAGTATATACGTGTATAACGGTATATATCCTAATCTAAGGCAAACTAACATCTCGGATGCAATATTTGACAACATTCCTGGCCTGTCGAACCCTACTTCTCGGAGGGAATAGTATATACGTGTATAACGGTATATATCCTAATCTAAGGCAAACTAACATCTCGGATGCAATATTTGACAACATTCCTGGCCTGTCGAACCCTACTTCTCGGAGGGAATAGTATATACGTCTATAACATCATATATCCTAACCTAAGGCAACCTAACATCTCGGATGTAACATTTGACAACATTCCAGGCGTGTCGGTCCCTAGGTCTCGGTGGTAACATTACATGCGTCTATAACGGTACATATCCTAATCTAAGGCAACCTAACATCTCGGATGTAACATTTGACAACATTCCAGGCGTGTCGGTCCCTAGGTCTCGGTGGTAACGTTACATGCGTCTACTACGTTATATATTCTAACCAACGGCCACCTAACACCTCGGATGTAATATTTGACAACATTCCTGGCGTGTCGAACCGTACTTCTCGGTGGGAACAGTATATACGTGTATAACGGTATATATCCTAATCTAAGGCAAACTAACATCTCGGATGCAATATTTGACAACATTCCTGGCCTGTCGAACCCTACTTCTCGGAGGGAATAGTATATACGTCTATAACGGTATATATCCTAATCTAAGGCAACCTAACATCTCGGATGCAATATTTGACAACATTCCTGGCCTGTCGAACCCTACTTCTCGGAGGGAACAGTATATACGTCTATAACGTCATACATCCTAACCTAATGCAACCTAACATCTCGGATGTAACATTTGACAACATTCCAGGCGTGTCGGTTCCTACGTCTCGGTGGTAACGTTACATGCGTCTATAACGTTATATATCCTAACCTAAGGCAACCTAACATCTCGGATGCAATATTTGACAACATTCCTGGCCTCTCGAACCCTACTTCACGGAGGGAACAGTATATTCGTCTATAACGTCATATATCCTAACCTAAGGCAACCTAACATCTCGGATGTAACATTTGACAACATTCCAGGCGTGTCGATCCCTACGTCTCGGTGGTAACATTACATGCTTCTATAACGTTATATATCCTAACCTAAGGCAACCTAACATCTCGGATGTAACATTTGACAACATTCCAGGCGTGTCGGTCCCTAGGTCTCGGTGGTAACATTACATGCGTCTATAACGGTACATATCCTAATCTAAGGCAACCTAACATCTCGGATGTAACATTTGACAACATTCCAGGCGTGTCGGTCCCTAGGTCTCGGTGGTAACGTTACATGCGTCTACTACGTTATATATTCTAACCAACGGCCACCTAACACCTCGGATGTAATATTTGACAACATTCCTGGCGTGTCGAACCGTACTTCTCGGTGGGAACAGTATATACGTGTATAACAGTATATATCCTAATCTAAGGCAAACTAACATCTCGGATGCAATATTTGACAACATTCCTGGCCTGTCGAACCCTACTTCTCGGAGGGAATAGTATATACGTCTATAACGGTATATATCCTAATCTAAGGCAACCTAACATCTCGGATGCAATATTAGACAACATTCCTGGCCTGTCGAACCTTACTTCTCGGAGGGAACAGTATATACGTCTATAACATCATATATCCTAACCTAAGGCAACCTAACATCTCGGATGTAATTTTTGACAACATTCCAGGCGTGTCGGTCCCTACGTCTCGGTGGTAACATTACATGCTTCTATACCGTTATATATCCTAACCTAAGGCAACCTAACATCTCGGATGTAACATTTGACAACATTCCAGGCGTGTCGGTCCCTAGGTCTCGGTGGTAACATTACATGCGTCTATAACGGTATATATCCTAATCTAAGGCAACCTTACATCTCGGATGCAATATTTGACAACATTCCTGGCCTGTCGAAACCTGCTCCTTGGAGGGAACAGTATATAAGTCTATAACGTCATATATCCTAACCTAAGGCAACCTAACATCTCGGATGTAACATTTGACAACATTCCAGGCGTGTCGGTCCCTAGGTCTCGGTGGTAACATTACATGCGTCTATAACGGTACATATCCTAATCTAAGGCAACCTAACATCTCGGATGTAACATTTGACAACATTCCAGGCGTGTCGGACCCTAGGTCTCGGTGGTAACGTTACATGCGTCTATTACGTTATATATTCTAACCAACGGCCACCTAACACCTCGGATGTAATATTTGACAACATTCCTGGCGTGTCGAACCGTACTTCTCGGTGGAAACAGTATATACGTGTATAACGGTATATATCCTAATCTAAGGCAAACTAACATCTCGGATGCAATATTTGACAACATTCCTGGCCTGTCGAACCCTACTTCTCGGAGGGAACAGTATATACGTCTATAACGTCATATATCCTAACCTAATGCAACCTAACATCTCGGATGTAACATTTGACAACATTCCAGGCGTGTCGGTTCCTACGTCTCGGTGGTAACGTTACATGCGTCTATAACGTTATATATCCTAACCTAAGGCAACCTAACATCTCGGATGCAATATTTGACAACATTCCTGGCCTCTCGAACCCTACTTCACGGAGGGAACAGTATATTCGTCTATAACGTCATATATCCTAACCTAAGGCAACCTAACATCTCGGATGTAACATTTGACAACATTCCAGGCGTGTCGATCCCTACGTCTCGGTGGTAACATTACATGCTTCTATAACGTTATATATCCTAACCTAAGGCAACCTAACATCTCGGATGTAACATTTGACAACATTCCAGGCGTGTCGGTCCCTAGGTCTCGGTGGTAACATTACATGCGTCTATAACGGTATATATCCTAATCTAAGGCAACCTAACATCTCGGATGCAACATTTGACAACATTCCTGGCCTGTCGAAACCTGCTCCTTGGAGGGAACAGTATATACGTCTATAACGTCATATATCCTAACCTAAGGCAACCTAACACCTCGGATGTAACATTTGACAAAATTCCAGGCGTGTCGGTCCCTACGTCTCGGTGGTAACGTTACATGCGTCTATAACGTTATATATTCTAACCTAAGGCCACCCAACACCTCGGATGTAATATTTGACAACATTCCTGGCGTGTCGAACCGTACTTCTCGGTGGGAACAGTATATACGTGTATAACGGTATATATCCTAATCTAAGGCAAACTAACATCTCGGATGCAATATTTGACAACATTCCTGGCCTGTCGAACCCTACTTCTCGGAGGGAATAGTATATACGTGTATAACGGTATATATCCTAATCTAAGGCAAACTAACATCTCGGATGCAATATTTGACAACATTCCTGGCCTGTCGAACCCTACTTCTCGGAGGGAATAGTATATACGTCTATAACATCATATATCCTAACCTAAGGCAACCTAACATCTCGGATGTAACATTTGACAACATTCCAGGCGTGTCGGTCCCTAGGTCTCGGTGGTAACATTACATGCGTCTATAACGGTACATATCCTAATCTAAGGCAACCTAACATCTCGGATGTAACATTTGACAACATTCCAGGCGTGTCGGTCCCTAGGTCTCGGTGGTAACGTTACATGCGTCTACTACGTTATATATTCTAACCAACGGCCACCTAACACCTCGGATGTAATATTTGACAACATTCCTGGCGTGTCGAACCGTACTTCTCGGTGGGAACAGTATATACGTGTATAACGGTATATATCCTAATCTAAGGCAAACTAACATCTCGGATGCAATATTTGACAACATTCCTGGCCTGTCGAACCCTACTTCTCGGAGGGAATAGTATATACGTGTATAACGGTATATATCCTAATCTAAGGCAAACTAACATCTCGGATGCAATATTTGACAACATTCCTGGCCTGTCGAACCCTACTTCTCGGAGGGAATAGTATATACGTCTATAACGGTATATATCCTAATCTAAGGCAACCTAACATCTCGGATGCAATATTAGACAACATTCCTGGCCTGTCGAACCTTACTTCTCGGAGGGAACAGTATATACGTCTATAACATCATATATCCTAACCTAAGGCAACCTAACATCTCGGATGTAATTTTTGACAACATTCCAGGCGTGTCGGTCCCTACGTCTCGGTGGTAACATTACATGCTTCTATACCGTTATATATCCTAACCTAAGGCAACCTAACATCTCGGATGTAACATTTGACAACATTCCAGGCGTGTCGGTCCCTAGGTCTCGGTGGTAACATTACATGCGTCTATAACGGTATATATCCTAATCTAAGGCAACCTTACATCTCGGATGCAATATTTGACAACATTCCTGGCCTGTCGAAACCTGCTCCTTGGAGGGAACAGTATATAAGTCTATAACGTCATATATCCTAACCTAAGGCAACCTAACAACTCGGATGTAACATTTGACAAAATTCCAGGCGTGTCGGTCCCTACGTCTCGGTGGTAACGTTACATGCGTCTATAACGTTATATATTCTAACCTAAGGCCACCTAACACCTCGGATGTAATATTTGACAACATTCCTGGCGTGTCGAACCGTACGTCTCGGTGGTAACATTACATGCTTCTATAACGTTATATATCCTAACCTAAGGCAACCTAACATCTCGGATGTAACATTTGACAACATTCCAGGCGTGTCGGTCCCTAGGTCTCGGTGGTAACATTACATGCGTCTATAACGGTACATATCCTAATCTAAGGCAACCTAACATCTCGGATGTAACATTTGACAACATTCCAGGCGTGTCGGACCCTAGGTCTCGGTGGTAACGTTACATGCGTCTATTACGTTATATATTCTAACCAACGGCCACCTAACACCTCGGATGTAATATTTGACAACATTCCTGGCGTGTCGAACCGTACTTCTCGGTGGGAACAGTATATACGTGTATAACGGTATATATCCTAATCTAAGGCAAACTAACATCTCGGATGCAATATTTGACAACATTCCTGGCCTGTCGAACCCTACTTCTCGGAGGGAACAGTATATACGTCTATAACGTCATATATCCTAACCTAATGCAACCTAACATCTCGGATGTAACATTTGACAACATTCCAGGCGTGTCGGTTCCTACGTCTCGGTGGTAACGTTACATGCGTCTATAACGTTATATATCCTAACCTAAGGCAACCTAACATCTCGGATGCAATATTTGACAACATTCCTGGCCTCTCGAACCCTACTTCACGGAGGGAACAGTATATTCGTCTATAACGTCATATATCCTAACCTAAGGCAACCTAACATCTCGGATGTAACATTTGACAACATTCCAGGCGTGTCGATCCCTACGTCTCGGTGGTAACATTACATGCTTCTATAACGTTATATATCCTAACCTAAGGCAACCTAACATCTCGGATGTAACATTTGACAACATTCCAGGCGTGTCGGTCCCTAGGTCTCGGTGGTAACATTACATGCGTCTATAACGGTATATATCCTAATCTAAGGCAACCTAACATCTCGGATGCAACATTTGACAACATTCCTGGCCTGTCGAAACCTGCTCCTTGGAGGGAACAGTATATACGTCTATAACGTCATATATCCTAACCTAAGGCAACCTAACAACTCGGATGTAACATTTGACAAAATTCCAGGCGTGTCGGTCCCTACGTCTCGGTGGTAACGTTACATGCGTCTATAACGTTATATATTCTAACCTAAGGCCACCCAACACCTCGGATGTAATATTTGACAACATTCCTGGCGTGTCGAACCGTACTTCTCGGTGGGAACAGTATATACGTGTATAACGGTATATATCCTAATCTAAGGCAAACTAACATCTCGGATGCAATATTTGACAACATTCCTGGCCTGTCGAACCCTACTTCTCGGAGGGAATAGTATATACGTGTATAACGGTATATATCCTAATCTAAGGCAAACTAACATCTCGGATGCAATATTTGACAACATTCCTGGCCTGTCGAACCCTACTTCTCGGAGGGAATAGTATATACGTCTATAACGGTATATATCCTAATCTAAGGCAACCTAACATCTCGGATGCAATATTTGACAACATTCCTGGCCTGTCGAACCCTACTTCTCGGAGGGAACAGTATATACGTCTATAACGTCATATATCCTAACCTAATGCAACCTAACATCTCGGATGTAACATTTGACAACATTCCAGGCGTGTCGGTTCCTACGTCTCGGTGGTAACGTTACATGCGTCTATAACGGTATATATCCTAATCTAAGGCAACCTAACATCTCGGATGCAATATTTGACAACATTCCTGGCCTGTCGAACCCTACTTCTCGGAGGGAACAGTATATACGTCTATAACGTCATATATCCTAACCTAATGCAACCTAACATCTCGGATGTAACATTTGACAACATTCCAGGCGTGTCGGTTCCTACGTCTCGGTGGTAACGTTACATGCGTCTATAACGTTATATATTCTAACCTAAGGCCACCTAACACCTCGGATGTAATATTTGACAACATTCCTGGCGTGTCGAACCGTACTTCTCGGTGGGAACAGTATATACGTCTATAACGTTGTACGTCCTAATCTAAGGCAACCTAACATCTCGGATGCAATATTTGACAACATTCCTGGCCTGTCGAACCTTACTTCTCGCAGGGAACAGTATATACGTCTATAACATCATATATCCTAACCTAAGGCAACCTAACATCTCGGATGTAATTTTTGACAACATTCCAGGCGTGTCGGTCCCTACGTCTCGGTGGTAACATTACATGCTTCTATAACGTTATATATCCTAACCTAAGGCAACCTAACATCTCGGATGTAACATTTGACAACATTCCAGGCGTGTCGGTCCCTAGGTCTCGGTGGTAACATTACATGCTTCTATAACGTTATATATCCTAACCTAAGGCAACCTAACATCTCGGATGTAACATTTGACAACATTCCAGGCGTGTCGGTCCCTAGGTCTCGGTGGTAACATTACATGCGTCTATAAGGGTACATATCCTAATCTAAGGCAACCTAACATCTCGGATGTAACATTTGACAACATTCCAGGCGTGTCGGTCCCTAGGTCTCGGTGGTAACGTTACATGCGTCTATTACGTTATATATTCTAACCAACGGCCACCTAACACCTCGGATGTAATATTTGACAACATTCCTGGCGTGTCGAACCGTACTTCTCGGTGGGAACAGTATATACGTGTATAACGGTATATATCCTAATCTAAGGCAAACTAACATCTCGGATGCAATATTTGACAACATTCCTGGCCTGTCGAACCCTACTTCTCGGAGGGAATAGTATATACGTCTATAACGGTATATATCCTAATCTAAGGCAACCTAACATCTCGGATGCAATATTTGACAACATTCCTGGCCTGTCGAACCCTACTTCTCGGAGGGAATAGTATATACGTCTATAACGGTATATATCCTAATCTAAGGCAACCTAACATCTCGGATGCAATATTTGACAACATTCCTGGCCTGTCGAACCCTACTTCTCGGAGGGAACAGTATATACGTCTATAACGTCATATATCCTAACCTAATGCAACCTAACATCTCGGATGTAACATTTGACAACATTCCAGGCGTGTCGGTTCCTACGTCTCGGTGGTAACGTTACATGCGTCTATAACGTTATATATCCTAACCTAAGGCAACCTAACATCTCGGATGCAATATTTGACAACATTCCTGGCCTCTCGAACCCTACTTCACGGAGGGAACAGTATATTCGTCTATAACGTCATATATCCTAACCTAAGGCAACCTAACATCTCGGATGTAACATTTGACAACATTCCAGGCGTGTCGGTCCCTAGGTCTCGGTGGTAACATTACATGCGTCTATAACGGTATATATCCTAATCTAAGGCAACCTAACATCTCGGATGCAATATTTGACAACATTCCTGGCCTGTCGAAACCTGCTCCTTGGAGGGAACAGTATATACGTCTATAACGTCATATATCCTAACCTAAGGCAACCTAACAACTCGGATGTAACATTTGACAACATTCCAGGCGTGTCGGTCCCTACGTCTCGGTGGTAACGTTACATGCGTGTATAACGTTATATATTCTAACCTAAGGCCACCTAACACCTCGGGTGTAACATTTGACAACATTCCAGGCGTGTCGGTCCCTAGGTCTCGGTGGTAACGTTACATGCGTCTATTACGTTATATATTCTAACCAACGGCCACCTAACACCTCGGATGTAATATTTGACAACATTCCTGGCGTGTCGAACCGTACTTCTCGGTGGGAACAGTATATTCGTCTATAACGTCATATATCCTAACCTAAGGCAACCTAACATCTCGGATGTAACATTTGACAACATTCCAGGCGTGTCGATCCCTACGTCTCGGTGGTAACATTACATGCTTCTATAACGTTATATATCCTAACCTAAGGCAACCTAACATCTCGGATGTAACATTTGACAACATTCCAGGCGTGTCGGTCCCTAGGTCTCGGTGGTAACATTACATGCGTCTATAACGGTACATATCCTAATCTAAGGCAACCTAACATCTCGGATGTAACATTTGACAACATTCCAGGCGTGTCGGTCCCTAGGTCTCGGTGGTAACGTTACATGCGTCTACTACGTTATATATTCTAACCAACGGCCACCTAACACCTCGGATGTAATATTTGACAACATTCCTGGCGTGTCGAACCGTACTTCTCGGTGGGAACAGTATATACGTGTATAACGGTATATATCCTAATCTAAGGCAAACTAACATCTCGGATGCAATATTTGACAACATTCCTGGCCTGTCGAACCCTACTTCTCGGAGGGAATAGTATATACGTCTATAACGGTATATATCCTAATCTAAGGCAACCTAACATCTCGGATGCAATATTTGACAACATTCCTGGCCTGTCGAGCCCTACTTCTCGGAGGGAACAGTATATACGTCTATAACGTCATACATCCTAACCTAATGCAACCTAACATCTCGGATGTAACATTTGACAACATTCCAGGCGTGTCGGTTCCTACGTCTCGGTGGTAACGTTACATGCGTCTATAACGTTATATATCCTAACCTAAGGCAACCTAACATCTCGGATGCAATATTTGACAACATTCCTGGCCTCTCGAACCCTACTTCACGGAGGGAACAGTATATTCGTCTATAACGTCATATATCCTAACCTAAGGCAACCTAACATCTCGGATGTAACATTTGACAACATTCCAGGCGTGTCGATCCCTACGTCTCGGTGGTAACATTACATGCTTCTATAACGTTATATATCCTAACCTAAGGCAACCTAACATCTCGGATGTAACATTTGACAACATTCCAGGCGTGTCGGTCCCTAGGTCTCGGTGGTAACATTACATGCGTCTATAACGGTACATATCCTAATCTAAGGCAACCTAACATCTCGGATGTAACATTTGACAACATTCCAGGCGTGTCGGTCCCTAGGTCTCGGTGGTAACGTTACATGCGTCTACTACGTTATATATTCTAACCAACGGCCACCTAACACCTCGGATGTAATATTTGACAACATTCCTGGCGTGTCGAACCGTACTTCTCGGTGGGAACAGTATATACGTGTATAACGGTATATATCCTAATCTAAGGCAAACTAACATCTCGGATGCAATATTTGACAACATTCCTGGCCTGTCGAACCCTACTTCTCGGAGGGAATAGTATATACGTCTATAACGGTATATATCCTAATCTAAGGCAACCTAACATCTCGGATGCAATATTTGACAACATTCCTGGCCTGTCGAACCCTACTTCTCGGAGGGAACAGTATATACGTCTATAACGTCATACATCCTAACCTAATGCAACCTAACATCTCGGATGTAACATTTGACAACATTCCAGGCGTGTCGGTTCCTACGTCTCGGTGGTAACGTTACATGCGTCTATAACGTTATATATCCTAACCTAAGGCAACCTAACATCTCGGATGCAATATTTGACAACATTCCTGGCCTCTCGAACCCTACTTCACGGAGGGAACAGTATATTCGTCTATAACGTCATATATCCTAACCTAAGGCAACCTAACATCTCGGATGTAACATTTGACAACATTCCAGGCGTGTCGGTCCCTACGTCTCCGTGGTAACATTACGTGCTTCTATAACGTTATATATCCTAATCTAAGGCAACCTAACATCTCGGATGTAACATTTGACAACATTCCAGGCGTGTCGGTCCCTAGGTCTCGGTGGTAACGTTACATGCGTCTATTACGTTATATATTCTAACCAACGGCCACCTAACACCTCGGATGTAATATTTGACAACATTCCTGGCGTGTCGAACCGTACTTCTCGGTGGGAACAGTATATACGTGTATAACGGTATATATCCTAATCTAAGGCAAACTAACATCTCGGATGCAATATTTGACAACATTCCTGGCCTGTCTAACCCTACTTCTCGGAGGGAATAGTATATACGTCTATAACGGTATATATCCTAATCTAAGGCAACCTAACATCTCGGATGCAATATTTGACAACATTCCTGGCCTGTCGAAACCTACTTCTCGGAGGGAACAGTATATACGTCTATAACGTCATATATCCTAACCTAATGCAACCTAACATCTCGGATGTAACATTTGACAACATTCCAGGCGTGTCGGTTCCTACGTCTCGGTGGTAACGTTACATGCGTCTATAACGTTATATATCCTAACCTAAGGCAACCTAACATCTCGGATGCAATATTTGACAACATTCCTGGCCTCTCGAAACCTACTTCACGGAGGGAACAGTATATTCGTCTATAACGTCATATATCCTAACCTAAGGCAACCTAACATCTCGGATGTAACATTTGACAACATTCCAGGCGTGTCGATCCCTACGTCTCGGTGGTAACATTACATGCTTCTATAACGTTATATATCCTAACCTAAGGCAACCTAACATCTCGGATGTAACATTTGACAACATTCCAGGCGTGTCGGTCCCCAGGTCTCGGTGGTAACATTACATGCGTCTATAACGGTATATATCCTAATCTAAGGCAACCTAACATCTCGGATGCAATATTTGACAACATTCCTGGCCTGTCGAAACCTGCTCCTTGGAGGGAACAGTATATACGTCTATAACGTCATATATCCTAACCTAAGGCAACCTAACAACTCGGATGTAACATTTGACAACATTCCAGGCGTGTCGGTCCCTACGTCTCGGTGGTAACGTTACATGCGTCTATAACGTTATATATTCTAACCTAAGGCCACCTAACACCTCGGATGTAATATTTGACAACATTCCTGGCGTGTCGAACCGTACTTCTCGGTGGGAACAGTATATACGTCTATAACGTTGTATGTCCTAATCTAAGGCAACCTAACATCTCGGATGCAATATTAGACAACATTCCTGGCCTGTCGAACCTTACTTCTCGGAGGGAACAGTATATACGTCTATAACATCATATATCCTAACCTAAGGCAACCTAACACCTCGGATGTAATTTTTGACAACATTCCAGGCGTGTCGGTCCCTACGTCTCGGTGGTAACATTACA
Organism: Xylocopa violacea; assembly: GCA_963969225.1. Classification (NCBI taxonomy): domain Eukaryota; kingdom Metazoa; phylum Arthropoda; class Insecta; order Hymenoptera; family Apidae; genus Xylocopa; species Xylocopa violacea. The sequence goes on along the minus strand of CAXAJV010000006.1, from coordinate 2,291,962 downwards.
TGCTTCTATACCGTTATATATCCTAACCTAAGGCAACCTAACATCTCGGATGTAACATTTGACAACATTCCAGGCGTGTCGGTCCCTAGGTCTCGGTGGTAACATTACATGCGTCTATAACGGTATATATCCTAATCTAAGGCAACCTTACATCTCGGATGCAATATTTGACAACATTCCTGGCCTGTCGAAACCTGCTCCTTGGAGGGAACAGTATATAAGTCTATAACGTCATATATCCTAACCTAAGGCAACCTAACAACTCGGATGTAACATTTGACAAAATTCCAGGCGTGTCGGTCCCTACGTCTCGGTGGTAACGTTACATGCGTCTATAACGTTATATATTCTAACCTAAGGCCACCTAACACCTCGGATGTAATATTTGACAACATTCCTGGCGTGTCGAACCGTACGTCTCGGTGGTAACATTACATGCTTCTATAACGTTATATATCCTAACCTAAGGCAACCTAACATCTCGGATGTAACATTTGACAACATTCCAGGCGTGTCGGTCCCTAGGTCTCGGTGGTAACATTACATGCGTCTATAACGGTACATATCCTAATCTAAGGCAACCTAACATCTCGGATGTAACATTTGACAACATTCCAGGCGTGTCGGACCCTAGGTCTCGGTGGTAACGTTACATGCGTCTATTACGTTATATATTCTAACCAACGGCCACCTAACACCTCGGATGTAATATTTGACAACATTCCTGGCGTGTCGAACCGTACTTCTCGGTGGGAACAGTATATACGTGTATAACGGTATATATCCTAATCTAAGGCAAACTAACATCTCGGATGCAATATTTGACAACATTCCTGGCCTGTCGAACCCTACTTCTCGGAGGGAACAGTATATACGTCTATAACGTCATATATCCTAACCTAATGCAACCTAACATCTCGGATGTAACATTTGACAACATTCCAGGCGTGTCGGTTCCTACGTCTCGGTGGTAACGTTACATGCGTCTATAACGTTATATATCCTAACCTAAGGCAACCTAACATCTCGGATGCAATATTTGACAACATTCCTGGCCTCTCGAACCCTACTTCACGGAGGGAACAGTATATTCGTCTATAACGTCATATATCCTAACCTAAGGCAACCTAACACCTCGGATGTAACATTTGACAACATTCCAGGCGTGTCGATCCCTACGTCTCGGTGGTAACATTACATGCTTCTATAACGTTATATATCCTAACCTAAGGCAACCTAACATCTCGGATGTAACATTTGACAACATTCCAGGCGTGTCGGTCCCTAGGTCTCGGTGGTAACATTACATGCGTCTATAACGGTATATATCCTAATCTAAGGCAACCTAACATCTCGGATGCAACATTTGACAACATTCCTGGCCTGTCGAAACCTGCTCCTTGGAGGGAACAGTATATACGTCTATAACGTCATATATCCTAACCTAAGGCAACCTAACAACTCGGATGTAACATTTGACAAAATTCCAGGCGTGTCGGTCCCTACGTCTCGGTGGTAACGTTACATGCGTCTATAACGTTATATATTCTAACCTAAGGCCACCCAACACCTCGGATGTAATATTTGACAACATTCCTGGCGTGTCGAACCGTACTTCTCGGTGGGAACAGTATATACGTGTATAACGGTATATATCCTAATCTAAGGCAACCTAACATCTCGGATGCAATATTTGACAACATTCCTGGCCTGTCGAACCCTACTTCTCGGAGGGAACAGTATATACGTCTATAACGTCATATATCCTAACCTAATGCAACCTAACATCTCGGATGTAACATTTGACAACATTCCAGGCGTGTCGGTTCCTACGTCTCGGTGGTAACGTTACATGCGTCTATAACGTTATATATTCTAACCTAAGGCCACCTAACACCTCGGATGTAATATTTGACAACATTCCTGGCGTGTCGAACCGTACTTCTCGGTGGGAACAGTATATACGTCTATAACGTTGTACGTCCTAATCTAAGGCAACCTAACATCTCGGATGCAATATTTGACAACATTCCTGGCCTGTCGAACCTTACTTCTCGCAGGGAACAGTATATACGTCTATAACATCATATATCCTAACCTAAGGCAACCTAACATCTCGGATGTAATTTTTGACAACATTCCAGGCGTGTCGGTCCCTACGTCTCGGTGGTAACATTACATGCTTCTATAACGTTATATATCCTAACCTAAGGCAACCTAACATCTCGGATGTAACATTTGACAACATTCCAGGCGTGTCGGTCCCTAGGTCTCGGTGGGAACAGTATATACGTCTATAACGGTATATATCCGAATCTAAGGCAACCTAACATCACGGATGCAATATTTGACAACATTCCTGGCCTCTCGAACCCTACTTCACGGAGGGAACAGTATATTCGTCTATAACGTCATATATCCTAACCTAAGGCAACCTAACATCTCGAATGTAACATTTGACAACATTCCAGGCGTGTCGGTCCCTACGTCTCGGTGGTAACATTACATGCTTCTATAACGTTATATATCCTAACCTAAGGCCACCTAACATCTCGGATGTAACATTTGACAACATTCCAGGCGTGTCGGTCCCTAGGTCTCGGTGGTAACATTACATGCGTCTATAAGGGTACATATCCTAATCTAAGGCAACCTAACATCTCGGATGTAACATTTGACAACATTCCAGGCGTGTCGGTCCCTAGGTCTCGGTGGTAACGTTACATGCGTCTATTACGTTATATATTCTAACCAACGGCCACCTAACACCTCGGATGTAATATTTGACAACATTCCTGGCGTGTCGAACCGTACTTCTCGGTGGGAACAGTATATACGTGTATAACGGTATATATCCTAATCTAAGGCAAACTAACATCTCGGATGCAATATTTGACAACATTCCTGGCCTGTCGAACCCTACTTCTCGGAGGGAATAGTATATACGTCTATAACGGTATATATCCTAATCTAAGGCAACCTAACATCTCGGATGCAATATTTGACAACATTCCTGGCCTGTCGAACCCTACTTCTCGGAGGGAATAGTATATACGTCTATAACGGTATATATCCTAATCTAAGGCAACCTAACATCTCGGATGCAATATTTGACAACATTCCTGGCCTGTCGAACCCTACTTCTCGGAGGGAACAGTATATACGTCTATAACGTCATATATCCTAACCTAATGCAACCTAACATCTCGGATGTAACATTTGACAACATTCCAGGCGTGTCGGTTCCTACGTCTCGGTGGTAACGTTACATGCGTCTATAACGTTATATATCCTAACCTAAGGCAACCTAACATCTCGGATGCAATATTTGACAACATTCCTGGCCTCTCGAACCCTACTTCACGGAGGGAACAGTATATTCGTCTATAACGTCATATATCCTAACCTAAGGCAACCTAACATCTCGGATGTAACATTTGACAACATTCCAGGCGTGTCGGTCCCTAGGTCTCGGTGGTAACATTACATGCGTCTATAACGGTATATATCCTAATCTAAGGCAACCTAACATCTCGGATGCAATATTTGACAACATTCCTGGCCTGTCGAAACCTGCTCCTTGGAGGGAACAGTATATACGTCTATAACGTCATATATCCTAACCTAAGGCAACCTAACAACTCGGATGTAACATTTGACAACATTCCAGGCGTGTCGGTCCCTACGTCTCGGTGGTAACGTTACATGCGTGTATAACGTTATATATTCTAACCTAAGGCCACCTAACACCTCGGGTGTAATATTTGACAACATTCCTGTCGTGTGGGACCCTACTTCTCGGTGGGAACATTATATACGTCTATAGCGTTATATATCCTAACCTAAGACAACCTATTATCTCAGACGTAATATTTTCCAACATTCCTGGCGTGTCGGAGCATTCTTTTCGGTGCGAATATTATATACGTCTATAACGGTATATATCCGAATCTAAGGCAACCTTACATCACGGATGCAATATTTGACAACATTCCTGGCCTGTCGAACCCTACTTCTTGGAGGGAGTAGTATATACGTCTATAACGGTGTATATCCTAATCTAAGGCAACCTAACATCTCGGATGCAATATTTGACAACATTCCTGGCCTGTCGAACCCTACTTCTCGGAGGGAACAGTATATACGTCTATAACGTCATATATCCTAACCTAATGCAACCTAACATCTCGGATGTAACATTTGACAACATTCCAGGCGTGTCGGTTCCTACGTCTCGGTGGTAACGTTACATGCGTCTATAACGTTATATATCCAAACCTAAGGCAACCTAACATCTCGGATGCAATATTTGACAACATTCCTGGCCTCTCGAACCCTACTTCACGGAGGGAACAGTATATTCGTCTATAACGTCATACATCCTAACCTAAGGCAACCTAACATCTCGAATGTAACATTTGACAACATTCCAGGCGTGTCGGTCCCTACGTCTCGGTGGTAACATTACATGCTTCTATAACGTTATATATCCTAACCTAAGGCAACCTAACATCTCGGATGTAACATTTGACAACATTCCAGGCGTGTCGGTCCCTAGGTCTCGGTGGTAACATTACATGCGTCTATAACGGTATATATCCTAATCTAAGGCAACCTAACATCTCGGATGCAATATTTGACAACATTCCTGGCCTGTCGAAACCTGCTCCTTGGAGGGAACAGTATATACGTCTATAACGTCATATATCCTAACCTAAGGCAACCTAACAACTCGGATGTAACATTTGACAACATTCCAGGCGTGTCGGTCCCTACGTCTCGGTGGTAACGTTACATGCGTCTATAACGTTATATATTCTAACCTAAGGCCACCTAACACCTCGGATGTAATATTTGACAACATTCCTGTCGTGTCGGACCCTACTTCTCGGTGGGAACATTATATACGTCTATAGCGTTATATATCCTAACCTAAGGCAACCTATTATATCAGACGTAATATTTTCCAACATTCCTGGCGTGTCGGAGCATTCTTTTCGGTGCGAATATTATATACGTCTATAACGGTATATATCCGAATCTAAGGCAACCTAACATCTCGGATGTAATTTTTGACAACATTCCAGGCGTGTCGGTCCCTACGTCTCGGTGGTAACATTACATGCTTCTATAACGTTATATATCCTAACCTAAGGCAACCTAACATCTCGGATGTAACATTTGACAACATTCCAGGCGTGTCGGTCCCTAGGTCTCGGTGGGAACAGTATATACGTCTATAACGGTATATATCCGAATCTAAGGCAACCTAACATCACGGATGCAATATTTGACAACATTCCTGGCCTGTCGAACCCTACTTCTTGGAGGGAATAGTATATACGTCTATAACGGTGTATATCCTAATCTAAGGCAACCTAACATCTCGGATGCAATATTTGACAACATTCCTGGCCTGTCGAACCCTACTTCTCGGAGGGAACAGTATATACGTCTATAACGTTATATATCCTAACCTAATGCAACCTAACATCTCGGATGTAACATTTGACAACATTCCAGGCGTGTCGGTTCCTACGTCTCGGTGGTAACGTTACATGCGTCTATAACGTTATATATCCTAACCTAAGGCAACCTAACATCTCGGATGCAATATATGACAACATTCCTGGCCTCTCGAACCCTACTTCACGGAGGGAACAGTATATTCGTCTATGACGTCATATATCCTAACCTAAGGCAACCTAACATCTCGAATGTAACATTTGACAACATTCCAGGCGTGTCGGTCCCTACGTCTCGGTGGTAACATTACATGCTTCTATAACGTTATATATCCTAACCTAAGGCAACCTAACATCTCGGATGTAACATTTGACAACATTCCAGGCGTGTCGGTCCCTAGGTCTCGGTGGTAACATTACATGCGTCTATAACGGTACATATCCTAATCTAAGGCAACCTAACATCTCGGATGTAACATTTGACAACATTCCAGGCGTGTCGGTCCCTAGGTCTCGGTGGTAACGTTACATGCGTCTATTACGTTATATATTCTAACCAACGGCCACCTAACACCTCGGATGTAATATTTGACAACATTCCTGGCGTGTCGAACCGTACTTCTCGGTGGGAACAGTATATACGTGTATAACGGTATATATCCTAATCTAAGGCAAACTAACACCTCGGATGTAATATTTGACAACATTCCTGTCGTGTCGGACCCTACTTCTCGGTGGGAACATTATATACGTCTATAGCGTTATATATCCTAACCTAAGGCAACCTATTATCTCAGACGTAATATTTTCCAACATTCCTGGCGTGTCGGAGCATTCTTTTCGGTGCGAATATTATATACGTCTATAACGGTATATATCCGAATCTAAGGCAACCTAACATCACGGATGCAATATTTGACAACATTCCTGGCCTGTCGAACCCTACTTCTTGGAGGGAATAGTATATACGTCTATAACGGTGTATATCCTAATCTAAGGCAACCTAACATCTTGGATGCAATATTTGACAACATTCCTGGCCTGTCGAACCCTACTTCTCGGAGGGAACAGTATATACGTCTATAACGTTATATATCCTAACCTAAGGCAACCTAACATCTCGGACGTAACATTTGATAATATTCCAGGCGAGTCGGTCCCTACGTCTCGGTGGTAACATTATATGCGTCTATAACGTTATATATCGTAACCTAAGGCAACCTAACAACTCGGATGTAATATTTGACAACATTCCGGGCGCGTCGGATCCTGCTTCTCGGTGGGAACATTATATGCGTCTATAACGTTGTATGTCCTAATCTAAGGCAACCTAACATCTCGGATGCAATATTTGACAACATTCCTGGCCTGTCGAACCTTACTCCTCGGAGGGAACATTATATACGTCTATAACGTCATATATCCTAACCTAAGGCAACCTAACATCTCGGATGTAACATTTGACAACATTCCAGGCGTGTCGGTCCCTACGTCTCGGTGGTAACGTTACATGCGTCTATAACGTTATATATTCTAACCTAAGGCCACCTAACACCTCGGATGTAATATTTGACAACATTCCTGGCGTGTCGAACCGTACTTCTCGGTGGGAACAGTATATACGTCTATAACGTTGTATGTCCTAATCTAAGGCAACCTAACATCTCGGATGCAATATTTGACAACATTCCTGGCCTGTCGAACCTTACTTCTCGGAGGGAACAGTATATACGTCTATAACATCATATATCCTAACCTAAGGCAACCTAACATCTCGGATGTAATTTTTGACAACATTCCAGGCGTGTCGGTCCCTACGTCTCGGTGGTAACATTACATGCTTCTATAATGTTATATATCCTAACCTAAGGCAACCTAACATCTCGGATGTAACATTTGACAACATTCCAGGCGTGTCGGTCCCTAGGTCTCGGTGGTAACATTACATGCGTCTATAACGGTGTATATCCTAATCTAAGGCAACCTAACATCTCGGATGTAACATTTGACAACATTCCAGGCGTGTCGGACCCTAGGTCTCGGTGGTAACGTTACATGCGTCTATTACGTTATATATTCTAACCAACGGCCACCTAACACCTCGGATGTAATATTTGACAACATTCCTGGCGTGTCGAACCGTACTTCTCGTTGGGAACAGTATATACGTGTATAACGGTATATATCCTAATCTAAGGCAAACTAACATCTCGGATGCAATATTTGACAACATTCCTGGCCTGTCGAACCCTACTTCTCGGAGGGAATAGTATATACGTCTATAACGGTATATATCCTAATCTAAGGCAACCTAACATCTCGGATGCAATATTTGACAACATTCCTGGCCTGTCGAACCCTACTTCTCGGAGGGAACAGTATATACGTCTATAACGTCATATATCCTAACCTAATGCAACCTATCATCTCGGATGTAACATTTGACAACATTCCAGGCGTGTCGGTTCCTACGTCTCGGTGGTAACTTTACATGCGTCTATAACGTTATATATCCTAACCTAAGGCAACCTAACATCTCGGATGCAATATTTGACAACATTCCTGGCCTCTCGAACCCTACTTCACGGAGGGAACAGTATATTCGTCTATAACGTCATACATCCTAACCTAAGGCAACCTAACATCTCGAATGTAACATTTGACAACATTCCAGGCGTGTCGGTCCCTACGTCTCGGTGGTAACATTACATGCTTCTATAACGTTATATATCCTAACCTAAGGCAACCTAACATCTCGGATGTAGCATTTGACAACATTCCAGGCGTGTCGGTCCCTAGGTCTCGGTGGTAACATTACATGCGTCTATAACGGTATATATCCTAATCTAAGGCAACCTAACATCTCGGATGCAATATTTGACAACATTCCTGGCCTGTCGAAACCTGCTCCTTGGAGGGAACAGTATACACGTCTATAACGTCATATATCCTAACCTAAGGCAACCTAACAACTCGGATGTAACATTTGACAACATTCCAGGCGTGTCGGTCCCTACGTCTCGGTGGTAACGTTACATGCGTCTATAACGTTATATATTCTAACCTAAGGCCACCTAACACCTCGGATGTAATATTTGACAACATTCCTGGCGTGTCGAACCGTACTTCTCGGTGGGAACAGTATATACGTCTATAACGTTGTATGTCCTAATCTAAGGCAACCTAACATCTCGGATGCAATATTTGACAACATTCCTGGCCTGTCGAACCTTACTTCTCGGAGGGAACAGTATATACGTCTATAACATCATATATCCTAACCTAAGGCAACCTAACATCTCGGATGTAATTTTTGACAACATTCCAGGCGTGTCGGTCCCTACGTCTCGGTGGTAACATTACATGCTTCTATAACGTTATATATCCTAACCTAAGGCAACCTAACATCTCGGATGTAACATTTGACAACATTCCAGGCGTGTCGGTCCCTAGGTCTCGGTGGTAACATTACATGCGTCTATAACGGTACATATCCTAATCTAAGGCAACCTAACATCTCGGATGTAACATTTGACAACATTCCAGGCGTGTCGGACCCTAGGTCTCGGTGGTAACGTTTCATGCGTCTATTACGTTATATATTCTAACCAACGGCCACCTAACACCTCGGATGTAATATTTGACAACATTCCTGGCGTGTCGAACCGTACTTCTCGGTGGGAACAGTATATACGTCTATAACGTCATATATCCTAACCTAAGGCAACCTAACAACTCGGATGTAACGTTTGACAACATTCCAGGCGTGTCGGTCCCTACGTCTCGGTGGTAACGTTACATGCGTCTATAACGTTATATATTCTAACCTAAGGCCACCTAACACCTCGGATGTAATATTTGACAACATTCCTGTCGTGTCGGACCCTACTTCTCGGTGGGAACATTATATACGTCTATAGCGTTATATATCCTAACCTAAGGCAACCAATTATCTCACACGTAATATTTTCCAACATTCCTGGCGTGTCGGAGCATTCTTTTCGGTCCGAATATTATATACGTCTATAACGGTATATATCCGAATCTAAGGCAACCTAACATCACGGATGCAATATTTGACAACATTCCTGGCCTGTCGAACCCTACTTCTTGGAGGGAATAGTATATACGTCTATAACGGTGTATATCCTAATCTAAGGCAACCTAACATCTTGGATGCAATATTTGACAACATTCCTGGCCTGTCGAACCCTACTTCTCGGAGGGAACAGTATATACGTCTATAACGTTATATATCCTAACCTAAGGCAACCTAACATCTCGGACGTAACATTTGATAATATTCCAGGCGAGTCGGTCCCTACGTCTCGGTGGTAACATTATATGCGTCTATAACGTTATATATCCTAACCTAAGGCAACCTAACAACTCGGATGTAATATTTGACAACATTCCGGGCGCGTCGGATCCTGCTTCTCGGTGGGAACATTATATGCGTCTATAACGTTGTATGTCCTAATCTAAGGCAACCTAACATCTCGGATGCAATATTTGACAACATTCCTGGCCTGTCGAACCTTACTCCACGGAGGGAACTGTATATACGTCTATAACGTTATATATCCTAACCTAAGGCAACCTAAAATCTCGGATGTAACATTTGACAACATTCCAGGCGTGTCGGTCCCTACGTCTCGGTGGTAACATTACATGCTTCTATAACGTTATATATCCTAACCTAAGGCAACCTAACATCTCGGATGTAACATTTGACAACATTCCAGGCGTGTCGGTCCCTAGGTCTCGGTGGTAACATTACATGCGTCTATAACGGTATATATCCTAATCTAAGGCAACCTAACATCTCGGATGCAATATTTGACAACATTCCTGGCCTGTCGAGACCTGCTCCTTGGAGGGAACAGTACATACGTCTATAACGTCATATATCCTAACCTAAGGCAACCTAACAACTCGGATGTAACATTTGACAACATTCCAGGCGTGTCGGTCCCTACGTCTCGGTGGTAACGTTACATGCGTCTATAACGTTATATATTCTAACCTAAGGCCACCTAACACCTCGGATGTAATATTTGACAACATTCCTGTCGTGTCGGACCCTACTTCTCGGTGGGAACATTATATACGTCTATAGCGTTATATATCCTAACCTAAGGCAACCTATTATCTCAGACGTAATATTTTCCAACATTCCTGGCGTGTCGGAGCATTCTTTTCGGTGCGAATATTATATACGTCTATAACGGTATATATCCGAATCTAAGGCAACCTAACATCACGGATGCAATATTTGACAACATTCCTGGCCTGTCGAACCCTACTTCTTGGAGGGAATAGTATATACGTCTATAACGGTGTATATCCTAATCTAAGGCAACCTAACATCTCGGATGCAATATTTGACAACATTCCTGGCCTGTCGAACCCTACTTCTCGGAGGGAACAGTATATACGTCTATAACGTTATATATCCTAACCTAAGGCAACCTAACATCTCGGACGTAACATTTGATAATATTCCAGGCGAGTCGGTCCCTACGTCTCGGTGGTAACATTATATGCGTCTATAACGTTATATATCCTAACCTAAGGCAACCTAACAACTCGGATGTAATATTTGACAACATTCCGGGCGCGTCGGATCCTGCTTCTCGGTGGGAACATTATATGCGTCTATAACGTTGTATGTCCTAATCTAAGGCAACCTAACATCTCGGATGCAATATTTGACAACATTCCTGGCCTGTCGAACCTTACTCCTCGGAGGGAACATTATATACGTCTATAACGTCATATATCCTAACCTAAGGCAACCTAAAATCTCGGATGTAACATTTGACAACATTCCAGGCGTGTCGGTTCCTACGTCTCGGTGGTAACGTTACATGCGTCTATAACGTTATATATCCTAACCTAAGGCAACCTAACATCTCGGATGCAATATTTGACAACATTCCTGGCCTCTCGAACCCTATTTCACGGAGGGAACAGTATATTCGTCTATAACGTCATATATCCTAACCTAAGGCAACCTAACATCTCGGATGGAACATTTGACAACATTCCAGGCGTGTCGGTCCCTACGTCTCGGTGGTAACGTTACATGCGTCTATAACGTTATATATTCTAACCTAAGGCCACCTAACACCTCGGATGTAATATTTGACAACATTCCTGGCGTGTCGAACCGTACTTCTCGGTGGGAACAGTATATACGTCTATAACGTTGTATGTCCTAATCTAAGGCAACCTAACATCTCGGATGCAATATTTGACAACATTCCTGGCCTGTCGAACCTTACTTCTCGGAGGGAACAGTATATACGTCTATAACATCATATATCCTAACCTAAGGCAACCTAACATCTCGGATGTAATTTTTGACAACATTCCAGGCGTGTCGGTCCCTACGTCTCGGTGGTAACATTACATGCTTCTATAATGTTATATATCCTAACCTAAGGCAACCTAACATCTCGGATGTAACATTTGACAACATTCCAGGCGTGTCGGTCCCTAGGTCTCGGTGGTAACATTACATGCGTCTATAACGGTGTATATCCTAATCTAAGGCAACCTAACATCTCGGATGTAACATTTGACAACATTCCAGGCGTGTCGGACCCTAGGTCTCGGTGGTAACGTTACATGCGTCTATTACGTTATATATTCTAACCAACGGCCACCTAACACCTCGGATGTAATATTTGACAACATTCCTGGCGTGTCGAACCGTACTTCTCGGTGGGAACAGTATATACGTGTATAACGGTATATATCCTAATCTAAGGCAAACTAACATCTCGGATGCAATATTTGACAACATTCCTGGCCTGTCGAACCCTACTTCTCGGAGGGAATAGTATATACGTCTATAACGGTATATATCCTAATCTAAGGCAACCTAACATCTCGGATGCAATATTTGACAACATTCCTGGCCTGTCGAACCCTACTTCTCGGAGGGAACAGTATATACGTCTATAACGTCATATATCCTAACCTAAGGCAACCTAAAATCTCGGATGTAACATTTGACAACATTCCAGGCGTGTCGGTCCCTAGGTCTCGGTGGTAACATTACATGCGTCTATAACGGTATATATCCTAATCTAAGGCAACCTAACATCTCGGATGCAATATTTGACAACATTCCTGGCCTGTCGAAACCTGCTCCTTGGAGGGAACAGTATACACGTCTATAACGTCATATATCCTAACCTAAGGCAACCTAACAACTCGGATGTAACATTTGACAACATTCCAGGCGTGTCGGTCCCTACGTCTCGGTGGTAACGTTACATGCGTCTATAACGTTATATATTCTAACCTAAGGCCACCTAACACCTCGGATGTAATATTTGACAACATTCCTGGCGTGTCGAACCGTACTTCTCGGTGGGAACAGTATATACGTCTATAACGTTGTATGTCCTAATCTAAGGCAACCTAACATCTCGGATGCAATATTTGACAACATTCCTGGCCTGTCGAACCTTACTTCTCGGAGGGAACAGTATATACGTCTATAACATCATATATCCTAACCTAAGGCAACCTAACATCTCGGATGTAATTTTTGACAACATTCCAGGCGTGTCGGTCCCTACGTCTCGGTGGTAACATTACATGCTTCTATAACGTTATATATCCTAACCTAAGGCAACCTAACATCTCGGATGTAACATTTGACAACATTCCAGGCGTGTCGGTCCCTAGGTCTCGGTGGTAACATTACATGCGTCTATAACGGTACATATCCTAATCTAAGGCAACCTAACATCTCGGATGTAACATTTGACAACATTCCAGGCGTGTCGGACCCTAGGTCTCGGTGGTAACGTTACATGCGTCTATTACGTTATATATTCTAACCAACGGCCACCTAACACCTCGGATGTAATATTTGACAACATTCCTGGCGTGTCGAACCGTACTTCTCGGTGGGAACAGTATATACGTGTATAACGGTATATATCCTAATCTAAGGCAAACTAACATCTCGGATGCAATATTTGACAACATTCCTGGCCTGTCGAACCCTACTTCTCGGAGGGAATAGTATATACGTCTATAACGGTATATATCCTAATCTAAGGCAACCTAACATCTCGGATGCAATATTTGACAACATTCCTGGCCTGTCGAACCCTACTTCTCGGAGGGAACAGTATATACGTCTATAACGTCATATATCCTAACCTAATGCAACCTAACATCTCGGATGTAACATTTGACAACATTCCAGGCGTGTCGGTTCCTACGTCTCGGTGGTAACGTTACATGCGTCTATAACGTTATATATCCTAACCTAAGGCAACCTAACATCTCGGATGCAATATTTGACAACATTCCTGGCCTCTCGAACCCTACTTCACGGAGGGAACAGTATATTCGTCTATAACGTCATATATCCTAACCTAAGGCAACCTAACATCTCGAATGTAACATTTGACAACATTCCAGGCGTGTCGGTCCCTACGTCTCGGTGGTAACATTACATGCTTCTATAACGTTATATATCCTAACCTAAGGCAACCTAACATCTCGGATGTAACATTTGACAACATTCCAGGCGTGTCGGTCCCTAGGTCTCGGTGGTAACATTACATGCGTCTATAACGGTATATATCCTAATCTAAGGCAACCTAACATCTCGGATGCAATATTTGACAACATTCCTGGCCTGTCGAAACCTGCTCCTTGGAGGGAACGGTACATACGTCTATAACGTCATATATCCTAACCTAAGGCAACCTAACAACTCGGATATAACATTTGACAACATTCCAGGCGTGTCGGTCCCTACGTCTCGGTGGTAACGTTACATGCGTCGATAACGTTATATATTCTAACCTAAGGCCACCTAACACCTCGGATGTAATATTTGACAACATTCCTGTCGTGTCGGACCCTACTTCTCGGTGGGAACATTATATACGTCTATAGCGTTATATATCCTAACCTAAGGCAACCTATTATCTCAGACGTAATATTTTCCAACATTCCTGGCGTGTCGGAGCATTCTTTTCGGTGCGAATATTATATACGTCTATAACGGTATATATCCGAATCTAAGGCAACCTAACATCACGGATGCAATATTTGACAACATTCCTGGCCTGTCGAACCCTACTTCTTGGAGGGAATAGTATATACGTCTATAACGGTGTATATCCTAATCTAAGGCAACCTAACATCTCGGATGCAATATTTGACAACATTCCTGGCCTGTCGAACCCTACTTCTCGGAGGGAACAGTATATACGTCTATAACGTTATATATCCTAACCTAAGGCAACCTAACATCTCGGACGTAACATTTGATAATATTCCAGGCGAGTCGGTCCCTACGTCTCGGTGGTAACATTATATGCGTCTATAACGTTATATATCGTAACCTAAGGCAACCTAACAACTCGGATGTAATATTTGACAACATTCCGGGCGCGTCGGATCCTGCTTCTCGGTGGGAACATTATATGCGTCTATAACGTTGTATGTCCTAATCTAAGGCAACCTAACATCTCGGATGCAATATTTGACAACATTCCTGGCCTGTCGAACCTTACTCCTCGGAGGGAACATTATATACGTCTATAACGTCATATATCCTAACCTAAGGCAACCTAAAATCTCGGATGTAACATTTGACAACATTCCAGGCGTGTCGGTTCCTACGTCTCGGTGGTAACGTTACATGCGTCTATAACGTTATATATCCTAACCTAAGGCAACCTAACATCTCGGATGCAATATTTGACAACATTCCTGGCCTCTCGAACCCTATTTCACGGAGGGAACAGTATATTCGTCTATAACGTCATATATCCTAACCTAAGGCAACCTAACATCTCGGATGTAACATTTGACAACAATCCAGGCGTGTCGGTCCCTACGTCTCGGTGGTAACGTTACATGCGTCTATAACGTTATATATTCTAACCTAAGGCCACCTAACACCTCGGATGTAATATTTGACAACATTCCTGGCGTGTCGAACCGTACTTCTCGGTGGGAACAGTATATACGTCTATAACGTTGTATGTCCTAATCTAAGGCAACCTAACATCTCGGATGCAATATTTGACAACATTCCTGGCCTGTCGAACCTTACTTCTCGGAGGGAACAGTATATACGTCTATAACATCATATATCCTAACCTAAGGCAACCTAACATCTCGGATGTAACATTTGACAACATTCCAGGCGTGTCGGTCCCTAGGTCTCGGTGGTAACATTACATGCGTCTATAACGGTATATATCCTAATCTAAGGCAACCTAACATCTCGGATGCAATATTTGACAACATTCCTGGCCTGTCGAAACCTGCTCCTTGGAGGGAACAGTATACACGTCTATAACGTCATATATCCTAACCTAAGGCAACCTAACAACTCGGATGTAACATTTGACAACATTCCAGGCGTGTCGGTCCCTACGTCTCGGTGGTAACGTTACATGCGTCTATAACGTTATATATTCTAACCTAAGGCCACCTAACACCTCGGATGTAATATTTGACAACATTCCTGGCGTGTCGAACCGTACTTCTCGGTGGGAACAGTATATACGTCTATAACGTTGTATGTCCTAATCTAAGGCAACCTAACATCTCGGATGCAATATTTGACAACATTCCTGGCCTGTCGAACCTTACTTCTCGGAGGGAACAGTATATACGTCTATAACATCATATATCCTAACCTAAGGCAACCTAACATCTCGGATGTAATTTTTGACAACATTCCAGGCGTGTCGGTCCCTACGTCTCGGTGGTAACATTACATGCTTCTATAACGTTATATATCCTAACCTAAGGCAACCTAACATCTCGGATGTAACATTTGACAACATTCCAGGCGTGTCGGTCCCTAGGTCTCGGTGGTAACATTACATGCGTCTATAACGGTACCTATCCTAATCTAAGGCAACCTAACATCTCGGATGTAACATTTGACAACATTCCAGGCGTGTCGGCCCCTAGGTCTCGGTGGTAACGTTACATGCGTCTATTACGTTATATATTCTAACCAACGGCCACCTAACACCTCGGATGTAATATTTGACAACATTCCTGGCGTGTCGAACCGTACTTCTCGGTGGGAACAGTATATACGTGTATAACGGTATATATCCTAATCTAAGGCAAACTAACATCTCGGATGCAATATTTGACAACATTCCTGGCCTGTCGAACCCTACTTCTCGGAGGGAATAGTATATACGTCTATAACGGTATATATCCTAATCTAAGGCAACCTAACATCTCGGATGCAATATTTGACAACATTCCTGGCCTGTCGAACCCTACTTCTCGGAGGGAACAGTATATACGTCTATAACGTCATATATCCTAACCTAATGCAACCTAACATCTCGGATGTAACATTTGACAACATTCCAGGCGTGTCGGTCCCTACGTCTCGGTGGTAACGTTACATGCGTCTATAACGTTATATATCCTAACCTAAGGCAACCTAACATCTCGGATGCAATATTTGACAACATTCCTGGCCTCTCGAACCCTACTTCACGGAGGGAACAGTATATTCGTCTATAACGTCATATATCCTAACCTAAGGCAACCTAACATCCTGAATGTAACATTTGACAACATTCCAGGCGTGTCGGTCCCTACGTCTCGGTGGTAACATTACATGCTTCTATAACGTTATATATCCTAACCTAAGGCAACCTAACATCCCGGATGTAACATTTGACAACATTCCAGGCGTGTCGGTCCCTAGGTCTCGGTGGTAACATTACATGCGTCTATAACGGTATATATCCTAATCTAAGGCAACCTAACATCTCGGATGCAATATTTGACAACATTCCTGGCCTGTCGAAACCTGCTCCTTGGAGGGAACAGTACATACGTCTATAACGTCATATATCCTAACCTAAGGCAACCTAACAACTCGGATGTAACATTTGACAACATTCCAGGCGTGTCGGTCCCTACGTCTCGGTGGTAACGTTACATGCGTCTATAACGTTATATATTCTAACCTAAGGCCACCTAACACCTCGGATGTAATATTTGACAACATTCCTGTCGTGTCGGACCCTACTTCTCGGTGGGAACATTATATACGTCTATAGCGTTATATATCCTAACCTAAGGCAACCTATTATCTCAGACGTAATATTTTCCAACATTCCTGGCGTGTCGGAGCATTCTTTTCGGTGCGAATATTATATACGTTTATAACGGTATATATCCGAATCTAAGGCAACCTAACATCACGGATGCAATATTTGACAACATTCCTGGCCTGTCGAACCCTACTTCTTGGAGGGAATAGTATATACGTCTATAACGGTGTATATCCTAATCTAAGGCAACCTAACATCTCGGATGCAATATTTGACAACATTCCTGGCCTGTCGAACCCTACTTCTCGGAGGGAACAGTATATACGTCTATAACGTTATATATCCTAACCTAAGGCAACCTAACATCTCGGACGTAACATTTGATAATATTCCAGGCGAGTCGGTCCCTACGTCTCGGTGGTAACATTATATGCGTCTATAACGTTATATATCGTAACCTAAGGCAACCTAACAACTCGGATGTAATATTTGACAACATTCCGGGCGCGTCGGATCCTGCTTCTCGGTGGGAACATTATATGCGTCTATAACGTTGTATGTCCTAATCTAAGGCAACCTAACATCTCGGATGCAATATTTGACAACATTCCTGGCCTGTCGAACCTTACTCCTCGGAGGGAACATTATATACGTCTATAACGTCATATATCCTAACCTAAGGCAACCTAAAATCTCGGATGTAACATTTGACAACATTCCAGGCGTGTCGGTTCCTACGTCTCGGTGGTAACGTTACATGCGTCTATAACGTTATATATCCTAACCTAAGGCAACCTAACATCTCGGATGCAATATTTGACAACATTCCTGGCCTCTCGAACCCTATTTCACGGAGGGAACAGTATATTCGTCTATAACGTCATATATCCTAACCTAAGGCAACCTAACATCTCGGATGTAACATTTGACAACATTCCGGGCGTGTCGGTCCCTACGTCTCGGTGGTAACGTTACATGCTTCTATAACGTTATATATCCTAACCTAAGGCCACCTAACACCTCGGATGTAATATTTGACAACATTCCTGGCGTGTCGAACCGTACTTCTCGGTGGGAACAGTATATACGTCTATAACGTTGTATGTCCTAATCTAAGGCAACCTAACATCTCGGATGCAATATTTGACAACATTCCTGGCCTGTCGAACCTTACTTCTCGGAGGGAACAGTATATACGTCTATAACATCATATATCCTAACCTAAGGCAACCTAACATCTCGGATGTAACTTTTGACAACATTCCAGGCGTGTCGGTCCCTACGTCTCGGTGGTAACGTTACATGCGTCTATAACGTCATATATCCTAACCTAAGGCAACCTAACATCTCGGATGAAACATTTGACAACATTCCAGGCGTGTCGGTCCCTACGCCTCGGTGGTAACGTTACATGCGTCTATAACGTTATATATTCTAACCTAAGGCCACCTAACTCCTCGGATGTAATATTTGACAACATTCCTGGCCTGTCGAACCTTACTTCTCGGAGGGAACATTATATACGTCTATAACGTCATATATCCTAACCTAAGGCAACCTAACATCTCGGATGTAACATTTGACAACATTCCAGGCGTGTCGGTCCCTACGTCTCGGTGGTAACATTACATGCCTCTATAAAGTTATATATCCTAACCTAATGCAACCTAACATCTCGGATGTAACATTTGACAACATTCCAGGCGTGTCGGTCCCTACGTCTCGGTGGTAACATTATATGCGTCTATAACGTTATATATCCTAATCTAAGGCAACCTAACATCTCGGATGTAATATTTGACAACATTCCTGTCGTGTCGGACCCTACTTCTCGGTGGGAACATTATATACGTCTATAGCGTTATATATCCTAACCTAAGGCAACCTATTATCTCAGACGTAATATTTTCCAACATTCCTGGCGTGTCGGTGCATTCTTTTCGGTGCGAATATTATATACGTCTATAACGGTATATATCCGAATCTAAGGCAACCTAACACCTCGGATGCAATATTTGACAACATTCCTGGCCTGTCGAATCCTACTTCTCGGAGGGAATAGTATATACGTCTATAACGGTGTATATCCTAATCTAAGGCAACCTAACATCTCGGATGTAACATTTGACAACATTCCAGGCGTGTCGGTCCCTAGGTCTCGGTGGTAACATTACACGCTTCTATAACGTTATATATCCTAACCAACGGCCACCTAACACCTCGGATGTAATATTTGACAACATTCCTGGCGTGTCGAACCGTACTTCTCGGTGGGAACAGTATATACGTGTATAACGGTATATATCCTAATCTAAGGCAAACTCACATCTCGGATGCAATATTTGACAACATTCCTGGCCTGTCGAACCCTACTTCTCGGAGGGAATAGTATATACGTCTATAACGGTATATATCCTAATCTAAGGCAACCTAACATCTCGGATGCAATATATGACAACATTCCTGGCCTGTCGAACCCTACTTCTCGGAGGGAACAGTATATACGTCTATAACGTCATATATCCTAACCTAATGCAACCTAACATCTCGGATGTAACATTTGACAACATTCCAGGCGTGTCGGTTCCTACGTCTCGGTGGTAACGTTACATGCGTCTATAACGGTATATATCCTAACCTAAGGCAACCTAACATCTCGGATGCAATATTTGACAACATTCCTGGCCTCTCGAACCCTACTTCACGGAGGGAACAGTATATTCGTCTATAACGTCATATATCCTAACCTAAGGCAACCTAACATCTCGGATGTAACATTTGACAACATTCCAGGCGTGTCGGTCCCTACGTCTCGGTGGTAACGTTACATGCTTCTATAACGTTATATATCCTAACCTAAGGCCACCTAACACCTCGGATGTAATATTTGACAACATTCCTGGCGTGTCGAACCGTACTTCTCGGTGGGAACAGTATATACGTCTATAACGTTGTATGTCCTAATCTAAGGCAACCTAACATCTCGGATGCAATATTTGACAACATTCCTGGCCTGTCGAACCTTACTTCTCGGAGGGAACAGTATATACGTCTATAACATCATATATCCTAACCTAAGGCAACCTAACATCTCGGATGTAACTTTTGACAACATTCCAGGCGTGTCGGTCCCTACGTCTCGGTGGTAACGTTACATGCGTCTATAACGTCATATATCCTAACCTAAGGCAACCTAACATCTCGGATGAAACATTTGACAACATTCCAGGCGTGTCGGTCCCTACGCCTCGGTGGTAACGTTACATGCGTCTATAACGTTATATATTCTAACCTAAGGCCACCTAACACCTCGGATGTAATATTTGACAACATTCCTGGCCTGTCGAACCTTACTTCTCGGAGGGAACATTATATACGTCTATAACGTCATATATCCTAACCTAAGGCAACCTAACATCTCGGATGTAACATTTGACAACATTCCAGGCGTGTCGGTCCCTACGTCTCGGTGGTAACATTACATGCCTCTATAAAGTTATATATCCTAACCTAATGCAACCTAACATCTCGGATGTAACATTTGACAACATTCCAGGCGTGTCGGTCCCTACGTCTCGGTGGTAACATTATATGCGTCTATAACGTTATATATCCTAATCTAAGGCAACCTAACATCTCGGATGTAATATTTGACAACATTCCTGTCGTGTCGGACCCTACTTCTCGGTGGGAACATTATATACGTCTATAGCGTTATATATCCTAACCTAAGGCAACCTATTATCTCAGACGTAATATTTTCCAACATTCCTGGCGTGTCGGTGCATTCTTTTCGGTGCGAATATTATATACGTCTATAACGGTATATATCCGAATCTAAGGCAACCTAACACCTCGGATGCAATATTTGACAACATTCCTGGCCTGTCGAATCCTACTTCTCGGAGGGAATAGTATATACGTCTATAACGGTGTATATCCTAATCTAAGGCAACCTAACATCTCGGATGCAATATTTGACAACATTCCTGGCCTGTCGAACCCTACTTCTCGGAGGGACCAGTATATACGTCTATAACGTTATATATCCTAACCTAAGGCAACCTAACATCTCGGACGTAACATTTGATAATATTCCAGGCGAGTCGGTCCTTACGTCTCGGTGGTAACATTATATGCGTCTATAACGTTATATATCCTAACCTAAGGCAACTTAACATCTCGGATGTAACATTTGACAACAGTCCAGGCGTCTCGGTCCCTAGGTCTCGGTGGTAACATTACATGCGTCTATAACGGTACATATCCTAATCTAAGGCAACCTAACATCTCGGATGTAACATTTGACAACATTCCAGGCGTGTCGGTCCCTAGGTCTCGGTGGTAACATTACACGCTTCTATAACGTTATATATCCTAACCAACGGCCACCTAACACCTCGGATGTAATATTTGACAACATTCCTGGCGTGTCGAACCGTACTTCTCGGTGGGAACAGTATATACGTGTATAACGGTATATATCCTAATCTAAGGCAAACTCACATCTCGGATGCAATATTTGACAACATTCCTGGCCTGTCGAACCCTACTTCTCGGAGGGAATAGTATATACGTCTATAACGGTATATATCCTAATCTAAGGCAACCTAACATCTCGGATGCAATATATGACAACATTCCTGGCCTGTCGAACCCTACTTCTCGGAGGGAACAGTATATACGTCTATAACGTCATATATCCTAACCTAATGCAACCTAACATCTCGGATGTAACATTTGACAACATTCCAGGCGTGTCGGTTCCTACGTCTCGGTGGTAACGTTACATGCGTCTATAACGGTATATATCCTAACCTAAGGCAACCTAACATCTCGGATGCAATATTTGACAACATTCCTGGCCTCTCGAACCCTACTTCACGGAGGGAACAGTATATTCGTCTATAACGTCATATAGCCTAACCTAAGGCAACCTAACATCTCGGATGAAACATTTGACAACATTCCAGGCGTGTCGGTCCCTACGTCTCGGTGGTAACATTACATGCTTCTATAAAGTTATATATCCTAACCTAATGCAACCTAACATCTCGGATGTAACATTTGACAACATTCCAGGCGTGTCGGTCCCTACGTCTCGGTGGTAACATTATATGCGTCTATAACGTTATATATCCTAATCTAAGGCAACCTAACATCTCGGATGTAATATTTGACAACATTCCTGTCGTGCCGGACCCTACTTCTCGGTGGGAACATTATATACGTCTATAGCGTTATATATCCTAACCTAAGGCAACCTATTATCTCAGACGTAATATTTTCCAACATTCCTGGCGTGTCGGAGCATTCTTTTCGGTGCGAATATTATATACGTCTATAACGGTATATATCCGAATCTAAGGCAACCTAACATCACGGATGCAATATTTGACAACATTCCTGGCCTGTCGAACCCTACTTCTCGGAGGGAATAGTATATACGTCTATAACGTTGTATATCCTAATCTAAGGCAACCTAACATCTCGGATGCAATATTTGACAACATTCCTAGCCTGTCGAACCCTACTTCTCGGAGGGAACAGTATATACGTCTATAACGTTATATATCCTAACCTAAGGCAACCTAACATCTCGGACGTAACATTTGATAATATTCCAGGCGAGTCGGTCCTTACGTCTCGGTGGTAACATTATATGCGTCTATAACGTTATATATCCTAACCTATGGCAACTTAACATCTCGGATGTAACATTTGACAACAGTCCAGGCGTCTCGGTCCCTACGTCTCGGTGGTAACATTACATGCGTCTATAACGTTATATATCCTAATCTAAGGCAACCTAACATCTCGGATGTAACATTTGACAACATTCCAGGCGTGTCGGTCCCTAGGTCTCGGTGGTAACATTACACGCTTCTATAACGTTATATATCCTAACCAACGGCCACCTAACACCTCGGATGTAATATTTGACAACATTCCTGGCGTGTCGAACCGTACTTCTCGGTGGGAACAGTATATACGTGTATAACGGTATATATCCTAATCTAAGGCAAACTCACATCTCGGATGCAATATTTGACAACATTCCTGGCCTGTCGAACCCTACTTCTCGGAGGGAATAGTATATACGTCTATAACGGTATATATCCTAATCTAAGGCAACCTAACATCTCGGATGCAATATATGACAACATTCCTGGCCTGTCGAACCCTACTTCTCGGAGGGAACAGTATATACGTCTATAACGTCATATATCCTAACCTAATGCAACCTAACATCTCGGATGTAACATTTGACAACATTCCAGGCGTGTCGGTTCCTACGTCTCGGTGGTAACGTTACATGCGTCTATAACGGTATATATCCTAACCTAAGGCAACCTAACATCTCGGATGCAATATTTGACAACATTCCTGGCCTCTCGAACCCTACTTCACGGAGGGAACAGTATATTCGTCTATAACGTCATATAGCCTAACCTAAGGCAACCTAACATCTCGGATGAAACATTTGACAACATTCCAGGCGTGTCGGTCCCTACGTCTCGGTGGTAACATTACATGCTTCTATAAAGTTATATATCCTAACCTAATGCAACCTAACATCTCGGATGTAACATTTGACAACATTCCAGGCGTGTCGGTCCCTACGTCTCGGTGGTAACATTATATGCGTCTATAACGTTATATATCCTAATCTAAGGCAACCTAACATCTCGGATGTAATATTTGACAACATTCCTGTCGTGTCGGACCCTACTTCTCGGTGGGAACATTATATACGTCTATAGCGTTATATATCCTAACGTAAGGCAACCTATTATCTCAGACGTATTATTTTCCAACATTCCTGGCGTGTCGGAGCATTCTTTTCGGTGCGAATATTATATACGTCTATAACGGTATATATGCGAATCTAAGGCAACCTAACATCTCGGATGCAATATTTGATAACATTCCTGGCCTGTCGAACCCTACTTCTCGGAGGGAATAGTATATACGTCTATAACGGTGTATATCCTAATCTAAGGCAACCTAACATCTCGGATGCAATATTTGACAACATTCCTGGCCTGTCGAACCCTACTTCGCGGAGGGAACACTATATACGTCTATAACGTTATATATCCTAACCTAAGGCAACCTAACATCTCGGACGTAACATTTGATAATATTCCAGGCGAGTCGGTCCCTACGTCTCGGTGGTAACGTTACATGCGTCTATAACGTCATATATCCTAACCTAAGGCAACCTAACATCTCGGATGTAACATTTGACAACATTCCAGGCGTGTCGGTTCCTACGTCTCGGTGGTAACGTTACATGCGTCTATAACGTTATATATCCTAACCTAAGGCAACCTAACATCTCGGATGCAATATTTGACAACATTCCTGTCGTGTCGGACCCTACTTCTCGGTGGGAACATTATATACGTCTATAGCGTTATATATCCTAACCTAAGGCAACCTATTATCTCAGACGTAATATTTTCCAACATTCCTGGCGTGTCGGAGCATTCTTTTCGGTGCGAATATTATATACGTCTATAACGGTATATATCCGAATCTAAGGCAACCTAACATCACGGATGCAATATTTGACAACATTCCTGGCCTGTCGAACCCTACTTCTCGGAGGGAATAGTATATACGTCTATAACGTTGTATATCCTAATCTAAGGCAACCTAACATCTCGGATGCAATATTTGACAACATTCCTAGCCTGTCGAACCCTACTTCTCGGAGGGAACAGTATATACGTCTATAACGTTATATATCCTAACCTAAGGCAACCTAACATCTCGGACGTAACATTTGATAATATTCCAGGCGAGTCGGTCCTTACGTCTCGGTGGTAACATTATATGCGTCTATAACGTTATATATCCTAACCTATGGCAACTTAACATCTCGGATGTAACATTTGACAACAGTCCAGGCGTCTCGGTCCCTACGTCTCGGTGGTAACATTACATGCGTCTATAACGTTATATATCCTAATCTAAGGCAACCTAACATCTCGGATGTAATATTTGACAACATTCCTGTCGTGTCGGACCCTACTTCTCGGTGGGAACATTATATACGTCTATAGCGTTATATATCCTAACCTAAGGCAACCTATTATCTCAGACGTAATATTTTCCAACATTCCTGGCGTGTCGGAGCATTCTTTTCGGTGCGAATATTATATACGTCTATAACGGTATATATCCGAATCTAAGGCAACCTAACATCACGGATGCAATATTTGACAACATTCCTGGCCTGTCGAACCCTACTTCTCGGAGGGAATAGTATATACGTCTATAACGGTGTATATCCCAATCTAAGGCAACCTAACATCTCGGATGCAATATTTGACAACATTCCTGGCCTGTCGAACCCTACTTCTCGGCGGGAACAGTATATACGTCTATAACGTTATATATCCTAACCTAAGGCAAACCAACATCTCGGACGTAACATTTGATAATATTCCAGGCGAGTCGGTCCCTACGTCTCGGTGGTAACATTATATGCGTCTATAACGTTATATATCCTAACCTAAGGCAACCTAACAACTCGGATGTAATATTTGACAACATTCCTGGCGCGTCGGATCCTGCTTCTCGGTGGGAACATTATATGCGTCTATAGCGTTGTATGTCCTAATCTAAGGCAACCTCACATCTCGGATGCAATATTTGACAACATTCCTGGCCTCTCGAACCCTATTTCACGGAGGGAACAGTATATTCGTCTATAACGTCATATATCCTAACCTAAGGCTACCTAACATCTCGGATGTAAGATTTGACAACATTCCAGGCGTGTCGGTCCCTACGTCTCGGTGGTAACATTACATGCTTCTATAACGTTATATATCCTAACCTAAGGCAACCTAACATCTCGGATGTAACATTTGACAACATTCCAGGCATTCGGTCCCTAGGTCTCGGTGGGAACATTACATGCGTCTATAACGGTATATATCCTAATCTAAGGCAACCTAACATCTCGGATGCAATATTTGACAACATTCCTGGCCTGTCGAAACCTGCTCCTTGGAGGGAACAGTATATACGTCTATAACGGTATATATCCTAATCTAAGGCAACCTAACATCTCGGATGTAATATTGGCTACATTCCTGGCCTGTCGAACCCTACTTCACGGAGGGAACGGTATATACGTCTATAACGTCATATCTCCTAACCTAAGGCAACCCAACATCTCGGATGTAACATTTCACAACATTCCAGGCGTGTCGGTCCCTACGTCTCGGTGGTAACATTACATGCTTCTATAACGTGATATATCCTAACCAACGGCCACCTAACACCTCGGATGTAATATTTGACAACATTCCTGGCGTGTCGAACCGTACTTCTCGGTGGGAACAGTATATACGTGTATAACGATATATATCCTAATCTAAGGCAAACTAACATCTCGGATGCAATATTTGACAACATTCCTGGCCTGTTGAACCCTACTTCTCGGAGGGAATAGTATATACGTCTATAACGGTGTATATCCTAATCTAAGGCAACCTAACATCTCGGATGCAATATTTGACAACATTCCTGGCCTGTCGAACCCTACTTCTCGGAGGGAACAGTATATACGTCTATAACGTTATATATCCTAACCTAAGGCAACCTAACATCTCGGACGTAACATTTGATAATATTCTAGGCGAGTCGGTCCCTACGTCTCGGTGGTAACGTTACATGCGTCTATAACGTTATATATTCTAACCTAAGGCCACCTAACACCTCGGATGTAATATTTGACAACATTCCTGGCCTGTCGAAACTTACTCCTCGGAGGGAACAGTATATACGTCTATAACGTCATATATCCTAACCTAAGGCAACCTAACATCTCGGATGTAACATTTGACAACATTCCAGGCGTGTCGGGTCCTACGTCTCGGTGGTAACGTTACATGCGTCTATAACGTTATATATCCTAACCTAAGGCAACCTAACATCTCGGATGCAATATTTGACAACATTCCTGTCGTGTCGGACCCTACTTCTCGGTGGGAACATTATATACGTCTATAGCGTTATATATCCTAACCTAAGGCAACCTATTATCTCAGACGTAATATTTTCCAACATTCCTGGCGTGTCGGAGCATTCTTTTCGGTGCGAATATTATATACGTCTACAACGGTATATATCCGAATCTAAGGCAACCTAACATCACGGATGCAATATTTGAAAACATTCCTGGCCTGTCGAACCCTACTTCTCGGAGGCAATAGTATATACGTCTATAACGGTGTATATCCTAATCTAAGGCAACCTAACATCTCGGATGCAATATTTGACAACATTCCTGGCCTGTCGAACCCTACTTCTCGGAGGGAACAGTATATACGTCTATAACGTTATATATCCTAACCTAAGGCAACCTCACATCTCGGACGTAACATTTGATAATATTCCAGGCGAGTCGGTCCTTACGTCTCGGTGGTAACATTATATGCGTCTATAACGTTATATATCCTAACCTAAGGCAACTTAACATCTCGGATGTAACATTTGACAACAGTCCAGGCGTCTCGGTCCCTACGTCTCGGTGGTAACATTACATGCGTCTATAACGTTATATATCCTAATCTAAGGCAACCTAACATCTCGGATGTAATATTTGACAACATTCCTGTCGTGTCGGACCCTACTTCTCGGTGGGAACATTATATACGTCTATAGCGTTATATATCCTAACCTAAGGCAACCTATTATCTCAGACGTAATATTTTCCAACATTCCTGGCGTGTCGGACCATTCTTTTCGGTGCGAATATTATATACGTCTATAACGGTATATATCCGAATCTAAGGCAACCTAACATCACGGATGCAATATTTGACAACATTCCTGGCCTGTCGAAACCTACTTCTCGGAGGGAATAGTATATACGTCTATAACGGTGTATATCCTAATCTAAGGCAACCTAACATCTCGGATGCAATATTTGACAACATTCCTGGCCTGTCGAACCCTACTTCTCGGAGGGAACAGTATATACGTCTATAACGTTATATATCCTAACCTAAGGCAACCTAACATCTCGGATGTAACATTTCACAACATTCCAGGCGTGTCGGTCCCTACGTCTCGGTGGTAACATTACATGCTTCTATAACGTTATATATCCTAACCAACGGCCACCTAACACCTCGGATGTAATATTTGACAACATTCCTGGCGTGTCGAACCGTACTTCTCGGTGGGAACAGTATATACGTCTATAACGGTATATATCCTAATCTAAGGCAACCTAACATCTCGGATGCAATATTTGACAACATTCCTGGCCTGTCGAACCCTACTTCTCGGAGGGAATAGTATATACGTCTATAACGGTATATATCCTAATCTAAGGCAACCTAAAATCTCGGATGCAATATTTGACAATATTCCTGGCCTGTCGAACCCTACTTCTCGGAGGGAACAGTATATACGTCTATAACGTCATATATCCTAACCTAATGCAACCTAACATCTCGGATGTAACATTTGACAACATTCCAGGCGTGTCGGTTCCTACGTCTCGGTGGTAACGTTACATGCGTCTATAACGGTATATATCCTAACCTAAGGCAACCTAACATCTCGGATGCAATATTTGACAACATTCCTGGCCTCTCGAACCCTACTTCACGGAGGGAACAGTATATTCGTCTATAACGTTATATATCCTAACCTAAGGCAACCTAACATCTCGGATGTAACATTTGACAACATTCCAGTTGTGTCGGTCCCTAGGTCTCGGTGGTAACATTACATGCGTCTATAACGGTATATATCCTAATCTAAGGCAACCTAACATCTCGGATGCAATATTTGACAACATTCCTGGCCTGTCGAAACCTGCTCCTTGGAGGGAACAATATATACGTCTATAACGGTATATATCCTAATCTAAGGCAACCTAACATCTCGGATGTAACATTTGACAACATTCCAGGCCTCTCGAACCCTATTTCACGGAGGGAACAGTATATTCGTCTATAACGTCATATATCCTAACCTAAGGCTACCTAACATCTCGGATGTAAGATTTGACAACATTCCAGGCGTGTCGGTCCCTACGTCTCGGTGGTAACATTACATGCTTCTATAACGTTATATATCCTAACCTAAGGCAACCTAACATCTCGGATGTAACATTTGACAACATTCCAGGCATTCGGTCCCTAGGTCTCGGTGGGAACATTACATGCGTCTATAACGGTATATATCCTAATCTAAGGCAACCTAACATCTCGGATGCAATATTTGACAACATTCCTGGCCTGTCGAAACCTGCTCCTTGGAGGGAACAGTATATACGTCTATAACGGTATATATCCTAATCTAAGGCAACCTAACATCTCGGATGTAATATTGGCTACATTCCTGGCCTGTCGAACCCTACTTCACGGAGGGAACGGTATATACGTCTATAACGTCATATCTCCTAACCTAAGGCAACCCAACATCTCGGATGTAACATTTCACAACATTCCAGGCGTGTCGGTCCCTACGTCTCGGTGGTAACATTACATGCTTCTATAACGTGATATATCCTAACCAACGGCCACCTAACACCTCGGATGTAATATTTGACAACATTCCTGGCGTGTCGAACCGTACTTCTCGGTGGGAACAGTATATACGTGTATAACGATATATATCCTAATCTAAGGCAAACTAACATCTCGGATGCAATATTTGACAACATTCCTGGCCTGTTGAACCCTACTTCTCGGAGGGAATAGTATATACGTCTATAACGGTGTATATCCTAATCTAAGGCAACCTAACATCTCGGATGCAATATTTGACAACATTCCTGGCCTGTCGAACCCTACTTCTCGGAGGGAACAGTATATACGTCTATAACGTTATATATCCTAACCTAAGGCAACCTAACATCTCGGACGTAACATTTGATAATATTCTAGGCGAGTCGGTCCCTACGTCTCGGTGGTAACGTTACATGCGTCTATAACGTTATATATTCTAACCTAAGGCCACCTAACACCTCGGATGTAATATTTGACAACATTCCTGGCCTGTCGAAACTTACTCCTCGGAGGGAACAGTATATACGTCTATAACGTCATATATCCTAACCTAAGGCAACCTAACATCTCGGATGTAACATTTGACAACATTCCAGGCGTGTCGGGTCCTACGTCTCGGTGGTAACGTTACATGCGTCTATAACGTTATATATCCTAACCTAAGGCAACCTAACATCTCGGATGCAATATTTGACAACATTCCTGTCGTGTCGGACCCTACTTCTCGGTGGGAACATTATATACGTCTATAGCGTTATATATCCTAACCTAAGGCAACCTATTATCTCAGACGTAATATTTTCCAACATTCCTGGCGTGTCGGAGCATTCTTTTCGGTGCGAATATTATATACGTCTACAACGGTATATATCCGAATCTAAGGCAACCTAACATCACGGATGCAATATTTGAAAACATTCCTGGCCTGTCGAACCCTACTTCTCGGAGGCAATAGTATATACGTCTATAACGGTGTATATCCTAATCTAAGGCAACCTAACATCTCGGATGCAATATTTGACAACATTCCTGGCCTGTCGAACCCTACTTCTCGGAGGGAACAGTATATACGTCTATAACGTTATATATCCTAACCTAAGGCAACCTCACATCTCGGACGTAACATTTGATAATATTCCAGGCGAGTCGGTCCTTACGTCTCGGTGGTAACATTATATGCGTCTATAACGTTATATATCCTAACCTAAGGCAACTTAACATCTCGGATGTAACATTTGACAACAGTCCAGGCGTCTCGGTCCCTACGTCTCGGTGGTAACATTACATGCGTCTATAACGTTATATATCCTAATCTAAGGCAACCTAACATCTCGGATGTAATATTTGACAACATTCCTGTCGTGTCGGACCCTACTTCTCGGTGGGAACATTATATACGTCTATAGCGTTATATATCCTAACCTAAGGCAACCTATTATCTCAGACGTAATATTTTCCAACATTCCTGGCGTGTCGGACCATTCTTTTCGGTGCGAATATTATATACGTCTATAACGGTATATATCCGAATCTAAGGCAACCTAACATCACGGATGCAATATTTGACAACATTCCTGGCCTGTCGAAACCTACTTCTCGGAGGGAATAGTATATACGTCTATAACGGTGTATATCCTAATCTAAGGCAACCTAACATCTCGGATGCAATATTTGACAACATTCCTGGCCTGTCGAACCCTACTTCTCGGAGGGAACAGTATATACGTCTATAACGTTATATATCCTAACCTAAGGCAACCTAACATCTCGGATGTAACATTTCACAACATTCCAGGCGTGTCGGTCCCTACGTCTCGGTGGTAACATTACATGCTTCTATAACGTTATATATCCTAACCAACGGCCACCTAACACCTCGGATGTAATATTTGACAACATTCCTGGCGTGTCGAACCGTACTTCTCGGTGGGAACAGTATATACGTCTATAACGGTATATATCCTAATCTAAGGCAACCTAACATCTCGGATGCAATATTTGACAACATTCCTGGCCTGTCGAACCCTACTTCTCGGAGGGAATAGTATATACGTCTATAACGGTATATATCCTAATCTAAGGCAACCTAAAATCTCGGATGCAATATTTGACAATATTCCTGGCCTGTCGAACCCTACTTCTCGGAGGGAACAGTATATACGTCTATAACGTCATATATCCTAACCTAATGCAACCTAACATCTCGGATGTAACATTTGACAACATTCCAGGCGTGTCGGTTCCTACGTCTCGGTGGTAACGTTACATGCGTCTATAACGGTATATATCCTAACCTAAGGCAACCTAACATCTCGGATGCAATATTTGACAACATTCCTGGCCTCTCGAACCCTACTTCACGGAGGGAACAGTATATTCGTCTATAACGTTATATATCCTAACCTAAGGCAACCTAACATCTCGGATGTAACATTTGACAACATTCCAGTTGTGTCGGTCCCTAGGTCTCGGTGGTAACATTACATGCGTCTATAACGGTATATATCCTAATCTAAGGCAACCTAACATCTCGGATGCAATATTTGACAACATTCCTGGCCTGTCGAAACCTGCTCCTTGGAGGGAACAATATATACGTCTATAACGGTATATATCCTAATCTAAGGCAACCTAACATCTCGGATGTAATATTGGCTACATTCCTGGCCTGTCGAACCCTACTTCACGGAGGGAACAGTATGTACGTCTATAACGTCATATCTCCTAACCTAAGGCAACCCAACATCTCGGATGTAACATTTGACAACATTCCAGGCGTGTCGGTCCCTACGTCTCGGTGGTAACATTACATGCTTCTATAACGTTATATATCCTAACCAACGGCCACCTAACACCTCGGATGTAATATTTGACAACATTCCTGGCGTGTCGAACCGTACTTCTCGGTGGGAACAGTATATACGTGTATAAAGATATATATCCTAATCTAAGGCAAACTAACATCTCGGATGCAATATTTGACAACATTCCTGGCCTGTCGAACCCTACTTCTCGGAGGGAATAGTATATACGTCTATAACGGTATATATCCTAATCTAAGGCAACCTAACATCTCGGATGCAATATTTGACAACATTCCTGGCCTGTCGAACCCTACATCTCGGAGGGAACAGTATATACGTCTATAACGTCATATATCCTAACCTAATGCAACCTAACATCTCGGATGTAACATTTGACAACATTCCAGGCGTGTCGGTTCCTACGTCTCGGTGGTAACGTTACATGCGTCTATAACGGTATATATCCTAACCTAAGGCAACCTAACATCTCGGATGCAATATTTGACAACATTCCTGGCCTCTCGAACCCTACTTCACGGAGGGAACAGTATATTCGTCTATAACGTCATATATCCTAACCTAAGGCAACCTAACATCTCGGATGAAACATTTGACAACATTCCAGGCGTGTCGGTCCCTACGTCTCGGTGGTAACGTTACATGCGTCTATAACGTTATATATTCTAACCTAAGGCCACCTAACAACTCGGATGTAATATTTGACAACATTCCTGGCCTGTCGAACCTTACTTCTCGGAGGGAACAGTATATACGTCTATAGCGTTATATATCCTAACCTAAGGCAACCTATTATCTCAGACGTAATATTTTCCAACATTCCTGGCGTGTCGGAGCATTCTTTTCGGTGCGAATATTATATACGTCTATAACGGTATATATCCGAATCTAAGGCAACCTAACATCTCGGATGCAATATTTGGTAACATTCCTGGCCTGTCGAACCCTACTTCTCGGAGGGAATAGTATATACGTCTATAACGGTGTATATCCTAATCTAAGGCAACCTAACATCTCGGATGCAATATTTGACAACATTCCTGGCCTGTCGAACCCTACTTCACGGAGGGAACACTATATACGTCTATAACGTTATATATCCTAACCTAAGGCAACCTAACATCTCGGACGTAACATTTGATAATATTCCAGGCGAGTCGGTCCCTACGTCTCGGTGGTAACATTATATGCGTCTATAACGGTATATATCCTAATCTAAGGCAACCTGACATCTCGGATGTAATATTCTACAACATTCCAGGCGTGTCGGACACTACTTCTCCGTGGGAACATGATATGGGTCTATAACGTTGTATGTCCTAATCTAAGGCAACCTATTATCTCAGACGTAATATTTTACAACATTCCCGGCGTGTCGGAGCATTCTTTACGGTGGGAATATTATATACGTCTATAACGGTATATATCCTAGTCTAAGGCAACCTAACATCTCGGATGCAATATTTGACAACATTCCTGGCGTGTCGAACCGTACTTCTCGGTGGGAACAGTATATACGTGTATAACGGTATATATCCTAATCTGAGGCAAACCAACATCTCGGATGCAATATTTGACAACATTCCTGGCGTGTCGAAACCTACTTCTCGGAGGGAATAGTATATACGTCTATAACGGTATATATCCTAATCTAAGGCAACCTAACATCTCGGATGCTATATTTGACAACATTCCTGGCCTGTCGAACCCTACTTCTCGGAGGGAATAGTATATACGTCTATAACGGTATATATCCTAATCTAAGGCAACCTAACATCTCGGATGCAATATTTGACAACATTCCTGGCCTGTCGAACCCTACTTCTCGGAGGGAACAGTATATACGTCTATAACGTCATATATCCTAACCTAATGCAACCTAACATCTCGGATGTAACATTTGACAACATTCCAGGCGTGTCGGATCCTACGTCTCGGTGGTAACGTTACATGCGTCTATAACGGTATATATCCTAACCTAAGGCAACCTAACATCTCGGATGCAATATTTGACAACATTCCTGGCCTCTCGAACCCTACTTCACGGAGGGAACAGTATATTCGTCTATAACGTCATATATCCTAACCTAAGGCAACCTAACATCTCGGATGAAACATTTGACAACATTCCAGGCGTGTCGGTCCCTACGTCTCGGTGGTAACGTTACATGCGTCTATAACGTTATATATTCTAACCTAAGGCCACCTAACACCTCGGATGTAATATTTGACAACATTCCTGACCTGTCGAACCTTACTTCTCGGAGGGAACAGTATATACGTCTATAACGTCATATATCCTAACCTAAGGCAACCTAACATCTCGGATGTAACATTTGACAACATTCCAGGCGTGTCGGTCCCTACGTCTCGGTGGTAACATTACATGCTTCTATAAAGTTATATATCCTAACCTAATGCAACCTAACATCTCGGATGTAACATTTGACAACATTTCAGGCGTGTCGGTCCCTACGTCTCGGTGGTAACATTATATGCGTCTATAACGTTATATATCCTAATCTAAGGCAACCTAACATCTCGGATGTAATATTTGACAACATTCCTGTCGTGTCGGACCCTACTTCTCGGTGGGAACATTATATACGTCTATAGCGTTATATATCCTAATCTAAGGCAACCTATTATCTCAGACGTAATATTTTCCAACATTCCTGGCGTGTCGGAGCATTCTTTTCGGTGCGAATATTATAAACGTCTATAACGGTATATATCCGAATCTAAGGCAACCTAACATCTCGGATGCAATATTTGATAACATTCCTGGCCTCTCGAACCCTACTTCTCGGACGGAATAGTATATACGTCTATAACGGTGTATATCCTAATCTAAGGCAACCTAACATCTCGGATGCAATATTTGACAACATTCCTGGCCTGTCGAACCCTACTTCTCGGAGGGAACACTATATACGTCTATAACGTTATATATCCTAACCTAAGGCAACCTAACATCTCGGACGTAACATTTGATAATATTCCAGGCGAGTCGGTCCCTACGTCTCGGTGGTAACATTATATGCGTCTATAACGGTATATATCCTAATCTAAGGCAACCTGACATCTCGGATGTAATATTCTACAACATTCCAGGCGTGTCGGACACTACTTCTCCGTGGGAACATTATATGGGTCTATAACGTTGTATGTCCTAATCTAAGGCAACCTATTATCTCAGACGTAATATTTTACAACATTCCCGTCGTGTCGGAGCATTCTTTACGGTGGGAATATTATATACGTCTATAACGGTATATATCCTAGTCTAAGGCAACCTAACATCTCGGATGCAATATTTGACAACATTCCTGGCGTGTCGAACCGTACTTCTCGGTGGGAACAGTATATACGTGTATAACGGTATATATCCTAATCTAAGGCAAACCAACATCTCGGATGCAATATTTGACAACATTCCTGGCGTGTCGAACCCTACTTCTCGGAGGGAATAGTATATACGTCTATAACGGTATATATCCTAATCTAAGGCAACCTAACATCTCGGATGCTATATTTGACAACATTCCTGGCCTGTCGAACCCTACTTCTCGGAGGGAATAGTATATACGTCTATAAAGGTATATATCCTAATCTAAGGCAACCTAACATCTCGGATGCAATATTTGACAACATTCCTGGCCTGTCGAACCCTACTTCTCGGAGGGAACAGTATATACGTCTATAACGTCATATATCCTAACCTAATGCAACCTAACATCTCGGATGTAACATTTGACAACATTCCAGGCGTGTCGTTTCCTACGTCTCGGTGGTAACGTTACATGCGTCTATAACGGTATATATCCTAACCTAAGGCAACCTAACATCTCCGATGCAATATTTGACAACATTCCTGGCCTCTCGAACCCTACTTCACGGAGGGAACAGTATATTCGTCTATAACGTCATATATCCTAACCTAAGGCAACCTAACATCTCGGATGAAACATTTGACAACATTCCAGGCGTGTCGGGCCCTATGTCTCGGTGGTAACGTTACATGCGTCTATAACGTTATATATTCTAACCTAAGGCCAGCTAACACCTCGGATGTAATATTTGACAACATTCCTGGCCTGTCGAACCTTACTTCTCGGAGGGAACAGTATATACGTCTATAACGTCATATATCCTAACCTAAGGCAACCGAACATCTCGGATGTAACATTTGACAACATTCCAGGCGTGTCGGTCCCTACGTCTCGGTGGTAACATTACATGCTTCTATAAAGTTATATATCCTAACCTAATGCAACCTAACATCTCGGATGTAACATTTGACAACATTCCAGGCGTGTCGGTCCCTACGTCTCGGTGGTAACATTATATGCGTCTATAACGTTATATATCCTAATCTAAGGCAACCTAACATCTCGGATGTAATATTTGACAACATTCCTGTCGTGTCGGACCCTACTTCTCGGTGGGAACATTATATACGTCTATAGCGTTATATATCCTAACCTAAGGCAACCTATTATCTCAGACGTAATATTTTCCAACATTCCTGGCGTGTCGGAGCATTCTTTTCGGTGCGAATATTATATACGTCTATAACGGTATATATCCGAATCTAAGGCAACCTAACATCTCGGATGCAATATTTGATAACATTCCTGGCCTGTCGAACCCTACTTCTCGGAGGGAATAGTATATACGTCTATAACGGTGTATATCCTAATCTAAGGCAACCTAACATCTCGGATGCAATATTTGACAACATTCCTACCCTGTGGAACCCTACTTCTCGGAGGGAACACTATATACGTCTATAACGTTATATATCCTAACCTAAGGCAACCTAACATCTCGCACGTAACATTTGATAATATTCCAGGCGAGTCGGTCCCTACGTCTCGGTGGTAACATTATATGCGTCTATAACGGTATATATCCTAATCTAAGGCAACCTGACATCTCGGATGTAATATTCTATAACATTCCAGGCGTGTCCGACACTACTTCTCCGTGGGAACATTATATGGGTCTATAACGTTGTATGTCCTAATCTAAGGCAACCTATTATCTCAGACGTAATATTTTACAACATTCCCGTCGTGTCGGAGCATTCTTTACGGTGGGAATATTATATACGTCTATAACGGTATATATCCTAGTCTAAGGCAACCTAACATCTCGGATGCAATATTTGACAACATTCCTGGCGTGTCGAACCGTACTTCTCGGTGGGAACAGTATATACGTGTATAACGGTATATATCCTAATCTAAGGCAAACCAACATCTCGGATGCAATATTTGACAACATTCCTGGCGTGTCGAACCCTACTTCTCGGAGGGAATAGTATATACGTCTATAACGGTATATATCCTAATCTAAGGCAACCTAACATCTCGGATGCTATATTTGACAACATTCCTGGCCTGTCGAACCCTACTTCTCGGAGGGAACAGTATATACGTCTATAACGGTATATATCCTAATCTAAGGCAACCTAACATCTCGGATGCAATATTTGACAACATTCCTGGCCTGTCGAACCCTACTTCACGGAGGGAACAGTCTATACGTCTATAACGGTATATATCCTAATCTGAGGCATCCTAACATCTCGTATGTAATATTTGACAACATTCCTGACGTGTCGGACCCTACTACTCGGTGGGAACATTATATGTGTCTATAACGTTGTATATCCTAATCTATGGCAACCTATCATCTCAGACGTAATATTTTACGACATTCCTGTTGTGTCGGAGCATACTTTTCGGTGGGAATATTATATGCGTCTATAATGGTCGATATCGTAATCTATGGCAGTCTAACATCTCGGATGTAATATTCTACAACATTCCAGGCGTGTCGGTCCCTACGTCTCGGTGGTAACGTTACATGCGTCTATAACGTTATATATTCTAACCTAAGGCCACCTAACACCTCGGATGTAATATTTGGCAACATTCCTGGCGTGTCGAACCGTACTTCTCGGTGGGAACAGTATATACGTCTATAACGTTATATATCCTAACCTAAGGCAACCTGACATCTCGCATGTAATATTCTACAACATTCCAGGCGTGTCGGACCCTACTTCTCGGTGGGAACATTATATGGGTCTATAACGGTATATATCCTAATCTAAGGCAACCAAACATCTCGGATGCAATATTTGACAGCATTCCTGGCCTGACGAACCCTACTTCACGGAGGGAACAGTATATACGTCTATAACGGTATATATCCTAATCTAAGGCATCCTAACATCTCGTATGTAATATTTGACAACATTCCTGGCGTGTCGGACCCTACTACTCGGTGGGAACATTATATGTGTCTATAACGTTGTATATCCTAATCTATGGCAACCTATCATCTCAGACGTAATATTTTACGACATTCCAGGTGTGTCGGTACCTACGTCTCGGTGGTAACGTTAGATGCGTCTATAACGTTATATATCCTAACCTAAGGCTACCTAACATCTCGGATTCAATATTTGACAACATTCCTGGCCTGTCGAAACCTACTTCACGGAGGAAACAGTATATTCGTCTATAACGTCATATATCCTAACCTAAGGCAACTTAACATCTCGGATGTAACATTTGACAACATTCCAGGCGTGTCGGACACTACTTCTCGGAGGGAACAGTATATACGCCTATAACGTCATATATCCTAACCTAAGGCAACCTAACATCTCGGATGTAACATTATATGAGTCTATAACGTTATATATCCTAACCTAAGGCAACCTAACATCTCGCATGCAATATTTGACAACATTCCTGGCCTGACGAACCCTACTTTTCGGAGGGAACAGTATATACGTCTATAACGTTATATATCCTAATCTAAGGCAACCTAACATCTCGGATGTAATATTTGACAACATTCCTGTCGTGTCGGACCCTACTTCTCGGTGGGAACATTATATACGTCTATAGCGTTATATATCCTAACCTAAGGCAACCTATTATCTCAGACGTAATATTTTTCAACATTCCTGGCGTGTCGGTGCATTCTTTTCGGTGCGAATATTATATACGTCTATAACGGTATATATCCGAATCTAAGGCAACCTAGCATCTCGGATGCAATATTTGATAACATTTCTGGCCTGTCGAACCCTACTTCTCGGAGGGAGCAGTATATACGTCTATAACGTCATATATCCTAACCTAAGGCAACCTAACATCTCGGACGTAACATTTGACAACATTCCAGGCGTGTCGGTCCCTACGTCTCGGTGGTAACATTATATGCGTCTATAACGTTATATATCCTAACCTAAGGCCACCTAACACCTCGGATGTAATATTTGACAACATTCCTGGCCTCTCGAACCCTACTTCACGGAGGGAACAGTATATACGTCTATAACGGTATATATCCTAATCTAAGGCAACCTAACATCTCGGATGAAACATTTGACAACATTCCTGGCCTGTCGAACCTTACTTCTCGGAGGGAACAGTATATACGTCTATAACATCATATATCCTAACCTAAGGCAACCTAACATCTCGGATGTAACATTTGACAACATTCCAGGCGTGTCGGTCCCTACGTCTCGGTGGTAACATTATATGCGTCTATAACGTTATATATCCTAATCTAAGGCAACCTAACATCTCGGATGTAACATTTGACAACATTCCAGGCGTGTCGGTCCCTACGTCTCGGTGGTAACGTTACATGCGTCTATAACGTTATATATCCTAACCTAAGGCAACCTAACATCTCGGATGCAATATTTGACAACATTCCTGGCCTGTCGAAACCTACTTCACGGAGGGAACAGTATATTCGTCTATAACGTCATATATCCTAACCTAAGGCAACTTAACATCTCGGATGTAACATTTGACAACATTCCAGGCGTGTCGGTCCCTACGTCTCGGTGGTAACATTATATACGTCTATAACGTTATATATCCTAACCTAAGGCAACCTGACATCTCGGATGTAGTATTGTACAACATTCCAGGCGTGTCGGACACTACTTCTCGGAGGGAACAGTATATACGCCTATAACGTCATATATCCTAACCTAAGGCAACCTAACATCTCGGATGTAACATTATATGAGTCTATAACGTTATATATCCTAACCTAAGGCAACCTAACATCTCGGATGCAATATTTGACAATATTCCTGACCTGTCGAACCCTACTTTTCGGAGGGAACAGTATATACGTCTATAACGTTATATATCCTAATCTAAGGCAACCTAACATCTCGGATGTAATATTTGACAACATTCCTGTCGTGTCGGACCCTACTTCTCGGTGGGAACATTATATACGTCTATAGCGTTATATATCCTAACCTAAGGCAATCTATTATCTCAGACGTAATATTTTCCAACATTCCTGGCGTGTCGGTGCATTCTTTTCGGTGCGAATATTATATACGTCTATAACGGTATATATCCGAATCTAAGGCAACCTAGCATCTCGGATGCAATATTTGACAACATTCCTGGCCTGTCGAACCCTACTTCTCGGAGGGAATAGTATATACGTCTATAACGGTGTATATCCTAATCTAAGGCAACCTAACATCTCGGATGCAATATTTGACAACATTCCTGGCCTGTCGAACCCTACTTCTCGGAGGGAACAGTATATACGTCTATAACGTTATATATCCTAACCTAAGGCAACCTAACATCTCGGACGTAACATTTCATAATATTCCAGGCGAGTCAGTCCCTACGTCTCGGTGGTAACATTATATGCGTCTATAACGTTATATATCCTAAGCTAAGGCAACCTAACAACTCGGATGTAATATTTGACAACATTCCGGGCG
The DNA here is from genome assembly GCA_963969225.1 of Xylocopa violacea. Classification (NCBI taxonomy): domain Eukaryota; kingdom Metazoa; phylum Arthropoda; class Insecta; order Hymenoptera; family Apidae; genus Xylocopa; species Xylocopa violacea. The sequence continues at coordinate 2,250,238 of CAXAJV010000006.1, read as the reverse complement.
CGTCGGATCCTGCTTCTCGGTGGGAACATTATATGCGTCTATAACGTTGTATGTCCTAATCTAAGGCAACCTAACATCTCGGATGCAATATTTGACAACATTCCTGGCCTGTCGTACCCTACCCCTCGGAGGGAGCAGTATATACGTCTATAACGTCATATATCCTAACCTAAGGCAACCTAACATCTCGGACGTAACATTTGACAACATTCCAGGCGAGTTGGTCCCTACGTCTCGGTGGTAACATTATATGCGTCTATAACGTTATATATCCTAACCTAAGGCAACCTAACAACTCGGATGTAATATTTAACAACATTCCGGGCGCGTCGGATCCTGCTTCTCGGTGGGAGCATTATATGCGTCTATAACGTTGTATGTCCTAATCTAAGGCAACCTAACATCTCGGATGCAATATTTGACAACATTCCTGGCCTGTCGTACCCTACTCCTCGGAGGGAACAGTATATACGTCTATAACGTCATATCTCCTAACCTAAGGCAACCTAACATCTCGGATGTAACATTTGACAACATTCCAGGCGTGTCGGTCCCTACGTCTCGGTGGTAACATTACATGCTTCTATAAAGTTATATATCCTAACCTAATGCAACCTAACATCTCGGATGTAACATTTGACAACATTCCAGGCGTGTCGGTCCCTACGTCTCGGTGGTAACATTATATGCGTCTATAACGTTATATATCCTAATCTAAGGCAACCTAACATCTCGGATGTAATATTTGACAACATTCCCGTCGTGTCGGACCCTACTTCTCGGTGGGAACATTATATACGTCTATAGCGTTATATATCCTAACCTAAGGCAACCTATTATCTCAGACGTAATATTTTCCAACATTCCTGGCGTGTCGGAGCATTCTTTTCGGTGCGAATATTATATACGTCTATAACGGTATATATCCGAATCTAAGGCAACCTAACATCTCGGATGCAATATTTGATAACATTCCTGGCCTGTCGAACCCTACTTCTCGGAGGGAATAGTATATACGTCTATAACGGTGTATATCCTAATCTAAGGCAACCTAACATCTCGGATGCAATATTTGACAACATTCCTACCCTGTGGAACCCTACTTCTCGGAGGGAACACTATATACGTCTATAACGTTATATATCCTAACCTAAGGCAACCTAACATCTCGCACGTAACATTTGATAATATTCCAGGCGAGTCGGTCCCTACGTCTCGGTGGTAACATTATATGCGTCTATAACGGTATATATCCTAATCTAAGGCAACCTGACATCTCGGATGTAATATTCTATAACATTCCAGGCGTGTCCGACACTACTTCTCCGTGGGAACATTATATGGGTCTATAACGTTGTATGTCCTAATCTAAGGCAACCTATTATCTCAGACGTAATATTTTACAACATTCCCGTCGTGTCGGAGCATTCTTTACGGTGGGAATATTATATACGTCTATAACGGTATATATCCTAGTCTAAGGCAACCTAACATCTCGGATGCAATATTTGACAACATTCCTGGCGTGTCGAACCGTACTTCTCGGTGGGAACAGTATATACGTGTATAACGGTATATATCCTAATCTAAGGCAAACCAACATCTCGGATGCAATATTTGACAACATTCCTGGCGTGTCGAACCCTACTTCTCGGAGGGAATAGTATATACGTCTATAACGGTATATATCCTAATCTAAGGCAACCTAACATCTCGGATGCTATATTTGACAACATTCCTGGCCTGTCGAACCCTACTTCTCGGAGGGAACAGTATATACGTCTATAACGGTATATATCCTAATCTAAGGCAACCTAACATCTCGGATGCAATATTTGACAACATTCCTGGCCTGTCGAACCCTACTTCACGGAGGGAACAGTCTATACGTCTATAACGGTATATATCCTAATCTGAGGCATCCTAACATCTCGTATGTAATATTTGACAACATTCCTGACGTGTCGGACCCTACTACTCGGTGGGAACATTATATGTGTCTATAACGTTGTATATCCTAATCTATGGCAACCTATCATCTCAGACGTAATATTTTACGACATTCCTGTTGTGTCGGAGCATACTTTTCGGTGGGAATATTATATGCGTCTATAATGGTCGATATCGTAATCTATGGCAGTCTAACATCTCGGATGTAATATTCTACAACATTCCAGGCGTGTCGGTCCCTACGTCTCGGTGGTAACGTTACATGCGTCTATAACGTTATATATTCTAACCTAAGGCCACCTAACACCTCGGATGTAATATTTGGCAACATTCCTGGCGTGTCGAACCGTACTTCTCGGTGGGAACAGTATATACGTCTATAACGTTATATATCCTAACCTAAGGCAACCTGACATCTCGCATGTAATATTCTACAACATTCCAGGCGTGTCGGACCCTACTTCTCGGTGGGAACATTATATGGGTCTATAACGGTATATATCCTAATCTAAGGCAACCAAACATCTCGGATGCAATATTTGACAGCATTCCTGGCCTGACGAACCCTACTTCACGGAGGGAACAGTATATACGTCTATAACGGTATATATCCTAATCTAAGGCATCCTAACATCTCGTATGTAATATTTGACAACATTCCTGGCGTGTCGGACCCTACTACTCGGTGGGAACATTATATGTGTCTATAACGTTGTATATCCTAATCTATGGCAACCTATCATCTCAGACGTAATATTTTACGACATTCCAGGTGTGTCGGTACCTACGTCTCGGTGGTAACGTTAGATGCGTCTATAACGTTATATATCCTAACCTAAGGCTACCTAACATCTCGGATTCAATATTTGACAACATTCCTGGCCTGTCGAAACCTACTTCACGGAGGAAACAGTATATTCGTCTATAACGTCATATATCCTAACCTAAGGCAACTTAACATCTCGGATGTAACATTTGACAACATTCCAGGCGTGTCGGACACTACTTCTCGGAGGGAACAGTATATACGCCTATAACGTCATATATCCTAACCTAAGGCAACCTAACATCTCGGATGTAACATTATATGAGTCTATAACGTTATATATCCTAACCTAAGGCAACCTAACATCTCGCATGCAATATTTGACAACATTCCTGGCCTGACGAACCCTACTTTTCGGAGGGAACAGTATATACGTCTATAACGTTATATATCCTAATCTAAGGCAACCTAACATCTCGGATGTAATATTTGACAACATTCCTGTCGTGTCGGACCCTACTTCTCGGTGGGAACATTATATACGTCTATAGCGTTATATATCCTAACCTAAGGCAACCTATTATCTCAGACGTAATATTTTTCAACATTCCTGGCGTGTCGGTGCATTCTTTTCGGTGCGAATATTATATACGTCTATAACGGTATATATCCGAATCTAAGGCAACCTAGCATCTCGGATGCAATATTTGATAACATTTCTGGCCTGTCGAACCCTACTTCTCGGAGGGAGCAGTATATACGTCTATAACGTCATATATCCTAACCTAAGGCAACCTAACATCTCGGACGTAACATTTGACAACATTCCAGGCGTGTCGGTCCCTACGTCTCGGTGGTAACATTATATGCGTCTATAACGTTATATATCCTAACCTAAGGCCACCTAACACCTCGGATGTAATATTTGACAACATTCCTGGCCTCTCGAACCCTACTTCACGGAGGGAACAGTATATACGTCTATAACGGTATATATCCTAATCTAAGGCAACCTAACATCTCGGATGAAACATTTGACAACATTCCTGGCCTGTCGAACCTTACTTCTCGGAGGGAACAGTATATACGTCTATAACATCATATATCCTAACCTAAGGCAACCTAACATCTCGGATGTAACATTTGACAACATTCCAGGCGTGTCGGTCCCTACGTCTCGGTGGTAACATTATATGCGTCTATAACGTTATATATCCTAATCTAAGGCAACCTAACATCTCGGATGTAACATTTGACAACATTCCAGGCGTGTCGGTCCCTACGTCTCGGTGGTAACGTTACATGCGTCTATAACGTTATATATCCTAACCTAAGGCAACCTAACATCTCGGATGCAATATTTGACAACATTCCTGGCCTGTCGAAACCTACTTCACGGAGGGAACAGTATATTCGTCTATAACGTCATATATCCTAACCTAAGGCAACTTAACATCTCGGATGTAACATTTGACAACATTCCAGGCGTGTCGGTCCCTACGTCTCGGTGGTAACATTATATACGTCTATAACGTTATATATCCTAACCTAAGGCAACCTGACATCTCGGATGTAGTATTGTACAACATTCCAGGCGTGTCGGACACTACTTCTCGGAGGGAACAGTATATACGCCTATAACGTCATATATCCTAACCTAAGGCAACCTAACATCTCGGATGTAACATTATATGAGTCTATAACGTTATATATCCTAACCTAAGGCAACCTAACATCTCGGATGCAATATTTGACAATATTCCTGACCTGTCGAACCCTACTTTTCGGAGGGAACAGTATATACGTCTATAACGTTATATATCCTAATCTAAGGCAACCTAACATCTCGGATGTAATATTTGACAACATTCCTGTCGTGTCGGACCCTACTTCTCGGTGGGAACATTATATACGTCTATAGCGTTATATATCCTAACCTAAGGCAATCTATTATCTCAGACGTAATATTTTCCAACATTCCTGGCGTGTCGGTGCATTCTTTTCGGTGCGAATATTATATACGTCTATAACGGTATATATCCGAATCTAAGGCAACCTAGCATCTCGGATGCAATATTTGACAACATTCCTGGCCTGTCGAACCCTACTTCTCGGAGGGAATAGTATATACGTCTATAACGGTGTATATCCTAATCTAAGGCAACCTAACATCTCGGATGCAATATTTGACAACATTCCTGGCCTGTCGAACCCTACTTCTCGGAGGGAACAGTATATACGTCTATAACGTTATATATCCTAACCTAAGGCAACCTAACATCTCGGACGTAACATTTCATAATATTCCAGGCGAGTCAGTCCCTACGTCTCGGTGGTAACATTATATGCGTCTATAACGTTATATATCCTAAGCTAAGGCAACCTAACAACTCGGATGTAATATTTGACAACATTCCGGGCGCGTCGGATCCTGCTTCTCGGTGGGAACATTATATGCGTCTATAACGTTGTATGTCCTAATCTAAGGCAACCTAACATCTCGGATGCAATATTTGACAACATTCCTGGCCTGTCGTACCCTACCCCTCGGAGGGAGCAGTATATACGTCTATAACGTCATATATCCTAACCTAAGGCAACCTAACATCTCGGACGTAACATTTGACAACATTCCAGGCGAGTTGGTCCCTACGTCTCGGTGGTAACATTATATGCGTCTATAACGTTATATATCCTAACCTAAGGCAACCTAACAACTCGGATGTAATATTTAACAACATTCCGGGCGCGTCGGATCCTGCTTCTCGGTGGGAGCATTATATGCGTCTATAACGTTGTATGTCCTAATCTAAGGCAACCTAACATCTCGGATGCAATATTTGACAACATTCCTGGCCTGTCGTACCCTACTCCTCGGAGGGAACAGTATATACGTCTATAACGTCATATCTCCTAACCTAAGGCAACCTAACATCTCGGATGTAACATTTGACAACATTCCAGGCGTGTCGGTCCCTACGTCTCGGTGGTAACATTACATGCTTCTATAACGTTATATATCCTAACCTAAGGCAACCTAACATCTCGGATGTAACATTTGACAACATTCCAGGCGTGTCGGTCCCTAGGTCTCGGTGGTAACATTACATGCGTCTATAACGGTATATATCCTAATCTAAGGCAACCTAACATATCGGCTGCAATATTTGACAACATTCCTGGCCTGTCGAACCCTGCTCCTTGGAGGGAACAGTATATACGTCTATAACGTTATATATCCTAACCTAAGGCAACCTAACATCTCGGATGTAACATTTGACAACATTCCAGGCGTGTCGGTCCCTACGTCTCGGTGGTAACGTTACATGCGTCTATTACGTTATATATTCTAACCTACGGCCACCTAACACCTCGGATGTAATATTTGACAACATTCCTGGCGTGTCGAACCGTACTTCTCGGTGGGAACAGTATATACGTGTATAACGGTATATATCCTAATCTAAGGCAAACTAACATCTCGGATGCAATATTTGACAACATTCCTGGCCTGTCGAACCCTACTTCTCGGAGGGAATAGTATATACGTCTATAACGGTATATATCCTAATCTAAGGCAACCTAACATCTCGGACGTAACATTTGACAACATTCCAGGCGTGTCGGTCCCTACGTCTCGGTGGTAACATTATATGCGTCTATAACGTTATATATCCTAACCTAAGGCAACCTAACAACTCGGATGTTATATTTGACAACATTCCTGGCGCGTCGGATCCTGCTTCTCGGTGGGAACATTATATGCGTCTATAGCGTTGTATATCCTAATCTTAGGCAACCTAACATCTCGGATGCAATATTTGACAACATTCCTGGCCTGTCGAACCTTACTCCTCGGATGGAACAGTATATACGTCTATAACGTCATATATCCTAACCTAAGGCAAAATAACATCTCGGATGTAACATTTGACAACATTCCAGGCGTGTCGGTTCCTACGTCTCGGTAGTAACGTCACATGATTCTATAACGTTATATATCCCAACCTAAGGCAACCTAACATGTCGGATGCAATATTTGACAACATTCCTGGCCTGTCGAACCCTACTTCTCGGAGGGAATAGTATATATGTCTATAACGGTATATATCCTAATCTAAGGCAACCTAACATCTCGGATGCAATATTTGACAACATTACTGGCGTGTCGAACCGTACTTCTCGGTGGGAACAGTATATACGTGTATAACGTTATATATCCTAACCTAAGGCAACCTAACATCTCGGACGTAACATTTGATAATATTCCAGGCGAGTCGGTCCCTACGTCTCGGTGGTAACATTATATGCGTCTATAACGTTATATATCCTAACCTAAGGCAACCTAACAACTCGGATGTAATATTTAACAACATTCCGGGCGCGTCGGATCCTGCTTCTCGGTGGGAGCATTATATGCGTCTATAACGTTGTATGTCCTAATCTAAGGCAACCTAAAATCTCGGATGCAATATTTGACAACATTCCTGGCCTGTCGTACCCTACTCCTCGGAGGGAACAGTATATACGTCTATAACGTCATATCTCCTAACCTAAGGCAACCTAACATCTCGGATGTAACATTTGACAACATTCCAGGCGTGTCGGTCCCTACGTCTCGGTGGTAACATTACATGCTTCTATAACGTTATATATCCTAACCTAAGGCAACCTAACATCTCGGATGTAACATTTGACAACATTCCAGGCGTGTCGGTCCCTAGGTCTCGGTGGTAACATTACATGCGTCTATAACGGTATATATCCTAATCTAAGGCAACCTAACATCTCGGATGCAATATTTGACAACATTCCTGGCCTGTCGAACCCTGCTCCTTGGAGGGAACAGTATATACGTCTATAACGTCATATATCCTAACCTAAGGCAACCTAACATCTCGGATGTAACATTTGACAACATTCCAGGCGTGTCGGTCCCTACGTCTCGGTGGTAACGTTACATGCGTCTATTACGTTATATATTCTAACCTACGGCCACCTAACACCTCGGATGTAATATTTGACAACATTCCTGGCGTGTCGAACCGTACTTCTCGGTGGGAACAGTATATACGTGTATAACGGTATATATCCTAATCTAAGGCAAACTAACATCTCGGATGCAATATTTGACAACATTCCTGGCCTGTCGAACCCTACTTCTCGGAGGGAGTATTATATACGTCTATAACGGTATATATCGTAATCTAAGGCAACCTAACATCTCGGATGCAATATGTGACAACATTCCTGGCCTGTCGAACCCTACTTCTCGGAGGGAAGAGTATATACGTCTATAACGGTATATATCCTAATCTAAGGCAACCTAACAGCTCGGATGTAATATTGGCTACATTCCTGGCCTGTCGAACCCTACTTCACGGAGGGAACAGTATATACGTCTATAACATCATATCTCCTAACCTAAGGCAACCTAACATCTCGGATGTAACATTTGACAACATTCCAGGCGTGTCGGTCCCTACGTCTCGGTGGTAACATTATATGCTTCTATAACGTTATATATCCTAACCTAAGGCAACTTAACATCTCGGATGTAACATTTGACAACATTCCAGGCGTGTCGGTCCCTACGTCTCGGTGGTAACATTATATACGTCTATAACGTTATATATCCTAACCTAAGGCAACCTGACATCTCGGATGTAATATTCTACAACATTCCAGGCGTGTCGGACACTACTTCTCGGAGGGAACAGTATATACGCCTATAACGTCATATATCCTAACCTAAGGCAACCTAACATCTCGGATGTAACATTATATGAGTCTATGACGTTATATATCCTAACCTAAGGCAACCTAACATCTCGGATGCAATATTTGACAACATTCCTGGCCTGTCGAACCCTACTTCTCGGAGGGAATAGTATATACGTCTATAACGGTATATATCCTAATCTAAGGCAACCTAACATCTCGGATGCAATATGTGACAACATTCCTGGCCTGTCGAACCCTACTTCTCGGAGGGAATAGTATATACGTCTATAACGGTGTATATCCTAATCTAAGGCAACCTAACATCTCGGATGCAATATTTGACAACATTCCTGGCCTGTCGTACCCTACTCCTCGGAGGGATCAGTATATACGTCTATAACGTCATATATCCTAACCTAAGGCAACCTAACATCTCGGACGTAACATTTGACAACATTCCAGGCGTGTCGGTTCCTACGTCTCGGTAGTAACGTCACATGATTCTATAACGTTATATATCCCAACCTAAGGCAACCTAACATGTCGGATGCAATATTTGACAACATTCCTGGCCTGTCGAACCCTACTTCTCGGAGGGAATAGTATATACGTCTATAACGGTATATATCCTAATCTAAGGCAACCTAACATCTCGGATGCAATATTTGACAACATTACTGGCGTGTCGAACCGTACTTCTCGGTGGGAACAGTATATACGTGTATAACGTTATATATCCTAACCTAAGGCAACCTAACATCTCGGACGTAACATTTGATAATATTCCAGGCGAGTCGGTCCCTACGTCTCGGTGGTAACATTATATGCGTCTATAACGTTATATATCCTAACCTAAGGCAACTTAACAACTCGGATGTAATATTTAACAACATTCCGGGCGCGTCGGATCCTGCTTCTCGGTGGGAGCATTATATGCGTCTATAACGTTGTATGTCCTAATCTAAGGCAACCTAAAATCTCGGATGCAATATTTGACAACATTCCTGGCCTGTCGCACCCTACTCCTCGGAGGGAACAGTATATACGTCTATAACGTCATATCTCCTAACCTAAGGCAACCTAACATCTCGGATGTAACATTTGACAACATTCCAGGCGTGTCGGTCCCTACGTCTCGGTGGTAACATTACATGCTTCTATAACGTTATATATCCTAACCTAAGGCAACCTAACATCTCGGATGTAACATTTGACAACATTCCAGGCGTGTCGGTCCCTAGGTCTCGGTGGTAACATTACATGCGTCTATAACGGTATATATCCTAATCTAAGGCAACCTAACATATCGGCTGCAATATTTGACAACATTCCTGGCCTGTCGAACCCTGCTCCTTGGAGGGAACAGTATATACGTCTATAACGTTATATATCCTAACCTAAGGCAACCTAACATCTCGGATGTAACATTTGACAACATTCCAGGCGTGTCGGTCCCTACGTCTCGGTGGTAACGTTACATGCGTCTATTACGCTATATATTCTAACCTACGGCCACCTAACACCTCGGATGTAATATTTGACAACATTCCTGGCGTGTCGAACCGTACTTCTCGGTGGGAACAGTATATACGTGTATAACGGTATATATCCTAATCTAAGGCAAACTAACATCTCGGATGCAATATTTGACAACATTCCTGGCCTGTCGAACCCTACTTCTCGGAGGGAATAGTATATACGTCTATAACGGTATATATCCTAATCTAAGGCAACCTAACATCTCGGATGCAATATGTGACAACATTCCTGGCCTGTCGAACCCTACTTCTCGGAGGGAATAGTATATACGTCTATAACGGTGTATATCCTAATCTAAGGCAACCTAACATCTCGGATGCAATATTTGACAACATTCCTGGCCTGTCGTACCCTACTCCTCGGAGGGATCAGTATATACGTCTATAACGTCATATATCCTAACCTAAGGCAACCTAACATCTCGGACGTAACATTTGACAACATTCCAGGCGTGTCGGTCCCTACGTCTCGGTGGTAACATTATATGCGTCTATAACGTTATATATCCTAACCTAAGGCAACCTAACAACTCGGATGTTATATTTGACAACATTTCTGGCGCGTCGGATCCTGCTTCTCGGTGGGAACATTATATGCGTCTATAGCGTTGTATATCCTAATCTTAGGCAACCTAAAATCTCGGATGCAATATTTGACAACATTCCTGGCCTGTCGTACCCTACTCCTCGGTGGGAACAGTATATACGTGTATAACGTCATATCTCCTAACCTAAGGCAACCTAACATCTCGGATGTAACATTTGACAACATTCCAGGCGTGTCGGTCCCTACGTCTCGGTGGTAACATTACATGCTTCTATAACGTTATATATCCTAACCTAAGGCAACCTAACATCTCGGATGTAACATTTGACAACATTCCAGGCGTGTCGGTCCCTAGGTCTCGGTGGTAACATTACATGCGTCTATAACGGTATATATCCTAATCTAAGGCAACCTAACATCTCGGATGCAATATTTGACAACATTCCTGGCCTGTCGAACCCTGCTCCTTGGAGGGAACAGTATATACGTCTATAACGTCATATATCCTAACCTAAGGCAACCTAACATCTCGGATGTAACATTTGACAACATTCCAGGCGTGTCGGTCCCTACGTCTCGGTGGTAACGTTACATGCGTCTATTACGTTATATATTCTAACCTACGGCCACCTAACACCTCGGATGTAATATTTGACAACATTCCTGGCGTGTCGAACCGTACTTCTCGGTGGGAACAGTATATACGTGTATAACGGTATATATCCTAATCTAAGGCAAACTAACATCTCGGATGCAATATTTGACAACATTCCTGGCCTGTCGAACCCTACTTCTCGGAGGGAGTATTATATACGTCTATAACGGTATATATCGTAATCTAAGGCAACCTAACATCTCGGATGCAATATGTGACAACATTCCTGGCCTGTCGAACCCTACTTCTCGGAGGGAAGAGTATATACGTCTATAACGGTATATATCCTAATCTAAGGCAACCTAACAGCTCGGATGTAATATTGGCTACATTCCTGGCCTGTCGAACCCTACTTCACGGAGGGAACAGTATATACGTCTATAACATCATATCTCCTAACCTAAGGCAACCTAACATCTCGGATGTAACATTTGACAACATTCCAGGCGTGTCGGTCCCTACGTCTCGGTGGTAACATTACATGCTTCTATAACGTTATATATCCTAACCTAAGGCAACTTAACATCTCGGATGTAACATTTGACAACATTCCAGGCGTGTCGGTCCCTACGTCTCGGTGGTAACATTATATACGTCTATAACGTTATATATCCTAACCTAAGGCAACCTGACAGCTCGGATGTAATATTCTACAACATTCCAGGCGTGTCGGACACTACTTCTCGGAGGGAACAGTATATACGCCTATAACGTCATATATCCTAACCTAAGGCAACCTAACATCTCGGATGTAACATTATATGAGTCTATGACGTTATATATCCTAACCTAAGGCAACCTAACATCTCGGATGCAATATTTGACAACATTCCTGGCCTGTCGAACCCTACTTTTCGGAGGGAACAGTATATACGTCTATAACGTTATATGTCCTAATCTAAGGCAACCTAACATCTCGGATGTAATATTTGACAACATTCCTGTCGTGTCGGACCCTACTTCTCGGTGGGAACATTATATACGTCTATAGCGTTATATATCCTAACCTAAGGCAACCTATTATCTCAGACGTAATATTTTCCAACATTCCTGGCCTGTCGGTGCATTCTTTTCATTGCGAATATTATATACGTCTATAACGGTATATATCCGAATCTAAGGCAACCTAGCATCTCGGATGCAATATTTGACAACATTTCTGGCCTGTCGAACCCTACTTCTCGGAGGGAATAGTATATACGTCTATAACGGTGTATATCCTAATCTAAGGCAACCTAACATCTCGGATGCAATATTTGACAACATTCCTGGCCTGTCGTACCCTACTCCTCGGAGGGAGCAGTATATACGTCTATAACGTCATATATCCTAACCTAAGGCAACCTAACATCTCGGACGTAACATTTGACAACATTCCAGGCGTGTCGGTCCCAACGTCTCGGTGGTAATATTATATGCGTCTATAACGTTATATATCCTAACCTAAGGCAACCTAACAACTCGGATGTAATATTTGACAACATTCCTGGCGCGTCGGGTCCTGCTTCTCGGTGGGAACATTATATGCGTCTATAGCGTTGTATGTCCTAATCTAAGGCAACCTAACATCTCGGATGCAATATCTGACAACATTCCTGGCCTGTCGAACCTTACTCCTCGGAGGGAACAGTATATACGTCTATAACGTCATATATCCTAACCTAAGGCAACCTAACAACTCGAATGTAACATTTGACAACATTCCAGGCGTGTCGGTCCCTACGTCTCGGTGGTAACGTTACATGCGTTTATAACGTTATATATTCTAACCTAAGGCCACCTAACACCTCGGATGTAATATTTGACAACATTCCTGGCCTGTCGAACCCTACTTCTCGGAGGGAATAGTATATACGTCTATAACGGTATATATCCTAATCTAAGGCAACCTAACATCTCGGATGCAATATTTGACAACATTACTGGCCTGTCGAACCCTACTTCTCGGAGGGAACAGTATATACGTCTATAACGTTATATATCCTAACCTAAGGCAACCTAACATCTCGGACGTAACATTTGATAATATTCCAGGCGAGTCGGTCCCTACGTCTCGGTGGTAACATTATATGCGTCTATAACGTTACATATCCTAACCTAAGGCAACCTAACAACTCGGATGTAATATTCAACAACATTCCGGGCGCGTCGGATCCTGCTTCTCGGTGGGAGCATTATATGCGTCTATAACGTTGTATGTCCTAATCTAAGGCCACCTAACATCTCGGATGCAATATTTGACAACATTCCTGGCCTGTCGTACCCTACTCCTCGCAGGGAACAGTATATACGTCTATAACGTCATATCTCCTAGACTAAGGCAACCTAACATCTCGGATGTAACATTTGACAACATTCCAGGCGTGTCGGTCCCTACGTCTCGGTGGTAACATTACATGCGTCTATAACGGTATATATCCTAATCTAAGGCAACCTAACATCTCGGATGTAACATTTGATAATATTCCAGGCGAGTCGGTCCCTACGTCTCGGTGGTAACATTATATGCGTCTATAACGTTATATATCCTAACCTAAGGCAACCTAACAACTCGGATGTAATATTTAACAACATTCCGGGCGCGTCGGATCCTGCTTCTCGGTGGGAGCATTATATGCGTCTATAACGTTGTATGTCCTAATCTAAGGCAACCTAACATCTCGGATGCAATATTTGACAACATTCCTGGCCTGTCGTACCCTACTCCTCGGAGGGAACAGTATATACGTCTATAACGTCATATCTCCTAACCTAAGGCAACCTAACATCTCGGATGTAACATTTGACAACATTCCAGGCGTGTCGGTCCCTACGTCTCGGTGGTAACATTACATGCTTCTATAACGTTATATATCCTAACCTAAGGCAACCTAACATCTCGGATGTAACATTTGACAACATTCCAGGCGTGTCGGTCCCTAGGTCTCGGTGGTAACATTACATGCGTCTATAACGGTATATATCCTAATCTAAGGCAACCTAACATATCGGATGCAATATTTGACAACATTCCTGGCCTGTCGAACCCTGCTCCTTGGAGGGAACAGTATATACGTCTATCACGTCATATATCCTAACCTAAGGCAACCTAACATCTCGGATGTAACATTTGACAACATTCCAGGCGTGTCGGTCCCTACGTCTCGGTGGTAACGTTACATGCGTGTATTACGTTATATATTCTAACCTACGGCCACCTAACACCTCGGATGTAATATTTGACAACATTCCTGGCGTGTCGAACCGTACTTCTCGGTGGGAACAGTATATACGTGTATAACGGTATATATCCTAATCTAAGGCAAACTAACATCTCGGATGCAATATTTGACAACATTCCTGGCCTGTCGAACCCTACTTCTCGGAGGGAATAGTATATACGTCTATAACGGTATATATCCTAATCTAAGGCAACCTAACATCTCGGATGCAATATTTGACAACATTCCTGGCCTGTCGAACCCTACTTCTCGGAGGGAACAGTATATACGTCTATAACGGTATATATCCTAATCTAAGGCAACCTAACATCTCGGATGTAATATTGGCTACATTCCTGGCCTGTCGAGCCCTACTTCACGGAGGGAACAGTATATACGTCTATAACATCATATCTCCTAACCTAAGGCAACCTAACATCTCGGATGTAACATTTGACAACATTCCAGGCGTGTCGGTTCCTACGTCTCGGTGGTAACGTTACATGATTCTATAACGTTATATATCCTAACCTAAGGCAACCTAACATGTCGGATGCAATATTTGACAACATTCCTTGACTCTCGAACCCTACTTCATGGAGGGAACAGTATATTCGTCTATAACGTCATATATCCTAACCTAAGGCAACCTAACATCTCGGTTGTAACATTTGACAACATTCCAGGCGTGTCGGTCCCTACGTCTCGGTGGTAACATTACATGCTTCTATAACGTTATATATCCTAACCTAAGGCAGCTTAACATCTCGGATGTAACATTTGACAACATTCCAGGCGTGTCGGTCCCTACGTCTCGGTGGTAACATTATATACGTCTATAACGTTATATATCCTAACCTAAGGCAACCTAACAACTCGGATGTAATATTTGACAACTTTCCTGGCGCGTCGGGTCCTGCTTCTCGGTGGGAACATTATATGCGTCTATAGCGTTGTATGTCCTAATCTAAGGCAACCTAACATCTCGGATGCAATATTTGACAACATTCCTGGCCTGTCGAACCTTACTCCTCGGAGGGAACAGTATATACGTCTATAACGTCATATATCCTAACCTAAGGCAACCTAACATCTCGGATGTAACATTTGACAACATTCCAGGCGTGTCGGTTCCTACGTCTCGGTGGTAACGTTACATGATTCTATAACGTTATATATCCTAACCTAAGGCAACCTAACATGTCGGATGCAATATTTGACAACATTCCTGGACTCTCGAACCCTACTTCATGGAGGGAACAGTATATTCGTCTATAACGTCATATATCCTAACCTAAGGCAACCTAACATCTCGGTTGTAACATTTGACAACATTCCAGGCGTGTCGGTCCCTACGTCTCGGTGGTAACATTACATGCTTCTATAACGTTATATATCCTAACCTAAGGCAACCTAACATCTCGGATGTAACATTTGACAACATTCCTGGCCTGTCGAACCTTACTCCTCGGAGGGAACAGTATATACGTCTATAACGTCATATATCCTAACCTAAGGCAACCTAACATCTCGGATGTAACATTTGACAACATTCCAGGCGTGTCGGTCCCTACGTCTCGGTGGTAACATTACATGCTTCTATAACGTTATATATCCTAACCTAAGGCAACCTAACATCTCGGATGTAATATTGGCTACATTCCTGGCCTGTCGAGCCCTACTTCACGGAGGGAACAGTATATACGTCTATAACATCATATCTCCTAACCTAAGGCAACCTAACATCTCGGATGTAACATTTGACAACATTCCAGGCGTGTCGGTTCCTACGTCTCGGTGGTAACGTTACATGATTCTATAACGTTATATATCCTAACCTAAGGCAACCTAACATGTCGGATGCAATATTTGACAACATTCCTGGCCTCTCGAACCCTACTTCATGGAGGGAACAGTATATTCGTCTATAACGTCATATATCCTAACCTAAGGCAACCTAACATCTCGGTTGTAACATTTGACAACATTCCAGGCGTGTCGGTCCCTACGTCTCGGTGGTAACATTACATGCTTCTATAACGTTATATATCCTAACCTAAGGCAACCTAACATCTCGGATGTAACATTTGACAACATTCCAGGCGTGTCGGTCCCTAGGTCTCGGTGGTAACATTACATGCGTCTATAACGGTATATATCCTAATCTAAGGCAACCTAACATCTCGGATGCAATATTTGACAACATTCCTGGCCTGTCGAAACCTGCTCCTTGGAGGGAACGGTATATACGTCTATAACGTCATATATCCTAACCTAAGGCAACCTAACAACTCGAATGTAACATTTGACAACATTCCAGGCGTGTCGGTCCCTACGTCTCGGTGGTAACGTTACATGCGTTTATAACGTTATATATTTTAACCTAAGGCCACCTAACACCTCGGATGTAATATTTGACAACATTCCTGGCCTGTCGAACCCTACTTCTCGGAGGGAATAGTATATACGTCTATAACGGTATATATCCTAATCTAAGGCAACCTAACATCTCGGATGCAATATTTGACAACATTACTGGCCTGTCGAACCCTACTTCTCGGAGGGAACAGTATATACGTCTATAACGTTATATATCCTAACCTAAGGCAACCTGACATCTCGGATGTAATATTCTACAACATTCCAGGCGTGTCGGACACTACTTCTCGGAGGGAACAGTATATACGCCTATAACGTCATATATCCTAACCTAAGGCAACCTAACATCTCGGATGTAACGTTATATGAGTCTATAACGTTATATATCCTAACCTAAGGCAACCTAACATCTCGGATGCAACATTTGACAATATTCCTGGCCTGTCGAACCCTACTTTTCGGAGGGTACAGTATATACGTCTATAACGTTATATATCCTAATATAAGGCAACCTAACATCTCGGATGTAATATTTGACAACATTCCTGTCGTGTCGGACCCTACTTCTCGGTGGGAACATTATATACGTCTATAGCGTTATATATCCTAACCTAAGGCAACCTAACATCTCGGATGTAACATTATATGAGTCTATGACGTTATATATCCTAACCTAAGGCAACCTAACATCTCGGATGCAATATTTGACAACATTCCTGGCCTGTCGAACCCTACTTTTCGGAGGGAACAGTATATACGTCTATAACGTTATATGTCCTAATCTAAGGCAACCTAACATCTCGGATGTAATATTTGACAACATTCCTGTCGTGTCGGACCCTACTTCTCGGTGGGAACATTATATACGTCTATAGCGTTATATATCCTAACCTAAGGCAACCTATTATCTCAGACGTAATATTTTCCAACATTCCTGGCGTGTCGGTGCATTCTTTTCAGTGCGAATATTATATACGTCTATAACGGTATATATCCGAATCTAAGGCAACCTAGCATCTCGGATGCAATATTTGACAACATTTCTGGCCTGTCGAACCCTACTTCTCGGAGGGAATAGTATATACGTCTATAACGGTGTATATCCTAATCTAAGGCAACCTAACATCTCGGATGCAATATTTGACAACATTCCTGGCCTGTCGTACCCTACTCCTCGGAGGGAGCAGTATATACGTCTATAACGTCATATATCCTAACCTAAGGCAACCTAACATCTCGGACGTAACATTTGACAACATTCCAGGCGTGTCGGTCCCAACGTCTCGGTGGTAATATTATATGCGTCTATAACGTTATATATCCTAACCTAAGGCAACCTAACAACTCGGATGTTATATTTGACAACATTCCTGGCGCGTCGGGTCCTGCTTCTCGGTGGGAACATTATATGCGTCTATAGCGTTGTATGTCCTAATCTAAGGCAACCTAACATCTCGGATGCAATATCTGACAACATTCCTGGCCTGTCGAACCTTACTCCTCGGAGGGAACAGTATATACGTCTATAACGTCATATATCCTAACCTAAGGCAACCTAACAACTCGAATGTAACATTTGACAACATTCCAGGCGTGTCGGTCCCTACGTCTCGGTGGTAACGTTACATGCGTTTATAACGTTATATATTCTAACCTAAGGCCACCTAACACCTCGGATGTAATATTTGACAACATTCCTGGCCTGTCGAACCCTACTTCTCGGAGGGAATAGTATATACGTCTATAACGGTATATATCCTAATCTAAGGCAACCTAACATCTCGGATGCAATATTTGACAACATTACTGGCCTGTCGAACCCTACCTCTCGGAGGGAACAGTATATACGTCTATAACGTTATATATCCTAACCTAAGGCAACCTAACATCTCGGACGTAACATTTGATAATATTCCAGGCGAGTCGGTCCCTACGTCTCGGTGGTAACATTATATGCGTCTATAACGTTACATATCCTAACCTAAGGCAACCTAACAACTCGGATGTAATATTCAACAACATTCCGGGCGCGTCGGATCCTGCTTCTCGGTGGGAGCATTATATGCGTCTATAACGTTGTATGTCCTAATCTAAGGCCACCTAACATCTCGGATGCAATATTTGACAACATTCCTGGCCTGTCGTACCCTACTCCTCGCAGGGAACAGTATATACGTCTATAACGTCATATCTCCTAGACTAAGGCAACCTAACATCTCGGATGTAACATTTGACAACATTCCAGGCGTGTCGGTCCCTACGTCTCGGTGGTAACATTACATGCGTCTATAACGGTATATATCCTAATCTAAGGCAACCTAACATCTCGGATGTAACATTTGATAATATTCCAGGCGTGTCGGTCCCTACGTCTCGGTGGTAACATTACATGCGTCTATAACGGTATATATCCTAATCTAAGGCAACCTAACATATCGGATGCAATATTTGACAACATTCCTGGCCTGTCGAACCCTGCTCCTTGGAGGGAACAGTATATACGTCTATCACGTCATATATCCTAACCTAAGGCAACCTAACATCTCGGATGTAACATTTGACAACATTCCAGGCGTGTCGGTCCCTACGTCTCGGTGGTAACGTTACATGCGTCTATTACGTTATATATTCTAACCTACGGCCACCTAACACCTCGGATGTAATATTTGACAACATTCCTGGCGTGTCGAACCGTACTTCTCGGTGGGAACAGTATATACGTGTATAACGGTATATATCCTAATCTAAGGCAAACTAACATCTCGGATGCAATATTTGACAACATTCCTGGCCTGTCGAACCCTACTTCTCGGAGGGAATAGTATATATGTCTATAACGGTATATATCCTAATCTAAGGCAACCTAACATCTCGGATGCAATATTTGACAACATTCCTGGCCTGTCGAACCCTACTTCTCGGAGGGAACAGTATATACGTCTATAACGGTATATATCCTAATCTAAGGCAACCTAACATCTCGGATGTAATATTGGCTACATTCCTGGCCTGTCGAGCCCTACTTCACGGAGGGAACAGTATATACGTCTATAACATCATATCTCCTAACCTAAGGCAACTTAACATCTCGGATGTAACATTTGACAACATTCCAGGCGTGTCGGTCCCTACGTCTCGGTGGTAACATTACATGCTTCTATAACGTTATATATCCTAACCTAAGGCAGCTTAACATCTCGGATGTAACATTTGACAACATTCCAGGCGTGTCGGTCCCTACGTCTCGGTGGTAACATTATATACGTCTATAACGTTATATATCCTAACCTAAGGCAACCTAACAACTCGGATGTAATATTTGACAACTTTCCTGGCGCGTCGGGTCCTGCTTCTCGGTGGGAACATTATATGCGTCTATAGCGTTGTATGTCCTAATCTAAGGCAACCTAACATCTCGGATGCAATATTTGACAACATTCCTGGCCTGTCGAACCTTACTCCTCGGAGGGAACAGTATATACGTCTATAACGTCATATATCCTAACCTAAGGCAACCTAACATCTCGGATGTAACATTTGACAACATTCCAGGCGTGTCGGTCCCTACGTCTCGGTGGTAACATTACATGCTTCTATAACGTTATATATCCTAACCTAAGGCAACCTAACATCTCGGATGTAATATTGGCTACATTCCTGGCCTGTCGAGCCCTACTTCACGGAGGGAACAGTATATACGTCTATAACATCATATCTCCTAACCTAAGGCAACCTAACATCTCGGATGTAACATTTGACAACATTCCAGGCGTGTCGGTTCCTACGTCTCGGTGGTAACGTTACATGATTCTATAACGTTATATATCCTAACCTAAGGCAACCTAACATGTCGGATGCAATATTTGACAACATTCCTGGCCTCTCGAACCCTACTTCATGGAGGGAACAGTATATTCGTCTATAACGTCATATATCCTAACCTAAGGCAACCTAACATCTCGGTTGTAACATTTGACAACATTCCAGGCGTGTCGGTCCCTACGTCTCGGTGGTAACATTACATGCTTCTATAACGTCATATCTCCTAGACTAAGGCAACCTAACATCTCGGATGTAACATTTGACAACATTCCAGGCGTGTCGGTCCCTACGTCTCGGTGGTAACATTACATGCGTCTATAACGGTATATATCCTAATCTAAGGCAACCTAACATCTCGGATGTAACATTTGATAATATTCCAGGCGTGTCGGTCCCTACGTCTCGGTGGTAACATTACATGCGTCTATAACGGTATATATCCTAATCTAAGGCAACCTAACATATCGGATGCAATATTTGACAACATTCCTGGCCTGTCGAACCCTGCTCCTTGGAGGGAACAGTATATACGTCTATCACGTCATATATCCTAACCTAAGGCAACCTAACATCTCGGATGTAACATTTGACAACATTCCAGGCGTGTCGGTCCCTACGTCTCGGTGGTAACGTTACATGCGTCTATTACGTTATATATTCTAACCTACGGCCACCTAACACCTCGGATGTAATATTTGACAACATTCCTGGCGTGTCGAACCGTACTTCTCGGTGGGAACAGTATATACGTGTATAACGGTATATATCCTAATCTAAGGCAAACTAACATCTCGGATGCAATATTTGACAACATTCCTGGCCTGTCGAACCCTACTTCTCGGAGGGAATAGTATATACGTCTATAACGGTATATATCCTAATCTAAGGCAACCTAACATCTCGGATGCAATATTTGACAACATTCCTGGCCTGTCGAACCCTACTTCTCGGAGGGAACAGTATATACGTCTATAACGGTATATATCCTAATCTAAGGCAACCTAACATCTCGGATGTAATATTGGCTACATTCCTGGCCTGTCGAGCCCTACTTCACGGAGGGAACAGTATATACGTCTATAACATCATATCTCCTAACCTAAGGCAACTTAACATCTCGGATGTAACATTTGACAACATTCCAGGCGTGTCGGTCCCTACGTCTCGGTGGTAACATTACATGCTTCTATAACGTTATATATCCTAACCTAAGGCAGCTTAACATCTCGGATGTAACATTTGACAACATTCCAGGCGTGTCGGTCCCTACGTCTCGGTGGTAACATTATATACGTCTATAACGTTATATATCCTAACCTAAGGCAACCTAACAACTCGGATGTAATATTTGACAACTTTCCTGGCGCGTCGGGTCCTGCTTCTCGGTGGGAACATTATATGCGTCTATAGCGTTGTATGTCCTAATCTAAGGCAACCTAACATCTCGGATGCAATATTTGACAACATTCCTGGCCTGTCGAACCTTACTCCTCGGAGGGAACAGTATATACGTCTATAACGTCATATATCCTAACCTAAGGCAACCTAACATCTCGGATGTAACATTTGACAACATTCCAGGCGTGTCGGTTCCTACGTCTCGGTGGTAACGTTACATGATTCTATAACATTATATATCCTAACCTAAGGCAACCTAACATGTCGGATGCAATATTTGACAACATTCCTGGACTCTCGAACCCTACTTCATGGAGGGAACAGTATATTCGTCTATAACGTCATATATCCTAACCTAAGGCAACCTAACATCTCGGTTGTAACATTTGACAACATTCCAGGCGTGTCGGTCCCTACGTCTCGGTGGTAACATTACATGCTTCTATAACGTTATATATCCTAACCTAAGGCAACCTAACATCTCGGATGTAACATTTGACAACATTCCTGGCCTGTCGAACCTTACTCCTCGGAGGGAACAGTATATACGTCTATAACGTCATATATCCTAACCTAAGGCAACCTAACATCTCGGATGTAACATTTGACAACATTCCAGGCGTGTCGGTCCCTACGTCTCGGTGGTAACATTACATGCTTCTATAACGTTATATATCCTAACCTAAGGCAACCTAACATCTCGGATGTAATATTGGCTACATTCCTGGCCTGTCGAGCCCTACTTCACGGAGGGAACAGTATATACGTCTATAACATCATATCTCCTAACCTAAGGCAACCTAACATCTCGGATGTAACATTTGACAACATTCCAGGCGTGTCGGTTCCTACGTCTCGGTGGTAACGTTACATGATTCTATAACGTTATATATCCTAACCTAAGGCAACCTAACATGTCGGATGCAATATTTGACAACATTCCTGGCCTCTCGAACCCTACTTCATGGAGGGAACAGTATATTCGTCTATAACGTCATATATCCTAACCTAAGGCAACCTAACATCTCGGTTGTAACATTTGACAACATTCCAGGCGTGTCGGTCCCTACGTCTCGGTGGTAACATTACATGCTTCTATAACGTTATATATCCTAACCTAAGGCAACCTAACATCTCGGATGTAACATTTGACAACATTCCAGGCGTGTCGGTCCCTAGGTCTCGGTGGTAACATTACATGCGTCTATAACGGTATATATCCTAATCTAAGGCAACCTAACATCTCGGATGCAATATTTGACAACATTCCTGGCCTGTCGAAACCTGCTCCTTGGAGGGAACAGTATATACGTCTATAACGTCATATATCCTAACCTAAGGCAACCTAACAACTCGAATGTAACATTTGACAACATTCCAGGCGTGTCGGTCCCTACGTCTCGGTGGTAACGTTACATGCGTTTATAACGTTATATATTTTAACCTAAGGCCACCTAACACCTCGGATGTAATATTTGACAACATTCCTGGCCTGTCGAACCCTACTTCTCGGAGGGAATAGTATATACGTCTATAACGGTATATATCCTAATCTAAGGCAACCTAACATCTCGGATGCAATATTTGACAACATTACTGGCCTGTCGAACCCTACTTCTCGGAGGGAACAGTATATACGTCTATAACGTTATATATCCTAACCTAAGGCAACCTGACATCTCGGATGTAATATTCTACAACATTCCAGGCGTGTCGGACACTACTTCTCGGAGGGAACAGTATATACGCCTATAACGTCATATATCCTAACCTAAGGCAACCTAACATCTCGGATGTAACGTTATATGAGTCTATAACGTTATATATCCTAACCTAAGGCAACCTAACATCTCGGATGTAATATTTGACAACATTCCTGTCGTGTCGGACCCTACTTCTCGGTGGGAACATTATATACGTCTATAGCGTTATATATCCTAACCTAAGGCAACCTATTATCTCAGACGTAATATTTTCCAACATTCCTGGCGTGTCGGTGCATTCTTTTCGGTGCGAATATTATATACGTCTATAACGGTATATATCCGAATCTAAGGCAACCTAGCATCTCGGATGCAATATTTGACAACATTCCTGGCCTGTCGAACCCTACTTCTCGGAGGGAATAGTATATACGTCTATAACGATGTATATCCTAATCTAAGGCAACCTAACATCTCGGATGCAATATTTGACAACATTCCTGGCCTGTCGTACCCTACTCCTCGGAGGGAGCAGTATATACGTCTATAACGTCATATATCCTAACCTAAGGCAACCTAACATCTCGGACGTAACATTTGACAACATTCCAGGCGTGTCGGTCCCAACGTCTCGGTGGTAATATTATATGCGTCTATAACGTTATATATCCTAACCTAAGGCAACCTAACAACTCGGATGTTATATTTGACAACATTCCTGGCGCGTCGGGTCCTGCTTCTCGGTGGGAACATTATATGCGTCTATAGCGTTGTATGTCCTAATCTAAGGCAACCTAACATCTCGGATGCAATATCTGACAACATTCCTGGCCTGTCGAACCTTACTCCTCGGAGGGAACAGTATATACGTCTATAACGTCATATATCCTAACCTAAGGCAACCTAACAACTCGAATGTAACATTTGACAACATTCCAGGCGTGTCGGTCCCTACGTCTCGGTGGTAACGTTACATGCGTTTATAACGTTATATATTCTAACCTAAGGCCACCTAACACCTCGGATGTAATATTTGACAACATTCCTGGCCTGTCGAACCCTACTTCTCGGAGGGAATAGTATATACGTCTATAACGGTATATATCCTAATCTAAGGCAACCTAACATCTCGGATGCAATATTTGACAACATTACTGGCCTGTCGAACCCTACCTCTCGGAGGGAACAGTATATACGTCTATAACGTTATATATCCTAACCTAAGGCAACCTAACATCTCGGACGTAACATTTGATAATATTCCAGGCGAGTCGGTCCCTACGTCTCGGTGGTAACATTATATGCGTCTATAACGTTACATATCCTAACCTAAGGCAACCTAACAACTCGGATGTAATATTCAACAACATTCCGGGCGCGTCGGATCCTGCTTCTCGGTGGGAGCATTATATGCGTCTATAACGTTGTATGTCCTAATCTAAGGCCACCTAACATCTCGGATGCAATATTTGACAACATTCCTGGCCTGTCGTACCCTACTCCTCGCAGGGAACAGTATATACGTCTATAACGTCATATCTCCTAGACTAAGGCAACCTAACATCTCGGATGTAACATTTGACAACATTCCAGGCGTGTCGGTCCCTACGTCTCGGTGGTAACATTACATGCGTCTATAACGGTATATATCCTAATCTAAGGCAACCTAACATCTCGGATGTAACATTTGATAATATTCCAGGCGTGTCGGTCCCTACGTCTCGGTGGTAACATTACATGCGTCTATAACGGTATATATCCTAATCTAAGGCAACCTAACATATCGGATGCAATATTTGACAACATTCCTGGCCTGTCGAACCCTGCTCCTTGGAGGGAACAGTATATACGTCTATCACGTCATATATCCTAACCTAAGGCAACCTAACATCTCGGATGTAACATTTGACAACATTCCAGGCGTGTCGGTCCCTACGTCTCGGTGGTAACGTTACATGCGTCTATTACGTTATATATTCTAACCTACGGCCACCTAACACCTCGGATGTAATATTTGACAACATTCCTGGCGTGTCGAACCGTACTTCTCGGTGGGAACAGTATATACGTGTATAACGGTATATATCCTAATCTAAGGCAAACTAACATCTCGGATGCAATATTTGACAACATTCCTGGCCTGTCGAACCCTACTTCTCGGAGGGAATAGTATATATGTCTATAACGGTATATATCCTAATCTAAGGCAACCTAACATCTCGGATGCAATATTTGACAACATTCCTGGCCTGTCGAACCCTACTTCTCGGAGGGAACAGTATATACGTCTATAACGGTATATATCCTAATCTAAGGCAACCTAACATCTCGGATGTAATATTGGCTACATTCCTGGCCTGTCGAGCCCTACTTCACGGAGGGAACAGTATATACGTCTATAACATCATATCTCCTAACCTAAGGCAACTTAACATCTCGGATGTAACATTTGACAACATTCCAGGCGTGTCGGTCCCTACGTCTCGGTGGTAACATTACATGCTTCTATAACGTTATATATCCTAACCTAAGGCAGCTTAACATCTCGGATGTAACATTTGACAACATTCCAGGCGTGTCGGTCCCTACGTCTCGGTGGTAACATTATATACGTCTATAACGTTATATATCCTAACCTAAGGCAACCTAACAACTCGGATGTAATATTTGACAACTTTCCTGGCGCGTCGGGTCCTGCTTCTCGGTGGGAACATTATATGCGTCTATAGCGTTGTATGTCCTAATCTAAGGCAACCTAACATCTCGGATGCAATATTTGACAACATTCCTGGCCTGTCGAACCTTACTCCTCGGAGGGAACAGTATATACGTCTATAACGTCATATATCCTAACCTAAGGCAACCTAACATCTCGGATGTAACATTTGACAACATTCCAGGCGTGTCGGTCCCTACGTCTCGGTGGTAACATTACATGCTTCTATAACGTTATATATCCTAACCTAAGGCAACCTAACATCTCGGATGTAATATTGGCTACATTCCTGGCCTGTCGAGCCCTACTTCACGGAGGGAACAGTATATACGTCTATAACATCATATCTCCTAACCTAAGGCAACCTAACATCTCGGATGTAACATTTGACAACATTCCAGGCGTGTCGGTTCCTACGTCTCGGTGGTAACGTTACATGATTCTATAACGTTATATATCCTAACCTAAGGCAACCTAACATGTCGGATGCAATATTTGACAACATTCCTGGCCTCTCGAACCCTACTTCATGGAGGGAACAGTATATTCGTCTATAACGTCATATATCCTAACCTAAGGCAACCTAACATCTCGGTTGTAACATTTGACAACATTCCAGGCGTGTCGGTCCCTACGTCTCGGTGGTAACATTACATGCTTCTATAACGTCATATCTCCTAGACTAAGGCAACCTAACATCTCGGATGTAACATTTGACAACATTCCAGGCGTGTCGGTCCCTACGTCTCGGTGGTAACATTACATGCGTCTATAACGGTATATATCCTAATCTAAGGCAACCTAACATCTCGGATGTAACATTTGATAATATTCCAGGCGTGTCGGTCCCTACGTCTCGGTGGTAACATTACATGCGTCTATAACGGTATATATCCTAATCTAAGGCAACCTAACATATCGGATGCAATATTTGACAACATTCCTGGCCTGTCGAACCCTGCTCCTTGGAGGGAACAGTATATACGTCTATCACGTCATATATCCTAACCTAAGGCAACCTAACATCTCGGATGTAACATTTGACAACATTCCAGGCGTGTCGGTCCCTACGTCTCGGTGGTAACGTTACATGCGTCTATTACGTTATATATTCTAACCTACGGCCACCTAACACCTCGGATGTAATATTTGACAACATTCCTGGCGTGTCGAACCGTACTTCTCGGTGGGAACAGTATATACGTGTATAACGGTATATATCCTAATCTAAGGCAAACTAACATCTCGGATGCAATATTTGACAACATTCCTGGCCTGTCGAACCCTACTTCTCGGAGGGAATAGTATATACGTCTATAACGGTATATATCCTAATCTAAGGCAACCTAACATCTCGGATGCAATATTTGACAACATTCCTGGCCTGTCGAACCCTACTTCTCGGAGGGAACAGTATATACGTCTATAACGGTATATATCCTAATCTAAGGCAACCTAACATCTCGGATGTAATATTGGCTACATTCCTGGCCTGTCGAGCCCTACTTCACGGAGGGAACAGTATATACGTCTATAACATCATATCTCCTAACCTAAGGCAACTTAACATCTCGGATGTAACATTTGACAACATTCCAGGCGTGTCGGTCCCTACGTCTCGGTGGTAACATTACATGCTTCTATAACGTTATATATCCTAACCTAAGGCAGCTTAACATCTCGGATGTAACATTTGACAACATTCCAGGCGTGTCGGTCCCTACGTCTCGGTGGTAACATTATATACGTCTATAACGTTATATATCCTAACCTAAGGCAACCTAACAACTCGGATGTAATATTTGACAACTTTCCTGGCGCGTCGGGTCCTGCTTCTCGGTGGGAACATTATATGCGTCTATAGCGTTGTATGTCCTAATCTAAGGCAACCTAACATCTCGGATGCAATATTTGACAACATTCCTGGCCTGTCGAACCTTACTCCTCGGAGGGAACAGTATATACGTCTATAACGTCATATATCCTAACCTAAGGCAACCTAACATCTCGGATGTAACATTTGACAACATTCCAGGCGTGTCGGTTCCTACGTCTCGGTGGTAACGTTACATGATTCTATAACATTATATATCCTAACCTAAGGCAACCTAACATGTCGGATGCAATATTTGACAACATTCCTGGACTCTCGAACCCTACTTCATGGAGGGAACAGTATATTCGTCTATAACGTCATATATCCTAACCTAAGGCAACCTAACATCTCGGTTGTAACATTTGACAACATTCCAGGCGTGTCGGTCCCTACGTCTCGGTGGTAACATTACATGCTTCTATAACGTTATATATCCTAACCTAAGGCAACCTAACATCTCGGATGTAACATTTGACAACATTCCTGGCCTGTCGAACCTTACTCCTCGGAGGGAACAGTATATACGTCTATAACGTCATATATCCTAACCTAAGGCAACCTAACATCTCGGATGTAACATTTGACAACATTCCAGGCGTGTCGGTCCCTACGTCTCGGTGGTAACATTACATGCTTCTATAACGTTATATATCCTAACCTAAGGCAACCTAACATCTCGGATGTAATATTGGCTACATTCCTGGCCTGTCGAGCCCTACTTCACGGAGGGAACAGTATATACGTCTATAACATCATATCTCCTAACCTAAGGCAACCTAACATCTCGGATGTAACATTTGACAACATTCCAGGCGTGTCGGTTCCTACGTCTCGGTGGTAACGTTACATGATTCTATAACGTTATATATCCTAACCTAAGGCAACCTAACATGTCGGATGCAATATTTGACAACATTCCTGGCCTCTCGAACCCTACTTCATGGAGGGAACAGTATATTCGTCTATAACGTCATATATCCTAACCTAAGGCAACCTAACATCTCGGTTGTAACATTTGACAACATTCCAGGCGTGTCGGTCCCTACGTCTCGGTGGTAACATTACATGCTTCTATAACGTTATATATCCTAACCTAAGGCAACCTAACATCTCGGATGTAACATTTGACAACATTCCAGGCGTGTCGGTCCCTAGGTCTCGGTGGTAACATTACATGCGTCTATAACGGTATATATCCTAATCTAAGGCAACCTAACATCTCGGATGCAATATTTGACAACATTCCTGGCCTGTCGAAACCTGCTCCTTGGAGGGAACAGTATATACGTCTATAACGTCATATATCCTAACCTAAGGCAACCTAACAACTCGAATGTAACATTTGACAACATTCCAGGCGTGTCGGTCCCTACGTCTCGGTGGTAACGTTACATGCGTTTATAACGTTATATATTTTAACCTAAGGCCACCTAACACCTCGGATGTAATATTTGACAACATTCCTGGCCTGTCGAACCCTACTTCTCGGAGGGAATAGTATATACGTCTATAACGGTATATATCCTAATCTAAGGCAACCTAACATCTCGGATGCAATATTTGACAACATTACTGGCCTGTCGAACCCTACTTCTCGGAGGGAACAGTATATACGTCTATAACGTTATATATCCTAACCTAAGGCAACCTGACATCTCGGATGTAATATTCTACAACATTCCAGGCGTGTCGGACACTACTTCTCGGAGGGAACAGTATATACGCCTATAACGTCATATATCCTAACCTAAGGCAACCTAACATCTCGGATGTAACGTTATATGAGTCTATAACGTTATATATCCTAACCTAAGGCAACCTAACATCTCGGATGTAATATTTGACAACATTCCTGTCGTGTCGGACCCTACTTCTCGGTGGGAACATTATATACGTCTATAGCGTTATATATCCTAACCTAAGGCAACCTATTATCTCAGACGTAATATTTTCCAACATTCCTGGCGTGTCGGTGCATTCTTTTCGGTGCGAATATTATATACGTCTATAACGGTATATATCCGAATCTAAGGCAACCTAGCATCTCGGATGCAATATTTGACAACATTCCTGGCCTGTCGAACCCTACTTCTCGGAGGGAATAGTATATACGTCTATAACGATGTATATCCTAATCTAAGGCAACCTAACATCTCGGATGCAATATTTGACAACATTCCTGGCCTGTCGAACCCTACTTCTCGGAGGGAATAGTATATACGTCTATAACGGTGTATATCCTAATCTAAGGCAACCTAACATCTCGGATGCAATATTTGACAACATTCCTGGCCTGTCGAACCCTACTTCTCGGAGGGAACAGTATATACGTCTATAACGTTATATATCCTAACCTAAGGCAACCTAACATCTCGGACGTAACATTTGATAATATTCCAGGCGAGTCGGTCCCTACGTCTCGGTGGTAACATTATATGCGTTTATAACGTTATATATCCTAACCTAAGGCAACCTGACAACTCGGATGTAATATTTGACAACATTCCTGGCGCGTCGGATCCTGCTTCTCGGTGGGAACATTATATGCGTCTATAGCGTTGTATGTCCTAATCTAAGGCAACCTAACATCTCGGATGCAATATTTGACAACATTCCTGGCCTGTCGAACCTTACTCCTCGGAGGGAACAGTATATACGTCTATAACGTCATATATCCTAACCTAAGGCAACCTAACATCTCGGATGTAACATTTGACAACATTCCAGGCGTGTCGGTTCCTACGTCTCGGTGGTAACGTTACATGATTCTATAAAGTTATATATCCTAACCTAAGGCAACCTAACATCTCGGATGCAATATTTGACAACATTCCTGGCCTCTCGAACCCTACTTCACGGAGGGAACAGTATATTCGTCTATAACGTCATATATCCTAACCTAAGGCAAGCTAACATCTCGGATGTAACATTTGACAACATTCCAAGCGTGTCGGTCCCTACGTCTCGGTGGTAACATTACATGCTTCTATAACGTTATATATCCTAACCTAAGGCAACCTAACATCTCGGATGTAACATTTGACAATATTCCAGGCGTGTCGGTCCCTAGGTCTCGGTGGTAACATTACATGCGTCTATAACGGTATATATCCTAATGTAAGGAAACCTAACATCTCGGATGCAATATTTGACAACATTCCTGGCCTGTCGAAACCTGCTCCTTGGAGGGAACAGTATATACGTCTATAACGTCATATATCCTAACCTAAGGCAACCTAACAACTCGGATGTAACATTTGACAACATTCCAGGCGTGTCGGTCCCTACGTCTCGGTGGTAACGTTACATGCGTCTATAACGTTATATATTCTAACCTAAGGCCACCTAACACCTCGGATGTAATATTTGACAACATTCCTGGCGTGTCGAACCGTACTTCTCGGTGGGAACAGTATATACGTCTATAACGGTATATATCCTAATCTAAGGCAACCTAACATCTCGGATGCAATATTTGACAAGATTCCTGGCCTGTCGAACCCTACTTCTCGGAGGGAATAGTATATACGTCTATAACGGTATATATCCTAATCTAAGGCAACCTAACATCTCGGATGCAATATTTGACAACATTACTGGCCTGTCGAACCCTACTTCTCGGAGGGAACAGTATATACGTCTATAACGGTATATATCCTAATCTAAGGCAACCTAACATCTCGGATGTAATATTGGCTACATTCCTGGCCTGTCGAACCCTACTTCACGGAGGGAACAGTATATACGTCTATAACGTCATTTCTCCTAACCTAAGGCAACCTAACATCTCGGATGTAACATTTGACAACATTCCAGGCGTGTCGGTCCCTACGTCTCGGTGGTAACATTACATGCTTCTATAACGTTATATATCCTAACCCAAGGCAACCTAACACCTCGGTTGTAACATTTGACAACATTCCAGGCGTGTCGGTCCCTACGTCTCGGTGGTAACATTACATGCTTCTATAACGTTATATATCCTAACCTAAGGCAACCTAACATCTCGGATGTAACATTTGACAACATTCCAGGCGTGTCGGTCCCTAGGTCTCGGTGGTAACATTACATGCGTCTATAACGGTATATATCCTAATCTAAGGCAACCTAACATCTCGGATGCAATATTTGACAACATTCCTGGCCTGTCGAAACCTGCTCCTTGGAGGGAACAGTATATACGTCTATAACGTCATATATCCTAACCTAAGGCAACCTAACAACTCGAATGTAACATTTGACAACATTCCAGGCGTGTCGGTCCCTACGTCTCGGTGGTAACGTTACATGCGTTTATAACGCTATATATTCTAACCTAAGGCCACCTAACACCTCGTATGTAATATTTGACAACATTCCTGGCCTGTCGAACCCTACTTCTCGGAGGGAATAGTATATACGTCTATAACGGTATATATCCTAATCTAAGGCAACCTAACATCTCGGATGCAATATTTGACAACATTACTGGCCTGTCGAACCCTACTTCTCGGAGGGAACAGTATATACGTCTATAACGTTATATATCCTAACCTAAGGCAACCTAACATCTCGGACGTAACATTTGATAATATTCCAGGCGCGTCGGTCCCTACGTCTCGGTGGTAACATTATATGCGTCTATAACGTTACATATCCTAACCTAGGGCAACCTAACAACTCGGATGTAATATTTAACAACATTCCGGGCGCGTCGGATCCTGCTTCTCGGTGGGAGCATTATATGCGTCTATAACGTTGTATGTCCTAATCTAAGGCAACCTAACATCTCGGATGCAATATTTGACAACATTCCTGGCCTGTCGTTCCCTACTCCTCGGAGGGAACAGTATATACGTCTATAACGTCATATCTCCTAACCTAAGGCAACCTAACATCTCGGATGTAACATTTGACAACATTCCAGGCGTGTCGGTCCCTACGTCTCGGTGGTAACATTACATGCTTCTATAACGTCATATATCCTAACCTAAGGCAACCTAACATCTCGGATGTAACATTATATGAGTCTATAACGTTATATATCCTAACCTAAGGCAACCTGACATCTCGGATGTAATATTCTACAACATTCCAGGCGTGTCGGACACTACTTCTCGGAGGGAACAGTATATACGCCTATAACGTCATATATCCTAACCTAAGGCAACCTAACATCTCGGATGTAACATTATATGAGTCTATAACGTTATATATCCTAACCTAAGGCAACCTAACATCTCGGATGCAATATTTGACAATATTCCTGGCCTGTCGAACCCTACTTTTCGGAGGGTACAGTATATACGTCTATAACGTTATATATCCTAATCTAAGGCAACCTAACATCTCGGATGTAATATTTGACAACATTCCTGTCGTGTCGGACCCTACTTCTCGGTGGGAACATTATATACGTCTATAGCGTTATATATCCTAACCTAAGGCAACCTATTATCTCAGACGTAATATTTTCCAACATTCCTGGCGTGTCGGTGCATTCTTTTCGGTGCGAATATTATATACGTCTATAACGGAATATATATCCGAATCTAAGGCAACCTAGCATCTCGGATGCAATATTTGACAACATTCCTGGCCTGTCGAACCCTACTTCTCGGAGGGAATAGTATATACGTCTATAACGGTGTATATCCTAATCTAAGGCAACCTAACATCTCGGATGCACTATTTGACAACATTCCTGGCCTGTCGAACCCTACTTCTCGGAGGGAATAGTATATACGTCTATAACGGTGTATATCCTAATCTAAGGCAACCTAACATCTCGGATGCAATATTTGACAACATTCCTGGCCTGTCGAACCCTACTTCTCGGAGGGAACAGTATATACGTCTATAACGTTATATATCCTAACCTAAGGCAACCTAACATCTCGGACGTAACATTTGATAATATTCCAGGCGAGTCGGTCCCTACGTCTCGGTGGTAACATTATATGCGTTTATAACGTTATATATCCTAACCTAAGGCAACCCAGCATCTCGGATGCAATATTTGACAACATTCCTGGCCTGTCGAACCCTACTTCTCGGAGGGAATAGTATATACGTCTATAACGGTGTATATCCTAATCTAAGGCAACCTAATATCTCGGATGCAATATTTGACAACATTCCTGGCCTGTCGAACCTTACTCCTCGGAGGGAACAGTATATACGTCTATAACGTCATATATCCTAACCTAAGGCAAGCTAACATCTCGGATGTAACATTTGACAACATTCCAGGCGTGTCGGTCCCTACGTCTCGGTGGTAACATTACATGCTTCTATAACGTTATATATCCTAACCTAAGGCAACCTAACATCTCGGATGTAACATTTGACAATATTCCAGGCGTGTCGGTCCCTAGGTCTCGGTGGTAACATTACATGCGTCTATAACGGTATATATCCTAATCTAAGGAAACCTAACATCTCGGATGCAATATTTGACAACATTCCTGGCCTGTCGAAACCTGCTCCTTGGAGGGAACAGTATATACGTCTATAACGTCATATATCCTAACCTAAGGCAACCTAACAACTCGGATGTAACATTTGACAACATTCCAGGCGTGTCGGTCCCTACGTCTCGGTGGTAACGTTACATGCGTCTATAACGTTATATATTCTAACCTAAGGCCACCTAACACCTCGGATGTAATATTTGACAACATTCCTGGCGTGTCGAACCGTACTTCTCGGTGGGAACAGTATATACGTCTATAACGGTATATATCCTAATCTAAGGCAACCTAACATCTCGGATGCAATATTTGACAAGATTCCTGGCCTGTCGAACCCTACTTCTCGGAGGGAATAGTATATACGTCTATAACGGTATATATCCTAATCTAAGGCAACCTAACATCTCGGATGCAATATTTGACAACATTACTGGCCTGTCGAACCCTACTTCTCGGAGGGAACAGTATATACGTCTATAACGGTATATATCCTAATCTAAGGCAACCTAACATCTCGGATGTAATATTGGCTACATTCCTGGCCTGTCGAACCCTACTTCACGGAGGGAACAGTATATACGTCTATAACGTCATTTCTCCTAACCTAAGGCAACCTAACATCTCGGATGTAACATTTGACAACATTCCAGGCGTGTCGGTCCCTACGTCTCGGTGGTAACATTGCATGCTTCTATAACGTTATATATCCTAACCTAAGGCAACCTAACATCTCGGATGTAACATTTGACAACATTCCAGGCGTGTCGGTCCCTAGGTCTCGGTGGTAACATTACATGTGTCTATAACGTTATATATTCTAACCTAAGGCCACCTAACATCTCGGATGTAATATTTGACAACATTCCTGGCGTGTCGAACCGTACTTCTCGGTGGGAACAGTATATACGTCTATAACGGTATATATCCTAATCTAAGGCAACCTAACATCTCGGATGCAATATTTGACAACATTCCTGGCCTGTCGAACCCTACTTCTCGGAGGGAATAGTATATACGTCTATAACGGTATATATCCTAATCTAAGGCAACCTAACATCTCGGTTGCAATATTTGACAACATTCCTGGCCTGTCGAACCCTACTTCTCGGAGGGAACAGTATATACGTCTATAACGTTATATATCCTAACCTAAGGCAACCTAACATCTCGGACGTAACATTTGATAATATTCCAGGCGAGTCGGTCCCTACGTCTCGGTGGTAACATTATATGCGTCTATAACGTTATATATCCTAACCTAAGGCAACCTGACAACTCGGATGTAATATTTAACAACATTCCGGGCGCGTCGGATTCTGCTTCTCGGTGGGAGCATTATATGCGTCTATAACGTTGTATGTCCTAATCTAAGGCAACCTAACATCTCGGATGCAATATTTGACAACATTCCTGGCCTGTCGTACCCTACACCTCGGAGGGAACAGTATATACGTCTATAACGTCATATCTCCTAACCTAAGGCAACCTAACATCTCGGATGTAACATTTGACAACATTCCAGGCGTGTCGGTCCCTACGTCTCGGTGGTAACATTACATGCTTCTATAACGTTATATATCCTAACCTAAGGCAACCTAACAGCTCGGATGTAACATTTGACAACATTCCAGGCGTGTCGGTCCCTAGGTCTCGGTCGTAACATTACATGCGTCTATAACGGTATATATCCTAATCTAAGGCAACCTAACATCTCGGATGCAATATTTGACAACATTCCTGGCCTGTCGAACCCTGCTCCTTGGAGGGAACAGTATATACGTCTATAACGTCATATATCCTAACCTAAGGCAACCTAACATCTCGGATGTAACATTTGACAACATTCCAGGCGTGTCGGTCCCTACGTCTCGGTGGTAACGTTACATGCGTCTATTACGTTATATATTCTAACCTACGGCCACCTAACACCTCGGATGTAATATTTGACAACATTCCTGGCGTGTCGAACCGTACTTCTCGGTGGGAAAAGTAGATACGTGTATAACGGTATATATCCTAATCTAAGGCAAA
This sequence comes from Xylocopa violacea, assembly GCA_963969225.1. Lineage (NCBI taxonomy): Eukaryota > Metazoa > Arthropoda > Insecta > Hymenoptera > Apidae > Xylocopa > Xylocopa violacea. Next base: position 2,213,481 of record CAXAJV010000006.1, on the reverse strand, counting down.
CTAACATCTCGAATGCAATATTTGACAACATTCCTGGCCTGTCGAACCCTACTTCTCGGAGGGAATAGTATATACGTCTATAACGGTATATATCCTAATCTAAGGCAACCTAACATCTCGGATGCAATATCTGACAACATTCCTGGCCTGTCGAACCCTACTTCTCGGAGGGAACAGTATATACGTCTATAACGGTATATATCCTAATCTAAGGCAACCTAACATCTCGGATGTAATATTGGCTACATTCCTGGCCTGTCGAACCCTACTTCACGGAGGGAACAGTATATACGTCTATAACGTCATTTCTCCTAACCTAAGGCAACCTAACATCTCGGATGTAACATTTGACAACATTCCAGGCGTGTCGGTCCCTACGTCTCGGTGGTAACATTGCATGCTTCTATAACGTTATATATCCTAACCTAAGGCAACCTAACATCTCGGATGTAACATTTGACAACATTCCAGGCGTGTCGGTCCCTAGGTCTCGGTGGTAACATTACATGTGTCTATAACGTTATATATTCTAACCTAAGGCCACCTAACATCTCGGATGTAATATTTGACAACATTCCTGGCGTGTCGAACCGTACTTCTCGGTGGGAACAGTATATACGTCTATAACGGTATATATCCTAATCTAAGGCAACCTAACATCTCGGATGCAATATTTGACAACATTCCTGGCCTGTCGAACCCTACTTCTCGGAGGGAATAGTATATACGTCTATAACGGTATATATCCTAATCTAAGGCAACCTAACATCTCGGTTGCAATATTTGACAACATTCCTGGCCTGTCGAACCCTACTTCTCGGAGGGAACAGTATATACGTCTATAACGTTATATATCCTAACCTAAGGCAACCTAACATCTCGGACGTAACATTTGATAATATTCCAGGCGAGTCGGTCCCTACGTCTCGGTGGTAACATTATATGCGTCTATAACGTTATATATCCTAACCTAAGGCAACCTGACAACTCGGATGTAATATTTAACAACATTCCGGGCGCGTCGGATTCTGCTTCTCGGTGGGAGCATTATATGCGTCTATAACGTTGTATGTCCTAATCTAAGGCAACCTAACATCTCGGATGCAATATTTGACAACATTCCTGGCCTGTCGTACCCTACACCTCGGAGGGAACAGTATATACGTCTATAACGTCATATCTCCTAACCTAAGGCAACCTAACATCTCGGATGTAACATTTGACAACATTCCAGGCGTGTCGGTCCCTACGTCTCGGTGGTAACATTACATGCTTCTATAACGTTATATATCCTAACCTAAGGCAACCTAACAGCTCGGATGTAACATTTGACAACATTCCAGGCGTGTCGGTCCCTAGGTCTCGGTCGTAACATTACATGCGTCTATAACGGTATATATCCTAATCTAAGGCAACCTAACATCTCGGATGCAATATTTGACAACATTCCTGGCCTGTCGAACCCTGCTCCTTGGAGGGAACAGTATATACGTCTATAACGTCATATATCCTAACCTAAGGCAACCTAACATCTCGGATGTAACATTTGACAACATTCCAGGCGTGTCGGTCCCTACGTCTCGGTGGTAACGTTACATGCGTCTATTACGTTATATATTCTAACCTACGGCCACCTAACACCTCGGATGTAATATTTGACAACATTCCTGGCGTGTCGAACCGTACTTCTCGGTGGGAACAGTAGATACGTGTATAACGGTATATATCCTAATCTAAGGCAAACTAACATCTCGAATGCAATATTTGACAACATTCCTGGCCTGTCGAACCCTACTTCTCGGAGGGAATAGTATATACGTCTATAACGGTATATATCCTAATCTAAGGCAACCTAACATCTCGGATGCAATATCTGACAACATTCCTGGCCTGTCGAACCCTACTTCTCGGAGGGAACAGTATATACGTCTATAACGGTATATATCCTAATCTAAGGCAACCTAACATCTCGGATGTAATATTGGCTACATTCCTGGCCTGTCGAACCCTACTTCACGGAGGGAACAGTATATACGTCTATAACGTCATATCTCCTAACCTAAGGCAACCTAACATCTCGGATGTAACATTTGACAACATTCCAGGCGTGTCGGTCCCTACGTCTCGGTGGTAACATTACATGCTTCTATAACGTTATATATCCTAACCTAAGGCAACCTAACATCTCGGATGTAACATTTGACAACATTCCAGGCGTGGAGGTCCCTAGGTCTCGGTGGTAACATTACATGCGTCTATAACGGTATATATCCTAATCTAAGGCAACCTAACATCTCGGATGCAATATTTGACAACATTCCTGGCCTGTCGAACCCTACTTTTCGGAGGGTACAGTATATACGTCTATAATGTTATATATCCTAATCTAAGGCAACCTAACATCTCGGATGTAATATTTGACAACATTCCTGTCGTGTCGGACCCTACTTCTCGGTGGGAACATTATATACGTCTATAGCGTTATATATCCTAACCTAAGGCAACCTATTATCTCAGACGTAATATTTTCCAACATTCCTGGCGTGTCGGTGCATTCTTTTCGGTGCGAATATTATATACGTCTATAACGGTATATATCCGAATCTAAGGCAACCTAGCATCTCGGATGCAATATTTGACAACATTCCTGGCCTGTCGAACCCTACTTCTCGGAGGGAATAGTATATACGTCTATAACGGTGTATATCCTAATCTAAGGCAACCTAACATCTCGGATGCACTATTTGACAACATTCCTGGCCTGTCGAACCCAACTTCTCGGAGGGAATAGTATATACGTCTATAACGGTGTATATCCTAATCTAAGGCAACCTAACATCTCGGATGCAATATTTGACAACATTCCTGGCCTGTCGAACCCTACTTCTCGGAGGGAACAGTATATACGTCTATAACGTTATATATCCTAACCTAAGGCAACCTAACATCTCGGACGTAACATTTGATAATATTCCAGGCGAGTCGGTCCCTACGTCTCGGTGGTAACATTATATGCGTTTATAACGTTATATATCCTAACCTAAGGCAACCTAGCATCTCGGATGCAATATTTGACAACATTCCTGGCCTGTCGAACCCTACTTCTCGGAGGGAATAGTATATACGTCTATAACGGTGTATATCCTAATCTAAGGCAACCTAATATCTCGGATGCAATATTTGACAACATTCCTGGCCTGTCGAACCTTACTCCTCGGAGGGAACAGTATATACGTATATAACGTCATATATCCTAACCTAAGGCAACCTAACATCTCGGATGTAACATTTGACAACATTCCAGGCGTGTCGGTTCCTACGTCTCGGTGGTAACGTTACATGATTCTATAACGTTATATATCCTAACCTAAGGCAACCTAACATCTCGGATGCAATATTTGACAACATTCCTGGCCTCTCGAACCCTACTTCACGGAGGGAACAGTATATTCGTCTATAACGTCATATATCCTAACCTAAGGCAAGCTAACATCTCGGATGTAACATTTGACAACATTCCAGGCGTGTCCGTCCCTACGTCTCGGTGGTAACATTACATGCTTCTATAACGTTATATATCCTAACCTAAGGCAACCTAACATCTCGGATGTAACATTTGACAATATTCCAGGCGTGTCGGTCCCTAGGTCTCGGTGGTAACATTACATGCGTCTATAACGGTATATATCCTAATCTAAGGAAACCTAACATCTCGGATGCAATATTTGACAACATCCCTGGCCTGTCGAAACCTGCTCCTTGGAGGGAACAGTATATACGTCTATAACGTCATATATCCTAATCTAAGGCAACCTAACATCTCGGATGCAATATTTGACAACATTCCTGGCCTGTCGAACCCTACTTCTCGGAGGGAACAGTATATACGTCTATAACGTTATATATCCTAACCTAAGGCAACCTAACATCTCGGACGTAACATTTGATAATATTCCAGGCGAGTCGGTCCCTACGTCTCGGTGGTAACATTATATGCGTTTATAACGTTATATATCCTAACCTAAGGCAACCCAGCATCTCGGATGCAATATTTGACAACATTCCTGGCCTGTCGAACCCTACTTCTCGGAGGGAATAGTATATACGTCTATAACGGTGTATATCCTAATCTAAGGCAACCTAATATCTCGGATGCAATATTTGACAACATTCCTGGCCTGTCGAACCTTACTCCTCGGAGGGAACAGTATATACGTCTATAACGTCATATATCCTAACCTAAGGCAACCTAACATCTCGGATGTAACATTTGACAACATTCCAGGCGTGTCGGTTCCTACGTCTCGGTGGTAACGTTACATGATTCTATAACGTTATATATCCTAACCTAAGGCAACCTAACATCTCGGATGCAATATTTGACAACATTCCTGGCCTCTCGAACCCTACTTCACGGAGGGAACAGTATATTCGTCTATAACGTCATATATCCTAACCTAAGGCAAGCTAACATCTCGGATGTAACATTTGACAACATTCCAGGCGTGTCGGTCCCTACGTCTCGGTGGTAACATTACATGCTTCTATAACGTTATATATCCTAACCTAAGGCAACCTAACATCTCGGATGTAACATTTGACAATATTCCAGGCGTGTCGGTCCCTAGGTCTCGGTGGTAACATTACATGCGTCTATAACGGTATATATCCTAATCTAAGGAAACCTAACATCTCGGATGCAATATTTGACAACATTCCTGGCCTGTCGAAACCTGCTCCTTGGAGGGAACAGTATATACGTCTATAACGTCATATATCCTAACCTAAGGCAACCTAACAACTCGGATGTAACATTTGACAACATTCCAGGCGTGTCGGTCCCTACGTCTCGGTGGTAACGTTACATGCGTCTATAACGTTATATATTCTAACCTAAGGCCACCTAACACCTCGGATGTAATATTTGACAACATTCCTGGCGTGTCGAACCGTACTTCTCGGTGGGAACAGTATATACGTCTATAACGGTATATATCCTAATCTAAGGCAACCTAACATCTCGGATGCAATATTTGACAAGATTCCTGGCCTGTCGAACCCTACTTCTCGGAGGGAATAGTATATACGTCTATAACGGTATATATCCTAATCTAAGGCAACCTAACATCTCGGATGCAATATTTGACAACATTACTGGCCTGTCGAACCCTACTTCTCGGAGGGAACAGTATATACGTCTATAACGGTATATATCCTAATCTAAGGCAACCTAACATCTCGGATGTAATATTGGCTACATTCCTGGCCTGTCGAACCCTACTTCACGGAGGGAACAGTATATACGTCTATAACGTCATTTCTCCTAACCTAAGGCAACCTAACATCTCGGATGTAACATTTGACAACATTCCAGGCGTGTCGGTCCCTACGTCTCGGTGGTAACATTACATGCTTCTATAACGTTATATATCCTAACCTAAGGCAACCTAACATCTCGGATGTAACATTTGACAACATTCCAGGCGTGTCGGTCCCTAGGTCTCGGTGGTAACATTACATGCGTCTATAACGTTATATATTCTAACCTAAGGCCACCTAACATCTCGGATGCAATATTTGACAACATTACTGGCCTGTCGAACCCTACTTCTCGGAGGGAACAGTATATACGTCTATAACGGTATATATCCTAATCTAAGGCAACCTAACATCTCGGATGCAATATTTGACAACATTCCTGGCCTGTCGAACCCTACTTCTCGGAGGGAATAGTATATACGTCTATAACGGTATATATCCTAATCTAAGGCAACCTAACATCTCGGATGCAATATTTGACAACATTCCTGGCCTGTCGAACCCTACTTCTCGGAGGGAACAGTATATACGTCTATAACGTTATATATCCTAACCTAAGGCAACCTAACATCTCGGACGTAACATTTGATAATATTCCAGGCGAGTCGGTCCCTACGTCTCGGTGGTAACATTATATGCGTCTATAACGTTATATATCCTAACCTAAGGCAACCTGACAACTCGGATGTAATATTTAACAACATTCCGGGCGCGTCGGATTCTGCTTCTCGGTGGGAGCATTATATGCGTCTATAACGTTGTATGTCCTAATCTAAGGCAACCTAACATCTCGGATGCAATATTTGACAACATTCCTGGCCTGTCGTACCCTACACCTCGGAGGGAACAGTATATACGTCTATAACGTCATATCTCCTAACCTAAGGCAACCTAACATCTCGGATGTAACATTTGACAACATTCCAGGCGTGTCGGTCCCTACGTCTCGGTGGTAACATTACATGCTTCTATAACGTTATATATCCTAACCTAAGGCAACCTAACAGCTCGGATGTAACATTTGACAACATTCCAGGCGTGTCGGTCCCTAGGTCTCGGTGGTAACATTACATGCGTCTATAACGTTATATATTCTAACCTAAGGCCACCTAACATCTCGGATGTAATACTTGACAACATTCCTGGCGTGTCGAACCGTACTTCTAGGTGGGAACAGTATATACGTCTATAACGGTATATATCCTAATCTAAGGCAACCTAACATCTCGGATGCAATATTTGACAACATTCCTGGCCTGTCGAACCCTACTTCTCGGAGGGAATAGTATATACGTCTATAACGGTATATATCCTAATCTAAGGCAACCTAACATCTCGGATGCAATATGTGACAACATTCCTGGCCTGTCGAACCCTACTTCTCGGAGGGAATAGTATATACGTCTATAACGGTGTATATCCTAATCTAAGGCAACCTAACATCTCGGATGCAATATTTGACAACATTCCTGGCCTGTCGTACCCTACTCCTCGGAGGGATCAGTATATACGTCTATAACGTCATATATCCTAACCTAAGGCAACCTAACATCTCGGACGTAACATTTGACAACATTCCAGGCGTGTCGGTCCCTACGTCTCGGTGGTAACATTATATGCGTCTATAACGTTATATATCCTAACCTAAGGCAACCTAACAACTCGGATGTTATATTTGACAACATTCCTGGCGCGTCGGATCCTGCTTCTCGGTGGGAACATTATATGCGTCTATAGCGTTGTATATCCTAATCTTAGGCAACCTAACATCTCGGATGCAATATTTGACAACATTCCTGGCCTGTCGAACCTTACTCCTCGGATGGAACAGTATATACGTCTATAACGTCATATATCCTAACCTAAGGCAAAATAACATCTCGGATGTAACATTTGACAACATTCCAGGCGTGTCGGTTCCTACGTCTCGGTAGTAACGTCACATGATTCTATAACGTTATATATCCCAACCTAAGGCAACCTAACATGTCGGATGCAATATTTGACAACATTCCTGGCCTGTCGAACCCTACTTCTCGGAGGGAATAGTATATATGTCTATAACGGTATATATCCTAATCTAAGGCAACCTAACATCTCGGATGCAATATTTGACAACATTACTGGCGTGTCGAACCGTACTTCTCGGTGGGAACAGTATATACGTGTATAACGTTATATATCCTAACCTAAGGCAACCTAACATCTCGGACGTAACATTTGATAATATTCCAGGCGAGTCGGTCCCTACGTCTCGGTGGTAACATTATATGCGTCTATAACGTTATATATCCTAACCTAAGGCAACCTAACAACTCGGATGTAATATTTAACAACATTCCGGGCGCGTCGGATCCTGCTTCTCGGTGGGAGCATTATATGCGTCTATAACGTTGTATGTCCTAATCTAAGGCAACCTAAAATCTCGGATGCAATATTTGACAACATTCCTGGCCTGTCGTACCCTACTCCTCGGAGGGAACAGTATATACGTCTATAACGTCATATCTCCTAACCTAAGGCAACCTAACATCTCGGATGTAACATTTGACAACATTCCAGGCGTGTCGGTCCCTACGTCTCGGTGGTAACATTACATGCTTCTATAACGTTATATATCCTAACCTAAGGCAACCTAACATCTCGGATGTAACATTTGACAACATTCCAGGCGTGTCGGTCCCTAGGTCTCGGTGGTAACATTACATGCGTCTATAACGGTATATATCCTAATCTAAGGCAACCTAACATCTCGGATGCAATATTTGACAACATTCCTGGCCTGTCGAACCCTGCTCCTTGGAGGGAACAGTATATACGTCTATAACGTCATATATCCTAACCTAAGGCAACCTAACATCTCGGATGTAACATTTGACAACATTCCAGGCGTGTCGGTCCCTACGTCTCGGTGGTAACGTTACATGCGTCTATTACGTTATATATTCTAACCTACGGCCACCTAACACCTCGGATGTAATATTTGACAACATTCCTGGCGTGTCGAACCGTACTTCTCGGTGGGAACAGTATATACGTGTATAACGGTATATATCCTAATCTAAGGCAAACTAACATCTCGGATGCAATATTTGACAACATTCCTGGCCTGTCGAACCCTACTTCTCGGAGGGAGTATTATATACGTCTATAACGGTATATATCGTAATCTAAGGCAACCTAACATCTCGGATGCAATATGTGACAACATTCCTGGCCTGTCGAACCCTACTTCTCGGAGGGAAGAGTATATACGTCTATAACGGTATATATCCTAATCTAAGGCAACCTAACAGCTCGGATGTAATATTGGCTACATTCCTGGCCTGTCGAACCCTACTTCACGGAGGGAACAGTATATACGTCTATAACATCATATCTCCTAACCTAAGGCAACCTAACATCTCGGATGTAACATTTGACAACATTCCAGGCGTGTCGGTCCCTACGTCTCGGTGGTAACATTACATGCTTCTATAACGTTATATATCCTAACCTAAGGCAACTTAACATCTCGGATGTAACATTTGACAACATTCCAGGCGTGTCGGTCCCTACGTCTCGGTGGTAACATTATATACGTCTATAACGTTATACATCCTAACCTAAGGCAACCTGACATCTCGGATGTAATATTCTACAACATTCCAGGCGTGTCGGACACTACTTCTCGGAGGGAACAGTATATACGCCTATAACGTCATATATCCTAACCTAAGGCAACCTAACATCTCGGATGTAACATTATATGAGTCTATGACGTTATATATCCTAACCTAAGGCAACCTAACATCTCGGATGCAATATTTGACAACATTCCTGGCCTGTCGAACCCTACTTTTCGGAGGGAACAGTATATACGTCTATAACGTTATATGTCCTAATCTAAGGCAACCTAACATCTCGGATGTAATATTTGACAACATTCCTGTCGTGTCGGACCCTACTTCTCGGTGGGAACATTATATACGTCTATAGCGTTATATATCCTAACCTAAGGCAACCTATTATCTCAGACGTAATATTTTCCAACATTCCTGGCCTGTCGGTGCATTCTTTTCATTGCGAATATTATATACGTCTATAACGGTATATATCCGAATCTAAGGCAACCTAGCATCTCGGATGCAATATTTGACAACATTCCTGGCCTGTCGTACCCTACTCCTCGGAGGGAGCAGTATATACGTCTATAACGTCATATATCCTAACCTAAGGCAACCTAACATCTCGGACGTAACATTTGACAACATTCCAGGCGTGTCGGTCCCAACGTCTCGGTGGTAATATTATATGCGTCTATAACGTTATATATCCTAACCTAAGGCAACCTAACAACTCGGATGTAATATTTGACAACATTCCTGGCGCGTCGGGTCCTGCTTCTCGGTGGGAACATTATATGCGTCTATAGCGTTGTATGTCCTAATCTAAGGCAACCTAACATCTCGGATGCAATATCTGACAACATTCCTGGCCTGTCGAACCTTACTCCTCGGAGGGAACAGTATATACGTCTATAACGTCATATATCCTAACCTAAGGCAACCTAACAACTCGAATGTAACATTTGACAACATTCCAGGCGTGTCGGTCCCTACGTCTCGGTGGTAACGTTACATGCGTTTATAACGTTATATATTCTAACCTAAGGCCACCTAACACCTCGGATGTAATATTTGACAACATTCCTGGCCTGTCGAACCCTACTTCTCGGAGGGAATAGTATATACGTCTATAACGGTATATATCCTAATCTAAGGCAACCTAACATCTCGGATGCAATATTTGACAACATTACTGGCCTGTCGAACCCTACTTCTCGGAGGGAACAGTATATACGTCTATAACGTTATATATCCTAACCTAAGGCAACCTAACATCTCGGACGTAACATTTGATAATATTCCAGGCGAGTCGGTCCCTACGTCTCGGTGGTAACATTATATGCGTCTATAACGTTACATATCCTAACCTAAGGCAACCTAACAACTCGGATGTAATATTCAACAACATTCCGGGCGCGTCGGATCCTGCTTCTCGGTGGGAGCATTATATGCGTCTATAACGTTGTATGTCCTAATCTAAGGCCACCTAACATCTCGGATGCAATATTTGACAACATTCCTGGCCTGTCGTACCCTACTCCTCGCAGGGAACAGTATATACGTCTATAACGTCATATCTCCTAGACTAAGGCAACCTAACATCTCGGATGTAACATTTGACAACATTCCAGGCGTGTCGGTCCCTACGTCTCGGTGGTAACATTACATGCGTCTATAACGGTATATATCCTAATCTAAGGCAACCTAACATCTCGGATGTAACATTTGATAATATTCCAGGCGAGTCGGTCCCTACGTCTCGGTGGTAACATTATATGCGTCTATAACGTTATATATCCTAACCTAAGGCAACCTAACAACTCGGATGTAATATTTAACAACATTCCGGGCGCGTCGGATCCTGCTTCTCGGTGGGAGCATTATATGCGTCTATAACGTTGTATGTCCTAATCTAAGGCAACCTAACATCTCGGATGCAATATTTGACAACATTCCTGGCCTGTCGTACCCTACTCCTCGGAGGGAACAGTATATACGTCTATAACGTCATATCTCCTAACCTAAGGCAACCTAACATCTCGGATGTAACATTTGACAACATTCCAGGCGTGTCGGTCCCTACGTCTCGGTGGTAACATTACATGCTTCTATAACGTTATATATCCTAACCTAAGGCAACCTAACATCTCGGATGTAACATTTGACAACATTCCAGGCGTGTCGGTCCCTAGGTCTCGGTGGTAACATTACATGCGTCTATAACGGTATATATCCTAATCTAAGGCAACCTAACATATCGGATGCAATATTTGACAACATTCCTGGCCTGTCGAACCCTGCTCCTTGGAGGGAACAGTATATACGTCTATCACGTCATATATCCTAACCTAAGGCAACCTAACATCTCGGATGTAACATTTGACAACATTCCAGGCGTGTCGGTCCCTACGTCTCGGTGGTAACGTTACATGCGTCTATTACGTTATATATTCTAACCTACGGCCACCTAACACCTCGGATGTAATATTTGACAACATTCCTGGCGTGTCGAACCGTACTTCTCGGTGGGAACAGTATATACGTGTATAACGGTATATATCCTAATCTAAGGCAAACTAACATCTCGGATGCAATATTTGACAACATTCCTGGCCTGTCGAACCCTACTTCTCGGAGGGAATAGTATATACGTCTATAACGGTATATATCCTAATCTAAGGCAACCTAACATCTCGGATGCAATATTTGACAACATTCCTGGCCTGTCGAACCCTACTTCTCGGAGGGAACAGTATATACGTCTATAACGGTATATATCCTAATCTAAGGCAACCTAACATCTCGGATGTAATATTGGCTACATTCCTGGCCTGTCGAGCCCTACTTCACGGAGGGAACAGTATATACGTCTATAACATCATATCTCCTAACCTAAGGCAACCTAACATCTCGGATGTAACATTTGACAACATTCCAGGCGTGTCGGTCCCTACGTCTCGGTGGTAACATTACATGCTTCTATAACGTTATATATCCTAACCTAAGGCAGCTTAACATCTCGGATGTAACATTTGACAACATTCCAGGCGTGTCGGTCCCTACGTCTCGGTGGTAACATTATATACGTCTATAACGTTATATATCCTAACCTAAGGCAACCTAACAACTCGGATGTAATATTTGACAACTTTCCTGGCGCGTCGGGTCCTGCTTCTCGGTGGGAACATTATATGCGTCTATAGCGTTGTATGTCCTAATCTAAGGCAACCTAACATCTCGGATGCAATATTTGACAACATTCCTGGCCTGTCGAACCTTACTCCTCGGAGGGAACAGTATATACGTCTATAACGTCATATATCCTAACCTAAGGCAACCTAACATCTCGGATGTAACATTTGACAACATTCCAGGCGTGTCGGTTCCTACGTCTCGGTGGTAACGTTACATGATTCTATAACGTTATATATCCTAACCTAAGGCAACCTAACATGTCGGATGCAATATTTGACAACATTCCTGGACTCTCGAACCCTACTTCATGGAGGGAACAGTATATTCGTCTATAACGTCATATATCCTAACCTAAGGCAACCTAACATCTCGGTTGTAACATTTGACAACATTCCAGGCGTGTCGGTCCCTACGTCTCGGTGGTAACATTACATGCTTCTATAACGTTATATATCCTAACCTAAGGCAACCTAACATCTCGGATGTAACATTTGACAACATTCCTGGCCTGTCGAACCTTACTCCTCGGAGGGAACAGTATATACGTCTATAACGTCATATATCCTAACCTAAGGCAACCTAACATCTCGGATGTAACATTTGACAACATTCCAGGCGTGTCGGTCCCTACGTCTCGGTGGTAACATTACATGCTTCTATAACGTTATATATCCTATCCTAAGGCAACCTAACATCTCGGATGTAATATTGGCTACATTCCTGGCCTGTCGAGCCCTACTTCACGGAGGGAACAGTATATACGTCTATAACATCATATCTCCTAACCTAAGGCAACCTAACATCTCGGATGTAACATTTGACAACATTCCAGGCGTGTCGGTTCCTACGTCTCGGTGGTAACGTTACATGATTCTATAACGTTATATATCCTAACCTAAGGCAACCTAACATGTCGGATGCAATATTTGACAACATTCCTGGCCTCTCGAACCCTACTTCATGGAGGGAACAGTATATTCGTCTATAACGTCATATATCCTAACCTAAGGCAACCTAACATCTCGGTTGTAACATTTGACAACATTCCAGGCGTGTCGGTCCCTACGTCTCGGTGGTAACATTACATGCTTCTATAACGTTATATATCCTAACCTAAGGCAACCTAACATCTCGGATGTAACATTTGACAACATTCCAGGCGTGTCGGTCCCTAGGTCTCGGTGGTAACATTACATGCGTCTATAACGGTATATATCCTAATCTAAGGCAACCTAACATCTCGGATGCAATATTTGACAACATTCCTGGCCTGTCGAAACCTGCTCCTTGGAGGGAACAGTATATACGTCTATAACGTCATATATCCTAACCTAAGGCAACCTAACAACTCGAATGTAACATTTGACAACATTCCAGGCGTGTCGGTCCCTACGTCTCGGTGGTAACGTTACATGCGTTTATAACGTTATATATTTTAACCTAAGGCCACCTAACACCTCGGATGTAATATTTGACAACATTCCTGGCCTGTCGAACCCTACTTCTCGGAGGGAATAGTATATACGTCTATAACGGTATATATCCTAATCTAAGGCAACCTAACATCTCGGATGCAATATTTGACAACATTACTGGCCTGTCGAACCCTACTTCTCGGAGGGAACAGTATATACGTCTATAACGTTATATATCCTAACCTAAGGCAACCTGACATCTCGGATGTAATATTCTACAACATTCCAGGCGTGTCGGACACTACTTCTCGGAGGGAACAGTATATACGCCTATAACGTCATATATCCTAACCTAAGGCAACCTAACATCTCGGATGTAACGTTATATGAGTCTATAACGTTATATATCCTAACCTAAGGCAACCTAACATCTCGGATGCAACATTTGACAATATTCCTGGCCTGTCGAACCCTACTTTTCGGAGGGTACAGTATATACGTCTATAACGTTATATATCCTAATATAAGGCAACCTAACATCTCGGATGTAATATTTGACAACATTCCTGTCGTGTCGGACCCTACTTCTCGGTGGGAACATTATATACGTCTATAGCGTTATATATCCTAACCTAAGGCAACCTAACATCTCGGATGTAACATTATATGAGTCTATGACGTTATATATCCTAACCTAAGGCAACCTAACATCTCGGATGCAATATTTGACAACATTCCTGGCCTGTCGAACCCTACTTTTCGGAGGGAACAGTATATACGTCTATAACATTATATGTCCTAATCTAAGGCAACCTAACATCTCGGATGTAATATTTGACAACATTCCTGTCGTGTCGGACCCTACTTCTCGGTGGGAACATTATATACGTCTATAGCGTTATATATCCTAACCTAAGGCAACCTATTATCTCAGACGTAATATTTTCCAACATTCCTGGCGTGTCGGTGCATTCTTTTCAGTGCGAATATTATATACGTCTATAACGGTATATATCCGAATCTAAGGCAACCTAGCATCTCGGATGCAATATTTGACAACATTTCTGGCCTGTCGAACCCTACTTCTCGGAGGGAATAGTATATACGTCTATAACGGTGTATATCCTAATCTAAGGCAACCTAACATCTCGGATGCAATATTTGACAACATTCCTGGCCTGTCGTACCCTACTCCTCGGAGGGAGCAGTATATACGTCTATAACGTCATATATCCTAACCTAAGGCAACCTAACATCTCGGACGTAACATTTGACAACATTCCAGGCGTGTCGGTCCCAACGTCTCGGTGGTAATATTATATGCGTCTATAACGTTATATATCCTAACCTAAGGCAACCTAACAACTCGGATGTAATATTTGACAACATTCCTGGCGCGTCGGGTCCTGCTTCTCGGTGGGAACATTATATGCGTCTATAGCGTTGTATGTCCTAATCTAAGGCAACCTAACATCTCGGATGCAATATCTGACAACATTCCTGGCCTGTCGAACCTTACTCCTCGGAGGGAACAGTATATACGTCTATAACGTCATATATCCTAACCTAAGGCAACCTAACAACTCGAATGTAACATTTGACAACATTCCAGGCGTGTCGGTCCCTACGTCTCGGTGGTAACGTTACATGCGTTTATAACGTTATATATTCTAACCTAAGGCCACCTAACACCTCGGATGTAATATTTGACAACATTCCTGGCCTGTCGAACCCTACTTCTCGGAGGGAATAGTATATACGTCTAAAACGGTATATATCCTAATCTAAGGCAACCTAACATCTCGGATGCAATATTTGACAACATTACTGGCCTGTCGAACCCTACCTCTCGGAGGGAACAGTATATACGTCTATAACGTTATATATCCTAACCTAAGGCAACCTAACATCTCGGACGTAACATTTGATAATATTCCAGGCGAGTCGGTCCCTACGTCTCGGTGGTAACATTATATGCGTCTATAACGTTACATATCCTAACCTAAGGCAACCTAACAACTCGGATGTAATATTCAACAACATTCCGGGCGCGTCGGATCCTGCTTCTCGGTGGGAGCATTATATGCGTCTATAACGTTGTATGTCCTAATCTAAGGCCACCTAACATCTCGGATGCAATATTTGACAACATTCCTGGCCTGTCGTACCCTACTCCTCGCAGGGAACAGTATATACGTCTATAACGTCATATCTCCTAGACTAAGGCAACCTAACATCTCGGATGTAACATTTGACAACATTCCAGGCGTGTCGGTCCCTACGTCTCGGTGGTAACATTACATGCGTCTATAACGGTATATATCCTAATCTAAGGCAACCTAACATCTCGGATGTAACATTTGATAATATTCCAGGCGTGTCGGTCCCTACGTCTCGGTGGTAACATTACATGCGTCTATAACGGTATATATCCTAATCTAAGGCAACCTAACATATCGGATGCAATATTTGACAACATTCCTGGCCTGTCGAACCCTGCTCCTTGGAGGGAACAGTATATACGTCTATCACGTCATATATCCTAACCTAAGGCAACCTAACATCTCGGATGTAACATTTGACAACATTCCAGGCGTGTCGGTCCCTACGTCTCGGTGGTAACGTTACATGCGTCTATTACGTTATATATTCTAACCTACGGCCACCTAACACCTCGGATGTAATATTTGACAACATTCCTGGCGTGTCGAACCGTACTTCTCGGTGGGAACAGTATATACGTGTATAACGGTATATATCCTAATCTAAGGCAAACTAACATCTCGGATGCAATATTTGACAACATTCCTGGCCTGTCGAACCCTACTTCTCGGAGGGAATAGTATATACGTCTATAACGGTATATATCCTAATCTAAGGCAACCTAACATCTCGGATGCAATATTTGACAACATTCCTGGCCTGTCGAACCCTACTTCTCGGAGGGAACAGTATATACGTCTATAACGGTATATATCCTAATCTAAGGCAACCTAACATCTCGGATGTAATATTGGCTACATTCCTGGCCTGTCGAGCCCTACTTCACGGAGGGAACAGTATATACGTCTATAACATCATATCTCCTAACCTAAGGCAACTTAACATCTCGGATGTAACATTTGACAACATTCCAGGCGTGTCGGTCCCTACGTCTCGGTGGTAACATTACATGCTTCTATAACGTTATATATCCTAACCTAAGGCAGCTTAACATCTCGGATGTAACATTTGACAACATTCCAGGCGTGTCGGTCCCTACGTCTCGGTGGTAACATTATATACGTCTATAACGTTATATATCCTAACCTAAGGCAACCTAACAACTCGGATGTAATATTTGACAACTTTCCTGGCGCGTCGGGTCCTGCTTCTCGGTGGGAACATTATATGCGTCTATAGCGTTGTATGTCCTAATCTAAGGCAACCTAACATCTCGGATGCAATATTTGACAACATTCCTGGCCTGTCGAACCTTACTCCTCGGAGGGAACAGTATATACGTCTATAACGTCATATATCCTAACCTAAGGCAACCTAACATCTCGGATGTAACATTTGACAACATTCCAGGCGTGTCGGTTCCTACGTCTCGGTGGTAACGTTACATGATTCTATAACATTATATATCCTAACCTAAGGCAACCTAACATGTCGGATGCAATATTTGACAACATTCCTGGACTCTCGAACCCTACTTCATGGAGGGAACAGTATATTCGTCTATAACGTCATATATCCTAACCTAAGGCAACCTAACATCTCGGTTGTAACATTTGACAACATTCCAGGCGTGTCGGTCCCTACGTCTCGGTGGTAACATTACATGCTTCTATAACGTTATATATCCTAACCTAAGGCAACCTAACATCTCGGATGTAACATTTGACAACATTCCTGGCCTGTCGAACCTTACTCCTCGGAGGGAACAGTATATACGTCTATAACGTCATATATCCTAACCTAAGGCAACCTAACATCTAGGATGTAACATTTGACAACATTCCAGGCGTGTCGGTCCCTACGTCTCGGTGGTAACATTACATGCTTCTATAACGTTATATATCCTAACCTAAGGCAACCTAACATCTCGGATGTAATATTGGCTACATTCCTGGCCTGTCGAGCCCTACTTCACGGAGGGAACAGTATATACGTCTATAACATCATATCTCCTAACCTAAGGCAACCTAACATCTCGGATGTAACATTTGACAACATTCCAGGCGTGTCGGTTCCTACGTCTCGGTGGTAACGTTACATGATTCTATAACGTTATATATCCTAACCTAAGGCAACCTAACATGTCGGATGCAATATTTGACAACATTCCTGGCCTCTCGAACCCTACTTCATGGAGGGAACAGTATATTCGTCTATAACGTCATATATCCTAACCTAAGGCAACCTAACATCTCGGTTGTAACATTTGACAACATTCCAGGCGTGTCGGTCCCTACGTCTCGGTGGTAACATTACATGCTTCTATAACGTTATATATCCTAACCTAAGGCAACCTAACATCTCGGATGTAACATTTGACAACATTCCAGGCGTGTCGGTCCCTAGGTCTCGGTGGTAACATTACATGCGTCTATAACGGTATATATCCTAATCTAAGGCAACCTAACATCTCGGATGCAATATTTGACAACATTCCTGGCCTGTCGAAACCTGCTCCTTGGAGGGAACAGTATATACGTCTATAACGTCATATATCCTAACCTAAGGCAACCTAACAACTCGAATGTAACATTTGACAACATTCCAGGCGTGTCGGTCCCTACGTCTCGGTGGTAACGTTACATGCGTTTATAACGTTATATATTTTAACCTAAGGCCACCTAACACCTCGGATGTAATATTTGACAACATTCCTGGCCTGTCGAACCCTACTTCTCGGAGGGAATAGTATATACGTCTATAACGGTATATATCCTAATCTAAGGCAACCTAACATCTCGGATGCAATATTTGACAACATTACTGGCCTGTCGAACCCTACTTCTCGGAGGGAACAGTATATACGTCTATAACGTTATATATCCTAACCTAAGGCAACCTGACATCTCGGATGTAATATTCTACAACATTCCAGGCGTGTCGGACACTACTTCTCGGAGGGAACAGTATATACGCCTATAACGTCATATATCCTAACCTAAGGCAACCTAACATCTCGGATGTAACGTTATATGAGTCTATAACGTTATATATCCTAACCTAAGGCAACCTAACATCTCGGATGCAACATTTGACAATATTCCTGGCCTGTCGAACCCTACTTTTCGGAGGGTACAGTATATACGTCTATAACGTTATATATCCTAATATAAGGCAACCTAACATCTCGGATGTAATATTTGACAACATTCCTGTCGTGTCGGACCCTACTTCTCGGTGGGAACATTATATACGTCTATAGCGTTATATATCCTAACCTAAGGCAACCTATTATCTCAGACGTAATATTTTCCAACATTCCTGGCGTGTCGGTGCATTCTTTTCGGTGCGAATATTATATACGTCTATAACGGTATATATCCGAATCTAAGGCAACCTAGCATCTCGGATGCAATATTTGACAACATTCCTGGCCTGTCGAACCCTACTTCTCGGAGGGAATAGTATATACGTCTATAACGATGTATATCCTAATCTAAGGCAACCTAACATCTCGGATGCAATATTTTACAACATTCCTAGCCTGTCGAACCCTACTTCTCGGAGGGAATAGTATATACGTCTATAACGGCGTATATCCTAATCTAAGGCAACCTAACATCTCGGATGCAATATTTGACAACATTCCTGGCCTGTCGAACCCTACTTCTCGGAGGGAACAGTATATACGTCTATAACGTTATATATCCTAACCTAAGGCAACCTAACATCTCGGACGTAACATTTGATAATATTCCAGGCGAGTCGGTCCCTACGTCTCGGTGGTAACATTATATGCGTTTATAACGTTATATATCCTAACCTAAGGCAACCTGACAACTCGGATGTAATATTTGACAACATTCCTGGCGCGTCGGATCCTGCTTCTCGGTGGGAACATTATATGCGTCTATAGCGTTGTATGTCCTAATCTAAGACAACCTAACATCTCGGATGCAATATTTGACAACATTCCTGGCCTGTCGAACCTTACTCCTCGGAGGGAACAGTATATACGTCTATAACGTCATATATCCTAACCTAAGGCAACCTAACATCTCGGATGTAACATTTGACAACATTCCAGGCGTGTCGGTTCCTACGTCTCGGTGGTAACGTTACATGATTCTATAAAGTTATATATCCTAACCTAAGGCAACCTAACATCTCGGATGCAATATTTGACAACATTCCTGGCCTCTCGAACCCTACTTCACGGAGGGAACAGTATATTCGTCTATAACGTCATATATCCTAATCTAAGGCAAGCTAACATCTCGGATGTAACATTTGACAACATTCCAAGCGTGTCGGTCCCTACGTCTCGGTGGTAACATTACATGCTTCTATAACGTTATATATCCTAACCTAAGGCAACCTAACATCTCGGATGTAACATTTGACAATATTCCAGGCGTGTCGGTCCCTAGGTCTCGGTGGTAACATTACATGCGTCTATAACGGTATATATCCTAATGTAAGGAAACCTAACATCTCGGATGCAATATTTGACAACATTCCTGGCCTGTCGAAACCTGCTCCTTGGAGGGAACAGTATATACGTCTATAACGTCATATATCCTAACCTAAGGCAACCTAACAACTCGGATGTAACATTTGACAACATTCCAGGCGTGTCGGTCCCTACGTCTCGGTGGTAACGTTACATGCGTCTATAACGTTATATATTCTAACCTAAGGCCACCTAACACCTCGGATGTAATATTTGACAACATTCCTGGCGTGTCGAACCGTACTTCTCGGTGGGAACAGTATATACGTCTATAACGGTATATATCCTAATCTAAGGCAACCTAACATCTCGGATGCAATATTTGACAAGATTCCTGGCCTGTCGAACCCTACTTCTCGGAGGGAATAGTATATACGTCTATAACGGTATATATCCTAATCTAAGGCAACCTATCATCTCGGATGCAATATTTGACAACATTACTGGCCTGTCGAACCCTACTTCTCGGAGGGAACAGTATATACGTCTATAACGGTATATATCCTAATCTAAGGCAACCTAACATCTCGGATGTAATATTGGCTACATTCCTGGCCTGTCGAACCCTACTTCACGGAGGGAACAGTATATACGTCTATAACGTCATTTCTCCTAACCTAAGGCAACCTAACATCTCGGATGTAACATTTGACAACATTCCAGGCGTGTCGGTCCCTACGTCTCGGTGGTAACATTACATGCTTCTATAACGTTATATATCCTAACCCAAGGCAACCTAACATCTCGGTTGTAACATTTGACAACATTCCAGGCGTGTCGGTCCCTACGTCTCGGTGGTAACATTACATGCTTCTATAACGTTATATATCCTAACCTAAGGCAACCTAACATCTCGGATGTAACATTTGACAACATTCCAGGCGTGTCGGTCCCTAGGTCTCGGTGGTAACATTACATGCGTCTATAACGGTATATATCCTAATCTAAGGCAACCTAACATCTCGGATGCAATATTTGACAACATTCCTGGCCTGTCGAAACCTGCTCCTTGGAGGGAACAGTATATACGTCTATAACGTCATATATCCTAACCTAAGGCAACCTAACAACTCGAATGTAACATTTGACAACATTCCAGGCGTGTCGGTCCCTACGTCTCGGTGGTAACGTTACATGCGTTTATAACGCTATATATTCTAACCTAAGGCCACCTAACACCTCGTATGTAATATTTGACAACATTCCTGGCCTGTCGAACCCTACTTCTCGGAGGGAATAGTATATACGTCTATAACGGTATATATCCTAATCTAAGGCAACCTAACATCTCGGATGCAATATTTGACAACATTACTGGCCTGTCGAACCCTACTTCTCGGAGGGAACAGTATATACGTCTATAACGTTATATATCCTAACCTAAGGCAACCTAACATCTCGGACGTAACATTTGATAATATTCCAGGCGAGTCGGTCCCTACGTCTCGGTGGTAACATTATATGCGTCTATAACGTTACATATCCTAACCTAGGGCAACCTAACAACTCGGATGTAATATTTAACAACATTCCGGGCGCGTCGGATCCTGCTTCTCGGTGGGAGCATTATATGCGTCTATAACGTTGTATGTCCTAATCTAAGGCAACCTAACATCTCGGATGCAATATTTGACAACATTCCTGGCCTGTCGTTCCCTACTCCTCGGAGGGAACAGTATATACGTCTATAACGTCATATCTCCTAACCTAAGGCAACCTAACATCTCGGATGTAACATTTGACAACATTCCAGGCGTGTCGGTCCCTACGTCTCGGTGGTAACATTACATGCTTCTATAACGTCATATATCCTAACCTAAGGCAACCTAACATCTCGGATGTAACATTATATGAGTCTATAACGTTATATATCCTAACCTAAGGCAACCTGACATCTCGGATGTAATATTCTACAACATTCCAGGCGTGTCGGACACTACTTCTCGGAGGGAACAGTATATACGCCTATAACGTCATATATCCTAACCTAAGGCAACCTAACATCTCGGATGTTACATTATATGAGTCTATAACGTTATATATCCTAACCTAAGGCAACCTAACATCTCGGATGCAATATTTGACAATATTCCTGGCCTGTCGAACCCTACTTTTCGGAGGGTACAGTATATACGTCTATAACGTTATATATCCTAATCTAAGGCAACCTAACATCTCGGATGTAATATTTGACAACATTCCTGTCGTGTCGGACCCTACTTCTCGGTGGGAACATTATATACGTCTATAGCGTTATATATCCTAACCTAAGGCAACCTATTATCTCAGACGTAATATTTTCCAACATTCCTGGCGTGTCGGTGCATTCTTTTCGGTGCGAATATTATATACGTCTATAACGGAATATATATCCGAATCTAAGGCAACCTAGCATCTCGGATGCAATATTTGACAACATTCCTGGCCTGTCGAACCCTACTTCTCGGAGGAAATAGTATATACGTCTATAACGGTGTATATCCTAATCTAAGGCAACCTAACATCTCGGATGCACTATTTGACAACATTCCTGGCCTGTCGAACCCTACTTCTCGGAGGGAATAGTATATACGTCTATAACGGTGTATATCCTAATCTAAGGCAACCTAACATCTCGGATGCAATATTTGACAACATTCCTGGCCTGTCGAACCCTACTTCTCGGAGGGAACAGTATATACGTCTATAACGTTATATATCCTAACCTAAGGCAACCTAACATCTCGGACGTAACATTTGATAATATTCCAGGCGAGTCGGTCCCTACGTCTCGGTGGTAACATTATATGCGTTTATAACGTTATATATCCTAACCTAAGGCAACCCAGCATCTCGGATGCAATATTTGACAACATTCCTGGCCTGTCGAACCCTACTTCTCGGAGGGAATAGTATATACGTCTATAACGGTGTATATCCTAATCTAAGGCAACCTAATATCTCGGATGCAATATTTGACAACATTCCTGGCCTGTCGAACCTTACTCCTCGGAGGGAACAGTATATACGTCTATAACGTCATATATCCTAACCTAAGGCAACCTAACATCTCGGATGTAACATTTGACAACATTCCAGGCGTGTCGGTTCCTACGTCTCGGTGGTAACGTTACATGATTCTATAACGTTATATATCCTAACCTAAGGCAACCTAACATCTCGGATGCAATATTTGACAACATTCCTGGCCTCTCGAACCCTACTTCACGGAGGGAACAGTATATTCGTCTATAACGTCATATATCCTAATCTAAGGCAAGCTAACATCTCGGATGTAACATTTGACAACATTCCAAGCGTGTCGGTCCCTACGTCTCGGTGGTAACATTACATGCTTCTATAACGTTATATATCCTAACCTAAGGCAACCTAACATCTCGGATGTAACATTTGACAATATTCCAGGCGTGTCGGTCCCTAGGTCTCGGTGGTAACATTACATGCGTCTATAACGGTATATATCCTAATGTAAGGAAACCTAACATCTCGGATGCAATATTTGACAACATTCCTGGCCTGTCGAAACCTGCTCCTTGGAGGGAACAGTATATACGTCTATAACGTCATATATCCTAACCTAAGGCAACCTAACAACTCGGATGTAACATTTGACAACATTCCAGGCGTGTCGGTCCCTACGTCTCGGTGGTAACGTTACATGCGTCTATAACGTTATATATTCTAACCTAAGGCCACCTAACACCTCGGATGTAATATTTGACAACATTCCTGGCGTGTCGAACCGTACTTCTCGGTGGGAACAGTATATACGTCTATAACGGTATATATCCTAATCTAAGGCAACCTAACATCTCGGATGCAATATTTGACAAGATTCCTGGCCTGTCGAACCCTACTTCTCGGAGGGAATAGTATATACGTCTATAACGGTATATATCCTAATCTAAGGCAACCTATCATCTCGGATGCAATATTTGACAACATTACTGGCCTGTCGAACCCTACTTCTCGGAGGGAACAGTATATACGTCTATAACGGTATATATCCTAATCTAAGGCAACCTAACATCTCGGATGTAATATTGGCTACATTCCTGGCCTGTCGAACCCTACTTCACGGAGGGAACAGTATATACGTCTATAACGTCATTTCTCCTAACCTAAGGCAACCTAACATCTCGGATGTAACATTTGACAACATTCCAGGCGTGTCGGTCCCTACGTCTCGGTGGTAACATTACATGCTTCTATAACGTTATATATCCTAACCCAAGGCAACCTAACATCTCGGTTGTAACATTTGACAACATTCCAGGCGTGTCGGTCCCTACGTCTCGGTGGTAACATTACATGCTTCTATAACGTTATATATCCTAACCTAAGGCAACCTAACATCTCGGATGTAACATTTGACAACATTCCAGGCGTGTCGGTCCCTAGGTCTCGGTGGTAACATTACATGCGTCTATAACGGTATATATCCTAATCTAAGGCAACCTAACATCTCGGATGCAATATTTGACAACATTCCTGGCCTGTCGAAACCTGCTCCTTGGAGGGAACAGTATATACGTCTATAACGTCATATATCCTAACCTAAGGCAACCTAACAACTCGAATGTAACATTTGACAACATTCCAGGCGTGTCGGTCCCTACGTCTCGGTGGTAACGTTACATGCGTTTATAACGCTATATATTCTAACCTAAGGCCACCTAACACCTCGTATGTAATATTTGACAACATTCCTGGCCTGTCGAACCCTACTTCTCGGAGGGAATAGTATATACGTCTATAACGGTATATATCCTAATCTAAGGCAACCTAACATCTCGGATGCAATATTTGACAACATTACTGGCCTGTCGAACCCTACTTCTCGGAGGGAACAGTATATACGTCTATAACGTTATATATCCTAACCTAAGGCAACCTAACATCTCGGACGTAACATTTGATAATATTCCAGGCGAGTCGGTCCCTACGTCTCGGTGGTAACATTATATGCGTCTATAACGTTACATATCCTAACCTAGGGCAACCTAACAACTCGGATGTAATATTTAACAACATTCCGGGCGCGTCGGATCCTGCTTCTCGGTGGGAGCATTATATGCGTCTATAACGTTGTATGTCCTAATCTAAGGCAACCTAACATCTCGGATGCAATATTTGACAACATTCCTGGCCTGTCGTTCCCTACTCCTCGGAGGGAACAGTATATACGTCTATAACGTCATATCTCCTAACCTAAGGCAACCTAACATCTCGGATGTAACATTTGACAACATTCCAGGCGTGTCGGTCCCTACGTCTCGGTGGTAACATTACATGCTTCTATAACGTCATATATCCTAACCTAAGGCAACCTAACATCTCGGATGTAACATTATATGAGTCTATAACGTTATATATCCTAACCTAAGGCAACCTGACATCTCGGATGTAATATTCTACAACATTCCAGGCGTGTCGGACACTACTTCTCGGAGGGAACAGTATATACGCCTATAACGTCATATATCCTAACCTAAGGCAACCTAACATCTCGGATGTTACATTATATGAGTCTATAACGTTATATATCCTAACCTAAGGCAACCTAACATCTCGGATGCAATATTTGACAATATTCCTGGCCTGTCGAACCCTACTTTTCGGAGGGTACAGTATATACGTCTATAACGTTATATATCCTAATCTAAGGCAACCTAACATCTCGGATGTAATATTTGACAACATTCCTGTCGTGTCGGACCCTACTTCTCGGTGGGAACATTATATACGTCTATAGCGTTATATATCCTAACCTAAGGCAACCTATTATCTCAGACGTAATATTTTCCAACATTCCTGGCGTGTCGGTGCATTCTTTTCGGTGCGAATATTATATACGTCTATAACGGAATATATATCCGAATCTAAGGCAACCTAGCATCTCGGATGCAATATTTGACAACATTCCTGGCCTGTCGAACCCTACTTCTCGGAGGAAATAGTATATACGTCTATAACGGTGTATATCCTAATCTAAGGCAACCTAACATCTCGGATGCACTATTTGACAACATTCCTGGCCTGTCGAACCCTACTTCTCGGAGGGAATAGTATATACGTCTATAACGGTGTATATCCTAATCTAAGGCAACCTAACATCTCGGATGCAATATTTGACAACATTCCTGGCCTGTCGAACCCTACTTCTCGGAGGGAACAGTATATACGTCTATAACGTTATATATCCTAACCTAAGGCAACCTAACATCTCGGACGTAACATTTGATAATATTCCAGGCGAGTCGGTCCCTACGTCTCGGTGGTAACATTATATGCGTTTATAACGTTATATATCCTAACCTAAGGCAACCCAGCATCTCGGATGCAATATTTGACAACATTCCTGGCCTGTCGAACCCTACTTCTCGGAGGGAATAGTATATACGTCTATAACGGTGTATATCCTAATCTAAGGCAACCTAATATCTCGGATGCAATATTTGACAACATTCCTGGCCTGTCGAACCTTACTCCTCGGAGGGAACAGTATATACGTCTATAACGTCATATATCCTAACCTAAGGCAACCTAACATCTCGGATGTAACATTTGACAACATTCCAGGCGTGTCGGTTCCTACGTCTCGGTGGTAACGTTACATGATTCTATAACGTTATATATCCTAACCTAAGGCAACCTAACATCTCGGATGCAATATTTGACAACATTCCTGGCCTCTCGAACCCTACTTCACGGAGGGAACAGTATATTCGTCTATAACGTCATATATCCTAACCTAAGGCAAGCTAACATCTCGGATGTAACATTTGACAACATTCCAGGCGTGTCGGTCCCTACGTCTCGGTGGTAACATTACATGCTTCTATAACGTTATATATCCTAACCTAAGGCAACCTAACATCTCGGATGTAACATTTGACAATATTCCAGGCGTGTCGGTCCCTAGGTCTCGGTGGTAACATTACATGCGTCTATAACGGTATATATCCTAATCTAAGGAAACCTAACATCTCGGATGCAATATTTGACAACATTCCTGGCCTGTCGAAACCTGCTCCTTGGAGGGAACAGTATATACGTCTATAACGTCATATATCCTAACCTAAGGCAACCTAACAACTCGGATGTAACATTTGACAACATTCCAGGCGTGTCGGTCCCTACGTCTCGGTGGTAACGTTACATGCGTCTATAACGTTATATATTCTAACCTAAGGCCACCTAACACCTCGGATGTAATATTTGACAACATTCCTGGCGTGTCGAACCGTACTTCTCGGTGGGAACAGTATATACGTCTATAACGGTATATATCCTAATCTAAGGCAACCTAACATCTCGGATGCAATATTTGACAAGATTCCTGGCCTGTCGAACCCTACTTCTCGGAGGGAATAGTATATACGTCTATAACGGTATATATCCTAATCTAAGGCAACCTAACATCTCGGATGCAATATTTGACAACATTACTGGCCTGTCGAACCCTACTTCTCGGAGGGAACAGTATATACGTCTATAACGGTATATATCCTAATCTAAGGCAACCTAACATCTCGGATGTAATATTGGCTACATTCCTGGCCTGTCGAACCCTACTTCACGGAGGGAACAGTATATACGTCTATAACGTCATTTCTCCTAACCTAAGGCAACCTAACATCTCGGATGTAACATTTGACAACATTCCAGGCGTGTCGGTCCCTACGTCTCGGTGGTAACATTACATGCTTCTATGACGTTATATATCCTAACCTAAGGCAACCTAACATCTCGGATGTAACATTTGACAACATTCCAGGCGTGTCGGTCCCTAGGTCTCGGTGGTAACATTACATGCGTCTATAACGTTATATATTCTAACCTAAGGCCACCTAACATCTCGGATGTAATATTTGACAACATTCCTGGCGTGTCGAACCGTACTTCTCGGTGGGAACAGTATATACGTCTATAACGGTATATATCCTAATTTAAGGCAACCTAACATCTCGGATGCAATATTTGACAACATTCCTGGCCTGTCGAACCCTACTTCTCGGAGGGAATAGTATATACGTCTATAACGGTATATATCCTAATCTAAGGCAACCTAACATCTCGGTTGCAATATTTGACAACATTCCTGGCCTGTCGAACCCTACTTCTCGGAGGGAACAGTATATACGTCTATAACGTTATATATCCTAACCTAAGGCAACCTAACATCTCGGACGTAACATTTGATAATATTCCAGGCGAGTCGGTCCCTACGTCTCGGTGGTAACATTATATGCGTCTATAACGTTATATATCCTAACCTAAGGCAACCTGACAACTCGGATGTAATATTTAACAACATTCCGGGCGCGTCGGATTCTGCTTCTCGGTGGGAGCATTATATGCGTCTATAACGTTGTATGTCCTAATCTAAGGCAACCTAACATCTCGGATGCAATATTTGACAACATTCCTGGCCTGTCGTACCCTACACCTCGGAGGGAACAGTATATACGTCTATAACGTCATATCTCCTAACCTAAGGCAACCTAACATCTCGGATGTAACATTTGACAACATTCCAGGCGTGTCGGTCCCTACGTCTCGGTGGTAACATTACATGCTTCTATAACGTTATATATCCTAACCTAAGGCAACCTAACAGCTCGGATGTAACATTTGACAACATTCCAGGCGTGTCGGTCCCTAGGTCTCGGTGGTAACATTACATGCGTCTATAACGGTATATATCCTAATCTAAGGCAACCTAACATCTCGGATGCAATATTTGACAACATTCCTGGCCTGTCGAACCCTGCTCCTTGGAGGGAACAGTATATACGTCTATAACGTCATATATCCTAACCTAAGGCAACCTAACATCTCGGATGTAACATTTGACAACATTCCAGGCGTGTCGGTCCCTACGTCTCGGTGGTAACGTTACATGCGTCTATTACGTTATATATTCTAACCTACGGCCACCTAACACCTCGGATGTAATATTTGACAACATTCCTGGCGTGTCGAACCGTACTTCTCGGTGGGAACAGTAGATACGTGTATAACGGTATATATCCTAATCTAAGGCAAACTAACATCTCGAATGCAATATTTGACAACATTCCTGGCCTGTCGAACCCTACTTCTCGGAGGGAATAGTATATACGTCTATAACGGTATATACCTAATCTAAGGCAACCTAACATCTCGGATGCAATATCTGACAACATTCCTGGCCTGTCGAACCCTACTTCTCGGAGGGAACAGTATATACGTCTATAACGGTATATATCCTAATCTAAGGCAACCTAACATCTCGGATGTAATATTGGCTACATTCCTGGCCTGTCGAACCCTACTTCACGGAGGGAACAGTATATACGTCTATAACGTCATATCTCCTAACCTAAGGCAACCTAACATCTCGGATGTAACATTTGACAACATTCCAGGCGTGTCGGTCCCTACGTCTCGGTGGTAACATTACATGCTTCTATAACGTTATATATCCTAACCTAAGGCAACCTAACATCTCGGATGTAACATTTGACAACATTCCAGGCGTGGAGGTCCCTAGGTCTCGGTGGTAACATTACATGCGTCTATAACGGTATATATCCTAATCTAAGGCAACCTAACATCTCGGATGCAATATTTGACAACATTCCTGGCCTGTCGAACCCTACTTTTCGGAGGGTACAGTATATACGTCTATAACGTTATATATCCTAATCTAAGGCAACCTAACATCTCGGATGTAATATTTGACAACATTCCTGTCGTGTCGGACCCTACTTCTCGGTGGGAACATTATATACGTCTATAGCGTTATATATCCTAACCTAAGGCAACCTATTATCTCAGACGTAATATTTTCCAACATTCCTGGCGTGTCGGTGCATTCTTTTCGGTGCGAATATTATATACGTCTATAACGGTATATATCCGAATCTAAGGCAACCTAGCATCTCGGATGCAATATTTGACAACATTCCTGGCCTGTCGAACCCTACTTCTCGGAGGGAATAGTATATACGTCTATAACGGTGTATATCCTAATCTAAGGCAACCTAACATCTCGGATGCACTATTTGACAACATTCCTGGCCTGTCGAACCCAACTTCTCGGAGGGAATAGTATATACGTCTATAACGGTGTATATCCTAATCTAAGGCAACCTAACATCTCGGATGCAATATTTGACAACATTCCTGGCCTGTCGAACCCTACTTCTCGGAGGGAACAGTATATACGTCTATAACGTTATATATCCTAACCTAAGGCAACCTAACATCTCGGACGTAACATTTGATAATATTCCAGGCGAGTCGGTCCCTACGTCTCGGTGGTAACATTATATGCGTTTATAACGTTATATATCCTAACCTAAGGCAACCTAGCATCTCGGATGCAATATTTGACAACATTCCTGGCCTGTCGAACCCTACTTCTCGGAGGGAATAGTATATACGTCTATAACGGTGTATATCCTAATCTAAGGCAACCTAATATCTCGGATGCAATATTTGACAACATTCCTGGCCTGTCGAACCTTACTCCTCGGAGGGAACAGTATATACGTATATAACGTCATATATCCTAACCTAAGGCAAGCTAACATCTCGGATGTAACATTTGACAACATTCCAGGCGTGTCCGTCCCTACGTCTCGGTGGTAACATTACATGCTTCTATAAC
Organism: Xylocopa violacea; assembly: GCA_963969225.1. Classification (NCBI taxonomy): domain Eukaryota; kingdom Metazoa; phylum Arthropoda; class Insecta; order Hymenoptera; family Apidae; genus Xylocopa; species Xylocopa violacea. The sequence goes on along the minus strand of CAXAJV010000006.1, from coordinate 2,182,608 downwards.
GTTATATATCCTAACCTAAGGCAACCTAACATCTCGGATGTAACATTTGACAATATTCCAGGCGTGTCGGTCCCTAGGTCTCGGTGGTAACATTACATGCGTCTATAACGGTATATATCCTAATCTAAGGAAACCTAACATCTCGGATGCAATATTTGACAACATCCCTGGCCTGTCGAAACCTGCTCCTTGGAGGGAACAGTATATACGTCTATAACGTCATATATCCTAATCTAAGGCAACCTAACATCTCGGATGCAATATTTGACAACATTCCTGGCCTGTCGAACCCTACTTCTCGGAGGGAACAGTATATACGTCTATAACGTTATATATCCTAACCTAAGGCAACCTAACATCTCGGACGTAACATTTGATAATATTCCAGGCGAGTCGGTCCCTACGTCTCGGTGGTAACATTATATGCGTTTATAACGTTATATATCCTAACCTAAGGCAACCCAGCATCTCGGATGCAATATTTGACAACATTCCTGGCCTGTCGAACCCTACTTCTCGGAGGGAATAGTATATACGTCTATAACGGTGTATATCCTAATCTAAGGCAACCTAATATCTCGGATGCAATATTTGACAACATTCCTGGCCTGTCGAACCTTACTCCTCGGAGGGAACAGTATATACGTCTATAACGTCATATATCCTAACCTAAGGCAACCTAACATCTCGGATGTAACATTTGACAACATTCCAGGCGTGTCGGTTCCTACGTCTCGGTGGTAACGTTACATGATTCTATAACGTTATATATCCTAACCTAAGGCAACCTAACATCTCGGATGCAATATTTGACAACATTCCTGGCCTCTCGAACCCTACTTCACGGAGGGAACAGTATATTCGTCTATAACGTCATATATCCTAACCTAAGGCAAGCTAACATCTCGGATGTAACATTTGACAACATTCCAGGCGTGTCGGTCCCTACGTCTCGGTGGTAACATTACATGCTTCTATAACGTTATATATCCTAACCTAAGGCAACCTAACATCTCGGATGTAACATTTGACAATATTCCAGGCGTGTCGGTCCCTAGGTCTCGGTGGTAACATTACATGCGTCTATAACGGTATATATCCTAATCTAAGGAAACCTAACATCTCGGATGCAATATTTGACAACATTCCTGGCCTGTCGAAACCTGCTCCTTGGAGGGAACAGTATATACGTCTATAACGTCATATATCCTAACCTAAGGCAACCTAACAACTCGGATGTAACATTTGACAACATTCCAGGCGTGTCGGTCCCTACGTCTCGGTGGTAACGTTACATGCGTCTATAACGTTATATATTCTAACCTAAGGCCACCTAACACCTCGGATGTAATATTTGACAACATTCCTGGCGTGTCGAACCGTACTTCTCGGTGGGAACAGTATATACGTCTATAACGGTATATATCCTAATCTAAGGCAACCTAACATCTCGGATGCAATATTTGACAAGATTCCTGGCCTGTCGAACCCTACTTCTCGGAGGGAATAGTATATACGTCTATAACGGTATATATCCTAATCTAAGGCAACCTAACATCTCGGATGCAATATTTGACAACATTACTGGCCTGTCGAACCCTACTTCTCGGAGGGAACAGTATATACGTCTATAACGGTATATATCCTAATCTAAGGCAACCTAACATCTCGGATGTAATATTGGCTACATTCCTGGCCTGTCGAACCCTACTTCACGGAGGGAACAGTATATACGTCTATAACGTCATTTCTCCTAACCTAAGGCAACCTAACATCTCGGATGTAACATTTGACAACATTCCAGGCGTGTGGGTCCCTACGTCTCGGTGGTAACATTACATGCTTCTATAACGTTATATATCCTAACCTAAGGCAACCTAACATCTCGGATGTAACATTTGACAACATTCCAGGCGTGTCGGTCCCTAGGTCTCGGTGGTAACATTACATGCGTCTATAACGTTATATATTCTAACCTAAGGCCACCTAACATCTCGGATGCAATATTTGACAACATTACTGGCCTGTCGAACCCTACTTCTCGGAGGGAACAGTATATACGTCTATAACGGTATATATCCTAATCTAAGGCAACCTAACATCTCGGATGCAATATTTGACAACATTCCTGGCCTGTCGAACCCTACTTCTCGGAGGGAATAGTATATACGTCTATAACGGTATATATCCTAATCTAAGGCAACCTAACATCTCGGATGCAATATTTGACAACATTCCTGGCCTGTCGAACCCTACTTCTCGGAGGGAACAGTATATACGTCTATAACGTTATATATCCTAACCTAAGGCAACCTAACATCTCGGACGTAACATTTGATAATATTCCAGGCGAGTCGGTCCCTACGTCTCGGTGGTAACATTATATGCGTCTATAACGTTATATATCCTAACCTAAGGCAACCTGACAACTCGGATGTAATATTTAACAACATTCCGGGCGCGTCGGATTCTGCTTCTCGGTGGGAGCATTATATGCGTCTATAACGTTGTATGTCCTAATCTAAGGCAACCTAACATCTCGGATGCAATATTTGACAACATTCCTGGCCTGTCGTACCCTACACCTCGGAGGGAACAGTATATACGTCTATAACGTCATATCTCCTAACCTAAGGCAACCTAACATCTCGGATGTAACATTTGACAACATTCCAGGCGTGTCGGTCCCTAGGTCTCGGTGGTAACATTACATGCGTCTATAACGTTATATATTCTAACCTAAGGCCACCTAACATCTCGGATGTAATACTTGACAACATTCCTGGCGTGTCGAACCGTACTTCTCGGTGGGAACAGTATATACGTCTATAACGGTATATATCCTAATCTAAGGCAACCTAACATCTCGGATGCAATATTTGACAACATTCCTGGCCTGTCGAACCCTACTTCTCGGAGGGAATAGTATATACGTCTATAACGGTATATATCCTAATCTACGGCAACCTAACATCTCGGATGCAATATTTGACAACATTCCTGGCCTGTCGAACCCTACTTCTCGGAGGGAACAGTATATACGTCTATAACGTTATATATCCTAACCTAAGGCAACCTAACATCTCGGACGTAACATTTGATAATATTCCAGGCGAGTCGGTCCCTACGTCTCGGTGGTAACATTATATGCGTCTATAACGTTATATATCCTAACCTAAGACAACCTGACAACTCGGATGTAATATTTAACAACATTCCGGGCGCGTCGGATCCTGCTTCTCGGTGGGAGCATTATATGCGTCTATAACGTTGTATGTCCTAATCTAAGGCAACCTAACATCTCGGATGCAATATTTGACAACATTCCGGGCGCGTCGGATCCTGCTTCTCGGTGGGAGCATTATATGCGTCTATAACGTTGTATGTCCTAATCTAAGGCAACCTAACATCTCGGATGCAATATTTGACAACATTCCTGGCCTGTCGTACCCTACTCCTCGGAGGGAACAGTATATACGTCTATAACGTCATATCTCCTAACCTAAGGCAACCTAACATCTCGGATGTAACATTTGACAACATTCCAGGCGTGTCGGTCCCTACGTCTCGGTGGTAACATTACATGCTTCTATAACGTTATATATCCTAACCTAAGGCAACCTAACAGCTCGGATGTAACATTTGACAACATTCCAGGCGTGTCGGTTCCTAGGTCTCGGTGGTAACATTACATGCGTCTATAACGGTATATATCCTAATCTAAGGCAACCTAACATCTCGGATGCAATATTTGACAACATTCCTGGCCTGTCGAACCCTGCTCCTTGGAGGGAACAGTATATACGTCTATAACGTCATATATCCTAATCTAAGGCAACCTAACATCTCGGATGCAATATTTGACAACATTCCTGGCCTGTCGAACCCTACTTCTCGGAGGGAACAGTATATACGTCTATAACGGTATATATCCTAATCTAAGGCAACCTAACATCTCGGATGTAATATTGGCTACATTCCTGGCCTGTCGAACCCTACTTCACGGAGGGAACAGTATATACGTCTATAACGTCATATCTCCTAACCTAAGGCAACCTAACATCTCGGATGTAACATTTGACAACATTCCAGGCGTGTCGGTCCCTACGTCTCGGTGGTAACATTACATGCTTCTATAACGTTATATATCCTAACCTAAGGCAACCTAACAGCTCGGATGTAACATTTGACAACATTCCAGGCGTGTCGGTCCCTACGTCTCGGTGGTAACATTACATGCTTCTATAACGTTATATATCCTAACCTAAGGCAACCTAACAGCTCGGATGTAACATTTGACAACATTCCAGGCGTGTCGGTCCCTAGGTCTCGGTGGTAACATTACATGCGTCTATAACGGTATATATCCTAATCTGAGGCAACCTAACATCTCGGATGCAATATTTGACAACATTCCTGGCCTGTCGAACCCTGCTCCTTGGAGGGAACAGTATATACGTCTATAACGTCATATATCCTAACCTAAGGCAACCTAACATCTCGGATGCAATATTTGACAACATTCCTGGCCTGTCGAACCCTACTTCTCGGAGGGAACAGTATATACGTCTATAACGTTATATATCCTAACCTAAGGCAACCTAACATCTCGGACGTAACATTTGATAATATTCCAGGCGAGTCGGTCCCTACGTCTCGGTGGTAACATTATATGCGTTTATAACGTTATATATCCTAACCTAAGGCAACCCAGCATCTCGGATGCAATATTTGACAACATTCCTGGCCTGTCGAACCCTACTTCTCGGAGGGAATAGTATATACGTCTATAACGGTGTATATCCTAATCTAAGGCAACCTAATATCTCGGATGCAATATTTGACAACATTCCTGGCCTGTCGAACCTTACTCCTCGGAGGGAACAGTATATACGTCTATAACGTCATATATCCTAACCTAAGGCAACCTAACATCTCGGATGTAACATTTGACAACATTCCAGGCGTGTCGGTTCCTACGTCTCGGTGGTAACGTTACATGATTCTATAACGTTATATATCCTAACCTAAGGCAACCTAACATCTCGGATGCAATATTTGACAACATTCCTGGCCTCTCGAACCCTACTTCACGGAGGGAACAGTATATTCGTCTATAACGTCATATATCCTAACCTAAGGCAAGCTAACATCTCGGATGTAACATTTGACAACATTCCAGGCGTGTCGGTCCCTACGTCTCGGTGGTAACATTACATGCTTCTATAACGTTATATATCCTAACCTAAGGCAACCTAACATCTCGGATGTAACATTTGACAATATTCCAGGCGTGTCGGTCCCTAGGTCTCGGTGGTAACATTACATGCGTCTATAACGGTATATATCCTAATCTAAGGAAACCTAACATCTCGGATGCAATATTTGACAACATTCCTGGCCTGTCGAAACCTGCTCCTTGGAGGGAACAGTATATACGTCTATAACGTCATATATCCTAACCTAAGGCAACCTAACAACTCGGATGTAACATTTGACAACATTCCAGGCGTGTCGGTCCCTACGTCTCGGTGGTAACGTTACATGCGTCTATAACGTTATATATTCTAACCTAAGGCCACCTAACACCTCGGATGTAATATTTGACAACATTCCTGGCGTGTCGAACCGTACTTCTCGGTGGGAACAGTATATACGTCTATAACGGTATATATCCTAATCTAAGGCAACCTAACATCTCGGATGCAATATTTGACAAGATTCCTGGCCTGTCGAACCCTACTTCTCGGAGGGAATAGTATATACGTCTATAACGGTATATATCCTAATCTAAGGCAACCTAACATCTCGGATGCAATATTTGACAACATTACTGGCCTGTCGAACCCTACTTCTCGGAGGGAACAGTATATACGTCTATAACGGTATATATCCTAATCTAAGGCAACCTAACATCTCGGATGTAATATTGGCTACATTCCTGGCCTGTCGAACCCTACTTCACGGAGGGAACAGTATATACGTCTATAACGTCATTTCTCCTAACCTAAGGCAACCTAACATCTCGGATGTAACATTTGACAACATTCCAGGCGTGTGGGTCCCTACGTCTCGGTGGTAACATTACATGCTTCTATAACGTTATATATCCTAACCTAAGGCAACCTAACATCTCGGATGTAACATTTGACAACATTCCAGGCGTGTCGGTCCCTAGGTCTCGGTGGTAACATTACATGCGTCTATAACGTTATATATTCTAACCTAAGGCCACCTAACATCTCGGATGCAATATTTGACAACATTACTGGCCTGTCGAACCCTACTTCTCGGAGGGAACAGTATATACGTCTATAACGGTATATATCCTAATCTAAGGCAACCTAACATCTCGGATGCAATATTTGACAACATTCCTGGCCTGTCGAACCCTACTTCTCGGAGGGAATAGTATATACGTCTATAACGGTATATATCCTAATCTAAGGCAACCTAACATCTCGGATGCAATATTTGACAACATTCCTGGCCTGTCGAACCCTACTTCTCGGAGGGAACAGTATATACGTCTATAACGTTATATATCCTAACCTAAGGCAACCTAACATCTCGGACGTAACATTTGATAATATTCCAGGCGAGTCGGTCCCTACGTCTCGGTGGTAACATTATATGCGTCTATAACGTTATATATCCTAACCTAAGGCAACCTGACAACTCGGATGTAATATTTAACAACATTCCGGGCGCGTCGGATTCTGCTTCTCGGTGGGAGCATTATATGCGTCTATAACGTTGTATGTCCTAATCTAAGGCAACCTAACATCTCGGATGCAATATTTGACAACATTCCTGGCCTGTCGTACCCTACACCTCGGAGGGAACAGTATATACGTCTATAACGTCATATCTCCTAACCTAAGGCAACCTAACATCTCGGATGTAACATTTGACAACATTCCAGGCGTGTCGGTCCCTAGGTCTCGGTGGTAACATTACATGCGTCTATAACGTTATATATTCTAACCTAAGGCCACCTAACATCTCGGATGTAATACTTGACAACATTCCTGGCGTGTCGAACCGTACTTCTCGGTGGGAACAGTATATACGTCTATAACGGTATATATCCTAATCTAAGGCAACCTAACATCTCGGATGCAATATTTGACAACATTCCTGGCCTGTCGAACCCTACTTCTCGGAGGGAATAGTATATACGTCTATAACGGTATATATCCTAATCTACGGCAACCTAACATCTCGGATGCAATATTTGACAACATTCCTGGCCTGTCGAACCCTACTTCTCGGAGGGAACAGTATATACGTCTATAACGTTATATATCCTAACCTAAGGCAACCTAACATCTCGGACGTAACATTTGATAATATTCCAGGCGAGTCGGTCCCTACGTCTCGGTGGTAACATTATATGCGTCTATAACGTTATATATCCTAACCTAAGACAACCTGACAACTCGGATGTAATATTTAACAACATTCCGGGCGCGTCGGATCCTGCTTCTCGGTGGGAGCATTATATGCGTCTATAACGTTGTATGTCCTAATCTAAGGCAACCTAACATCTCGGATGCAATATTTGACAACATTCCGGGCGCGTCGGATCCTGCTTCTCGGTGGGAGCATTATATGCGTCTATAACGTTGTATGTCCTAATCTAAGGCAACCTAACATCTCGGATGCAATATTTGACAACATTCCTGGCCTGTCGTACCCTACTCCTCGGAGGGAACAGTATATACGTCTATAACGTCATATCTCCTAACCTAAGGCAACCTAACATCTCGGATGTAACATTTGACAACATTCCAGGCGTGTCGGTCCCTACGTCTCGGTGGTAACATTACATGCTTCTATAACGTTATATATCCTAACCTAAGGCAACCTAACAGCTCGGATGTAACATTTGACAACATTCCAGGCGTGTCGGTTCCTAGGTCTCGGTGGTAACATTACATGCGTCTATAACGGTATATATCCTAATCTAAGGCAACCTAACATCTCGGATGCAATATTTGACAACATTCCTGGCCTGTCGAACCCTGCTCCTTGGAGGGAACAGTATATACGTCTATAACGTCATATATCCTAATCTAAGGCAACCTAACATCTCGGATGCAATATTTGACAACATTCCTGGCCTGTCGAACCCTACTTCTCGGAGGGAACAGTATATACGTCTATAACGGTATATATCCTAATCTAAGGCAACCTAACATCTCGGATGTAATATTGGCTACATTCCTGGCCTGTCGAACCCTACTTCACGGAGGGAACAGTATATACGTCTATAACGTCATATCTCCTAACCTAAGGCAACCTAACATCTCGGATGTAACATTTGACAACATTCCAGGCGTGTCGGTCCCTACGTCTCGGTGGTAACATTACATGCTTCTATAACGTTATATATCCTAACCTAAGGCAACCTAACAGCTCGGATGTAACATTTGACAACATTCCAGGCGTGTCGGTCCCTACGTCTCGGTGGTAACATTACATGCTTCTATAACGTTATATATCCTAACCTAAGGCAACCTAACAGCTCGGATGTAACATTTGACAACATTCCAGGCGTGTCGGTCCCTAGGTCTCGGTGGTAACATTACATGCGTCTATAACGGTATATATCCTAATCTGAGGCAACCTAACATCTCGGATGCAATATTTGACAACATTCCTGGCCTGTCGAACCCTGCTCCTTGGAGGGAACAGTATATACGTCTATAACGTCATATATCCTAACCTAAGGCAACCTAACATCTCGGATGTAACATTTGACAACATTCCAGGCGTGTCGGTCCCTACGTCTCGGTGGTAACGTTACATGCGTCTATTACGTTATATATTCTAACCTACGGCCACCTAACACCTCGGACGTAATATTTGACAACATTCCTGGCGTGTCGAACCGTACTTCTCGGTGGGAACAGTAGATACGTGTATAACGGTATATATCCCAATCTAAGGCAAACTAACTTCTCGAATGCAATATTTGACAACATTCCTGGCCTGTCGAACCCTACTTCTCGGAGGGAATAGTATATACGTCTATAACGGTATATATCCTAATCTAAGGCAACCTAACATCTCGGATGTAATATTTGACAACATTCCTGTCGTGTCGGACCCTACTTCTCGGTGGGAACATTATATACGTCTATAGCGTTATATATCCTAACCTAAGGCAACCTATTATCTCAGACGTAATATTTTCCAACATTCCTGGCGTGTCGGTGCATTCTTTTCGGTGCGAATATTATATACGTCTATAACGGTATATGTCCGAATCTAAGGCAACCTAGCATCTCGGATGCAATATTTGACAACATCCCTGGCCTGTCGAAACCTGCTCCTTGGAGGGAACAGTATATACGTCTATAACGTCATATATCCTAACCTAAGGCAACCTAACAACTCGGATGTAACATTTGACAACATTCCAGGCGTGTCGGTCCCTACGTCTCGGTGGTAACGTTACATGCGTCTATAACGTTATATATTCTAACCTAAGGCCACCTAACACCTCGGATGTAATATTTGACAACATTCCTGGCGTGTCGAACCGTACTTCTCGGTGGGAACAGTATATACGTCTATAACGGTATATATCCTAATCTAAGGCAACCTAACATCTCGGATGCAATATTTGACAAGATTCCTGGCCTGTCGAACCCTACTTCTCGGAGGGAATAGTATATACGTCTATAACGGTATATATCCTAATCTAAGGCAACCTAACATCTCGGATGCAATATTTGACAACATTACTGGCCTGTCGAACCCTACTTCTCGGAGGGAACAGTATATACGTCTATAACGGTATATATCCTAATCTAAGGCAACCTAACATCTCGGATGTAATATTGGCTACATTCCTGGCCTGTCGAACCCTACTTCACGGAGGGAACAGTATATACGTCTATAACGTCATTTCTCCTAACCTAAGGCAACCAAACATCTCGGATGTAACATTTGACAACATTCCAGGCGTGTCGGTCCCTACGTCTCGGTGGTAACATTACATGCTTCTATAACGTTATATATCCTAACCTAAGGCAACCTAACATCTCGGATGTAACATTTGACAACATTCCAGGCGTGTCGGTCCCTAGGTCTCGGTGGTAACATTACATGCGTCTATAACGTTATATATTCTAACCTAAGGCCACCTAACATCTCGGATGTAATACTTGACAACATTCCTGGCGTGTCGAACCGTACTTCTCGGTGGGAACAGTATATACGTCTATAACGGTATATATCCTAATCTAAGGCAACCTAACATCTCGGATGCAATATTTGACAACATTCCTGGCCTGTCGAACCCTACTTCTCGGAGGGAATAGTATATACGTCTATAACGGTATATATCCTAATCTAAGGCAACCTAACATCTCGGATGCAATATTTGACAACATTCCTGGCCTGTCGAACCCTACTTCTCGGAGGGAACAGTATATACGTCTATAACGTTATATATCCTAACCTAAGGCAACCTAACATCTCGGACGTAACATTTGATAATATTCCAGGCGAGTCGGTCCCTACGTCTCGGTGGTAACATTATATGCGTCTATAACGTTATATATCCTAACCTAAGGCAACCTGACAACTCGGATGTAATATTTAACAACATTCCGGGCGCGTCGGATCCTGCTTCTCGGTGGGAGCATTATATGCGTCTATAACGTTGTATGTCCTAATCTAAGGCAACCTAACATCTCGGATGCAATATTTGACAACATTCCGGGCGCGTCGGATCCTGCTTCTCGGTGGGAGCATTATATGCGTCTATAACGTTGTATGTCCTAATCTAAGGCAACCTAACATCTCGGATGCAATATTTGACAACATTCCTGGCCTGTCGTACCCTACTCCTCGGAGGGAACAGTATATACGTCTATAACGTCATATCTCCTAACCTAAGGCAACCTAACATCTCGGATGTAACATTTGACAACATTCCAGGCGTGTCGGTCCCTACGTCTCGGTGGTAACATTACATGCTTCTATAACGTTATATATCCTAACCTAAGGCAACCTAACAGCTCGGATGTAACATTTGACAACATTCCAGGCGTGTCGGTCCCTAGGTCTCGGTGGTAACATTACATGCGTCTATAACGGTATATATCCTAATCTAAGGCAACCTAACATCTCGGATGCAATATTTGACAACATTCCTGGCCTGTCGAACCCTGCTCCTTGGAGGGAACAGTATATACGTCTATAACGTCATATCTCCTAACCTAAGGCAACCTAACATCTCGGATGTAACATTTGACAACATTCCAGGCGTGTCGGTCCCTACGTCTCGGTAGTAACATTACATGCTTCTATAACGTCATATATCCTAACCTAAGGCAACCTAACATCTCGGATGTAACATTTGACAACATTCCAGGCGTGTCGGTCCCTACGTCTCGGTGGTAACGTTACATGCGTCTATTACGTTATATATTCTAACCTACGGCCACCTAACACCTCGGACGTAATATTTGACAACATTCCTGGCGTGTCGAACCGTACTTCTCGGTGGGAACAGTAGATACGTGTATAACGGTATATATCCCAATCTAAGGCAAACTAACTTCTCGAATGCAATATTTGACAACATTCCTGGCCTGTCGAACCCTACTTCTCGGAGGGAATAGTATATACGTCTATAACGGTATATATCCTAATCTAAGGCAACCTAACATCTCGGATGTAATATTTGACAACATTCCTGTCGTGTCGGACCCTACTTCTCGGTGGGAACATTATATACGTCTATAGCGTTATATATCCTAACCTAAGGCAACCTATTATCTCAGACGTAATATTTTCCAACATTCCTGGCGTGTCGGTGCATTCTTTTCGGTGCGAATATTATATACGTCTATAACGGTATATGTCCGAATCTAAGGCAACCTAGCATCTCGGATGCAATATTTGACAACATCCCTGGCCTGTCGAAACCTGCTCCTTGGAGGGAACAGTATATACGTCTATAACGTCATATATCCTAACCTAAGGCAACCTAACAACTCGGATGTAACATTTGACAACATTCCAGGCGTGTCGGTCCCTACGTCTCGGTGGTAACGTTACATGCGTCTATAACGTTATATATTCTAACCTAAGGCCACCTAACACCTCGGATGTAATATTTGACAACATTCCTGGCGTGTCGAACCGTACTTCTCGGTGGGAACAGTATATACGTCTATAACGGTATATATCCTAATCTAAGGCAACCTAACATCTCGGATGCAATATTTGACAAGATTCCTGGCCTGTCGAACCCTACTTCTCGGAGGGAATAGTATATACGTCTATAACGGTATATATCCTAATCTAAGGCAACCTAACATCTCGGATGCAATATTTGACAACATTACTGGCCTGTCGAACCCTACTTCTCGGAGGGAACAGTATATACGTCTATAACGGTATATATCCTAATCTAAGGCAACCTAACATCTCGGATGTAATATTGGCTACATTCCTGGCCTGTCGAACCCTACTTCACGGAGGGAACAGTATATACGTCTATAACGTCATTTCTCCTAACCTAAGGCAACCTAACATCTCGGATGTAACATTTGACAACATTCCAGGCGTGTCGGTCCCTACGTCTCGGTGGTAACATTACATGCTTCTATAACGTTATATATCCTAACCTAAGGCAACCTAACATCTCGGATGTAACATTTGACAACATTCCAGGCGTGTCGGTCCCTAGGTCTCGGTGGTAACATTACATGCGTCTATAACGTTATATATTCTAACCTAAGGCCACCTAACATCTCGGATGTAATACTTGACAACATTCCTGGCGTGTCGAACCGTACTTCTCGGTGGGAACAGTATATACGTCTATAACGGTATATATCCTAATCTAAGGCAACCTAACATCTCGGATGCAATATTTGACAACATTCCTGGCCTGTCGAACCCTACTTCTCGGAGGGAATAGTATATACGTCTATAACGGTATATATCCTAATCTAAGGCAACCTAACATCTCGGATGCAATATTTGACAACATTCCTGGCCTGTCGAACCCTACTTCTCGGAGGGAACAGTATATACGTCTATAACGTTATATATCCTAACCTAAGGCAACCTAACATCTCGGACGTAACATTTGATAATATTCCAGGCGAGTCGGTCCCTACGTCTCGGTGGTAACATTATATGCGTCTATAACGTTATATATCCTAACCTAAGGCAACCTGACAACTCGGATGTAATATTTAACAACATTCCGGGCGCGTCGGATCCTGCTTCTCGGTGGGAGCATTATATGCGTCTATAACGTTGTATGTCCTAATCTAAGGCAACCTAACATCTCGGATGCAATATTTGACAACATTCCGGGCGCGTCGGATCCTGCTTCTCGGTGGGAGCATTATATGCGTCTATAACGTTGTATGTCCTAATCTAAGGCAACCTAACATCTCGGATGCAATATTTGACAACATTCCTGGCCTGTCGTACCCTACTCCTCGGAGGGAACAGTATATACGTCTATAACGTCATATCTCCTAACCTAAGGCAACCTAACATCTCGGATGTAACATTTGACAACATTCCAGGCGTGTCGGTCCCTACGTCTCGGTGGTAACATTACATGCTTCTATAACGTTATATATCCTAACCTAAGGCAACCTAACAGCTCGGATGTAACATTTGACAACATTCCAGGCGTGTCGGTCCCTAGGTCTCGGTGGTAACATTACATGCGTCTATAACGGTATATATCCTAATCTAAGGCAACCTAACATCTCGGATGCAATATTTGACAACATTCCTGGCCTGTCGAACCCTGCTCCTTGGAGGGAACAGTATATACGTCTATAACGTCATATATCCTAATCTAAGGCAACCTAACATCTCGGATGCAATATTTGACAACATTCCTGGCCTGTCGAACCCTACTTCTCGGAGGGAACAGTATATACGTCTATAACGGTATATATCCTAATCTAAGGCAACCTAACATCTCGGATGTAATATTGGCTACATTCCTGGCCTGTCGAACCCTACTTCACGGAGGGAACAGTATATACGTCTATAACGTCATATCTCCTAACCTAAGGCAACCTAACATCTCGGATGTAACATTTGACAACATTCCAGGCGTGTCGGTCCCTACGTCTCGGTGGTAACATTACATGCTTCTATAACGTTATATATCCTAACCTAAGGCAACCTAACATCTCGGATGTAGCATTTGACAACATTCCAGGCGAGTCGGTCCCTACGTCTCGGTGGTAACATTATATGCGTCTATAACGTTATATATCCTAACCTAAGGCAACCTGACAACTCGGATGTAATATTTAACAACATTCCGGGCGCGTCGGATCCTGCTTCTCGGTGGGAGCATTATATGCGTCTATAACGTTGTATGTCCTAATCTAAGGCAACCTAACATCTCGGATGCAATATTTGACAACATTCCGGGCGCGTCGGATCCTGCTTCTCGGTGGGAGCATTATATGCGTCTATAACGTTGTATGTCCTAATCTAAGGCAACCTAACATCTCGGATGCAATATTTGACAACATTCCTGGCCTGTCGTACCCTACTCCTCGGAGGGAACAGTATATACGTCTATAACGTCATATCTCCTAACCTAAGGCAACCTAACATCTCGGATGTAACATTTGACAACATTCCAGGCGTGTCGGTCCCTACGTCTCGGTAGTAACATTACATGCTTCTATAACGTTATATATCCTAACCTAAGGCAACCTAACAGCTCGGATGTAACATTTGACAACATTCCAGGCGTGTCGGTCCCTAGGTCTCGGTGGTAACATTACATGCGTCTATAACGGTATATATCCTAATCTAAGGCAACCTAACATCTCGGATGCAATATTTGACAACATTCCTGGCCTGTCGAACCCTGCTCCTTGGAGGGAACAGTATATACGTCTATAACGTCATATATCCTAATCTAAGGCAACCTAACATCTCGGATGCAATATTTGACAACATTCCTGGCCTGTCGAACCCTACTTCTCGGAGGGAACAGTATATACGTCTATAACGGTATATATCCTAATCTAAGGCAACCTAACATCTCGGATGTAATATTGGCTACATTCCTGGCCTGTCGAACCCTACTTCACGGAGGGAACAGTATATACGTCTATAACGTCATATCTCCTAACCTAAGGCAACCTAACATCTCGGATGTAACATTTGACAACATTCCAGGCGTGTCGGTCCCTACGTCTCGGTGGTAACATTACATGCTTCTATAACGTTATATATCCTAACCTAAGGCAACCTAACATCTCGGATGTAGCATTTGACAACATTCCAGGCGAGTCGGTCCCTACGTCTCGGTGGTAACATTATATGCGTCTATAACGTTATATATCCTAACCTAAGGCAACCTGACAACTCGGATGTAATATTTAACAACATTCCGGGCGCGTCGGATCCTGCTTCTCGGTGGGAACATTATATGCGTCTATAACGTTGTATGTCCTAATCTAAGGCAACCTAACATCTCGGATGCAATATTTGACAACATTCCTGGCCTGTCGAACATTACTCCTCGGAGGGAACAGTATATACGTCTATAACGTCATATATCCTAACCTAATGCAACCTAACATCTCGGATGTAACATTTGACAACATTCCAGGCGTGTCGGTTCCTACGTCTCGGTGGTAACGTTACATGCGTCTATAACGTTATATATCCTAACCTAAGGCAACCTAACATCTCGGATGCAATATTTGACAACATTCCTGGCCTCTCGAACCCTACTTCACGGAGGGAACAGTATATTAGTCTATAACGTCATATATCCTAACATAAGGCAACCTAACATCTCGGATGTAACATTTGACAACATTCCAGGCGTGTCGGTCCCTACGTCTCGGTGGTAACATTACATGCTTCTATGACGTTATATATCCTAACCTAAGGCAACCTAACAGCTCGGATGTAACATTTGACAACATTCCAGGCGTGTCGGTCCCTAGGTCTCGGTGGTAACATTACATGCGTCTATAACGGTATATATCCTAATCTAAGGAAACCTAACATCTCGGATGCAATATTTGACAACATTCCTGGCCTGTCGAAACCTGCTCCTTGGAGGGAACAGTATATACGTCTATAACGTCATATATCCTAACCTAAGGCAACCTAACAACTCGGATGTAACATTTGACAACATTACAGGCATGTCGGTCCCTACGTCTCGGTGGTAACGTTACATGCGTCCATAACGTTATATATTCTAACCTAAGGCCACCTAACACCTCGGATGTAATATTTGACAACATTCCTGGCGTGTCGAACCGTACTTCTCGGTGGGAACAGTATATACGTCTATAACGTTGTATGTCCTAATCTAAGGCAACCTAACATCTCGGATGCAATATTTGACAACATTCCTGGCCTGTCGAACCTTACTTCTCGGAGGGAACAGTATATACGTCTATAACATCATATATCCTAACCTAAGGCAACCTAACATCTCGGATGTAACTTTTGACAACATTCCAGGCGTGTCTGTCCCTACGTCTCGGTGGTAACGTTACATGCGTCTATAACGTCATATATCCTAACCTAAGGCAACCTAACATCTCGGATGAAACATTTGACAACATTCCAGGCGTGTCGGTCCCTACGTCTCGGTGGTAATGTTACATGCGTCTATAACGTTATATATTCTAACCTAAGGCAACCTAACATCTCGGATGTAATATTTGACAACATTCCTGTCGTGTCGGACACTACTTCTCGGTGGGAACATTATATACGTCTATAGCGTTATATATCCTAACCTAAGGCAACCTAACATCTCAGACGTAATATTTTCCAACATTCCTGGCGTGTCGGAGCATTCTTTTCGGTGCGAATATTATATACGTCTATAACGGTATATATCCGAATCTAAGGCAACCTAACATCTCGGATGCAATATTTGACAACATTCCTGGCCTGTCGAACCCTACTTCTCGGAGGGAATAGTATATACGTCTATAACGGTATATATCCTAATCTAAGGCAACCTAACATCTCGGATGCAATATTTGACAACATTCCTGGCCTGTCGAACCCTACTTCTCGGAGGGAACAGTATATACGACTATAACGTTATATATCCTAACCTAAGGCAACCTAACATCTCGGACGTAACATTTGATAATATTCCAGGCGAGTCGGTCCTTACGTCTCGGTGGTAACATTATATGCGTCTATAACGTTATATATCCTAACTTAAGGCAACCTAACATCTCGGATGTAACACTTGACAACAGTCCAGGCGTGTCGGTCCCTACGTCTCGGTGGTAACATTACATGCGTCTGTAACGGTATATATCCTAATCTAAGGCAACCTAACATCTCGGATGCAATATTTGACTACATTCCTGGCCTGTCGAACCATACAGCTCGGAGGGAACAGTATATATGTCTATAACGGTATATATCCTAATCTAAGGCAACCTAACATCTCGGATGCAATATTTGACAACATTCCTGGCCTGTCGAACCCTACTTCTCGAAGGGAACAGAATATACGTCTATAACGTTATATATCCTAACCTAAGGCAACCTAACATCTCGGACGTAACATTTGATAATATTCCAGGCGAGACGGTCCCTACGTCTCGGTGGTAACGTTACATGCGTCTATAACGTTATATATTCTAACCTAAGGCCACCTAACACCTCGGATGTAATATTTGACAACATTCCTGGCGTGTCGAACCGTACTTCTCGGTGGGAACAGTATATACGTCTATAACGGTATATATCCTAATCTAAGGCAACCTAACATCTCGGATGCAATATTTGACAAGATTCCTGGCCTGTCGAACCCTACTTCTCGGAGGGAATAGTATATACGTCTATAACGGTATATATCCTAATCTAAGGCAACCTAACATCTCGGATGCAATATTTGACAACATTACTGGCCTGTCGAACCCTACTTCTCGGAGGGAACAGTATATACGTCTATAACGGTATATATCCTAATCTAAGGCAACCTAACATCTCGGATGTAATATTGGCTACATTCCTGGCCTGTCGAACCCTACTTCACGGAGGGAACAGTATATACGTCTATAACGTCATTTCTCCTAACCTAAGGCAACCTAACATCTCGGATGTAACATTTGACAACATTCCAGGCGTGTCGGTCCCTACGTCTCGGTGGTAACATTACATGCTTCTATAACGTTATATATCCTAACCTAAGGCAACCTAACATCTCGGATGTAACATTTGACAACATTCCAGGCGTGTCGGTCCCTAGGTCTCGGTGGTAACATTACATGCGTCTATAACGTTATATATTCTAACCTAAGGCCACCTAACACCTCGGATGTAATATTTGACAACATTCCTGGCGTGTCGAACCGTACTTCTCGGTGGGAACAGTAGATGCGTGTATAACGGTATATATCCTAATCTAAGGCAAACTAACATCTCGGATGCAATATTTGACAACATTCCTGGCCTGTCGAACCCTACTACTCGGAGGGAATAGTATATACGTCTATAACGGTATATATCCTAATCTAAGGCAACCTAACATCTCGGATGCAATATTTGACAACATTCCTGGCCTGTCGAACCCTACTTCTCGGAGGGAACAGTATATACGTCTATAACGGTATATATCCTAATCTAAGGCAACCTAACATCTCGGATGTAATATTGGCTACATTCCTGGCCTGTCGGACCCTACTTCACGGAGGGAACAGTATATACGTCTATAACGTCATATCTCCTAACCTAAGGCAACCTAACACCTCGGATGTAACATTTGACAACATTCCAGGCGTGTCGGTCCCTACGTCTCGGTGGTAACATTACATGCTTCTATAACGTTATATATCCTAACCTAAGGCAACCTAACATCTCGGATGTAACATTTGACAACATTCCTGGCGCGTCGGATCCTGCTTCTCGGTGGGAACATTATATGCGTCTATAACGTTGTATGTCCTAATCTAAGGCAACCTAACATCTCGGATGCAATATTTGACAACATTCCTGGCCTGTCGAACATTACTCCTCGGAGGGAACAGTATATACGTCTATAACGTCATATATCCTAACCTAATGCAACCTAACATCTCGGATGTAACATTTGACAACATTCCAGGCGTGTCGGTTCCTACGTCTCGGTGGTAACGTTACATGCGTCTATAACGTTATATATCCTAACCTAAGGCAACCTGACAACTCGGATGTAATATTTAACAACATTCCGGGCGCGTCGGATCCTGCTTCTCGGTGGGAGCATTATATGCGTCTATAACGTTGTATGTCCTAATCTAAGGCAACCTAACATCTCGGATGCAATATTTGACAACATTCCTGGCCTGTCGTACCCTACTCCTCGGAGGGAACAGTATATACGTCTATAACGTCATATCTCCTAACCTAAGGCAACCTAACATCTCGGATGTAACATTTGACAACATTCCAGGCGTGTCGGTCCCTACGTCTCGGTGGTAACATTACATGCTTCTATGACGTTATATATCCTAACCTAAGGCAACCTAACAGCTCGGATGTAACATTTGACAACATTCCAGGCGTGTCGGTCCCTAGGTCTCGGTGGTAACATTACATGCGTCTATAACGGTATATATCCTAATCTAAGGAAACCTAACATCTCGGATGCAATATTTGACAACATTCCTGGCCTGTCGAAACCTGCTCCTTGGAGGGAACAGTATATACGTCTATAACGTCATATATCCTAACCTAAGGCAACCTAACAACTCGGATGTAACATTTGACAACATTACAGGCATGTCGGTCCCTACGTCTCGGTGGTAACGTTACATGCGTCCATAACGTTATATATTCTAACCTAAGGCCACCTAACACCTCGGATGTAATATTTGACAACATTCCTGGCGTGTCGAACCGTACTTCTCGGTGGGAACAGTATATACGTCTATAACGTTGTATGTCCTAATCTAAGGCAACCTAACATCTCGGATGCAATATTTGACAACATTCCTGGCCTGTCGAACCTTACTTCTCGGAGGGAACAGTATATACGTCTATAACATCATATATCCTAACCTAAGGCAACCTAACATCTCGGATGTAACTTTTGACAACATTCCAGGCGTGTCTGTCCCTACGTCTCGGTGGTAACGTTACATGCGTCTATAACGTCATATATCCTAACCTAAGGCAACCTAACATCTCGGATGAAACATTTGACAACATTCCAGGCGTGTCGGTCCCTACGTCTCGGTGGTAATGTTACATGCGTCTATAACGTTATATATTCTAACCTAAGGCAACCTAACATCTCGGATGTAATATTTGACAACATTCCTGTCGTGTCGGACACTACTTCTCGGTGGGAACATTATATACGTCTATAGCGTTATATATCCTAACCTAAGGCAACCTAACATCTCAGACGTAATATTTTCCAACATTCCTGGCGTGTCGGAGCATTCTTTTCGGTGCGAATATTATATACGTCTATAACGGTATATATCCGAATCTAAGGCAACCTAACATCTCGGATGCAATATTTGACAACATTCCTGGCCTGTCGAACCCTACTTCTCGGAGGGAATAGTATATACGTCTATAACGGTATATATCCTAATCTAAGGCAACCTAACATCTCGGATGCAATATTTGACAACATTCCTGGCCTGTCGAACCCTACTTCTCGGAGGGAACAGTATATACGACTATAACGTTATATATCCTAACCTAAGGCAACCTAACATCTCGGACGTAACATTTGATAATATTCCAGGCGAGTCGGTCCTTACGTCTCGGTGGTAACATTATATGCGTCTATAACGTTATATATCCTAACTTAAGGCAACCTAACATCTCGGATGTAACACTTGACAACAGTCCAGGCGTGTCGGTCCCTACGTCTCGGTGGTAACATTACATGCGTCTGTAACGGTATATATCCTAATCTAAGGCAACCTAACATCTCGGATGCAATATTTGACTACATTCCTGGCCTGTCGAACCATACAGCTCGGAGGGAACAGTATATATGTCTATAACGGTATATATCCTAATCTAAGGCAACCTAACATCTCGGATGCAATATTTGACAACATTCCTGGCCTGTCGAACCCTACTTCTCGAAGGGAACAGAATATACGTCTATAACGTTATATATCCTAACCTAAGGCAACCTAACATCTCGGACGTAACATTTGATAATATTCCAGGCGAGACGGTCCCTACGTCTCGGTGGTAACGTTACATGCGTCTATAACGTTATATATTCTAACCTAAGGCCACCTAACACCTCGGATGTAATATTTGACAACATTCCTGGCGTGTCGAACCGTACTTCTCGGTGGGAACAGTATATACGTCTATAACGGTATATATCCTAATCTAAGGCAACCTAACATCTCGGATGCAATATTTGACAAGATTCCTGGCCTGTCGAACCCTACTTCTCGGAGGGAATAGTATATACGTCTATAACGGTATATATCCTAATCTAAGGCAACCTAACATCTCGGATGCAATATTTGACAACATTACTGGCCTGTCGAACCCTACTTCTCGGAGGGAACAGTATATACGTCTATAACGGTATATATCCTAACCTAAGGCAACCTAACATCTCGGATGAAACATTTGACAACATTCCAGGCGTGTCGGTCCCTACGTCTCGGTGGTAATGTTACATGCGTCTATAACGTTATATATTCTAACCTAAGGCAACCTAACATCTCGGATGTAATATTTGACAACATTCCTGTCG
The DNA here is from genome assembly GCA_963969225.1 of Xylocopa violacea. Lineage (NCBI taxonomy): Eukaryota > Metazoa > Arthropoda > Insecta > Hymenoptera > Apidae > Xylocopa > Xylocopa violacea. The sequence continues at coordinate 2,160,863 of CAXAJV010000006.1, read as the reverse complement.
TGTCGGACACTACTTCTCGGTGGGAACATTATATACGTCTATAGCGTTATATATCCTAACCTAAGGCAACCTAACATCTCAGACGTAATATTTTCCAACATTCCTGGCGTGTCGGAGCATTCTTTTCGGTGCGAATATTATATACGTCTATAACGGTATATATCCGAATCTAAGGCAACCTAACATCTCGGATGCAATATTTGACAACATTCCTGGCCTGTCGAACCCTACTTCTCGGAGGGAACAGTATATACGACTATAACGTTATATATCCTAACCTAAGGCAACCTAACATCTCGGACGTAACATTTGATAATATTCCAGGCGAGTCGGTCCTTACGTCTCGGTGGTAACATTATATGCGTCTATAACGTTATATATCCTAACTTAAGGCAACCTAACATCTCGGATGTAACACTTGACAACAGTCCAGGCGTGTCGGTCCCTACGTCTCGGTGGTAACATTACATGCGTCTGTAACGGTATATATCCTAATCTAAGGCAACCTAACATCTCGGATGCAATATTTGACTACATTCCTGGCCTGTCGAACCATACAGCTCGGAGGGAACAGTATATACGTCTATAACGGTATATATCCTAATCTAAGGCAACCTAACATCTCGGATGCAATATTTGACAACATTCCTGGCCTGTCGAACCCTACTTCTCGGAGGGAACAGTATATACGTCTATAACGGTATATATCCTAATCTAAGGCAACCTAACATCTCGGATGTAATATTGGCTACATTCCTGGCCTGTCGGACCCTACTTCACGGAGGGAACAGTATATACGTCTATAACGTCATATCTCCTAACCTAAGGCAACCTAACACCTCGGATGTAACATTTGACAACATTCCAGGCGTGTCGGTCCCTACGTCTCGGTGGTAACATTACATGCTTCTATAACGTTATATATCCTAACCTAAGGCAACCTAACATCTCGGATGTAACATTTGACAACATTCCTGGCGCGTCGGATCCTGCTTCTCGGTGGGAACATTATATGCGTCTATAACGTTGTATGTCCTAATCTAAGGCAACCTAACATCTCGGATGCAATATTTGACAACATTCCTGGCCTGTCGAACATTACTCCTCGGAGGGAACAGTATATACGTCTATAACGTCATATATCCTAACCTAATGCAACCTAACATCTCGGATGTAACATTTGACAACATTCCAGGCGTGTCGGTTCCTACGTCTCGGTGGTAACGTTACATGCGTCTATAACGTTATATATCCTAACCTAAGGCAACCTGACAACTCGGATGTAATATTTAACAACATTCCGGGCGCGTCGGATCCTGCTTCTCGGTGGGAGCATTATATGCGTCTATAACGTTGTATGTCCTAATCTAAGGCAACCTAACATCTCGGATGCAATATTTGACAACATTCCTGGCCTGTCGTACCCTACTCCTCGGAGGGAACAGTATATACGTCTATAACGTCATATCTCCTAACCTAAGGCAACCTAACATCTCGGATGTAACATTTGACAACATTCCAGGCGTGTCGGTCCCTACGTCTCGGTGGTAACATTACATGCTTCTATGACGTTATATATCCTAACCTAAGGCAACCTAACAGCTCGGATGTAACATTTGACAACATTCCAGGCGTGTCGGTCCCTAGGTCTCGGTGGTAACATTACATGCGTCTATAACGGTATATATCCTAATCTAAGGAAACCTAACATCTCGGATGCAATATTTGACAACATTCCTGGCCTGTCGAAACCTGCTCCTTGGAGGGAACAGTATATACGTCTATAACGTCATATATCCTAACCTAAGGCAACCTAACAACTCGGATGTAACATTTGACAACATTACAGGCATGTCGGTCCCTACGTCTCGGTGGTAACGTTACATGCGTCCATAACGTTATATATTCTAACCTAAGGCCACCTAACACCTCGGATGTAATATTTGACAACATTCCTGGCGTGTCGAACCGTACTTCTCGGTGGGAACAGTATATACGTCTATAACGTTGTATGTCCTAATCTAAGGCAACCTAACATCTCGGATGCAATATTTGACAACATTCCTGGCCTGTCGAACCTTACTTCTCGGAGGGAACAGTATATACGTCTATAACATCATATATCCTAACCTAAGGCAACCTAACATCTCGGATGTAACTTTTGACAACATTCCAGGCGTGTCTGTCCCTACGTCTCGGTGGTAACGTTACATGCGTCTATAACGTCATATATCCTAACCTAAGGCAACCTAACATCTCGGATGAAACATTTGACAACATTCCAGGCGTGTCGGTCCCTACGTCTCGGTGGTAATGTTACATGCGTCTATAACGTTATATATTCTAACCTAAGGCAACCTAACATCTCGGATGTAATATTTGACAACATTCCTGTCGTGTCGGACACTACTTCTCGGTGGGAACATTATATACGTCTATAGCGTTATATATCCTAACCTAAGGCAACCTAACATCTCAGACGTAATATTTTCCAACATTCCTGGCGTGTCGGAGCATTCTTTTCGGTGCGAATATTATATACGTCTATAACGGTATATATCCGAATCTAAGGCAACCTAACATCTCGGATGCAATATTTGACAACATTCCTGGCCTGTCGAACCCTACTTCTCGGAGGGAACAGTATATACGACTATAACGTTATATATCCTAACCTAAGGCAACCTAACATCTCGGACGTAACATTTGATAATATTCCAGGCGAGTCGGTCCTTACGTCTCGGTGGTAACATTATATGCGTCTATAACGTTATATATCCTAACTTAAGGCAACCTAACATCTCGGATGTAACACTTGACAACAGTCCAGGCGTGTCGGTCCCTACGTCTCGGTGGTAACATTACATGCGTCTGTAACGGTATATATCCTAATCTAAGGCAACCTAACATCTCGGATGCAATATTTGACTACATTCCTGGCCTGTCGAACCATACAGCTCGGAGGGAACAGTATATATGTCTATAACGGTATATATCCTAATCTAAGGCAACCTAACATCTCGGATGCAATATTTGACAACATTCCTGGCCTGTCGAACCCTACTTCTCGAAGGGAACAGAATATACGTCTATAACGTTATATATCCTAACCTAAGGCAACCTAACATCTCGGACGTAACATTTGATAATATTCCAGGCGAGACGGTCCCTACGTCTCGGTGGTAACGTTACATGCGTCTATAACGTTATATATTCTAACCTAAGGCCACCTAACACCTCGGATGTAATATTTGACAACATTCCTGGCGTGTCGAACCGTACTTCTCGGTGGGAACAGTATATACGTCTATAACGGTATATATCCTAATCTAAGGCAACCTAACATCTCGGATGCAATATTTGACAAGATTCCTGGCCTGTCGAACCCTACTTCTCGGAGGGAATAGTATATACGTCTATAACGGTATATATCCTAATCTAAGGCAACCTAACATCTCGGATGCAATATTTGACAACATTACTGGCCTGTCGAACCCTACTTCTCGGAGGGAACAGTATATACGTCTATAACGGTATATATCCTAATCTAAGGCAACCTAACATCTCGGATGTAATATTGGCTACATTCCTGGCCTGTCGAACCCTACTTCACGGAGGGAACAGTATATACGTCTATAACGTCATTTCTCCTAACCTAAGGCAACCTAACATCTCGGATGTAACATTTGACAACATTCCAGGCGTGTCGGTCCCTACGTCTCGGTGGTAACATTACATGCTTCTATAACGTTATATATCCTAACCTAAGGCAACCTAACATCTCGGATGTAACATTTGACAACATTCCAGGCGTGTCGGTCCCTAGGTCTCGGTGGTAACATTACATGCGTCTATAACGTTATATATTCTAACCTAAGGCCACCTAACACCTCGGATGTAATATTTGACAACATTCCTGGCGTGTCGAACCGTACTTCTCGGTGGGAACAGTAGATGCGTGTATAACGGTATATATCCTAATCTAAGGCAAACTAACATCTCGGATGCAATATTTGACAACATTCCTGGCCTGTCGAACCCTACTTCTCGGAGGGAATAGTATATACGTCTATAACGGTATATATCCTAATCTAAGGCAACCTAACATCTCGGATGCAATATTTGACAACATTCCTGGCCTGTCGAACCCTACTTCTCGGAGGGAACAGTATATACGTCTATAACGGTATATATCCTAATCTAAGGCAACCTAACATCTCGGATGTAATATTGGCTACATTCCTGGCCTGTCGGACCCTACTTCACGGAGGGAACAGTATATACGTCTATAACGTCATATCTCCTAACCTAAGGCAACCTAACACCTCGGATGTAACATTTGACAACATTCCAGGCGTGTCGGTCCCTACGTCTCGGTGGTAACATTACATGCTTCTATAACGTTATATATCCTAACCTAAGGCAACCTAACATCTCGGATGTAACATTTGACAACATTCCTGGCGCGTCGGATCCTGCTTCTCGGTGGGAACATTATATGCGTCTATAACGTTGTATGTCCTAATCTAAGGCAACCTAACATCTCGGATGCAATATTTGACAACATTCCTGGCCTGTCGAACATTACTCCTCGGAGGGAACAGTATATACGTCTATAACGTCATATATCCTAACCTAATGCAACCTAACATCTCGGATGTAACATTTGACAACATTCCAGGCGTGTCGGTTCCTACGTCTCGGTGGTAACGTTACATGCGTCTATAACGTTATATATCCTAACCTAAGGCAACCTAACATCTCGGATGCAATATTTGACAACATTCCTGGCCTCTCGAACCCTACTTCACGGAGGGAACAGTATATTAGTCTATAACGTCATATATCCTAACCTAAGGCAACCTAACATCTCGGATGTAACATTTGACAACATTCAAGGCGTGTCGGTCCCTACGTCTCGGTGGTAACATTACATGCTTCTATAACGTTATATATCCTAACCTAAGGCAACCTAACATCTCGGATGTAACATTTGACAACATGCCAGGCGTGTCGGTCCCTAGGTCTCAGTGGTAACATTACATGCGTCTATAACGGTATATATCCTAATCTAAGGAAACCTAACATCTCGGATGCAATATTTGACAACATTCCTGGCCTGTCGAAACCTGCTCCTTGGAGGGAACAGTATATACGTCTATAACGTCATATATCCTAACCTAAGGCAACCTAACAACTCGGATGTAACATTTGACAACATTACAGGCGTGTCGGTCCCTACGTCTCGGTGGTAACGTTACATGCGTCTATAACGTTATATATTCTAACCTAAGGCCACCTAACACCTCGGATGTAATATTTGACAACATTCCTGGCGTGTCGAACCGTACTTCTCGGTGGTAACAGTATATACGTCTATAACGTTGTATGTCCTAATCTAAGGCAACCTAACATCTCGGATGCAATATTTGACAACATTCCTGGCCTGTCGAACCTTACTTCTCGGAGGGAACAGTATATACGTCTATAACATCATATATCCTAACCTAAGGCAACCTAACATCTCGGATGTAACTTTTGACAACATTCCAGGCGTGTCGGTCCCTACGTCTCGGTGGTAACGTTACATGCGTCTATAACGTCATATATCCTAACCTAAGGCAACCTAACATCTCGGATGAAACATTTGACAACATTCCAGGCGTGTCGGTCCCTACGTGTCGGTGGTAATGTTACATGCGTCTATAACGTTATATATTCTAACCTAAGGCCACCTAACACCTCGGATGTAATATTTGACAACATTCCTGGCCTGTCGAACCTTACTTCTCGGAGGGAACAGTATATACGTCTATAACGTCATATATCCTATCCTAAGGTAACCTAACATCTCGGATGTAACATTTGACAACATTCCAGGCGTGTCGGTCCCTAAGTATCGGTGGTAACATTACATGCTTCTATAAAGTTATATATCCTAACCTAATGCAACCTAACATCTCGGATGTAACATTTGACAACATTCCAGGCGTGTCGGTCCCTACGTCTCGGTGGTAACATTATATGCGTCTATAACGTTATATATCCTAATCTAAGGCAACCTAACATCTCGGATGTAATATTTGACAACATTCCTGGCGTGTCGAACCGTACTTCTCGGTGGGAACAGTAGATACGTGTATAACGGTATATATCCTAATCTAAGGCAAACTAACATCTCGGATGCAATATTTGACAACATTCCTGGCCTGTCGAACCCTACTTCTCGGAGGGAACAGTATATACGACTATAACGTTATATATCCTAACCTAAGGCAACCTAACATCTCGGACGTAACATTTGATAATATTCCAGGCGAGTCGGTCCTTACGTCCCGGTGGTAACATTATATGCGTCTATAACGTTATATATCCTAACTTAAGGCAACCTAACATCTCGGATGTAACACTTGACAACATTCCAGGCGTGTCGGTCCCTACGTCTCGGTGGTAACGTTACATGCGTCTATAACGTTATATATCCTAACCTAAGGCAACCTAACATCTCGGATGCAATATTTGACAACATTCCTGGCCTGTCGAAACCTACTTCATGGAGGGAACAGTATATTCGTCTATAACGTCATATATCCTAACCTAAGGCAACTTAACATCTCGGATGTAACATTTGACAACATTTCAGGCTTGTCGGTCCCTACGTCTCGGTGGTAACATTATATACGTCTAGAACGTTATATATCCTAACCTAAGGCAACCTGACATCTCGGATGTAATATTCTACAACATTCCAGGCGTGTCGGACACTACTTCTCGGAGGGAACAGTATATACGCGTATAACGTCATATATCCTAACCTAAGGCAACCTAACATCTCGGATGTAACATTATATGAGTCTATAACGTTATATATCCTAACCTAAGGCAACCTAACATCTCGGATGCAATATTTGACAACATTCCTGGCCTGTCGAACCCTACTTTTCGGAGGGAACAGTATATACGTCTATAACGGTATATATCCTAATCTAAGGCAACCTAATATCTCGTATGTAATATTTGACAACATTCCTGGCGTGTCGGACCCTACTACTCGGTGGGAACATTATATGTGTCTATAACGTTGTATATCCTAATCTAAGGCAACCTATCATCTCAGACGTAATATTTTACGACATTGCTGTTGTGTCGGAGCATACTTTTCGGTGGGAATATTATATGCGTCTATAACGGTCGATATCGTAATCTAAGGCAATCTAACATCTCGGATGTAATATTGGCTACATTCCTGGCCTGTCAAATCCTACTTCACGGAGGGAACAGTATATTCGTCTATAACGTCATATATCCTAACCTAAGGCAACCTAACATCTCGGATGTAACATTTGACAACATTCCAGGCGTGTCGGTCCCTAGGTCTCGGTCGTAACATTACATGCGTCTATAACGGTATATATCCTAATCTAAGGCAACCTAACATCTCGGATGCAGTATTTGACAACATTCCTTGCCTGTCGAACCCTGCTCCTTGGAGGGAACAGTATATACGTCTATAACGTCATATATCCTAGCCTAAGGCAACCTAACATCTCGGATGTAACATTTGACAACATTCCAGGCGTGTCGGTCCCTACGTCTCGGTGGTAACGTTACATGCGTCTATTACGTTATATATTCTAACCTACGGCCACCTAACACCTCGGATGTAATATTTGACAACATTCCTGGCGTGTCGAACCGTACTTCTCGGTGGGAACAGTATATACGTGTATAACGGTATATATCCTAATCTAAGGCAAACTAACATCTCGGATGCAATATTTGACAACATTCCTGGCCTGTCGAACCCTACTTCTCGGAGGGAATAGTATATACGTCTATAACGGTATATATCCTAATCTAAGGCAACCTAACATCTCGGATGCAATATTTGACAACATTCCTGGCCTGTCGAACCCTACTTCTCGGAGGGAACAGTATATACGTCTATAACGGTATATATCCTAATATAAGGCAACCTAACATCTCGGATGTAATATTGGCTACATTCCTGGCCTGTCGAACATTACTCCTCGGAGGGAACAGTATATACGTCTATAACGTCATATATCCTAACCTAATGCAACCTAACATCTCGGATGTAACATTTGACAACATTCCAGGCGTGTCGGTTCCTACGTCTCGGTGGTAACGTTACATGCGTCTATAACGTTATATATCCTAACCTAAGGCAACCTAACATCTCGGATGCAATATTTGACAACATTCCTGGCCTCTCGAACCCTACTTCACGGAGGGAACAGTATATTAGTCTATAACGTCATATACCCTAACCTAAGGCAACCTAACATCTCGGATGTAACATATGACAACATTCAAGGCGTGTCGGTCCCTACGTCTCGGTGGTAACATTACATGCTTCTATAACGTTATATATCCTAACCTAAAGCAACCTAACATCTCGGATGTAACATTTGACAACATTACAGGTGTGTCGGTCCCTACGTCTCGGTGGTAACGTTACATGCGTCTATAACGTTATATATTCTAACCTAAGGCCACCTAACACCTCGGATGTAATATTTGACAACATTCCTGGCGTGTCGAACTGTACTTCTCGGTGGGAACAGTATATACGTCTACAACGGTATATATCCGAATCTAAGGCAACCTAACATCTCGGATGCAATATTTGACAACATTCCTGGCCTGTCGAACCCTACTTCTCGGAGGGAATAGTATATACGTCTATAACGGTGTATATCCTAATCTAAGGCAACCTAACATCTCGGATGCAATATTTGACAACATTCCTGGCCTGTCGAACCCTACTTCTCGGAGGGAACAGTATATACGTCTATAACGTTATATATCCTAACCTAAGGCAACCTAACATCTCGGACGTAACATTTGATAATATTCCAGGCGAGTCGGTCCTTACGTCTCGGTGGTAACATTATATGCGTCTATAACGTTATATATCCTAACTTAAGGCAACCTAACATCTCGGATGTAACATTTGACAACATTCCAGTCGTGTCGGTCCCTACGTCTCGGTGGTAATGTTACATGCGTCTATAACGTTATATATTCTAACCTAAGGCCACCTAACACCTCGGATGTAATATTTGACAACATTCCTGGCCTGTCGAACCTTACTTCTCGGAGGGAATAGTATATACGTCTATAACGGTGTATATCCTAATCTAAGGCAACCTAACATCTCGGATGCAATATTTGACAACATTCCTGGCCTGTCGAACCTTACTTCTCGGAGAGAACAGTATATACGTCTATAACGTCATATATCCTAACCTAAGGCAACCTAACATCTCGGATGTAACATTTGACAACATTCCAGGCGTGTCGGTCCCTACGTCTCGGTGGTAACATTACATGCTTCTATAAAGTTATATATCCTAACCTAATGCAACCTAACATCTCGGATGTAACATTTGACAACATTCCAGGCGTGTCGGTCCCTACGTCTCGGTGGTAACATTATATGCGTCTATAACGTTATATATCCTAATCTAAGGCAACCTAACATCTCGGATGTAATATTTGACAACATTCCTGTCGTGTCGGACCCTACTTCTCGGTGGGAACATTATATACGTCTATAGCGTTATATATCCTAACCTAAGGCAACCTATTATCTCAGACGTAACATTTTCCAACATTCCTGGCGTGTCGGAGCATTCTTTTCGGTGCGAATATTATATACGTCTACAACGGTATATATCCGAATCTAAGGCAACCTAACATCTCGGATGCAATATTTGACAACATTCCTGGCCTGTCGAACCCTACTTCTCGGAGGGAATGGTATATACGTCTATAACGGTGTATATCCTAATCTAAGGCAACCTAACATCTCGGATGCAATATTTGACAACATTCCTGGCCTGTCGAACCCTACTTCTCGGAGGGAACAGTATATACGTCTATAACGTTATATATCCTAACCTAAGGCAACCTAACATCTCGGACGTAACATTTGATAATATTCCAGGCGAGTCGGTCCTTACGTCTCGGTGGTAACATTATATGCGTCTATAACGTTATATATCCTAACTTAAGGCAACCTAACATCTCGGATGTAACATTTGACAACATTCCAGTCGTGTCGGTCCCTACGTCTCGGTGGTAATGTTACATGCGTCTATAACGTTATATATTCTAACCTAAGGCCACCTAACACCTCGGATGTAATATTTGACAACATTCCTGGCCTGTCGAACCTTACTTCTCGGAGGGAATAGTATATACGTCTATAACGGTGTATATCCTAATCTAAGGCAACCTAACATCTCGGATGCAATATTTGACAACATTCCTGGCCTGTCGAACCCTACTTCTCGGAGGGAACAGTATATACGTCTATAACGTTATATATCCTAACCTAAGGCAACCTAACATCTCGGACGTAACATTTGATAATATTCCAGGCGAGTCGGTCCTTACGTCTCGGTGGTAACATTATATGCGTCTATAACGTTATATATCCCAACCTAAGGCAACCTAACATCTCGGACGTAACATTTGATAATATTCCAGGCGAGTCGGTCCTTACGTCTCGGTGGTAACATTATATGCGTCTATAACGTTATATATCCTAACTTAAGGCAACCTAACATCTCGGATGTAACATTTGACAACAGTCCAGGCGTGTCGGTCCCTACGTCTCGGTGGTAACATTACATGCGTCTGTAACGGTATATATCCTAATCTAAGGCAACCTAACATCTCGGATGCAATATTTGACTACATTCCTGGCCTGTCGAACCATACAGCTCGGAGGGAACTGTATATATGTCTATAACGGTATATATCCTAGTCTAAGGCAACCTAACATCTCGGATGCAATATTTGACAACATTCCTGGCCTGTCGAACCCTACTTCTCGGAGGGAACAGTATATTCGTCTATAACGTCATATATCCTAACCTAAGGCAACTTAACATCTCGGATGTAACATTTGACAACATTTCAGGCTTGTCGGTCCCTACGTCTCGGTGGTAACATTATATACGTCTAGAACGTTATATATCCTAACCTAAGGCAACCTGACATCTCGGATGTAATATTCTACAACATTCCAGGCGTGTCGGACACTACTTCTCGGAGGGAACAGTATATACGCGTATAACGTCATATATCCTAACCTAAGGCAACCTAACATCTCGGATGTAACATTATATGCGTCTATAACGTTATATATCCTAACCTAAGGCAACCTAACATCTCGGATGCAATATTTGACAACATTCCTGGCCTGTCGAACCCTACTTTTCGGAGGGAACAGTATATACGTCTATAACGGTATATATCCTAATCTAAGGCAACCTAACATCTCGTATGTAATATTTGACAACATTCCTGGCGTGTCGGACCCTACTACTCGGTGGGAACATTATATGTGTCTATAACGTTGTATATCCTAATCTAAGGCAACCTATCATCTCAGACGTAATATTTTACGACATTGCTGTTGTGTCGGAGCATACTTTTCGGTGGGAATATTATATGCGTCTATAACGGTCGATATCGTAATCCAAGGCAATCTAACATCTCGGATGTAATATTGGCTACATTCCTGGCCTGTCAAATCCTACTTCACGGAGGGAACAGTATATTCGTCTATAACGTCATATATCCTAACCTAAGGCAACTTAACATCTCGGATGTAACATTTTACAACATTCCAGGCTTGTCGGTCCCTACGTCTCGGTGGTAACATTATATACGTCTATAACGTTATATATCCTAACCTAAGGCAACCTGACATCTCGGATGTAATATTCTACAACATTCCAGGCGTGTCGGACACTACTTCTCGGAGGGAACAGTATATACGCTTATAACGTCATATATCCTAACCTAAGGCAACCTAACATCTCGGATGTAACATTATATGAGTCTATAACGTTATATATCCTAACCTAAGGCAACCTAACATCTCGGATGCAATATTTGACAACATTCCTGGCGTGTCGGACCCTACTACTCGGTGGGAACATTATATGTGTCTATAACGTTGTATATCCTAATCTAAGGCAACCTATCATCTCAGACGTAATATTTTACGACATTGCTGTTGTGTCGGAGCATACTTTTCGGTGGGAATATTATATGCGTCTATAACGGTCGATATCGTAATCTAAGGCAATCTAACATCTCGGATGTAATATTGGCTACATTCCTGGCCTGTCAAATCCTACTTCACGGAGGGAACAGTATATTCGTCTATAACGTCATATATCCTAACCTAAGGCAACCTAACATCTCGGATGTAACATTTGACAACATTCCAGGCGTTTCGGTCCCTAGGTCTCGGTGGTAACATTACATGCGTCTATAACGGTATATATCCTAATCTAAGGCAACCTAACATCTCGGATGCAATATTTGACAACATTCCTGGCCTGTCGAACCCTGCTCCTTGGAGGGAACAGTATATACGTCTATAACGTCATATATCCTAGCCTAAGGCAACCTAACATCTCGGATGTAACATTTGACAACATTCCAGGCGTGTCGGTCCCTACGTCTCGGTGGTAACGTTACATGCGTCTATTACGTTATATATTCTAACCTACGGCCACCTAACACCTCGGATGTAATATTTGACAACATTCCTGGCGTGTCGAACCGTACTTCTCGGTGGGAACAGTATATACGTGTATAACGGTATATATCCTAATCTAAGGCAAACTAACATCTCGGATGCAATATTTGACAACATTCCTGGCCTGTCGAACCCTACTTCTCGGAGGGAATAGTATATACGTCTATAACGGTATATATCCTAATCTAAGGCAACCTAACATCTCGGATGCAATATTTGACAACATTCCTGGCCTGTCGAACCCTACTTCTCGGAGGGAACAGTATATACGTCTATAACGGTATATATCCTAATCTAAGGCAACCTAACATCTCGGATGTAATATTGGCTACATTCCTGGCCTGTCGAACCCTACTTCACGGAGGGAACAGTATATACGTCTATAACGTCATATCTCCTAACCTAAGGCAACCTAACATCTCGGATGTAACATTTGACAACATTCCAGGCGTGTCGGTCCCTACGTCTCGGTGGTAACATTACATGCTTCTATAACGTTATATATCCTAACCTAAGGCAACCTAACATCTCGGATGTAACATTTCACAACATTCCAGGCGTGGAGGTCCCTAGGTCTCGGTGGTAACATTACATGCGTCTATAACGGGATATATCCTAATCTAAGGCAACCTAACATCTCGGATGCAATATTTGACAACATTCCTGGCCTGTCGAACCTTACTTCTCGGAGGGAACAGTATATACGTCTATAACGTCATATATCCTAACCTAAGGCAACCTAACTTCTCGGACGTAACATTTGACAACATTCCAGGCGTGTCGGTCCCTACGTCTCGGTGGTAACATTATATGCGTCTATAACGTTATATATCCTAACCTAAGGTAACCTAACAACTCGGATGTAATATTTGACAACATTCCTGGCGCGTCGGATCCTGCTTCTCGGTGGGAACATTATATGCGTCTATAACGTTGTATGTCCTAATCTAAGGCAACCTAACATCTCGGATGCAATATTTGACAACATTCCTGGCCTGTCGAACATTACTCCTCGGAGGGAACAGTATATACGTCTATAACGTCATATATCCTAACCTAATGCAACCTAATATCTCGGATGTAACATTTGACAACATTCCAGGCGTGTCGGTTCCTACGTCTCGGTGGTAACGTTACATGCGTCTATAACGTTATATATCCTAACCTAAGGCAACCTAACATCTCGGATGCAATATCTGACAACATTCCTGGCCTCTCGAACCCTACTTCACGGAGGGAACAGTATATTAGTCTATAACGTCATATATCCTAACCTAAGGCAACCTAACATCTCGGATGTACCATTTGACAACATTCAAGGCGTGTCGGTCCCTACGTCTCGGTGGTAACATTACATGCTTCTATAACGTTATATATCCTAACCTAAAGCAACCTAACATCTCGGATGTAACATTTGACAACATTCCAGGCGTGTCGGTCCCTAGGTCTCGGTGGTAACATTACATGCGTCTATAACGGTATATATCCTAATCTAAGGAAACCTAACATCTCGGATGCAATATTTGACAACATTCCTGGCCTGTCGAACCTTACTTCTCGGAGGGAACAGTATATACGTCTATAACGTCATATATCCTAACCTAAGGCAACCTAACATCTCGGATGTAACATTTGACAACATTCCAGGCGTGTCGGGCCCTACGTCTCGGTGGTAACATTACATGCTTCTATAAAGTTATATATCCTAACCTAATGCAACCTAACATCTCGGATGTAACATTTGACAAGATTCCAGGCGTGTCGGTCCCTACGTCTCGGTGGTAACATTATATGCGTCTATAACGTTATATATCCTAATCTAAGGCAACCTAACATCTCGGATGTAATATTTGACAACATTCCTGTCGTGTCGGACCCTACTTCTCGGTGGGAACATTATATACGTCTATAGCGTTATATATCCTAACCTAAGGCAACCTATTATCTCAGACGTAATATTTTCCAACATTCCTGGCGTGTCGGAGCATTCTTTTCGGTGCGAATATTATATACGTCTACAACGGTATATATCCGAATCTAAGGCAACCTAACATCTCGGATGCAATATTTGACAACATTCCTGGCCTGTCGAACCCTACTTCTCGGAGGGAATAGTATATACGTCTATAACGGTGTATATCCTAATCTAAGGCAACCTAACATCTCGGATGCAATATTTGACAACATTCCTGGCCTGTCGAACCCTACTTCTCGGAGGGAACAGTATATACGTCTATAACGTTATATATCCTAACCTAAGGCAACCTAACATCTCGGACGTAACATTTGATAATATTCCAGGCGAGTCGGTCCTTACGTCTCGGTGGTAACATTATATGCGTCTATAACGTTATATATCCTAACTTAAGGCAACCTAACATCTCGGATGTAGCATTTGACAACATTCCAGGCGAGTCGGTCCCTACGTCTCGGTGGTAACATTATATGCGTCTATAACGTTATATATCCTAACCTAAGGCAACCTGACAACTCGGATGTAATATTTAACAACATTCCGGGCGCGTCGGATCCTGCTTCTCGGTGGGAACATTATATGCGTCTATAACGTTGTATGTCCTAATCTAAGGCAACCTAACATCTCGGATGCAATATTTGACAACATTCCTGGCCTGTCGAACATTACTCCTCGGAGGGAACAGTATATACGTCTATAACGTCATATATCCTAACCTAATGCAACCTAACATCTTGGATGTAACATTTGACAACATTCCAGGCGTGTCGGTTCCTACGTCTCGGTGGTAACGTTACATGCGTCTATAACGTTATATATCCTAACCTAAGGCAACCTAACATCTCGGATGCAATATTTGACAACATTCCTGGCCTCTCGAACCCTACATCACGGAGGGAACAGTATATTAGTCTATAACGTCATATATCCTAACCTAAGGCAACCTAACATCTCGGATGTAACATTTGACAACATTCAAGGCGTGTCGGTCCCTACGTCTCGGTGGTAACATTACATGCTTCTATAACGTTATATATCCTAACCTAAGGCAAGCTAACATCTCGGATGTAGCATTTGACAACATTCCAGGCGAGTCGGTCCCTACGTCTCGGTGGTAACATTATATGCGTCTATAACGTTATATATCCTAACCTAAGGCAACCTGACAACTCGGATGTAATATTTAACAACATTCCGGGCGCGTCGGATCCTGCTTCTCGGTGGGAGCATTATATGCGTCTATAACGTTGTATGTCCTAATCTAAGGCAACCTAACATCTCGGATGCAATATTTGACAACATTCCTGGCCTGTCGTACCCTACTCCTCGGAGGGAACAGTATATACGTCTATAACGTCATATCTCCTAACCTAAGGCAACCTAACATCTCGGATGTAACATTTGACAACATTCCAGGCGTGTCGGTCCCTACGTCTCGGTGGTAACATTACATGCTTCTATAACGTTATATATCCTAACCTAAGGCAACCTAACAGCTCGGATGTAACATTTGACAACATTCCAGGCGTGTCGGTCCCTAGGTCTCGGTGGTAACATTACATGCGTCTATAACGGTATATATCCTAATCTAAGGCAACCTAACATCTCGGATGCAATATTTGACAACATTCCTGGCCTGTCGAACCCTGCTCCTTGGAGGGAACAGTATATACGTCTATAACGTCATATATCCTAACCTAAGGCAACCTAACATCTCGGATGTAACATTTGACAACATTCCAGGCGTGTCGGTCCCTACGTCTCGGTGGTAACGTTACATGCGTCTATTACGTTATATATTCTAACCTACGGCCACCTAACACCTCGGATGTAATATTTGACAACATTCCTGGCGTGTCGAACCGTACTTCTCGGTGGGAACAGTAGATACGTGTATAACGGTATATATCCTAATCTAAGGCAAACTAACATCTCGGATGCAATATTTGACAACATTCCTGGCCTGTCGAACCCTACTTCTCGGAGGGAATAGTATATACGTCTATAACGGTATATATCCTAATCTAAGGCAACCTAACATCTCGGATGCAATATTTGACAACATTCCTGGCCTGTCGAACCCTACTTCTCGGAGGGAACAGTATATACGTCTATAACGGTATATATCCTAATCTAAGGCAACCTAACATCTCGGATGTAATATTGGCTACATTCCTGGCCTGTCGAACCCTACTTCACGGAGGGAACAGTATATACGTCTATAACGTCATATCTCCTAACCTAAGGCAACCTAACATCTCGGATGTAACATTTGACAACATTCCGGGCGAGTCGGTCCCTACGTCTCGGTGGTAACATTACATGCTTCTATAACGTTATATATCCTAACCTAAGGCAACCTAACATCTCGGATGTAACATTTGACAACATTCCAGGCGTGGAGGTCCCTAGGTCTCGGTGGTAACATTACATGCGTCTATAACGGTATATATCCTAATCTAAGGCAACCTAACATCTCGGATGCAATATTTGACAACATTCCTGGCCTGTCGAACCTTACTTCTCGGAGGGAACAGTATATACGTCTATAACGTCATATATCCTAACCTAAGGCAACCTAACTTCTCGGACGTAACATTTGACAACATTCCAGGCGTGTCGGTCCCTACGTCTCGGTGGTAACATTATATGCGTCTATAACGTTATATATCCTAACCTAAGGTAACCTAACAACTCGGATGTAATATTTGACAACATTCCTGGCGCGTCGGATCCTGCTTCTCGGTGGGAACATTATATGCGTCTATAACGTTGTATGTCCTAATCTAAGGCAACCTAACATCTCGGATGCAATATTTGACAACATTCCTGGCCTGTCGAACATTACTCCTCGGAGGGAACAGTATATACGTCTATAACGTCATATATCCTAACCTAATGCAACCTAACATCTCGGATGTAACATTTGACAACATTCCAGGCGTGTCGGTTCCTACGTCTCGGTGGTAACGTTACATGCGTCTATAACGTTATATATCCTAACCTAAGGCAACCTAACATCTCGGATGCAATATTTGACAACATTCCTGGCCTCTCGAACCCCACTTCACGGAGGGAACAGTATATTAGTCTATAACGTCATATATCCTAACCTAAGGCAACCTAACATCTCGGATGTAACATTTGACAACATTCAAGGCGTGTCGGTCCCTACGTCTCGGTGGTAACATTACATGCTTCTATAACGTTATATATCCTAACCTAAGGCAACCTAACATCTCGGATGTAGCATTTGACAACATTCCAGGCGTGTCGGTCCCTAGGTCTCAGTGGTAACATTACATGCGTCTATAACGGTATATATCCTAATCTAAGGAAACCTAACATCTCGGATGCAATATTTGACAACATTCCTGGCCTGTCGAAACCTGCTCCTTGGAGGGAACAGTATATACGTCTATAACGTCATATATCCTAACCTAAGGCAACATAACAACTCGGATGTAACATTTGACAACATTACAGGCATGTCGGTCCCTACGTCTCGGTGGTAACGTTACATGCGTCCATAACGTTATATATTCTAACCTAAGGCCACCTAACACCTCGGATGTAATATTTGACAACATTCCTGGCGTGTCGAACCGTACTTCTCGGTGGGAACAGTATATACGTCTATAACGTTGTATGTCCTAATCTAAGGCAACCTAACATCTCGGATGCAATATTTGACAACATTCCTGGCCTGTCGAACCTTACTTCTCGGAGGGAACAGTATATACGTCTATAACATCATATATCCTAACCTAAGGCAACCTAACATCTCGGATGTAACTTTTGACAACATTCCAGGCGTGTCTGTCCCTACGTCTCGGTGGTAACGTTACATGCGTCTATAACGTCATATATCCTAACCTAAGGCAACCTAACATCTCGGATGAAACATTTGACAACATTCCAGGCGTGTCGGTCCCTACGTCTCGGTGGTAATGTTACATGCGTCTATAACGTTATATATTCTAACCTAAGGCCACCTAACACCTCGGATGTAATATTTGACAACATTCCTGGCCTGTCGAACCTTACTTCTCGGAGGGAACAGTATATACGTCTATAACGTCATATATCCTAACCTAAGGTAAGCTAACATCTCGGATGTAACATTTGACAACATTCCAGGCGTGTCGGTCCCTACGTATCGGTGGTAACATTACATGCTTCTATAAAGTTATATATCCTAACCTAATGCAACCTAACATCTCGGATGTAACATTTGACAACATTCCAGGCGTGTCGGTCCCTACGTCTCGGTGGTAACATTATATGCGTCTATAACGTTATATATCCTAATCTAAGGCAACCTAACATCTCGGATGTAATATTTGCCAACATTCCTGTCGTGTCGGACACTACTTCTCGGTGGGAACATTATATACGTCTATAGCGTTATATATCCTAACCTAAGGCAACCTAACATCTCAGACGTAATATTTTCCAACATTCCTGGCGTGTCGGAGCATTCTTTTCGGTGCGAATATTATATACGTCTATAACGGTATATATCCGAATCTAAGGCAACCTAACATCTCGGATGCAATATTTGACAACATTCCTGGCCTGTCGAACCCTACTTCTCGGAGGGAATAGTATATACGTCTATAACGGTGTATATCCTAATCTGAGGCAACCTAACATCTCGGATGCAATATTTGACAACATTCCTGGCCTGTCGAACCCTGCTCCTTGGAGGGAACAGTATATACGTCTATAACGTCATATATCCTAACCTAAGGCAACCTAACATCTCGGATGTAACACTTGACAACAGTCCAGGCGTGTCGGTCCCTACGTCTCGGTGGTAACATTACATGCGTCTGTAACGGTATATATCCTAATCTAAGGCAACCTAACATCTCGGATGCAATATTTGACTACATTCCTGGCCTGTCGAACCATACAGCTCGGAGGGAACAGTATATATGTCTATAACGGTATATATCCTAATCTAAGGCAACCTAACATCTCGGATGCAATATTTGACAACATTCCTGGCCTGTCGAACCCTACTTCTCGAAGGGAACAGAATATACGTCTATAACGTTATATATCCTAACCTAAGGCAACCTAACATCTCGGACGTAACATTTGATAATATTCCAGGCGAGACGGTCCCTACGTCTCGGTGGTAACGTTACATGCGTCTATAACGTTATATATTCTAACCTAAGGCCACCTAACACCTCGGATGTAATATTTGACAACATTCCTGGCGTGTCGAACCGTACTTCTCGGTGGGAACAGTATATACGTCTATAACGGTATATATCCTAATCTAAGGCAACCTAACATCTCGGATGCAATATTTGACAAGATTCCTGGCCTGTCGAACCCTACTTCTCGGAGGGAATAGTATATACGTCTATAACGGTATATATCCTAATCTAAGGCAACCTAACATCTCGGATGCAATATTTGACAACATTACTGGCCTGTCGAACCCTACTTCTCGGAGGGAACAGTATATACGTCTATAACGGTATATATCCTAATCTAAGGCAACCTAACATCTCGGATGTAATATTGGCTACATTCCTGGCCTGTCGAACCCTACTTCACGGAGGGAACAGTATATACGTCTATAACGTCATTTCTCCTAACCTAAGGCAACCTAACATCTCGGATGTAACATTTGACAACATTCCAGGCGTGTCGGTCCCTACGTCTCGGTGGTAACATTACATGCTTCTATAACGTTATATATCCTAACCTAAGGCAACCTAACATCTCGGATGTAACATTTGACAACATTCCAGGCGTGTCGGTCCCTAGGTCTCGGTGGTAACATTACATGCGTCTATAACGTTATATATTCTAACCTAAGGCCACCTAACATCTCGGATGTAATATTTGACAACATTCCTGGCGTGTCGAACCGTACTTCTCGGTGGGAACAGTATATACGTCTATAACGGTATATATCCTAATCTAAGGCAACCTAACATCTCGGATGCAATATTTGACAACATTCCTGGCCTGTCGAACCCTACTTCTCGGAGGGAATAGTATATACGTCTATAACGGTATATATCCTAATCTAAGGCAACCTAACATCTCGGATGCAATATTTGACAACATTCCTGGCCTGTCGTACCCTACTCCTCGGAGGGAACAGTATATACGTCTATAACGTCATATATCCTAACCTAAGGCAACCTAACATCTCGGATGTAACATTTGACAACATTCCAGGCGTGTCGGTCCCTACGTCTCGGTGGTAACGTTACATGCGTCTATTACGTTATATATTCTAACCTACGGCCACCTAACACCTCGGATGTAATATTTGACAACATTCCTGGCGTGTCGAACCGTACTTCTCGGTGGGAACAGTAGATACGTGTATAACGGTATATATCCTAATCTAAGGCAAACTAACATCTCGGATGCAATATTTGACAACATTCCTGGCCTGTCGAACCCTACTTCTCGGAGGGAATAGTATATACGTCTATAACGGTATATATCCTAATCTAAGGCAACCTAACATCTCGGATGCAATATTTGACAACATTCCTGGCCTGTCGAACCCTACTTCTCGGAGGGAACAGTATATACGTCTATAACGGTATATATCCTAATCTAAGGCAACCTAACATCTCGGATGTAATATTGGCTACATTCCTGGCCTGTCGGACCCTACTTCACGGAGGGAACAGTATATACGTCTATAACGTCATATCTCCTAACCTAAGGCAACCTAACACCTCGGATGTAACATTTGACAACATTCCAGGCGTGTCGGTCCCTACGTCTCGGTGGTAACATTACATGCTTCTATAACGTTATATATCCTAACCTAAGGCAACCTAACATCTCGGATGTAACATTTGACAACATTCCAGGCGTGGAGGTCCCTAGGTCTCGGTGGTAACATTACATGCGTCTATAACGGTATATATCCGAATCTAAGGCAACCTAACATCTCGGATGCAATATTTGACAACATTCCTGGCCTGTCGAACCCTACTTCTCGGAGGGAATAGTATATACGTCTATAACGGTGTATATCCTAATCTAAGGCAACCTAACATCTCGGATGCAATATTTGACAACATTCCTGGCCTGTCGAACCCTGCTCCTTGGAGGGAACAGTATATACGTCTATAACGTCATATATCCTAACCTAAGGCAACCTAACATCTCGGATGTAACATTTGACAACATTCCAGGCGTGTCGGTCCCTACGTCTCGGTGGTAACATTATATGCGTCTATAACGTTATATATCCTAACCTAAGGTAACCTAACAACTCGGATGTAATATTTGACAACATTCCTGGCGCGTCGGATCCTGCTTCTCGGTGGGAACATTATATGCGTCTATAACGTTGTATGTCCTAATCTAAGGCAACCTAACATCTCGGATGCAATATTTGACAACATTCCTGGCCTGTCGAACATTACTCCTCGGAGGGAACAGTATATACGTCTATAACGTCATATATCCTAACCTAATGCAACCTAACATCTCGGATGTAACATTTGACAACATTCCAGGCGTGTCGGTCCCTAGGTCTCGGTGGTAACATTACATGCGTCTATAACGGTATATATCCTAATCTAAGGAAACCTAACATCTCGGATGCAATATTTGACAACATTCCTGGCCTGTCGAACCTTACTTCTCGGAGGGAACAGTATATACGTCTATAACGTCATATATCCTAACCTAAGGCAACCTAACATCTCGGATGTAACATTTGACAACATTCCAGGCGTGTCGGGCCCTACGTCTCGGTGGTAACATTACATGCTTCTATAAAGTTATATATCCTAACCTAATGCAACCTAACATCTCGGATGTAACATTTGACAAGATTCCAGGCGTGTCGGTCCCTACGTCTCGGTGGTAACATTATATGCGTCTATAACGTTATATATCCTAATCTAAGGCAACCTAACATCTCGGATGTAATATTTGACAACATTCCTGTCGTGTCGGACCCTACTTCTCGGTGGGAACATTATATACGTCTATAGCGTTATATATCCTAACCTAAGGCAACCTATTATCTCAGACGTAATATTTTCCAACATTCCTGGCGTGTCGGAGCATTCTTTTCGGTGCGAATATTATATACGTCTACAACGGTATATATCCGAATCTAAGGCAACCTAACATCTCGGATGCAATATTTGACAACATTCCTGGCCTGTCGAACCCTACTTCTCGGAGGGAATAGTATATACGTCTATAACGGTGTATATCCTAATCTAAGGCAACCTAACATCTCGGATGCAATATTTGACAAGATTCCTGGCCTGTCGAACCCTACTTCTCGGAGGGAATAGTATATACGTCTATAACGGTATATATCCTAATCTAAGGCAACCTAACATCTCGGATGCAATATTTGACAACATTACTGGCCTGTCGAACCCTACTTCTCGGAGGGAACAGTATATACGTCTATAACGGTATATATCCTAATCTAAGGCAACCTAACATCTCGGATGTAATATTGGCTACATTCCTGGCCTGTCGAACCCTACTTCACGGAGGGAACAGTATATACGTCTATAACGTCATTTCTCCTAACCTAAGGCAACCTAACATCTCGGATGTAACATTTGACAACATTCCAGGCGTGTCGGTCCCTACGTCTCGGTGGTAACATTACATGCTTCTATAACGTTATATATCCTAACCTAAGGCAACCTAACATCTCGGATGTAACATTTGACAACATTCCAGGCGTGTCGGTCCCTAGGTCTCGGTGGTAACATTACATGCGTCTATAACGTTATATATTCTAACCTAAGGCCACCTAACATCTCGGATGTAATATTTGACAACATTCCTGGCGTGTCGAACCGTACTTCTCGGTGGGAACAGTATATACGTCTATAACGGTATATATCCTAATCTAAGGCAACCTAACATCTCGGATGCAATATTTGACAACATTCCTGGCCTGTCGAACCCTACTTCTCGGAGGGAATAGTATATACGTCTATAACGGTATATATCCTAATCTAAGGCAACCTAACATCTCGGATGCAATATTTGACAACATTCCTGGCCTGTCGTACCCTACTCCTCGGAGGGAACAGTATATACGTCTATAACGTCATATATCCTAACCTAAGGCAACCTAACATCTCGGATGTAACATTTGACAACATTCCAGGCGTGTCGGTCCCTACGTCTCGGTGGTAACGTTACATGCGTCTATTACGTTATATATTCTAACCTACGGCCACCTAACACCTCGGATGTAATATTTGACAACATTCCTGGCGTGTCGAACCGTACTTCTCGGTGGGAACAGTAGATACGTGTATAACGGTATATATCCTAATCTAAGGCAAACTAACATCTCGGATGCAATATTTGACAACATTCCTGGCCTGTCGAACCCTACTTCTCGGAGGGAATAGTATATACGTCTATAACGGTATATATCCTAATCTAAGGCAACCTAACATCTCGGATGCAATATTTGACAACATTCCTGGCCTGTCGAACCCTACTTCTCGGAGGGAACAGTATATACGTCTATAACGGTATATATCCTAATCTAAGGCAACCTAACATCTCGGATGTAATATTGGCTACATTCCTGGCCTGTCGGACCCTACTTCACGGAGGGAACAGTATATACGTCTATAACGTCATATCTCCTAACCTAAGGCAACCTAACACCTCGGATGTAACATTTGACAACATTCCAGGCGTGTCGGTCCCTACGTCTCGGTGGTAACATTACATGCTTCTATAACGTTATATATCCTAACCTAAGGCAACCTAACATCTCGGATGTAACATTTGACAACATTCCAGGCGTGGAGGTCCCTAGGTCTCGGTGGTAACATTACATGCGTCTATAACGGTATATATCCGAATCTAAGGCAACCTAACATCTCGGATGCAATATTTGACAACATTCCTGGCCTGTCGAACCCTACTTCTCGGAGGGAATAGTATATACGTCTATAACGGTGTATATCCTAATCTAAGGCAACCTAACATCTCGGATGCAATATTTGACAACATTCCTGGCCTGTCGAACCCTGCTCCTTGGAGGGAACAGTATATACGTCTATAACGTCATATATCCTAACCTAAGGCAACCTAACATCTCGGATGTAACATTTGACAACATTCCAGGCGTGTCGGTCCCTACGTCTCGGTGGTAACATTATATGCGTCTATAACGTTATATATCCTAACCTAAGGTAACCTAACAACTCGGATGTAATATTTGACAACATTCCTGGCGCGTCGGATCCTGCTTCTCGGTGGGAACATTATATGCGTCTATAACGTTGTATGTCCTAATCTAAGGCAACCTAACATCTCGGATGTAACATTTGACAACATTCCAGGCGTGTCGGTCCCTACGTCTCGGTGGTAACATTATATGCGTCTATAACGTTATATATCCTAACCTAAGGTAACCTAACAACTCGGATGTAATATTTGACAACATTCCTGGCGCGTCGGATCCTGCTTCTCGGTGGGAACATTATATGCGTCTATAACGTTGTATGTCCTAATCTAAGGCAACCTAACATCTCGGATGCAATATTTGACAACATTCCTGGCCTGTCGAACATTACTCCTCGGAGGGAACAGTATATACGTCTATAACGTCATATATCCTAACCTAATGCAACCTAACATCTCGGATGTAACATTTGACAACATTCCAGGCGTGTCGGTCCCTAGGTCTCGGTGGTAACATTACATGCGTCTATAACGGTATATATCCTAATCTAAGGAAACCTAACATCTCGGATGCAATATTTGACAACATTCCTGGCCTGTCGAACCTTACTTCTCGGAGGGAACAGTATATACGTCTATAACGTCATATATCCTAACCTAAGGCAACCTAACATCTCGGATGTAACATTTGACAACATTCCAGGCGTGTCGGGCCCTACGTCTCGGTGGTAACATTACATGCTTCTATAAAGTTATATATCCTAACCTAATGCAACCTAACATCTCGGATGTAACATTTGACAAGATTCCAGGCGTGTCGGTCCCTACGTCTCGGTGGTAACATTATATGCGTCTATAACGTTATATATCCTAATCTAAGGCAACCTAACATCTCGGATGTAATATTTGACAACATTCCTGTCGTGTCGGACCCTACTTCTCGGTGGGAACATTATATACGTCTATAGCGTTATATATCCTAACCTAAGGCAACCTATTATCTCAGACGTAATATTTTCCAACATTCCTGGCGTGTCGGAGCATTCTTTTCGGTGCGAATATTATATACGTCTACAACGGTATATATCCGAATCTAAGGCAACCTAACATCTCGGATGCAATATTTGACAACATTCCTGGCCTGTCGAACCCTACTTCTCGGAGGGAATAGTATATACGTCTATAACGGTGTATATCCTAATCTAAGGCAACCTAACATCTCGGATGCAATATTTGACAACATTCCTGGCCTGTCGAACCCTACTTCTCGGAGGGAACAGTATATACGTCTATAACGTTATATATCCTAACCTAAGGCAACCTAACATCTCGGACGTAACATTTGATAATATTCCAGGCGAGTCGGTCCTTACGTCTCGGTGGTAACATTATATGCGTCTATAACGTTATATATCCTAACTTAAGGCAACCTAACATCTCGGATGTAGCATTTGACAACATTCCAGGCGAGTCGGTCCCTACGTCTCGGTGGTAACATTATATGCGTCTATAACGTTATATATCCTAACCTAAGGCAACCTGACAACTCGGATGTAATATTTAACAACATTCCGGGCGCGTCGGATCCTGCTTCTCGGTGGGAACATTATATGCGTCTATAACGTTGTATGTCCTAATCTAAGGCAACCTAACATCTCGGATGCAATATTTGACAACATTCCTGGCCTGTCGAACATTACTCCTCGGAGGGAACAGTATATACGTCTATAACGTCATATATCCTAACCTAATGCAACCTAACATCTCGGATGTAACATTTGACAACATTCCAGGCGTGTCGGTTCCTACGTCTCGGTGGTAACGTTACATGCGTCTATAACGTTATATATCCTAACCTAAGGCAACCTAACATCTCGGATGCAATATTTGACAACATTCCTGGCCTCTCGAACCCTACATCACGGAGGGAACAGTATATTAGTCTATAACGTCATATATCCTAACCTAAGGCAACCTAACATCTCGGATGTAACATTTGACAACATTCAAGGCGTGTCGGTCCCTACGTCTCGGTGGTAACATTACATGCTTCTATAACGTTATATATCCTAACCTAAGGCAAGCTAACATCTCGGATGTAGCATTTGACAACATTCCAGGCGAGTCGGTCCCTACGTCTCGGTGGTAACATTATATGCGTCTATAACGTTATATATCCTAACCTAAGGCAACCTGACAACTCGGATGTAATATTTAACAACATTCCGGGCGCGTCGGATCCTGCTTCTCGGTGGGAGCATTATATGCGTCTATAACGTTGTATGTCCTAATCTAAGGCAACCTAACATCTCGGATGCAATATTTGACAACATTCCTGGCCTGTCGTACCCTACTCCTCGGAGGGAACAGTATATACGTCTATAACGTCATATCTCCTAACCTAAGGCAACCTAACATCTCGGATGTAACATTTGACAACATTCCAGGCGTGTCGGTCCCTACGTCTCGGTGGTAACATTACATGCTTCTATAACGTTATATATCCTAACCTAAGGCAACCTAACAGCTCGGATGTAACATTTGACAACATTCCAGGCGTGTCGGTCCCTAGGTCTCGGTGGTAACATTACATGCGTCTATAACGGTATATATCCTAATCTAAGGCAACCTAACATCTCGGATGCAATATTTGACAACATTCCTGGCCTGTCGAACCCTGCTCCTTGGAGGGAACAGTATATACGTCTATAACGTCATATATCCTAACCTAAGGCAACCTAACATCTCGGATGTAACATTTGACAACATTCCAGGCGTGTCGGTCCCTACGTCTCGGTGGTAACGTTACATGCGTCTATTACGTTATATATTCTAACCTACGGCCACCTAACACCTCGGATGTAATATTTGACAACATTCCTGGCGTGTCGAACCGTACTTCTCGGTGGGAACAGTAGATACGTGTATAACGGTATATATCCTAATCTAAGGCAAACTAACATCTCGGATGCAATATTTGACAACATTCCTGGCCTGTCGAACCCTACTTCTCGGAGGGAATAGTATATACGTCTATAACGGTATATATCCTAATCTAAGGCAACCTAACATCTCGGATGCAATATTTGACAACATTCCTGGCCTGTCGAACCCTACTTCTCGGAGGGAACAGTATATACGTCTATAACGGTATATATCCTAATCTAAGGCAACCTAACATCTCGGATGTAATATTGGCTACATTCCTGGCCTGTCGAACCCTACTTCACGGAGGGAACAGTATATACGTCTATAACGTCATATCTCCTAACCTAAGGCAACCTAACATCTCGGATGTAACATTTGACAACATTCCGGGCGAGTCGGTCCCTACGTCTCGGTGGTAACATTACATGCTTCTATAACGTTATATATCCTAACCTAAGGCAACCTAACATCTCGGATGTAACATTTGACAACATTCCAGGCGTGGAGGTCCCTAGGTCTCGGTGGTAACATTACATGCGTCTATAACGGTATATATCCTAATCTAAGGCAACCTAACATCTCGGATGCAATATTTGACAACATTCCTGGCCTGTCGAACCTTACTTCTCGGAGGGAACAGTATATACGTCTATAACGTCATATATCCTAACCTAAGGCAACCTAACTTCTCGGACGTAACATTTGACAACATTCCAGGCGTGTCGGTCCCTACGTCTCGGTGGTAACATTATATGCGTCTATAACGTTATATATCCTAACCTAAGGTAACCTAACAACTCGGATGTAATATTTGACAACATTCCTGGCGCGTCGGATCCTGCTTCTCGGTGGGAACATTATATGCGTCTATAACGTTGTATGTCCTAATCTAAGGCAACCTAACATCTCGGATGCAATATTTGACAACATTCCTGGCCTGTCGAACATTACTCCTCGGAGGGAACAGTATATACGTCTATAACGTCATATATCCTAACCTAATGCAACCTAACATCTCGGATGTAACATTTGACAACATTCCAGGCGTGTCGGTTCCTACGTCTCGGTGGTAACGTTACATGCGTCTATAACGTTATATATCCTAACCTAAGGCAACCTAACATCTCGGATGCAATATTTGACAACATTCCTGGCCTCTCGAACCCCACTTCACGGAGGGAACAGTATATTAGTCTATAACGTCATATATCCTAACCTAAGGCAACCTAACATCTCGGATGTAACATTTGACAACATTCAAGGCGTGTCGGTCCCTACGTCTCGGTGGTAACATTACATGCTTCTATAACGTTATATATCCTAACCTAAGGCAACCTAACATCTCGGATGTAGCATTTGACAACATTCCAGGCGTGTCGGTCCCTAGGTCTCAGTGGTAACATTACATGCGTCTATAACGGTATATATCCTAATCTAAGGAAACCTAACATCTCGGATGCAATATTTGACAACATTCCTGGCCTGTCGAAACCTGCTCCTTGGAGGGAACAGTATATACGTCTATAACGTCATATATCCTAACCTAAGGCAACCTAACAACTCGGATGTAACATTTGACAACATTACAGGCATGTCGGTCCCTACGTCTCGGTGGTAACGTTACATGCGTCCATAACGTTATATATTCTAACCTAAGGCCACCTAACACCTCGGATGTAATATTTGACAACATTCCTGGCGTGTCGAACCGTACTTCTCGGTGGGAACAGTATATACGTCTATAACGTTGTATGTCCTAATCTAAGGCAACCTAACATCTCGGATGCAATATTTGACAACATTCCTGGCCTGTCGAACCTTACTTCTCGGAGGGAACAGTATATACGTCTATAACATCATATATCCTAACCTAAGGCAACCTAACATCTCGGATGTAACTTTTGACAACATTCCAGGCGTGTCTGTCCCTACGTCTCGGTGGTAACGTTACATGCGTCTATAACGTCATATATCCTAACCTAAGGCAACCTAACATCTCGGATGAAACATTTGACAACATTCCAGGCGTGTCGGTCCCTACGTCTCGGTGGTAATGTTACATGCGTCTATAACGTTATATATTCTAACCTAAGGCCACCTAACACCTCGGATGTAATATTTGACAACATTCCTGGCCTGTCGAACCTTACTTCTCGGAGGGAACAGTATATACGTCTATAACGTCATATATCCTAACCTAAGGTAAGCTAACATCTCGGATGTAACATTTGACAACATTCCAGGCGTGTCGGTCCCTACGTATCGGTGGTAACATTACATGCTTCTATAAAGTTATATATCCTAACCTAATGCAACCTAACATCTCGGATGTAACATTTGACAACATTCCAGGCGTGTCGGTCCCTACGTCTCGGTGGTAACATTATATGCGTCTATAACGTTATATATCCTAATCTAAGGCAACCTAACATCTCGGATGTAATATTTGCCAACATTCCTGTCGTGTCGGACACTACTTCTCGGTGGGAACATTATATACGTCTATAGCGTTATATATCCTAACCTAAGGCAACCTAACATCTCAGACGTAATATTTTCCAACATTCC
Source organism: Xylocopa violacea (assembly GCA_963969225.1). Taxonomy (NCBI): domain Eukaryota; kingdom Metazoa; phylum Arthropoda; class Insecta; order Hymenoptera; family Apidae; genus Xylocopa; species Xylocopa violacea. The sequence goes on along the minus strand of CAXAJV010000006.1, from coordinate 2,130,612 downwards.
TGGCGTGTCGGAGCATTCTTTTCGGTGCGAATATTATATACGTCTATAACGGTATATATCCGAATCTAAGGCAACCTAACATCTCGGATGCAATATTTGACAACATTCCTGGCCTGTCGAACCCTACTTCTCGGAGGGAATAGTATATACGTCTATAACGGTGTATATCCTAATCTGAGGCAACCTAACATCTCGGATGCAATATTTGACAACATTCCTGGCCTGTCGAACCCTGCTCCTTGGAGGGAACAGTATATACGTCTATAACGTCATATATCCTAACCTAAGGCAACCTAACATCTCGGATGTAACACTTGACAACAGTCCAGGCGTGTCGGTCCCTACGTCTCGGTGGTAACATTACATGCGTCTGTAACGGTATATATCCTAATCTAAGGCAACCTAACATCTCGGATGCAATATTTGACTACATTCCTGGCCTGTCGAACCATACAGCTCGGAGGGAACAGTATATATGTCTATAACGGTATATATCCTAATCTAAGGCAACCTAACATCTCGGATGCAATATTTGACAACATTCCTGGCCTGTCGAACCCTACTTCTCGAAGGGAACAGAATATACGTCTATAACGTTATATATCCTAACCTAAGGCAACCTAACATCTCGGACGTAACATTTGATAATATTCCAGGCGAGACGGTCCCTACGTCTCGGTGGTAACGTTACATGCGTCTATAACGTTATATATTCTAACCTAAGGCCACCTAACACCTCGGATGTAATATTTGACAACATTCCTGGCGTGTCGAACCGTACTTCTCGGTGGGAACAGTATATACGTCTATAACGGTATATATCCTAATCTAAGGCAACCTAACATCTCGGATGCAATATTTGACAAGATTCCTGGCCTGTCGAACCCTACTTCTCGGAGGGAATAGTATATACGTCTATAACGGTATATATCCTAATCTAAGGCAACCTAACATCTCGGATGCAATATTTGACAACATTACTGGCCTGTCGAACCCTACTTCTCGGAGGGAACAGTATATACGTCTATAACGGTATATATCCTAATCTAAGGCAACCTAACATCTCGGATGTAATATTGGCTACATTCCTGGCCTGTCGAACCCTACTTCACGGAGGGAACAGTATATACGTCTATAACGTCATTTCTCCTAACCTAAGGCAACCTAACATCTCGGATGTAACATTTGACAACATTCCAGGCGTGTCGGTCCCTACGTCTCGGTGGTAACATTACATGCTTCTATAACGTTATATATCCTAACCTAAGGCAACCTAACATCTCGGATGTAACATTTGACAACATTCCAGGCGTGTCGGTCCCTAGGTCTCGGTGGTAACATTACATGCGTCTATAACGTTATATATTCTAACCTAAGGCCACCTAACATCTCGGATGTAATATTTGACAACATTCCTGGCGTGTCGAACCGTACTTCTCGGTGGGAACAGTATATACGTCTATAACGGTATATATCCTAATCTAAGGCAACCTAACATCTCGGATGCAATATTTGACAACATTCCTGGCCTGTCGAACCCTACTTCTCGGAGGGAATAGTATATACGTCTATAACGGTATATATCCTAATCTAAGGCAACCTAACATCTCGGATGCAATATTTGACAACATTCCTGGCCTGTCGTACCCTACTCCTCGGAGGGAACAGTATATACGTCTATAACGTCATATATCCTAACCTAAGGCAACCTAACATCTCGGATGTAACATTTGACAACATTCCAGGCGTGTCGGTCCCTACGTCTCGGTGGTAACGTTACATGCGTCTATTACGTTATATATTCTAACCTACGGCCACCTAACACCTCGGATGTAATATTTGACAACATTCCTGGCGTGTCGAACCGTACTTCTCGGTGGGAACAGTAGATACGTGTATAACGGTATATATCCTAATCTAAGGCAAACTAACATCTCGGATGCAATATTTGACAACATTCCTGGCCTGTCGAACCCTACTTCTCGGAGGGAATAGTATATACGTCTATAACGGTATATATCCTAATCTAAGGCAACCTAACATCTCGGATGCAATATTTGACAACATTCCTGGCCTGTCGAACCCTACTTCTCGGAGGGAACAGTATATACGTCTATAACGGTATATATCCTAATCTAAGGCAACCTAACATCTCGGATGTAATATTGGCTACATTCCTGGCCTGTCGGACCCTACTTCACGGAGGGAACAGTATATACGTCTATAACGTCATATCTCCTAACCTAAGGCAACCTAACACCTCGGATGTAACATTTGACAACATTCCAGGCGTGTCGGTCCCTACGTCTCGGTGGTAACATTACATGCTTCTATAACGTTATATATCCTAACCTAAGGCAACCTAACATCTCGGATGTAACATTTGACAACATTCCAGGCGTGGAGGTCCCTAGGTCTCGGTGGTAACATTACATGCGTCTATAACGGTATATATCCGAATCTAAGGCAACCTAACATCTCGGATGCAATATTTGACAACATTCCTGGCCTGTCGAACCCTACTTCTCGGAGGGAATAGTATATACGTCTATAACGGTGTATATCCTAATCTAAGGCAACCTAACATCTCGGATGCAATATTTGACAACATTCCTGGCCTGTCGAACCCTGCTCCTTGGAGGGAACAGTATATACGTCTATAACGTCATATATCCTAACCTAAGGCAACCTAACATCTCGGATGTAACATTTGACAACATTCCAGGCGTGTCGGTCCCTACGTCTCGGTGGTAACATTATATGCGTCTATAACGTTATATATCCTAACCTAAGGTAACCTAACAACTCGGATGTAATATTTGACAACATTCCTGGCGCGTCGGATCCTGCTTCTCGGTGGGAACATTATATGCGTCTATAACGTTGTATGTCCTAATCTAAGGCAACCTAACATCTCGGATGCAATATTTGACAACATTCCTGGCCTGTCGAACATTACTCCTCGGAGGGAACAGTATATACGTCTATAACGTCATATATCCTAACCTAATGCAACCTAACATCTCGGATGTAACATTTGACAACATTCCAGGCGTGTCGGTTCCTACGTCTCGGTGGTAACGTTACATGCGTCTATAACGTTATATATCCTAACCTAAGGCAACCTAACATCTCGGATGCAATATTTGACAACATTCCTGGCCTCTCGAACCCTACTTCACGGAGGGAACAGTATATTAGTCTATAACGTCATATATCCTAACCTAAGGCAACCTAACATCTCGGATGTAACATTTGACAACATTCAAGGCGTGTCGGTCCCTACGTCTCGGTGGTAACATTACATGCTTCTATAACGTTATATATCCTAACCTAAGGCAACCTAACATCTCGGATGTAACATTTGACAACATGCCAGGCGTGTCGGTCCCTAGGTCTCAGTGGTAACATTACATGCGTCTATAACGGTATATATCCTAATCTAAGGAAACCTAACATCTCGGATGCAATATTTGACAACATTCCTGGCCTGTCGAAACCTGCTCCTTGGAGGGAACAGTATATACGTCTATAACGTCATATATCCTAACCTAAGGCAACCTAACAACTCGGATGTAACATTTGACAACATTACAGGCGTGTCGGTCCCTACGTCTCGGTGGTAACGTTACATGCGTCTATAACGTTATATATTCTAACCTAAGGCCACCTAACACCTCGGATGTAATATTTGACAACATTCCTGGCGTGTCGAACCGTACTTCTCGGTGGTAACAGTATATACGTCTATAACGTTGTATGTCCTAATCTAAGGCAACCTAACATCTCGGATGCAATATTTGACAACATTCCTGGCCTGTCGAACCTTACTTCTCGGAGGGAACAGTATATACGTCTATAACATCATATATCCTAACCTAAGGCAACCTAACATCTCGGATGTAACTTTTGACAACATTCCAGGCGTGTCGGTCCCTACGTCTCGGTGGTAACGTTACATGCGTCTATAACGTCATATATCCTAACCTAAGGCAACCTAACATCTCGGATGAAACATTTGACAACATTCCAGGCGTGTCGGTCCCTACGTGTCGGTGGTAATGTTACATGCGTCTATAACGTTATATATTCTAACCTAAGGCCACCTAACACCTCGGATGTAATATTTGACAACATTCCTGGCCTGTCGAACCTTACTTCTCGGAGGGAACAGTATATACGTCTATAACGTCATATATCCTATCCTAAGGTAACCTAACATCTCGGATGTAACATTTGACAACATTCCAGGCGTGTCGGTCCCTAAGTATCGGTGGTAACATTACATGCTTCTATAAAGTTATATATCCTAACCTAATGCAACCTAACATCTCGGATGTAACATTTGACAACATTCCAGGCGTGTCGGTCCCTACGTCTCGGTGGTAACATTATATGCGTCTATAACGTTATATATCCTAATCTAAGGCAACCTAACATCTCGGATGTAATATTTGACAACATTCCTGGCGTGTCGAACCGTACTTCTCGGTGGGAACAGTAGATACGTGTATAACGGTATATATCCTAATCTAAGGCAAACTAACATCTCGGATGCAATATTTGACAACATTCCTGGCCTGTCGAACCCTACTTCTCGGAGGGAATAGTATATACGTCTATAACGGTATATATCCTAATCTAAGGCAACCTAACATCTCGGATGCAATATTTGACAACATTCCTGGCCTGTCGAACCCTACTTCTCGGAGGGAACAGTATATACGACTATAACGTTATATATCCTAACCTAAGGCAACCTAACATCTCGGACGTAACATTTGATAATATTCCAGGCGAGTCGGTCCTTACGTCTCGGTGGTAACATTATATGCGTCTATAACGTTATATATCCTAACTTAAGGCAACCTAACATCTCGGATGTAACACTTGACAACAGTCCAGGCGTGTCGGTCCCTACGTCTCGGTGGTAACATTACATGCGTCTGTAACGGTATATATCCTAATACCTAGAAGGCAACCTAACATCTCGGATGCAATATTTGACTACATTCCTGGCCTGTCGAACCATACAGCTCGGAGGGAACAGTATATATGTCTATAACGGTATATATCCTAATCTAAGGCAACCTAACATCTCGGATGCAATATTTGACAACATTCCTGGCCTGTCGAACCCTACTTCTCGAAGGGAACAGAATATACGTCTATAACGTTATATATCCTAACCTAAGGCAACCTAACACCTCGGACGTAACATTTGATAATATTCCAGGCGAGTCGGTCCCTACGTCTCGGTGGTAACATTATATGCGTCTATAACGGTATATATCCTAATCTAGGGCAACCTGACATCTCGGATGTAATATTCTACAACATTCCAGGCGTGTCGGACACTACTTCTCCGTGGGAACATTATATGGGTCTATAACGTTGTATGTCCTAATCTAAGGCAACCTATTATCTCAGACGTAATATTTTACAACATTCCCGGCGTGTCGGAGCATTCTTTACGGTGGGAATATTATATACGTCTATAACGGTATATATCCTAATCTAAGGCAACCTAACATCTCGGATACAATATTTGACAACATTCCTGTCCTGTCGAACCCTACTTCTCGGAGGGAACAGTATATACGTCTATAACGGTATATATCCTAATCTAAGGCAACCTAACATCTCGGATGTAATATTGGCTACATTCCTGGCCTGTCGAACCCTACTTCACGGAGGGAACATTATATACGTCTATAACGTCATATCTCCTAACCTAAGGCAACCTAACATCTCGGATGTAACATTTGACAACATTCCAGGCGTGTCGGTCCCTAGGTCTCGGTGGTAACATTACATGCGTCTATAACGGTATATATCCTAATCTAAGGCAACCTAACATCTCGGATGCAGTATTTGACAACATTCCTTGCCTGTCGAACCCTGCTCCTTGGAGGGAACAGTATATACGTCTATAACGTCATATATCCTAGCCTAAGGCAACCTAACATCTCGGATGTAACATTTGACAACATTCCAGGCGTGTCGGTCCCTACGTCTCGGTGGTAACGTTACATGCGTCTATTACGTTATATATTCTAACCTACGGCCACCTAACACCTCGGATGTAATATTTGACAACATTCCTGGCGTGTCGAACCGTACTTCTCGGTGGGAACAGTATATACGTGTATAACGGTATATATCCTAATCTAAGGCAAACTAACATCTCGGATGCAATATTTGACAACATTCCTGGCCTGTCGAACCCTACTTCTCGGAGGGAATAGTATATACGTCTATAACGGTATATATCCTAATCTAAGGCAACCTAACATCTCGGATGCAATATTTGACAACATTCCTGGCCTGTCGAACCCTACTTCTCGGAGGGAACAGTATATACGTCTATAACGGTATATATCCTAATCTAAGGCAACCTAACATCTCGGATGTAATATTGGCTACATTCCTGGCCTGTCGAACATTACTCCTCGGAAGGAACAGTATATACGTCTATAACGTCATATATCCTAACCTAATGCAACCTAACATCTCGGATGTAACATTTGACAACATTCCAGGCGTGTCGGTTCCTACGTCTCGGTGGTAACGTTACATGCGTCTATAACGTTATATATCCTAACCTAAGGCAACCTAACACCTCGGATGTAATATTTGACAACATTCCTGGCGTGTCGAACCGTACTTCTCGGTGGGAACAGTATATACGTCTACAACGGTATATATCCGAATCTAAGGCAACCTACCATCTCGGATGCAATATTTGACAACATTCCTGGCCTGTCGAACCCTACTTCTCGGAGGGAATAGTATATACGTCTATAACGGTGTATATCCTAATCTAAGGCAACCTAACATCTCGGATGCAATATTTGACAACATTCCTGGCCTGTCGAACCCTACTTCTCGGAGGGAACAGTATATACGTCTATAACGTTATATATCCTAACCTAAGGCAACCTAACATCTCGGACGTAACATTTGATAATATTCCAGGCGAGTCGGTCCTTACGTCTCGGTGGTAACATTATATGCGTCTATAACGTTATATATCCTAACTTAAGGCAACCTAACATCTCGGATGTAACATTTGACAACATTCCAGTCGTGTCGGTCCCTACGTCTCGGTGGTAATGTTACATGCGTCTATAACGTTATATATTCTAACCTAAGGCCACCTAACACCTCGGATGTAATATTTGACAACATTCCTGGCCTGTCGAACCTTACTTCTCGGAGGGAATAGTATATACGTCTATAACGGTGTATATCCTAATCTAAGGCAACCTAACATCTCGGATGCAATATTTGACAACATTCCTGGCCTGTCGAACCTTACTTCTCGGAGAGAACAGTATATACGTCTATAACGTCATATATCCTAACCTAAGGCAACCTAACATCTCGGATGTAACATTTGACAACATTCCAGGCGTGTCGGTCCCTACGTCTCGGTGGTAACATTACATGCTTCTATAAAGTTATATATCCAAACCTAATGCAACCTAACATCTCGGATGTAACATTTGACAACATTCCAGGCGTGTCGGTCCCTACGTCTCGGTGGTAACATTATATGCGTCTATAACGTTATATATCCTAATCTAAGGCAACCTAACATCTCGGATGTAATATTTGACAACATTCCTGTCGTGTCGGACCCTACTTCTCGGTGGGAACATTATATACGTCTATAGCGTTATATATCCTAACCTAAGGCAACCTATTATCTCAGACGTAACATTTTCCAACATTCCTGGCGTGTCGGAGCATTCTTTTCGGTGCGAATATTATATACGTCTACAACGGTATATATCCGAATCTAAGGCAACCTAACATCTCGGATGCAATATTTGACAACATTCCTGGCCTGTCGAACCCTACTTCTCGGAGGGAATGGTATATACGTCTATAACGGTGTATATCCTAATCTAAGGCAACCTAACATCTCGGATGCAATATTTGACAACATTCCTGGCCTGTCGAACCCTACTTCTCGGAGGGAACAGTATATACGTCTATAACGTTATATATCCTAACCTAAGGCAACCTAACATCTCGGACGTAACATTTGATAATATTCCAGGCGAGTCGGTCCTTACGTCTCGGTGGTAACATTATATGCGTCTATAACGTTATATATCCTAACTTAAGGCAACCTAACATCTCGGATGTAACATTTGACAACATTCCAGTCGTGTCGGTCCCTACGTCTCGGTGGTAATGTTACATGCGTCTATAACGTTATATATTCTAACCTAAGGCCACCTAACACCTCGGATGTAATATTTGACAACATTCCTGGCCTGTCGAACCTTACTTCTCGGAGGGAATAGTATATACGTCTATAACGGTGTATATCCTAACCTAAGGCAACCTAACATCTCGGATGTAACATTTGACAACATTCCAGACTTGTCGGTCCCTACGTCTCGGTGGTAACATTATATACGTCTAGAACGTTATATATCCTAACCTAAGGCAACCTAACATCTCGGACGTAACATTTGATAATATTCCAGGCGAGTCGGTCCTTACGTCTCGGTGGTAACATTATATGCGTCTATAACGTTATATATCCCAACCTAAGGCAACCTAACATCTCGGACGTAACATTTGATAATATTCCAGGCGAGTCGGTCCTTACGTCTCGGTGGTAACATTATATGCGTCTATAACGTTATATATCCTAACTTAAGGCAACCTAACATCTCGGATGTAACATTTGACAACAGTCCAGGCGTGTCGGTCCCTACGTCTCGGTGGTAACATTACATGCGTCTGTAACGGTATATATCCTAATCTAAGGCAACCTAACATCTCGGATGCAATATTTGACTACATTCCTGGCCTGTCGAACCATACAGCTCGGAGGGAACTGTATATATGTCTATAACGGTATATATCCTAATCTAAGGCAACCTAACATCTCGGATGCAATATTTGACAACATTCCTGGCCTGTCGAACCCTACTTCTCGGAGGGAACAGTATATTCGTCTATAACGTCATATATCCTAACCTAAGGCAACTTAACATCTCGGATGTAACATTTGACAACATTTCAGTCTTGTCGGTCCCTACGTCTCGGTGGTAACATTATATACGTCTAGAACGTTATATATCCTAACCTAAGGCAACCTGACATCTCGGATGTAATATTCTACAACATTCCAGGCGTGTCGGACACTACTTCTCGGAGGGAACAGTATATACGCGTATAACGTCGTATATCCTAACCTAAGGCAACCTAACATCTCGGATGTAACATTATATGAGTCTATAACGTTATATATCCTAACCTAAGGCAACCTAACATCTCGGATGCAATATTTGACAACATTCCTGGCCTGTCGAACCCTACTTTTCGGAGGGAACAGTATATACGTCTATAACGGTATATATCCTAATCTAAGGCAACCTAACATCTCGTATGTAATATTTGACAACATTCCTGGCGTGTCGGACCCTACTACTCGGTGGGAACATTATATGTGTCTATAACGTTGTATATCCTAATCTAAGGCAACCTATCATCTCAGACGTAATATTTTACGACATTGCTGTTGTGTCGGAGCATACTTTTCAGTGGGAATATTATATGCGTCTATAACGGTCGATATCGTAATCCAAGGCAATCTAACATCTCGGATGTAATATTGGCTACATTCCTGGCCTGTCAAATCCTACTTCACGGAGGGAACAGTATATTCGTCTATAACGTCATATATCCTAACCTAAGGCAACCTAACATCTCGGATGTAACATTTGACAACATTCCAGGCGTGTCGGTCCCTAGGTCTCGGTGGTAACATTACATGCGTCTATAACGGTATATATCCTAATCTAAGGCAACCTAACATCTCGGATGCAATATTTGACAACATTCCTGGCCTGTCGAACCCTGCTCCTTGGAGGGAACAGTATATACGTCTATAACGTCATATATCCTAGCCTAAGGCAACCTAACATCTCGGATGTAACATTTGACAACATTCCAGGCGTGTCGGTCCCTACGTCTCGGTGGTAACGTTACATGCGTCTATTACGTTATATATTCTAACCTACGGCCACCTAACACCTCGGATGTAATATTTGACAACATTCCTGGCGTGTCGAACCGTACTTCTCGGTGGGAACAGTATATACGTGTATAACGGTATATATCCTAATCTAAGGCAAACTAACATCTCGGATGCAATATTTGACAACATTCCTGGCCTGTCGAACCCTACTTCTCGGAGGGAATAGTATATACGTCTATAACGGTATATATCCTAATCTAAGGCAACCTAACATCTCGGATGCAATATTTGACAACATTCCTGGCCTGTCGAACCCTACTTCTCGGAGGGAACAGTATATACGTCTATAACGGTATATATCCTAATCTAAGGCAACCTAACATCTCGGATGTAATATTGGCTACATTCCTGGCCTGTCGAACCCTACTTCACGGAGGGAACAGTATATACGTCTATAACGTCATATCTCCTAACCTAAGGCAACCTAACATCTCGGATGTAACATTTGACAACATTCCAGGCGTGTCGGTCCCTACGTCTCGGTGGTAACATTACATGCTTCTATAACGTTATATATCCTAACCTAAGGCAACCTAACATCTCGGATGTAACATTTCACAACATTCCAGGCGTGGAGGTCCCTAGGTCTCGGTGGTAACATTACATGCGTCTATAACGGTATATATCCTAATCTAAGGCAACCTAACATCTCGGATGCAATATTTGACAACATTCCTGGCCTGTCGAACCTTACTTCTCGGAGGGAACAGTATATACGTCTATAACGTCATATATCCTAACCTAATGCAACCTAATATCTCGGATGTAACATTTGACAACATTCCAGGCGTGTCGGTTCCTACGTCTCGGTGGTAACGTTACATGCGTCTATAACGTTATATATCCTAACCTAAGGCAACCTAACATCTCGGATGCAATATCTGACAACATTCCTGGCCTCTCGAACCCTACTTCACGGAGGGAACAGTATATTAGTCTATAACGTCATATATCCTAACCTAAGGCAACCTAACATCTCGGATGTACCATTTGACAACATTCAAGGCGTGTCGGTCCCTACGTCTCGGTGGTAACATTACATGCTTCTATAACGTTATATATCCTAACCTAAAGCAACCTAACATCTCGGATGTAACATTTGACAACATTCCAGGCGTGTCGGTCCCTACGTCTCGGTGGTAACATTATATGCGTCTATAACGTTATATATCCTAACCTAAGGTAACCTAACAACTCGGATGTAATATTTGACAACATTCCTGGCGCGTCGGATCCTGCTTCTCGGTGGGAACATTATATGCGTCTAATATCTCGGATGTAACATTTGACAACATTCCAGGCGTGTCGGTTCCTACGTCTCGGTGGTAACGTTATATGCGTCTATAACGTTATATATCCTAACCTAAGGCAACCTAACATCTCGGATGCAATATCTGACAACATTCCTGGCCTCTCGAACCCTACTTCACGGAGGGAACAGTATATTAGTCTATAACGTCATATATCCTAACCTAAGGCAACCTAACATCTCGGATGTACCATTTGACAACATTCAAGGCGTGTCGGTCCCTACGTCTCGGTGGTAACATTACATGCTTCTATAACGTTATATATCCTAACCTAAAGCAACCTAACATCTCGGATGTAACATTTGACAACATTCCAGGCGTGTCGGTCCCTAGGTCTCGGTGGTAACATTACATGCGTCTATAACGGTATATATCCTAATCTAAGGAAACCTAACATCTCGGATGCAATATTTGACAACATTCCTGGCCTGTCGAACCTTACTTCTCGGAGGGAACAGTATATACGTCTATAACGTCATATATCCTAACCTAATGCAACCTAATATCTCGGATGTAACATTTGACAACATTCCAGGCGTGTCGGTTCCTACGTCTCGGTGGTAACGTTACATGCGTCTATAACGTTATATATCCTAACCTAAGGCAACCTAACATCTCGGATGCAATATCTGACAACATTCCTGGCCTCTCGAACCCTACTTCACGGAGGGAACAGTATATTAGTCTATAACGTCATATATCCTAACCTAAGGCAACCTAACATCTCGGATGTACAATTTGACAACATTCAAGGCGTGTCGGTCCCTACGTCTCGGTGGTAACATTACATGCTTCTATAACGTTATATATCCTAACCTAAAGCAACCTAACATCTCGGATGTAACATTTGACAACATTCCAGGCGTGTCGGTCCCTACGTCTCGGTGGTAACATTATATGCGTCTATAACGTTATATATCCTAACCTAAGGTAACCTAACAACTCGGATGTAATATTTGACAACATTCCTGGCGCGTCGGATCCTGCTTCTCGGTGGGAACATAATATGCGTCTATAACGTTGTATGTCCTAATCTAAGGCAACCTAACATCTCGGATGCAATATTTGACAACATTCCTGGCCTGTCGAACATTACTCCTCGGAGGGAACAGTATATACGTCTATAACGTCATATATCCTAACCTAATGCAACCTAATATCTCGGATGTAACATTTGACAACATTCCAGGCGTGTCGGTTCCTACGTCTCGGTGGTAACGTTATATGCGTCTATAACGTTATATATCCTAACCTAAGGCAACCTAACATCTCGGATGCAATATCTGACAACATTCCTGGCCTCTCGAACCCTACTTCACGGAGGGAACAGTATATTAGTCTATAACGTCATATATCCTAACCTAAGGCAACCTAACATCTCGGATGTACCATTTGACAACATTCAAGGCGTGTCGGTCCCTACGTCTCGGTGGTAACATTACATGCTTCTATAACGTTATATATCCTAACCTAAAGCAACCTAACATCTCGGATGTAACATTTGACAACATTCCAGGCGTGTCGGTCCCTAGGTCTCGGTGGTAACATTACATGCGTCTATAACGGTATATATCCTAATCTAAGGAAACCTAACATCTCGGATGCAATATTTGACAACATTCCTGGCCTGTCGAACCTTACTTCTCGGAGGGAACAGTATATACGTCTATAACGTCATATATCCTAACCTAAGGCAACCTAACATCTCGGATGTAACATTTGACAACATTCCAGGCGTGTCGGGCCCTACGTCTCGGTGGTAACATTACATGCTTCTATAAAGTTATATATCCTAACCTAATGCAACCTAACATCTCGGATGTAACATTTGACAACATTCCAGGCGTGTCGGTCCCTACGTCTCGGTGGTAACATTATATGCGTCTATAACGTTATATATCCTAATCTAAGGCAACCTAACATCTCGGATGTAATATTTGACAACATTCCTGTCGTGTCGGACCCTACTTCTCGGTGGGAACATTATATACGTCTATAGCGTTATATATCCTAACCTAAGGCAACCTATTATCTCAGACGTAATATTTTCCAACATTCCTGGCGTGTCGGAGCATTCTTTTCGGTGCGAATATTATATACGTCTACAACGGCATATATCCGAATCTAAGGCAACCTAACATCTCGGATGCAATATTTGACAACATTCCTGGCCTGTCGAACCCTACTTCTCGGAGGGAATAGTATATACGTCTATAACGGTGTATATCCTAATCTAAGGCAACCTAACATCTCGGATGCAATATTTGACAACATTCCTGGCCTGTCGAACCCTACTTCTCGGAGGGAACAGTATATACGTCTATAACGTTATATATCCTAACCTAAGGCAACCTAACATCTCGGACGTAACGTTTGATAATATTCCAGGCGAGTCGGTCCTTACGTCTCGGTGGTAACATTATATGCGTCTATAACGTTATATATCCTAACTTAAGGCAACCTAACATCTCGGATGTAACATTTGACAACATTCCAGTCGTGTCGGTCCCTACGTCTCGGTGGTAATGTTACATGCGTCTATAACGTTATATATTCTACCCTAAGGCCACCTAACACCTCGGATGTAATATTTGACAACATTCCTGGCCTGTCGAACCTTACTTCTCGGAGGGAATAGTATATACGTCTATAACGGTGTATATCCTAATCTAAGGCAACCTAACATCTCGGATGCAATATTTGACAACATTCCTGGCCTGTCGAAACCTACTTCTCGGAGGGAACAGTATATACGTCTATAACGTCATATCTCCTAACCTAAGGCAACCTAACATCTCGGATGTAACATTTGACAACATTCCAGGCGTGTCGGTCCCTACGTCTCGGTGGTAACATTACATGCTTCTATAACGTTATATATCCTAACCTAAGGCAACCTAACATCTCGGATGTAACATTTGACAACATTCCAGGCGTGTCGGTCCCTAGGTCTCGGTGGTAACATTACATGCGTCTATAACGGTATATATCCTAATCTAAGGCAACCTAACATCTCGGATGCAATATTTGACAACATTCCTGGCCTGTCGAACCCTGCTCCTTGGAGGGAACAGTATATACGTCTATAACGTCATATATCCTAACCTAAGGCAACCTAACATCTCGGATGTAACATTTGACAACATTCCAGACTTGTCGGTCCCTACGTCTCGGTGGTAACATTATATACGTCTAGAACGTTATATATCCTAACCTAAGGCAACCTGACATCTCGGATGTAATATTCTACAACATTCCAGGCGTGTCGGACACTACTTCTCGGAGGGAACAGTATATACGCTTATAACGTCATATATCCTAACCTAAGGCAACCTAACATCTCGGATGTAACATTATATGAGTCTATAACGTTATATATACTAACCTAAGGCAACCTAACATCTCGGATGCAATATCTGACAACATTCCTGGCCTGTCGAACCCTACTTTTCGGAGGGAACAGTATATACGTCTATAACGGTATATATCCTAATCTAAGGCAACCTAACATCTCGTATGTAATATTTGACAACATTCCTGGCGTGTCGGACCCTACTACTCGGTGGGAACATTATATGTGTCTATAACGTTGTATATCCTAATCTAATGCAACCTATCATCTCAGACGTAATATTTTACGACATTGCTGTTGTGTCGGAGCATACTTTTCGGTGGGAATATTATATGCGCCTATAACGGTCGATATCGTAATCCAAGGCAATCTAACATCTCGGATGTAATATTGGCTACATTCCTGGCCTGTCAAATCCTACTTCACGGAGGGAACAGTATATTCGTCTATAACGTCATATATCCTAACCTAAGGCAACCTAACACCTCGTATGTAACATTTGACAACATTCCAGGCGTGTCGGCCCCTACGTCTCGGTGCTAACGTTATATGCGTCTATAACGGTATATATCCTAATCTAAGGCAACCTAACATCTCGGATGCAATATTTGACAACATTCCTGGCCTCTCGAACCCTACTTCACGGAGGGAACAGTATATACGTCTATAACGGTATATATCCTAATCTAAGGCATCCTAACATCTCGTATGTAATATTTGACAACATTCCTGGCGAGTCGGACCCTACTACTCGGTGCGAACGTTATATGTGTCTTTAACGTTGTATATCCAAATCTATGGCAACCTATCATCTCAGACGTAATATTTTACGACATTCCTGTTGTGTCGGAGCATACTTTTCGGTGGGAATATTATATGCGTCTATAACGGTCGATATCGTAATCCAAGGCAATCTAACATCTCGGATGTAATATTGGCTACATTCCTGGCCTGTCAAATCCTACTTCACGGAGGGAACAGTATATTCGTCTATAACGTCATATATCCTAACCTAAGGCAACTTAACATCTCGGATGTAACATTTTACAACATTCCAGGCTTGTCGGTCCCTACGTCTCGGTGGTAACATTATATACGTCTATAACGTTATATATCCTAACCTAAGGCAACCTGACATCTCGGATGTAATATTCTACAACATTCCAGGCGTGTCGGACACTACTTCTCGGAGGGAACAGTATATACGCTTATAACGTCATATATCCTAACCTAAGGCAACCTAACATCTCGGATGTAACATTATATGAGTCTATAACGTTATATATCCTAACCTAAGGCAACCTAACATCTCGGATGCAATATTTGACAACATTCCTGGCCTGTCGAACCCTACTTTTCGGAGGGAACAGTATATACGTCTATAACGGTATATATCCTAATCTAAGGCAACCTAATATATCGTATGTAATATTTGACAACATTCCTGGCGTGTCGGACCCTACTACTCGGTGGGAACATTATATGTGTCTATAACGTTGTATATCCTAATCTAAGGCAACCTATCATCTCAGACGTAATATTTTACGACATTGCTGTTGTGTCGGAGCATACTTTTCGGTGGGAATATTATATGCGTCTATAACGGTCGATATCGTAATCTAAGGCAATCTAACATCTCGGATGTAATATTGGCTACATTCCTGGCCTGTCAAATCCTACTTCACGGAGGGAACAGTATATTCGTCTATAACGTCATATATCCTAACCTAAGGCAACCTAACATCTCGGATGTAACATTTGACAACATTCCAGGCGTGTCGGTCCCTAGGTCTCGGTGGTAACATTACATGCGTCTATAACGGTATATATCCTAATCTAAGGCAACCTAACATCTCGGATGCAATATTTGACAACATTCCTGGCCTGTCGAACCCTGCTCCTTGGAGGGAACAGTATATACGTCTATAACGTCATATATCCTAGCCTAAGGCAACCTAACATCTCGGATGTAACATTTGACAACATTCCAGGCGTGTCGGTCCCTACGTCTCGGTGGTAACGTTACATGCGTCTATTACGTTATATATTCTAACCTACGGCCACCTAACACCTCGGATGTAATATTTGACAACATTCCTGGCGTGTCGAACCATACTTCTCGGTGGGAACAGTATATACGTGTATAACGTTATATATCCTAATCTAAGGCAAACTAACATCTCGGATGCAATATTTGACAACATTCCTGGCCTGTCGAACCCTACTTCTCGGAGGGAATAGTATATACGTCTATAACGGTATATATCCTAATCTAAGGCAACCTAACATCTCGGATGCAATATTTGACAACATTCCTGGCCTGTCGAACCCTACTTCTCGGAGGGAACAGTATATACGTCTATAACGGTATATATCCTAATCTAAGGCAACCTAACATCTCGGATGTAATATTGGCTACATTCCTGGCCTGTCGAACCCTACTTCACGGAGGGAACAGTATATACGTCTATAACGTCATATCTCCTAACCTAAGGCAACCTAACATCACGGATGTAACATTTGACAACATTCCAGGCGTGTCGGTCCCTACGTCTCGGTGGTAACGTTATATGCGTCTATAACGTTATATATCCTAACCTAAGGCAACCTAACATCTCGGATGCAATATCTGACAACATTCCTGGCCTCTCGAACCCTACTTCACGGAGGGAACAGTATATTAGTCTATAACGTCATATATCCTAACCTAAGGCAACCTAACATCTCGGATGTACCATTTGACAACATTCAAGGCGTGTCGGTCCCTACGTCTCGGTGGTAACATTACATGCTTCTATAACGTTATATATCCTAACCTAAAGCAACCTAACATCTCGGATGTAACATTTGACAACATTCCAGGCGTGTCGGTCCCTAGGTCTCGGTGGTAACATTACATGCGTCTATAACGGTATATATCCTAATCTAAGGAAACCTAACATCTCGGATGCAATATTTGACAACATTCCTGGCCTGTCGAACCTTACTTCTCGGAGGGAACAGTATATACGTCTATAACGTCATATATCCTAACCTAAGGCAACCTAACATCTCGGATGTAACATTTGACAACATTCCAGGCGTGTCGGGCCCTACGTCTCGGTGGTAACATTACATGCTTCTATAAAGTTATATATCCTAACCTAATGCAACCTAACATCTCGGATGTAACATTTGAGAACATTCCAGGCGTGTCGGTCCCTACGTCTCGGTGGTAACATTATATGCGTCTATAACGTTATATATCCTAATCTAAGGCAACCTAACATCTCGGATGTAATATTTGACAACATTCCTGTCGTGTCGGACCCTACTTCTCGGTGGGAACATTATATACGTCTATAGCGTTATATATCCTAACCTAAGGCAACCTATTATCTCAGACGTAATATTTTCCAACATTCCTGGCGTGTCGGAGCATTCTTTTCGGTGCGAATATTATATACGTCTACAACGGCATATATCCGAATCTAAGGCAACCTAACATCTCGGATGCAATATTTGACAACATTCCTGGCCTGTCGAACCCTACTTCTCGGAGGGAATAGTATATACGTCTATAACGGTGTATATCCTAATCTAAGGCAACCTAACATCTCGGATGCAATATTTGACAACATTCCTGGCCTGTCGAACCCTACTTCTCGGAGGGAACAGTATATACGTCTATAACGTTATATATCCTAACCTAAGGCAACCTAACATCTCGGACGTAACGTTTGATAATATTCCAGGCGAGTCGGTCCTTACGTCTCGGTGGTAACATTATATGCGTCTATAACGTTATATATCCTAACTTAAGGCAACCTAACATCTCGGATGTAACATTTGACAACATTCCAGTCGTGTCGGTCCCTACGTCTCGGTGGTAATGTTACATGCGTCTATAACGTTATATATTCTACCCTAAGGCCACCTAACACCTCGGATGTAATATTTGACAACATTCCTGGCCTGTCGAACCTTACTTCTCGGAGGGAATAGTATATACGTCTATAACGGTGTATATCCTAATCTAAGGCAACCTAACATCTCGGATGCAATATTTGACAACATTCCTGGCCTGTCGAAACCTACTTCTCGGAGGGAACAGTATATACGTCTATAACGTCATATCTCCTAACCTAAGGCAACCTAACATCTCGGATGTAACATTTGACAACATTCCAGGCGTGTCGGTCCCTACGTCTCGGTGGTAACATTACATGCTTCTATAACGTTATATATCCTAACCTAAGGCAACCTAACATCTCGGATGTAACATTTGACAACATTCCAGGCGTGTCGGTCCCTAGGTCTCGGTGGTAACATTACATGCGTCTATAACGGTATATATCCTAATCTAAGGCAACCTAACATCTCGGATGCAATATTTGACAACATTCCTGGCCTGTCGAACCCTGCTCCTTGGAGGGAACAGTATATACGTCTATAACGTCATATATCCTAACCTAAGGCAACCTAACATCTCGGATGTAACATTTGACAACATTCCAGACTTGTCGGTCCCTACGTCTCGGTGGTAACATTATATACGTCTAGAACGTTATATATCCTAACCTAAGGCAACCTGACATCTCGGATGTAATATTCTACAACATTCCAGGCGTGTCGGACACTACTTCTCGGAGGGAACAGTATATACGCTTATAACGTCATATATCCTAACCTAAGGCAACCTAACATCTCGGATGTAACATTATATGAGTCTATAACGTTATATATACTAACCTAAGGCAACCTAACATCTCGGATGCAATATCTGACAACATTCCTGGCCTGTCGAACCCTACTTTTCGGAGGGAACAGTATATACGTCTATAACGGTATATATCCTAATCTAAGGCAACCTAACATCTCGTATGTAATATTTGACAACATTCCTGGCGTGTCGGACCCTACTACTCGGTGGGAACATTATATGTGTCTATAACGTTGTATATCCTAATCTAATGCAACCTATCATCTCAGACGTAATATTTTACGACATTGCTGTTGTGTCGGAGCATACTTTTCGGTGGGAATATTATATGCGCCTATAACGGTCGATATCGTAATCCAAGGCAATCTAACATCTCGGATGTAATATTGGCTACATTCCTGGCCTGTCAAATCCTACTTCACGGAGGGAACAGTATATTCGTCTATAACGTCATATATCCTAACCTAAGGCAACCTAACACCTCGTATGTAACATTTGACAACATTCCAGGCGTGTCGGCCCCTACGTCTCGGTGCTAACGTTATATGCGTCTATAACGGTATATATCCTAATCTAAGGCAACCTAACATCTCGGATGCAATATTTGACAACATTCCTGGCCTCTCGAACCCTACTTCACGGAGGGAACAGTATATACGTCTATAACGGTATATATCCTAATCTAAGGCATCCTAACATCTCGTATGTAATATTTGACAACATTCCTGGCGAGTCGGACCCTACTACTCGGTGCGAACGTTATATGTGTCTTTAACGTTGTATATCCAAATCTATGGCAACCTATCATCTCAGACGTAATATTTTACGACATTCCTGTTGTGTCGGAGCATACTTTTCGGTGGGAATATTATATGCGTCTATAACGGTCGATATCGTAATCCAAGGCAATCTAACATCTCGGATGTAATATTGGCTACATTCCTGGCCTGTCAAATCCTACTTCACGGAGGGAACAGTATATTCGTCTATAACGTCATATATCCTAACCTAAGGCAACTTAACATCTCGGATGTAACATTTTACAACATTCCAGGCTTGTCGGTCCCTACGTCTCGGTGGTAACATTATATACGTCTATAACGTTATATATCCTAACCTAAGGCAACCTGACATCTCGGATGTAATATTCTACAACATTCCAGGCGTGTCGGACACTACTTCTCGGAGGGAACAGTATATACGCTTATAACGTCATATATCCTAACCTAAGGCAACCTAACATCTCGGATGTAACATTATATGAGTCTATAACGTTATATATCCTAACCTAAGGCAACCTAACATCTCGGATGCAATATTTGACAACATTCCTGGCCTGTCGAACCCTACTTTTCGGAGGGAACAGTATATACGTCTATAACGGTATATATCCTAATCTAAGGCAACCTAATATATCGTATGTAATATTTGACAACATTCCTGGCGTGTCGGACCCTACTACTCGGTGGGAACATTATATGTGTCTATAACGTTGTATATCCTAATCTAAGGCAACCTATCATCTCAGACGTAATATTTTACGACATTGCTGTTGTGTCGGAGCATACTTTTCGGTGGGAATATTATATGCGTCTATAACGGTCGATATCGTAATCTAAGGCAATCTAACATCTCGGATGTAATATTGGCTACATTCCTGGCCTGTCAAATCCTACTTCACGGAGGGAACAGTATATTCGTCTATAACGTCATATATCCTAACCTAAGGCAACCTAACATCTCGGATGTAACATTTGACAACATTCCAGGCGTGTCGGTCCCTAGGTCTCGGTGGTAACATTACATGCGTCTATAACGGTATATATCCTAATCTAAGGCAACCTAACATCTCGGATGCAATATTTGACAACATTCCTGGCCTGTCGAACCCTGCTCCTTGGAGGGAACAGTATATACGTCTATAACGTCATATATCCTAGCCTAAGGCAACCTAACATCTCGGATGTAACATTTGACAACATTCCAGGCGTGTCGGTCCCTACGTCTCGGTGGTAACGTTACATGCGTCTATTACGTTATATATTCTAACCTACGGCCACCTAACACCTCGGATGTAATATTTGACAACATTCCTGGCGTGTCGAACCATACTTCTCGGTGGGAACAGTATATACGTGTATAACGTTATATATCCTAATCTAAGGCAAACTAACATCTCGGATGCAATATTTGACAACATTCCTGGCCTGTCGAACCCTACTTCTCGGAGGGAATAGTATATACGTCTATAACGGTATATATCCTAATCTAAGGCAACCTAACATCTCGGATGCAATATTTGACAACATTCCTGGCCTGTCGAACCCTACTTCTCGGAGGGAACAGTATATACGTCTATAACGGTATATATCCTAATCTAAGGCAACCTAACATCTCGGATGTAATATTGGCTACATTCCTGGCCTGTCGAACCCTACTTCACGGAGGGAACAGTATATACGTCTATAACGTCATATCTCCTAACCTAAGGCAACCTAACATCACGGATGTAACATTTGACAACATTCCAGGCGTGTCGGTCCCTACGTCTCGGTGGTAACATTACATGCTTCTATAACGTTATATATCCTAACCTAAGGCAACCTAACATCTCGGATGTAACATTTCACAACATTCCAGGCGTGGAGGTCCCTAGGTCTCGGTGGTAACATTACATGCGTCTATAACGGTATATATCCTAATCTAAGGCAACCTAACATCTCGGATGCAATATTTGACAACATTCCTGGCCTGTCGAACCTTACTTCTCGGAGGGAACAGTATATACGTCTATAACGTCATATATCCTAACCTAAGGCAACCTAACTTCTCGGACGTAACATTTGACAACATTCCAGGCGTGTCGGTCCCTACGTCTCGGTGGTAACATTATATGCGTCTATAACGTTATATATCCTAACCTAAGGTAACCTAACAACTCGGATGTAGTATTTGACAACATTCCTGGCGCGTCGGATCCTGCTTCTCGGTGGGAACATTATATGCGTCTATAACGTTGTATGTCCTAATCTAAGGCAACCTAACATCTCGGATGCAATATTTGACAACATTCCTGCCTGTCGAACATTACTCCTCGGAGGGAACAGTATATACGTCTATAACGTCATATATCCTAACCTAATGCAACCTAATATCTCGGATGTAACATTTGACAACATTCCAGGCGTGTCGGTTCCTACGTCTCGGTGGTAACGTTACATGCGTCTATAACGTTATATATCCTAACCTAAGGCCACCTAACACCTCGTATGTAACATTTGACAACATTCCAGGCGTGTCGGCCCCTACGTCTCGGTGCTAACGTTATATGCGTCTATAACGGTATATATCCTAATCTAAGGCAACCTAACATCTCGGATGCAATATTTGACAACATTCCTGGCCTCTCGAACCCTACTTCACGGAGGGAACAGTATATACGTCTATAACGGTATATATCCTAATCTAAGGCATCCTAACATCTCGTATGTAATATTTGACAACATTCCTGGCGAGTCGGACCCTACTACTCGGTGCGAACGTTATATGTGTCTTTAACGTTGTATATCCTAATCTATGGCAACCTATCATCTCAGACGTAATATTTTACGACATTCCTGTTGTGTCGGAGCATACTTTACGGTGGGAATATTATATGCGTCTATAACGGTCGATATCGTAATCCAAGGCAATCTAACATCTCGGATGTAATATTGGCTACATTCCTGGCCTGTCAAATCCTACTTCACGGAGGGAACAGTATATTCGTCTATAACGTCATATATCCTAACCTAAGGCAACTTAACATCTCGGATGTAACATTTTACAACATTCCAGGCTTGTCGGTCCCTACGTCTCGGTGGTAACATTATATACGTCTATAACGTTATATATCCTAACCTAAGGCAACCTGACATCTCGGATGTAATATTCTACAACATTCCAGGCGTGTCGGACACTACTTCTCGGAGGGAACAGTATATACGCTTATAACGTCATATATCCTAACCTAAGGCAACCTAACATCTCGGATGTAACATTATATGAGTCTATAACGTTATATATCCTAACCTAAGGCAACCTAACATCTCGGATGCAATATTTGACAACATTCCTGGCCTGTCGAACCCTACTTTTCGGAGGGAACAGTATATACGTCTATAACGGTATATATCCTAATCTAAGGCAACCTAATATATCGTATGTAATATTTGACAACATTCCTGGCGTGTCGGACCCTACTACTCGGTGGGAACATTATATGTGTCTATAACGTTGTATATCCTAATCTAAGGCAACCTATCATCTCAGACGTAATATTTTACGACATTGCTGTTGTGTCGGAGCATACTTTTCGGTGGGAATATTATATGCGTCTATAACGGTCGATATCGTAATCTAAGGCAATCTAACATCTCGGATGTAATATTGGCTACATTCCTGGCCTGTCAAATCCTACTTCACGGAGGGAACAGTATATTCGTCTATAACGTCATATATCCTAACCTAAGGCAACCTAACATCTCGGATGTAACATTTGACAACATTCCAGGCGTGTCGGTCCCTAGGTCTCGGTGGTAACATTACATGCGTCTATAACGGTATATATCCTAATCTAAGGCAACCTAACATCTCGGATGCAATATTTGACAACATTCCTGGCCTGTCGAACCCTGCTCCTTGGAGGGAACAGTATATACGTCTATAACGTCATATATCCTAGCCTAAGGCAACCTAACATCTCGGATGTAACATTTGACAACATTCCAGGCGTGTCGGTCCCTACGTCTCGGTGGTAACGTTACATGCGTCTATTACGTTATATATTCTAATCTACGGCCACCTAACACCTCGGATGTAATATTTGACAACATTCCTGGCGTGTCGAACCGTACTTCTCGGTGGGAACAGTATATGCGTCTATAACGGTATATATCCTAATCTAAGGCAACCTAACATCTCGGATGCAATATTTGACAACATTCCTGGCCTGTCGAACCCTACTTCTCGGAGGGAACAGTATATACGTCTATAACGGTATATATCCTAATCTAAGGCAACCTAACATCTCGGATGTAATATTGGCTACATTCCTGGCCTGTCGAACCCTACTTCACGGAGGGAACAGTATATACGTCTATAACGTCATATCTCCTAACCTAAGGCAACCTAACATCTCGGATGTAACATTTGACAACATTCCAGGCGTGTCGGTCCCTACGTCTCGCTGGTAACATTACATGCTTCTATAACGTTATATATCCTAACCTAAGGCAACCTAACATCTCGGATGTAACATTTCACAACATTCCAGGCGTGGAGGTCCCTAGGTCTCGGTGGTAACATTACATGCGTCTATAACGGTATATATCCTAATCTAAGGCAACCTAACATCTCGGATGCAATATTTGACAACATTCCTGGCCTGTCGAACCTTACTTCTCGGAGGGAACAGTATATACGTCTATAACGTCATATATCCTAACCTAAGGCAACCTAACTTCTCGGACGTAACATTTGACAACATTCCAGGCGTGTCGGTCCCTACGTCTCGGTGGTAACATTATATGCGTCTATAACGTTATATATCCTAACCTAAGGTAACCTAACAACTCGGATGTAATATTTGACAACATTCCTGGCGCGTCGGATCCTGCTTCTCGGTGGGAACATTATATGCGTCTATAACGTTGTATGTCCTAATCTAAGGCAACCTAACATCTCGGATGCAATATTTGACAACATTCCTGCCTGTCGAACATTACTCCTCGGAGGGAACAGTATATACGTCTATAACGTCATATATCCTAACCTAATGCAACCTAATATCTCGGATGTAACATTTGACAACATTCCAGGCGTGTCGGTTCCTACGTCTCGGTGGTAACGTTACATGCGTCTATAACGTTATATATCCTAACCTAAGGCAACCTAACATCTCGGATGCAATATCTGACAACATTCCTGGCCTCTCGAACCCTACTTCACGGAGGGAACAGTATATTAGTCTATAACGTCATATATCCTAACCTAAGGCAACCTAACATCTCGGATGTACCATTTGACAACATTCAAGGCGTGTCGGTCCCTACGTCTCGGTGGTAACATTACATGCTTCTATAACGTTATATATCCTAACCTAAAGCAACCTAACATCTCGGATGTAACATTTGACAACATTCCAGGCGTGTCGGTCCCTAGGTCTCGGTGGTAACATTACATGCGTCTATAACGGTATATATCCTAATCTAAGGAAACCTAACATCTCGGATGCAATATTTGACAACATTCCTGGCCTGTCGAACCTTACTTCTCGGAGGGAACAGTATATACGTCTATAACGTCATATATCCTAACCTAAGGCAACCTAACATCTCGGATGTAACATTTGACAACATTCCAGGCGTGTCGGGCCCTACGTCTCGGTGGTAACATTACATGCTTCTATAAAGTTATATATCCTAACCTAATGCAACCTAACATCTCGGATGTAACATTTGACAACATTCCAGGCGTGTCGGTCCCTACGTCTCGGTGGTAACATTATATGCGTCTATAACGTTATATATCCTAATCTAAGGCAACCTAACATCTCGGATGTAATATTTGACAACATTCCTGTCGTGTCGGACCCTACTTCTCGGTGGGAACATTATATACGTCTATAGCGTTATATATCCTAACCTAAGGCAACCTATTATCTCAGACGTAATATTTTCCAACATTCCTGGCGTGTCGGAGCATTCTTTTCGGTGCGAATATTATATACGTCTACAACGGTATATATCCGAATCTAAGGCAACCTAACATCTCGGATGCAATATTTGACAACATTCCTGGCCTGTCGAACCCTACTTCTCGGAGAGAATAGTATATACGTCTATAACGGTGTATATCCTAATCTAAGGCAACCTAACATCTCGGATGCAATATTTGACAACATTCCTGGCCTGTCGAACCCTACTTCTCGGAGGGAACAGTATATACGTCTATAACGTTATATATCCTAACCTAAGGCAACCTAACATCTCGGACGTAACATTTGATAATATTCCAGGCGAGTCGGTCCTTACGTCTCGGTGGTAACATTATATGCGTCTATAACGTTATATATCCTAACTTAAGGCAACCTAACATCTCGGATGTAACATTTGACAACATTCCAGTCGTGTCGGTCCCTACGTCTCGGTGGTAATGTTACATGCGTCTATAACGTTATATATTCTACCCTAAGGCCACCTAACACCTCGGATGTAATATTTGACAACATTCCTGGCCTGTCGAACCTTACTTCTCGGAGGGAATAGTATATACGTCTATAACGGTGTAT
This sequence comes from Xylocopa violacea, assembly GCA_963969225.1. Taxonomy (NCBI): domain Eukaryota; kingdom Metazoa; phylum Arthropoda; class Insecta; order Hymenoptera; family Apidae; genus Xylocopa; species Xylocopa violacea. Next base: position 2,103,852 of record CAXAJV010000006.1, on the reverse strand, counting down.
ATCCTAATCTAAGGCAACCTAACATCTCGGATGCAATATTTGACAACATTCCTGGCCTGTCGAAACCTACTTCTCGGAGGGAACAGTATATACGTCTATAACGGTATATATCCTAATCTAAGGCAACCTAACATCTCGGATGTAATATTGGCTACATTCCTGGCCTGTCGAACCCTACTTCACGGAGGGAACATTATATACGTCTATAACGTCATATCTCCTAACCTAAGGCAACCTAACATCTCGGATGTAACATTTGACAACATTCCAGGCGTGTCGGTCCCTACGTCTCGGTGGTAACATTACATGCTTCTATAACGTTATATATCCTAACCTAAGGCAACCTAACATCTCGGATGTAACATTTGACAACATTCCAGGCGTGTCGGTCCCTAGGTCTCGGTGATAACATTACATGCGTCTATAACGGTATATATCCTAATCTAAGGCAACCTAACATCTCGGATGCAATATTTGACAACATTCCTGGCCTGTCGAACCCTGCTCCTTGGAGGGAACAGTATATACGTCTATAACGTCATATATCCTAACCTAAGGCAACCTAACATCTCGGATGTAACATTTGACAACATTCCAGACTTGTCGGTCCCTACGTCTCGGTGGTAACATTATATACGTCTAGAACGTTATATATCCTAACCTAAGGCAACCTGACATCTCGGATGTAATATTCTACAACATTCCAGGCGTGTCGGACACTACTTCTCGGAGGGAACAGTATATACGCTTATAACGTCATATATCCTAACCTAAGGCAACCTAACATCTCGGATGTAACATTATATGAGTCTATAACGTTATATATACTAACCTAAGGCAACCTAACATCTCGGATGCAATATCTGACAACATTCCTGGCCTGTCGAACCCTACTTTTCGGAGGGAACAGTATATACGTCTATAACGGTATATATCCTAATCTAAGGCAACCTAACATCTCGTATGTAATATTTGACAACATTCCTGGCGTGTCGGACCCTACTACTCGGTGGGAACATTATATGTGTCTATAACGTTGTATATCCTAATCTAATGCAACCTATCATCTCAGACGTAATATTTTACGACATTGCTGTTGTGTCGGAGCATACTTTTCGGTGGGAATATTATATGCGCCTATAACGGTCGATATCGTAATCCAAGGCAATCTAACATCTCGGATGTAATATTGGCTACATTCCTGGCCTGTCAAATCCTACTTCACGGAGGGAACAGTATATTCGTCTATAACGTCATATATCCTAACCTAAGGCAACCTAACACCTCGTATGTAACATTTGACAACATTCCAGGCGTGTCGGCCCCTACGTCTCGGTGCTAACGTTATATGCGTCTATAACGGTATATATCCTAATCTAAGGCAACCTAACATCTCGGATGCAATATTTGACAACATTCCTGGCCTCTCGAACCCTACTTCACGGAGGGAACAGTATATACGTCTATAACGGTATATATCCTAATCTAAGGCATCCTAACATCTCGTATGTAATATTTGACAACATTCCTGGCGAGTCGGACCCTACTACTCGGTGCGAACGTTATATGTGTCTTTAACGTTGTATATCCTAATCTATGGCAACCTATCATCTCAGACGTAATATTTTACGACATTCCTGTTGTGTCGGAGCATACTTTTCGGTGGGAATATTATATGCGTCTATAACGGTCGATATCGTAATCTAAGGCAATCTAGCATCTCGGATGTAATATTGGCTACATTCCTGGCCTGTCGATCCCTACTTCTCGGAGGGAACAGTATATTCGTCTATAACGTCATATATCCTAACCTAAGGCAACCTAACATCTCGGATGTAACATTTGACAACATTCCAGGCGTGTCGGTCCCTACGTCTCGGTGGTAACGTTACATGCGTCTATAAAGTTATATATCCTAACCTAAGGCAACCTAACATCTCGGATGCAATATTTGACAACATTCCTGGCCTGTCGAAACCTACTTCACGGAGGGAACAGTATATTCGTCTATAACGTCATATATCCTAACCTAAGGCAACTTAACATCTCGGATGTAACATTTGACAACATTTCAGGCTTGTCGGTCCCTACGTCTCGGTGGTAACATTATATACGTCTATAACGTTATATATCCTAACCTAAGGCAACCTGACATCTCGGATGTAATATTCTACAACATTCCAGGCGTGTCGGACACTACATCTCGGAGGGAACAGTATATACGCTTATAACGTCATATATCCTAACCTAAGGCAACCTAACATCTCGGATGTAACATTATATGAGTCTATAACGTTATATATCCTAACCTAAGGCAACCTAACATCTCGGATGCAATATTTGACAACATTCCTGGCCTGTCGAACCCTACTTTTCGGAGGGAACAGTATATACGTCTATAACGGTATATATCCTAATCTAAGGCAACCTAACATCTCGTATGTAATATTTGACAACATTCCTGGCGTGTCGGACCCTACTACTCGGTGGGAACATTATATGTGTCTATAACGTTGTATATCCTAATCTAAGGCAACCTATCATCTCAGACGTAATATTTTACGACATTGCTGTTGTGTCGGAGCATACTTTTCGGTGGGAATATTATATGCGTCTATAACGGTCGATATCGTAATCCAAGGCAATCTAACATCTCGGATGTAATATTGGCTACATTCCTGGCCTGTCGAACCCTACTTCACGGAGGGAACATTATATACGTCTATAACGTCATATCTCCTAACCTAAGGCAACCTAACATCTCGGATGTAACATTTGACAACATTCCAGGCGTGTCGGTCCCTACGTCTCGGTGGTAACATTACATGCTTCTATAACGTTATATATCCTAACCTAAGGCAACCTAACATCTCGGATGTAACATTTGACAACATTCCAGGCGTGTCGGTCCCTAGGTCTCGGTGGTAACATTACATGCGTCTATAACGGTATATATCCTAATCTAAGGCAACCTAACATCTCGGATGCAATATTTGACAACATTCCTGGCCTGTCGAACCCTGCTCCTTGGAGGGAACAGTATATACGTCTATAACGTCATATATCCTAACCTAAGGCAACCTAACATCTCGGATGTAACATTTGACAACATGCCAGACTTGTCGGTCCCTACGTCTCGGTGGTAACATTATATACGTCTAGAACGTTATATATCCTAACCTAAGGCAACCTGACATCTCGGATGTAATATTCTACAACATTCCAGGCGTGTCGGACACTACTTCTCGGAGGGAACAGTATATACGCTTATAACGTCATATATCCTAACCTAAGGCAACCTAACATCTCGGATGTAACATTATATGAGTCTATAACGTTATATATACTAACCTAAGGCAACCTAACATCTCGGATGCAATATCTGACAACATTCCTGGCCTGTCGAACCCTACTTTTCGGGGGGAACAGTATATACGTCTATAACGGTATATATCCTAATCTAAGGCAACCTAACATCTCGTATGTAATATTTGACAACATTCCTGGCGTGTCGGACCCTACTACTCGGTGGGAACATTATATGTGTCTATAACGTTGTATATCCTAATCTAATGCAACCTATCATCTCAGACGTAATATTTTACGACATTGCTGTTGTGTCGGAGCATACTTTTCGGTGGGAATATTATATGCGCCTATAACGGTCGATGTCGTAATCCAAGGCAATCTAACATCTCGGATGTAATATTGGCTACATTCCTGGCCTGTCAAATCCTACTTCACGGAGGGAACAGTATATTCGTCTATAACGTCATATATCCTAACCTAAGGCAACCTAACACCTCGTATGTAACATTTGACAACATTCCAGGCGTGTCGGCCCCTACGTCTCGGTGCTAACGTTATATGCGTCTATAACGGTATATATCCTAATCTAAGGCAACCTAACATCTCGGATGCAATATTTGACAACATTCCTGGCCTCTCGAACCCTACTTCACGGAGGGAACAGTATATACGTCTATAACGGTATATATCCTAATCTAAGGCATCCTAACATCTCGTATGTAATATTTGACAACATTCCTGGCGAGTCGGACCCTACTACTCGGTGCGAACGTTATATGTGTCTTTAACGTTGTATATCCTAATCTATGGCAACCTATCATCTCAGACGTAATATTTTACGACATTCCTGTTGTGTCGGAGCATACTTTTCGGTGGGAATATTATATGCGTCTATAACGGTCGATATCGTAATCTAAGGCAATCTAGCATCTCGGATGTAATATTGGCTACATTCCTGGCCTGTCGATCCCTACTTCTCGGAGGGAACAGTATATTCGTCTATAACGTCATATATCCTAACCTAAGGCAACCTAACATCTCGGATGTAACATTTGACAACATTCCAGGCGTGTCGGTCCCTACGTCTCGGTGGTAACGTTACATGCGTCTATAACGTCATATATCCTAACCTAAGGCAACCTAACATCTCGGATGTACCATTTGACAACATTCAAGGCGTGTCGGTCCCTACGTCTCGGTGGTAACATTACATGCTTCTATAACGTTATATATCCTAACCTAAAGCAACCTAACATCTCGGATGTAACATTTGACAACATTCCAGGCGTGTCGGTCCCTAGGTCTCGGTGGTAACATTACATGCGTCTATAACGGTATATATCCTAATCTAAGGAAACCTAACATCTCGGATGCAATATTTGACAACATTCCTGGCCTGTCGAACCTTACTTCTCGGAGGGAACAGTATATACGTCTATAACGTCATATATCCTAACCTAAGGCAACCTAACATCTCGGATGTAACATTTGACAACATTCCAGGCGTGTCGGGCCCTACGTCTCGGTGGTAACATTACATGCTTCTATAAAGTTATATATCCTAACCTAATGCAACCTAACATCTCGGATGTAACATTTGACAACATTCCAGGCGTGTCGGTCCCTACGTCTCGGTGGTAACATTATATGCGTCTATAACGTTATATATCCTAATCTAAGGCAACCTAACATCTCGGATGTAATATTTGACAACATTCCTGTCGTGTCGGACCCTACTTCTCGGTGGGAACATTATATACGTCTATAGCGTTATATATCCTAACCTAAGGCAACCTATTATCTCAGACGTAATATTTTCCAACATTCCTGGCGTGTCGGAGCATTCTTTTCGGTGCGAATATTATATACGTCTACAACGGTATATATCCGAATCTAAGGCAACCTAACATCTCGGATGCAATATTTGACAACATTCCTGGCCTGTCGAACCCTACTTCTCGGAGGGAATAGTATATACGTCTATAACGGTGTATATCCTAATCTAAGGCAACCTAACATCTCGGATGCAATATTTGACAACATTCCTGGCCTGTCGAACCCTACTTCTCGGAGGGAACAGTATATACGTCTATAACGTTATATATCCTAACCTAAGGCAACCTAACATCTCGGATGTAACATTTGACAACATTCCAGGCGTGTCGGTCCCTACGTCTCGGTGGTAACGTTACATGCGTCTATAACGTCATATATCCTAACCTAAGGCAACCTAACATCTCGGATGTACCATTTGACAACATTCAAGGCGTGTCGGTCCCTACGTCTCGGTGGTAACATTACATGCTTCTATAACGTTATATATCCTAACCTAAAGCAACCTAACATCTCGGATGTAACATTTGACAACATTCCAGGCGTGTCGGTCCCTACGTCTCGGTGGTAACATTATATGCGTCTATAACGTTATATATCCTAATCTAAGGCAACCTAACATCTCGGATGTAATATTTGACAACATTCCTGTCGTGTCGGACCCTACTTCTCGGTGGGAACATTATATACGTCTATAGCGTTATATATCCTAACCTAAGGCAACCTATTATCTCAGACGTAATATTTTCCAACATTCCTGGCGTGTCGGAGCATTCTTTTCGGTGCGAATATTATATACGTCTACAACGGTATATATCCGAATCTAAGGCAACCTAACATCTCGGATGCAATATTTGACAACATTCCTGGCCTGTCGAACCCTACTTCTCGGAGGGAATAGTATATACGTCTATAACGGTGTATATCCTAATCTAAGTCAACCTAACATCTCGGATGCAATATGTGACAACATTCCTGGCCTGTCGAACCCTACTTCTCGGAGGGAACAGTATATACGTCTATAACGTTATATATCCTAACCTAAGGCAACCTAACATCTCGGACGTAACATTTGATAATATTCCAGGCGAGTCGGTCCTTACGTCTCGGTGGTAACATTATATGCGTCTATAACGTTATATATCCTAACTTAAGGCAACCTAACATCTCGGATGTAACATTTGACAACATTCCAGTCGTGTCGGTCCCTACGTCTCGGTGGTAATGTTACATGCGTCTATAACGTTATATATTCTACCCTAAGGCCACCTAACACCTCGGATGTAATATTTGACAACATTCCTGGCCTGTCGAACCTTACTTCTCGGAGGGAATAGTATATACGTCTATAACGGTGTATATCCTAATCTAAGGCAACCTAACATCTCGGATGCAATATTTGACAACATTCCTGGCCTGTCGAAACCTACTTCTCGGAGGGAACAGTATATACGTCTATAACGGTATATATCCTAATCTAAGGCAACCTAACATCTCGGATGTAATATTGGCTACATTCCTGGCCTGTCGAACCCTACTTCACGGAGGGAACATTATATACGTCTATAACGTCATATCTCCTAACCTAAGGCAACCTAACATCTCGGATGTAACATTTGACAACATTCCAGGCGTGTCGGTCCCTACGTCTCGGTGGTAACATTACATGCTTCTATAACGTTATATATCCTAACCTAAGGCAACCTAACATCTCGGATGTAACATTTGACAACATTCCAGGCGTGTCGGTCCCTAGGTCTCGGTGGTAACATTACATGCGTCTATAACGGTATATATCCTAATCTAAGGCAACCTAACATCTCGGATGCAATATTTGACAACATTCCTGGCCTGTCGAACCCTGCTCCTTGGAGGGAACAGTATATACGTCTATAACGTCATATATCCTAACCTAAGGCAACCTAACATCTCGGATGTAACATTTGACAACATTCCAGACTTGTCGGTCCCTACGTCTCGGTGGTAACATTATATACGTCTAGAACGTTATATATCCTAACCTAAGGCAACCTGACATCTCGGATGTAATATTCTACAACATTCCAGGCGTGTCGGACACTACTTCTCGGAGGGAACAGTATATACGCTTATAACGTCATATATCCTAACCTAAGGCAACCTAACATCTCGGATGTAACATTATATGAGTCTATAACGTTATATATACTAACCTAAGGCAACCTAACATCTCGGATGCAATATCTGACAACATTCCTGGCCTGTCGAACCCTACTTTTCGGAGGGAACAGTATATACGTCTATAACGGTATATATCCTAATCTAAGGCAACCTAACATCTCGTATGTAATATTTGACAACATTCCTGGCGTGTCGGACCCTACTACTCGGTGGGAACATTATATGTGTCTATAACGTTGTATATCCTAATCTAATGCAACCTATCATCTCAGACGTAATATTTTACGACATTGCTGTTGTGTCGGAGCATACTTTTCGGTGGGAATATTATATGCGCCTATAACGGTCGATATCGTAATCCAAGGCAATCTAACATCTCGGATGTAATATTGGCTACATTCCTGGCCTGTCAAATCCTACTTCACGGAGGGAACAGTATATTCGTCTATAACGTCATATATCCTAACCTAAGGCAACCTAACACCTCGTATGTAACATTTGACAACATTCCAGGCGTGTCGGCCCCTACGTCTCGGTGCTAACGTTATATGCGTCTATAACGGTATATATCCTAATCTAAGGCAACCTAACATCTCGGATGCAATATTTGACAACATTCCTGGCCTCTCGAACCCTACTTCACGGAGGGAACAGTATATACGTCTATAACGGTATATATCCTAATCTAAGGCATCCCAACATCTCGTATGTAATATTTGACAACATTCCTGGCGAGTCGGACCCTACTACTCGGTGCGAACGTTATATGTGTCTTTAACGTTGTATATCCTAATCTATGGCAACCTATCATCTCAGACGTAATATTTTACGACATTCCTGTTGTGTCGGAGCATACTTTTCGGTGGGAATATTATATGCGTCTATAACGGTCGATATCGTAATCCAAGGCAATCTAACATCTCGGATGTAATATTGGCTACATTCCTGGCCTGTCAAATCCTACTTCACGGAGGGAACAGTATATTCGTCTATAACGTCATATATCCTAACCTAAGGCAACTTAACATCTCGGATGTAACATTTTACAACATTCCAGGCTTGTCGGTCCCTACGTCTCGGTGGTAACATTATATACGTCTATAACGTTATATATCCTAACCTAAGGCAACCTGACATCTCGGATGTAATATTCTACAACATTCCAGGCGTGTCGGACACTACTTCTCGGAGGGAACAGTATATACGCTTATAACGTCATATATCCTAACCTAAGGCAACCTAACATCTCGGATGTAACATTATATGAGTCTATAACGTTATATATCCTAACCTAAGGCAACCTAACATCTCGGATGCAATATTTGACAACATTCCTGGCCTGTCGAACCCTACTTTTCGGAGGGAACAGTATATACGTCTATAACGGTATATATCCTAATCTAAGGCAACCTAATATCTCGTATGTAATATTTGACAACATTCCTGGCGTGTCGGACCCTACTACTCGGTGGGAACATTATATGTGTCTATAACGTTGTATATCCTAATCTAAGGCAACCTATCATCTCAGACGTAATATTTTACAACATTGCTGTTGTGTCGGAGCATACTTTTCGGTGGGAATATTATATGCGTCTATAACGGTCGATATCGTAATCTAAGGCAATCTAACATCTCGGATGTAATATTGGCTACATTCCTGGCCTGTCAAATCCTACTTCACGGAGGGAACAGTATATTCGTCTATAACGTCATATATCCTAACCTAAGGCAACCTAACATCTCGGATGTAACATTTGACAACATTCCAGGCGTGTCGGTCCCTAGGTCTCGGTGGTAACATTACATGCGTCTATAACGGTATATATCCTAATCTAAGGCAACCTAACATCTCGGATGCAATATTTGACAACATTCCTGGCCTGTCGAACCCTGCTCCTTGGAGGGAACAGTATATACGTCTATAACGTCATATATCCTAGCCTAAGGCAACCTAACATCTCGGATGTAACATTTGACAACATTCCAGGCGTGTCGGTCCCTACGTCTCGGTGGTAACGTTACATGCGTCTATTACGTTATATATTCTAACCTACGGCCACCTAACACCTCGGATGTAATATTTGACAACATTCCTGGCGTGTCGAACCGTACTTCTCGGTGGGAACAGTATATACGTGTATAACGGTATATATCCTAATCTAAGGCAAACTAACATCTCGGATGCAATATTTGACAACATTCCTGGCCTGTCGAACCCTACTTCTCGGAGGGAATAGTATATACGTCTATAACGGTATATATTCTAATCTAAGGCAACCTAACATCTCGGATGCAATATTTGACAACATTCCTGGCCTGTCGAACCCTACTTCTCGGAGGGAACAGTATATACGTCTATAACGGTATATATCCTAATCTAAGGCAACCTAACATCTCGGATGTAATATTGGCTACATTCCTGGCCTGTCGAACCCTACTTCACGGAGGGAACAGTATATACGTCTATAACGTCATATCTCCTAACCTAAGGCAACCTAACATCTCGGATGTAACATTTGACAACATTCCAGGCGTGTCGGTTCCTACGTCTCGGTGGTAACATTACATGCTTCTATAACGTTATATATCCTAACCTAAGGCAACCTAACATCTCGGATGTAACATTTCACAACATTCCAGGCGTGGAGGTCCCTAGGTCTCGGTGGTAACATTACATGCGTCTATAACGGTATATATCCTAATCTAAGGCAACCTAACATCTCGGATGCAATATTTGACAACATTCCTGGCCTGTCGAACCTTACTTCTCGGAGGGAACAGTATATACGTCTATAACGTCATATATCCTAACCTAAGGCAACCTAACTTCTCGGACGTAACATTTGACAACATTCCAGGCGTGTCGGTCCCTACGTCTCGGTGGTAACATTATATGCGTCTATAACGTTATATATCCTAACCTAAGGTAACCTAACAACTCGGATGTAATATTTGACAACATTCCTGGCGCGTCGGATCCTGCTTCTCGGTGGGAACATTATATGCGTCTATAACGTTGTATGTCCTAATCTAAGGCAACCTAACATCTCGGATGCAATATTTGACAACATTCCTGGCCTGTCGAACATTACTCCTCGGAGGGAACAGTATATACGTCTATAACGTCATATATCCTAACCTAATGCAACCTAATATCTCGGATGTAACATTTGACAACATTCCAGGCGTGTCGGTTCCTACGTCTCGGTGGTAACGTTACATGCGTCTATAACGTTATATATCCTAACCTAAGGCAACCTAACATCTCGGATGCAATATCTGACAACATTCCTGGCCTCTCGAACCCTACTTCACGGAGGGAACAGTATATTAGTCTATAACGTCATATATCCTAACCTAAGGCAACCTAACATCTCGGATGTACCATTTGACAACATTCAAGGCGTGTCGGTCCCCGCGTCTCGGTGGTAACATTACATGCTTCTATAACGTTATATATCCTAACCTAAAGCAACCTAACATCTCGGATGTAACATTTGACAACATTCCAGGCGTGTCGGTCCCTAGGTCTCGGTGGTAACATTACATGCGTCTATAACGGTATATATCCTAATCTAAGGAAACCTAACATCTCGGATGCAATATTTGACAACATTCCTGGCCTGTCGAACCTTACTTCTCGGAGGGAACAGTATATACGTCTATAACGTCATATATCCTAACCTAAGGCAACCTAACATCTCGGATGTAACATTTGACAACATTCCAGGCGTGTCGGGCCCTACGTCTCGGTGGTAACATTACATGCATCTATAAAGTTATATATCCTAACCTAATGCAACCTAACATCTCGGATGTAACATTTGACAACATTCCAGGCGTGTCGGTCCCTACGTCTCGGTGGTAACATTATATGCGTCTATAACGTTATATATCCTAATCTAAGGCAACCTAACATCTCGGATGTAATATTTGACAACATTCCTGTCGTGTCGGACCCTACTTCTCGGTGGGAACATTATATACGTCTATAGCGTTATATATCCTAACCTAAGGCAACCTATTATCTCAGACGTAATATTTTCCAACATTCCTGGCGTGTCGGAGCATTCTTTTCGGTGCGAATATTATATACGTCTACAACGGTATATATCCGAATCTAAGGCAACCTAACATCTCGGATGCAATATTTGACAACATTCCTGGCCTGTCGAACCCTACTTCTCGGAGGGAATAGTATATACGTCTATAACGGTGTATATCCTAATCTAAGGCAACCTAACATCTCGGATGCAATATTTGACAACATTCCTGGCCTGTCGAACCCTACTTCTCGGAGGGAACAGTATATACGTCTATAACGTTATATATCCTAACCTAAGGCAACCTAACATCTCGGACGTAACATTTGATAATATTCCAGGCGAGTCGGTCCTTACGTCTCGGTGGTAACATTATATGCGTCTATAACGTTATATATCCTAACTTAAGGCAACCTAACATCTCGGATGTAACATTTGACAACATTCCAGTCGTGTCGGTCCCTACGTCTCGGTGGTAATGTTACATGCGTCTATAACGTTATATATTCTACCCTAAGGCCACCTAACACCTTGGATGTAATATTTGACAACATTCCTGGCCTGTCGAACCTTACTTCTCGGAGGAAATAGTATATACGTCTATAACGGTGTATATCCTAATCTAAGGCAACCTAACATCTCGGATGCAATATTTGACAACATTCCTGGCCTGTCGAAACCTACTTCTCGGAGGGAACAGTATATACGTCTATAACGGTATATATCCTAATCTAAGGCAACCTAACATCTCGGATGTAATATTGGCTACATTCCTGGCCTGTCGAACCCTACTTCACGGAGGGAACATTATATACGTCTATAACGTCATATCTCCTAACCTAAGGCAACCTAACATCTCGGATGTAACATTTGACAACATTCCAGGCGTGTCGGTCCCTACGTCTCGGTGGTAACATTACATACTTCTATAACGTTATATATCCTAACCTAAGGCAACCTAACATCTCGGATGTAACATTTGACAACATTCCAGGCGTGTCGGTCCCTAGGTCTCGGTGGTAACATTACATGCGTCTATAACGGTATATATCCTAATCTAAGGCAACCTAACATCTCGGATGCAATATTTGACAACATTCCTGGCCTGTCGAACCCTGCTCCTTGGAGGGAACAGTATATACGTCTATAACGTCATATATCCTAACCTAAGGCAACCTAACATCTCGGATGTAACATTTGACAACATTCCAGACTTGTCGGTCCCTACGTCTCGGTGGTAACATTATATACGTCTAGAACGTTATATATCCTAACCTAAGGCAACCTGACATCTCGGATGTAATATTCTACAACATTCCAGGCGTGTCGGACACTACTTCTCGGAGGGAACAGTATATACGCTTATAACGTCATATATCCTAACCTAAGGCAACCTAACATCTCGGATGTAACATTATATGAGTCTATAACGTTATATATACTAACCTAAGGCAACCTAACATCTCGGATGCAATATCTGACAACATTCCTGGCCTGTCGAACCCTACTTTTCGGAGGGAACAGTATATACGTCTATAACGGTATATATCCTAATCTAAGGCAACCTAACATCTCGTATGTAATATTTGACAACATTCCTGGCGTGTCGGACCCTACTACTCGGTGGGAACATTACATGTGTCTATAACGTTGTATATCCTAATCTAATGCAACCTATCATCTCAGACGTAATATTTTACGACATTGCTGTTGTGTCGGAGCATACTTTTCGGTGGGAATATTATATGCGCCTATAACGGTCGATATCGTAATCCAAGGCAATCTAACATCTCGGATGTAATATTGGCTACATTCCTGGCCTGTCAAATCCTACTTCACGGAGGGAACAGTATATTCGTCTATAACGTCATATATCCTAACCTAAGGCAACCTAACACCTCGTATGTAACATTTGACAACATTCCAGGCGTGTCGGCCCCTACGTCTCGGTGCTAACGTTATATGCGTCTATAACGGTATATATCCTAATCTAAGGCAACCTAACATCTCGGATGCAATATTTGACAACATTCCTGGCCTCTCGAACCCTACTTCACGGAGGGAACAGTATATACGTCTATAACGGTATATATCCTAATCTAAGGCATCCTAACATCTCGTATGTAATATTTGACAACATTCCTGGCGAGTCGGACCCTACTACTCGGTGCGAACGTTATATGTGTCTTTAACGTTGTATATCCTAATCTATGGCAACCTATCATCTCAGACGTAATATTTTACGACATTCCTGTTGTGTCGGAGCATACTTTTCGGTGGGAATATTATATGCGTCTATAACGGTCGATATCGTAATCTAAGGCAATCTAGCATCTCGGATGTAATATTGGCTACATTCCTGGCCTGTCGATCCCTACTTCTCGGAGGGAACAGTATATTCGTCTATAACGTCATATATCCTAACCTAAGGCAACCTAACATCTCGGATGTAACATTTGACAACATTCCAGGCGTGTCGGTCCCTACGTCTCGGTGGTAACGTTACATGCGTCTATAACGTTATATATCCTAACCTAAGGCAACCTAACATCTCGGATGCAATATTTGACAACATTCCTGGCCTGTCGAAACCTACTTCACGGAGGGAACAGTATATTCGTCTATAACGTCATATATCCTAACCTAAGGCAACTTAACATCTCGGATGTAACATTTGACAACATTTCAGGCTTGTCGGTCCCTACGTCTCGGTGGTAACATTATATACGTCTATAACGTTATATATCCTAACCTAAGGCAACCTGACATCTCGGATGTAATATTCTACAACATTCCAGGCGTGTCGGACACTACATCTCGGAGGGAACAGTATATACGCTTATAACGTCATATATCCTAACCTAAGGCAACCTAACATCTCGGATGTAACATTATATGAGTCTATAACGTTATATATCCTAACCTAAGGCAACCTAACATCTCGGATGCAATATCTGACAACATTCCTGGCCTGTCGAACCCTACATTTCGGAGGGAACAGTATATACGTCTATAACGGTATATATCCTAATCTAAGGCAACCTAACATCTCGTATGTAATATTTGACAACATTCCTGGCGTGTCGGACCCTACTACTCGGTGGGAACATTATATGTGTCTATAACGTTGTATATCCTAATCTAAGGCAACCTATCATCTCAGACGTAATATTTTACGACATTGCTGTTGTGTCGGAGCATACTTTTCGGTGGGAATATTATATGCGTCTATAACGGTCGATATCGTAATCCAAGGCAATCTAACATCTCGGATGTAATATTGGCTACATTCCTGGCCTGTCGAACCCTACTTCACGGAGGGAACAGTATATTCGTCTATAACGTCATATATCCTAACCTAAGGCAACCTAACACCTCGTATGTAACATTTGACAACATTCCAGGCGTGTCGGCCCCTACGTCTCGGTGCTAACGTTATATGCGTCTATAACGGTATATATCCTAATCTAAGGCAACCTAACATCTCGGATGCAATATTTGACAACATTCCTGGCCTCTCGAACCCTACTTCACGGAGGGAACAGTATATACGTCTATAACGGTATATATCCTAATCTAAGGCATCCTAACATCTCGTATGTAATATTTGACAACATTCCTGGCGAGTCGGACCCTACTACTCGGTGCGAACGTTATATGTGTCTTTAACGTTGTATATCCTAATCTATGGCAACCTATCATCTCAGACGTAATATTTTACGACATTCCTGTTGTGTCGGAGCATACTTTTCGGTGGGAATATTATATGCGTCTATAACGGTCGATATCGTAATCTAAGGCAATCTAGCATCTCGGATGTAATATTGGCTACATTCCTGGCCTGTCGATCCCTACTTCTCGGAGGGAACAGTATATTCGTCTATAACGTCATATATCCTAACCTAAGGCAACCTAACATCTCGGATGTAACATTTGACAACATTCCAGGCGTGTCGGTCCCTACGTCTCGGTGGTAACGTTACATGCGTCTATAACGTTATATATCCTAACCTAAGGCAACCTAACATCTCGGATGCAATATTTGACAACATTCCTGGCCTGTCGAAACCTACTTCACGGAGGGAACAGTATATTCGTCTATAACGTCATATATCCTAACCTAAGGCAACTTAACATCTCGGATGTAACATTTGACAACATTTCAGGCTTGTCGGTCCCTACGTCTCGGTGGTAACATTATATACGTCTATAACGTTATATATCCTAACCTAAGGCAACCTGACATCTCGGATGTAATATTCTACAACATTCCAGGCGTGTCGGACACTACATCTCGGAGGGAACAGTATATACGCTTATAACGTCATATATCCTAACCTAAGGCAACCTAACATCTCGGATGTAACATTATATGAGTCTATAACGTTATATATCCTAACCTAAGGCAACCTAACATCTCGGATGCAATATTTGACAACATTCCTGGCCTGTCGAACCCTACTTTTCGGAGGGAACAGTATATACGTCTATAACGGTATATATCCTAATCTAAGGCAACCTAACATCTCGTATGTAATATTTGACAACATTCCTGGCGTGTCGGACCCTACTACTCGGTGGGAACATTATATGTGTCTATAACGTTGTATATCCTAATCTAAGGCAACCTATCATCTCAGACGTAATATTTTACGACATTGCTGTTGTGTCGGAGCATACTTTTCGGTGGGAATATTATATGCGTCTATAACGGTCGATATCGTAATCCAAGGCAATCTAACATCTCGGATGTAATATTGGCTACATTCCTGGCCTGTCAAATCCTACTTCACGGAGGGAACAGTATATTCGTCTTTCACGTCATATATCCTAACCTAAGGCAACCTAACATCTCGGATGTAACATTTGACAACATTCCAGGCGTGTCGGTCCCTACGTCTCGGTGGTAAGGTTACATGCGTCCATAACGTTATATATCCTATCCTAAGGCAACCTAACATCTCGGATGCAATATTTGACAACATTCCTGGCCTGTCGAAACCTACTTCACGGAGGGAACAGTATATTCGTCTATAACGTCATATATCCTAACCTAAGGCAACCTAACATCTCGGATGCAATATTTGACAACATTCCTGGCCTGTCGAACCCTACTTTTCGGAGGGAACAGTATATACGTCTATAACGGTATATATCCTAATCTAAGGCAACCTAACTTCTCGTATGTAATATTTGACAACATTCCAGGCGTGTCGGCCCCTACGTCTCGGTGGTAACGTTATATGCGTCTATAACGTTATATATCCTAACCTAAGGCAACCTAACATCTCGCATGCAATATTTGACAACATTCCTGGCCTGTCGAACCCTACTTCTCGGAGGGAACAGTATATACGTCTGTAACGGTATATATCCTAATCTAAGGCATCCTAACATCTCGTATGTAATATTTGAAAACATTCCTGGCGTGTCGGACCCTACTACTGGGTGGGAACATTATATGTGTGTATAACGTTTTATATCGTAATCTACGGCAACCTATCATCTCAGACGTAATATTTTACGACATTCCTGTTGTGTCGGAGCATACTTTTCGGTGGGAATATTATATGCGCCTATAACGGTCGATATCGTAATCCAAGGCAATCTAACATCTCGGATGTAATATTGGCTACATTCCTGGCCTGTCAAATCCTACTTCACGGAGGGAACAGTATATTCGTCTATAACGTCATATATCCTAACCTAAGGCAACCTAACACCTCGTATGTAACATTTGACAACATTCCAGGCGTGTCGGCCCCTACGTCTCGGTGCTAACGTTATATGCGTCTATAACGGTATATATCCTAATCTAAGGCAACCTAACATCTCGGATGCAATATTTGACAACATTCCTGGCCTCTCGAACCCTACTTCACGGAGGGAACAGTATATACGTCTATAACGGTATATATCCTAATCTAAGGCATCCTAACATCTCGTATGTAATATTTGACAACATTCCTGGCGAGTCGGACCCTACTACTCGGTGCGAACGTTATATGTGTCTTTAACGTTGTATATCCTAATCTATGGCAACCTATCATCTCAGACGTAATATTTTACGACATTCCTGTTGTGTCGGAGCATACTTTTCGGTGGGAATATTATATGCGTCTATAACGGTCGATATCGTAATCTAAGGCAATCTAACATCTCGGATGTAATATTGGCTACATTCCTGGCCTGTCGATCCCTACTTCTCGGAGGGAACAGTATATTCGTCTATAACGTCATATATCCTAACCTAAGGCAACCTAACATCTCGGATGTAACATTTGACAACATTCCAGGCGTGTCGGTCCCTACGTCTCGGTGGTAACGTTACATGCGTCTATAACGTTATATATCCTAACCTAAGGCAACCTAACATCTCGGATGCAATATTTGACAACATTCCTGGCCTGTCGAAACCTACTTCACGGAGGGAACAGTATATTCGTCTATAACGTCATATATCCTAACCTAAGGCAACTTAACATCTCGGATGTAACATTTGACAACATTTCAGGCTTGTCGGTCCCTACGTCTCGGTGGTAACATTATATACGTCTATAACGTTATATATCCTAACCTAAGGCAACCTGACATCTCGGATGTAATATTCTACAACATTCCAGGCGTGTCGGACACTACTTCTCGGAGGGAACAGTATATACGCTTATAACGTCATATATCCTAACCTAAGGCAACCTAACATCTCGGATGTAACATTATATGAGTCTATAACGTTATATATCCTAACCTAAGGCAACCTAACATCTCGGATGCAATATTTGACAACATTCCTGGCCTGTCGAACCCTACTTTTCGGAGGGAACAATATATACGTCTATAACGGTATATATCCTAATCTAAGGCAACCTAACATCTCGTATGTAATATTTGACAACATTCCTGGCGTGCCGGACCCTACTACTCGGTGGGAACATTATATGTGTCTATAACGTTGTATATCCTAATCTAAGGCAACCTATCATCTCAGACGTAATATTTTACGACATTGCTGTTGTGTCGGAGCATACTTTTCGGTGGGAATATTATATGCGTCTATAACGGTCGATATCGTAATCCAAGGCAATCTAACATCTCGGATGTAATATTGGCTACATTCCTGGCCTGTCAAATCCTACTTCACGGAGGGAACAGTATATTCGTCTTTCACGTCATATATCCTAACCTAAGGCAACCTAACATCTCGGATGTAACATTTGACAACATTCCAGGCGTGTCGGTCCCTACGTCTCGGTGGTAAGGTTACATGCGTCTATAACGTTATATATCCTAACCTAAGGCAACCTAACATCTCGGATGCAATATTTGACAACATTCCTGGCCTGTCGAAACCTACTTCACGGAGGGAACAGTATATTCGTCTATAACGTCATATATCCTAACCTAAGGCAACTTAACATCTCGGATGTAACATTTGACAACTCTCCAGGCTTGTCGGTCCCTACGTCTCGGTGGTAACATTATATACGTCTATAACGTTATATATCCTAACCTAAGGCAACCTGACATCTCGGATGTAATATTCTACAACATTCCAGGCGTGTCGGACACTACTTCTCGGAGGGAACAGTATATACGCTTATAACGTCATATATCCTAACCTAAGGCAACCTAACATCTCGGATGTAACATTATATGAGTCTATAACGTTATATATCCTAACCTAAGGCAACCTAACATCTCGGATGCAATATTTGACAACATTCCTGGCCTGTCGAACCCTACTTTTCGGAGGGAACAGTATATACGTCTATAACGATATATATTCTAATCTAAGGCAACCTAACATCTCGTATGTAATATTTGACAACATTCCTGGCTTGTCGGACCCTACTACTCGGTGGGAACATTATATGTGTCTATAACGTTGTATATCCTAATCTAAGGCAACCTATCATCTCAGACGTAATATTTTACGACATTGCTGTTGTGTCGGAGCATACTTTTCGGTGGGAATATTATATGCGTCTATAACGGTCGATATCGTAATCTAAGGCAATCTAACATCTCGGATGTAATATTGGCTACCTTCCTGGCCTGTCAAATCCTACTTCACGGAGGGAACAGTATATTCGTCTATAACGTCATATATCCTAACCTAAGGCAACCTAACATCTCGTATGTAACATTTGACAACATTCCAGGCGTGTCGGCCCCTACGTCTCGGTGGTAACGTTATATGCGTCTATAACGTTATATATCCTAACCTAAGGCAACCTAACATCTCGCATGCAATATTTGACAACATTCCTGGCCTGTCGAACCCTACTTCTCGGAGGGAACAGTATATACGTCTATAACGGTATATATCCTAATCTAAGGCATCCTAACATCTCGTATGTAATATTTGAAAACATTCCTGGCGTGTCGGACCCTACTACTGGGTGGGAACATTATATGTGTGTATAACGTTGTATATCGTAATCTAAGGCAACTTATCATCTCAGACGTAATATTTTACGACATTCCTGTTGTGTCGGAGCATACTTTTCGGTGGGAATATTATATGCGTCTATAACGGTCGATATCGTAATCTAAGGCAATCTAACATCTCGGATGTAATATTGGCTACATTCCTGGCCTGTGGATCCCTACTTCTCGGAGGGAACAGTATATACGTCTATAGCGTCATATATCCTAACATAAGGCAACCTAACATCTCGGATGTAACATTTGACAACATTCCAGTCGTATCGGTCCCTACGTCGCGGTGGTAACATTATATGCTTCTATAACGTTATATATCCTAACCAAAGGCAACCTAACATCTCGGATGTAATATTTGACAGCATTCCTGGCGTGTCGGATCCTGCTTCTCGGTGGGAACATTATATGCGTCTATAACGTTATATATCCTAATCTAAGGCAACCTAACATCTCGGATGCAATATTTGACAACATTCCTGGCCTGTCGAACCCTACTTCACGGAGGGAACATTATATACGTCTATAACGTCATATCTCCTAACCTAAGGCAACCTAACATCTCGGATGTAACATTTGACAACTTTCCAGGCGTGTCGGTCCCTACGTCTCGGTGGTAACATTACATGCTTCTATAACGTTATATATCCTAACCTAAGGCAACCTAACATCTCGGATGTAACATTTGACAACATTCCAGGCGTGTCAATCCCTAGGTCTCGGTGGTAACATTACATGCGTCTATAACGGTATATATACTAATCTAAGGCAACCTAACATCTCGGAAGCAATATTTGACAACATTCCTGGCCTGTCGAACCCTGCTCCTTGGAGGGAACAGTATATACGTCTGTAACGTCATATATCCTAACCTAAGGCAACCTAACATCTCGGATGTAACATTTGACAACATTCCAGGCGTGTCGGTCCCTACGTCTCGGTGGTAACGTTACATGCGTCTATTACGTTATATATTCTAACCTGCGGCCACCTAACACCTCGGATGTAATATTTGACAACATTCCTGGCGTGTCGAACCGTACTTCTCGCTGGGAACAGTATATACGTGTATAACGGTATATATCCTAATCTAAGGCAAACTAACATCTCGGATGCAATATTTGACAACATTCCTGGCCTGTCGAACCCTACTTCTCGGAGGGAATAGTATATACGTCTATAACGGTATATATCCTAATCTAAGGCAACCTAACATCTCGGATGCAATATTTCACAACATTCCTGGTCTGTCGAACCCTACTTCTCGGAGGGAACAGTATATACGTCTATAACGTTATATATCCTAACCTAAGGCAACCCAACAACTCGGATGTAATATTTGACAACATTCCTGGCGCGTCGGATCCTGCTTCTCGGTGGGAACATTATATGCGTCTATAACGTTGTATGTCCTAATCTAAGGCAACCTAACATCTCGGATGCAATATTTGACAACATTCCTGGCCTGTCGAACCCTGCTCCTTGGAGGGAACAGTATATACGTCTATAACGTCATATATCCTAACCTAAGGCAACCTAACATCTCGGATGTAACATTTGACAACATTCCAGACTTGTCGGTCCCTACGTCTCGGTGGTAACATTATATACGTCTAGAACGTTATATATCCTAACCTAAGGCAACCTGACATCTCGGATGTAATATTCTACAACATTCCAGGCGTGTCGGACACTACTTCTCGGAGGGAACAGTATATACGCTTATAACGTCATATATCCTAACCTAAGGCAACCTAACATCTCGGATGTAACATTATATGAGTCTATAACGTTATATATACTAACCTAAGGCAACCTAACATCTCGGATGCAATATCTGACAACATTCCTGGCCTGTCGAACCCTACTTTTCGGAGGGAACAGTATATACGTCTATAACGGTATATATCCTAATCTAAGGCAACCTAACATCTCGTATGTAATATTTGACAACATTCCTGGCGTGTCGGACCCTACTACTCGGTGGGAACATTATATGTGTCTATAACGTTGTATATCCTAATCTAATGCAACCTATCATCTCAGACGTAATATTTTACGACATTGCTGTTGTGTCGGAGCATACTTTTCGGTGGGAATATTATATGCGCCTATAACGGTCGATATCGTAATCCAAGGCAATCTAACATCTCGGATGTAATATTGGCTACATTCCTGGCCTGTCAAATCCTACTTCACGGAGGGAACAGTATATTCGTCTATAACGTCATATATCCTAACCTAAGGCAACCTAACACCTCGTATGTAACATTTGACAACATTCCAGGCGTGTCGGCCCCTACGTCTCGGTGCTAACGTTATATGCGTCTATAACGGTATATATCCTAATCTAAGGCAACCTAACATCTCGGATGCAATATTTGACAACATTCCTGGCCTCTCGAACCCTACTTCACGGAGGGAACAGTATATACGTCTATAACGGTATATATCCTAATCTAAGGCATCCCAACATCTCGTATGTAATATTTGACAACATTCCTGGCGAGTCGGACCCTACTACTCGGTGCGAACGTTATATGTGTCTTTAACGTTGTATATCCTAATCTATGGCAACCTATCATCTCAGACGTAATATTTTACGACATTCCTGTTGTGTCGGAGCATACTTTTCGGTGGGAATATTATATGCGTCTATAACGGTCGATATCGTAATCCAAGGCAATCTAACATCTCGGATGTAATATTGGCTACATTCCTGGCCTGTCAAATCCTACTTCACGGAGGGAACAGTATATTCGTCTATAACGTCATATATCCTAACCTAAGGCAACTTAACATCTCGGATGTAACATTTTACAACATTCCAGGCTTGTCGGTCCCTACGTCTCGGTGGTAACATTATATACGTCTATAACGTTATATATCCTAACCTAAGGCAACCTGACATCTCGGATGTAATATTCTACAACATTCCAGGCGTGTCGGACACTACTTCTCGGAGGGAACAGTATATACGCTTATAACGTCATATATCCTAACCTAAGGCAACCTAACATCTCGGATGTAACATTATATGAGTCTATAACGTTATATATCCTAACCTAAGGCAACCTAACATCTCGGATGCAATATTTGACAACATTCCTGGCCTGTCGAACCCTACTTTTCGGAGGGAACAGTATATACGTCTATAACGGTATATATCCTAATCTAAGGCAACCTAATATCTCGTATGTAATATTGGACAACATTCCTGGCGTGTCGGACCCTACTACTCGGTGGGAACATTATATGTGTCTATAACGTTGTATATCCTAATCTAAGGCAACCTATCATCTCAGACGTAATATTTTACAACATTGCTGTTGTGTCGGAGCATACTTTTCGGTGGGAATATTATATGCGTCTATAACGGTCGATATCGTAATCTAAGGCAATCTAACATCTCGGATGTAATATTGGCTACATTCCTGGCCTGTCAAATCCTACTTCACGCAGGGAACAGTATATTCGTCTATAACGTCATATATCCTAACCTAAGGCAACCTAACATCTCGGATGTAACATTTGACAACATTCCAGGCGTGTCGGTCCCTAGGTCTCGGTGGTAACATTACATGCGTCTATAACGGTATATATCCTAATCTAAGGCAACCTAACATCTCGGATGCAATATTTGACAACATTCCTGGCCTGTCGAACCCTGCTCCTTGGAGGGAACAGTATATACGTCTATAACGTCATATATCCTAGCCTAAGGCAACCTAACATCTCGGATGTAACATTTGACAACATTCCAGGCGTGTCGGTCCCTACGTCTCGGTGGTAACGTTACATGCGTCTATTACGTTATATATTCTAACCTACGGCCACCTAACACCTCGGATGTAATATTTGACAACATTCCTGGCGTGTCGAACCGTACTTCTCGGTGGGAACAGTATATACGTGTATAACGGTATATATCCTAATCTAAGGCAAACTAACATCTCGGATGCAATATTTGACAACATTCCTGGCCTGTCGAACCCTACTTCTCGGAGGGAATAGTATATACGTCTATAACGGTATATATCCTAATCTAAGGCAACCTAACATCTCGGATGCAATATTTGACAACATTCCTGGCCTGTCGAACCCTACTTCACGGAGGGAACATTATATACGTCTATAACGTCATATCTCCTAACCTAAGGCAACCTAACATCTCGGATGTAACATTTGACAACTTTCCAGGCGTGTCGGTCCCTACGTCTCGGTGGTAACATTACATGCTTCTATAACGTTATATATCCTAACCTAAGGCAACCTAACATCTCGGATGTAACATTTGACAACATTCCAGGCGTGTCAATCCCTAGGTCTCGGTGGTAACATTACATGCGTCTATAACGGTATATATACTAATCTAAGGCAACCTAACATCTCGGAAGCAATATTTGACAACATTCCTGGCCTGTCGAACCCTGCTCCTTGGAGGGAACAGTATATACGTCTGTAACGTCATATATCCTAACCTAAGGCAACCTAACATCTCGGATGTAACATTTGACAACATTCCAGGCGTGTCGGTCCCTACGTCTCGGTGGTAACGTTACATGCGTCTATTACGTTATATATTCTAACCTGCGGCCACCTAACACCTCGGATGTAATATTTGACAACATTCCTGGCGTGTCGAACCGTACTTCTCGCTGGGAACAGTATATACGTGTATAACGGTATATATCCTAATCTAAGGCAAACTAACATCTCGGATGCAATATTTGACAACATTCCTGGCCTGTCGAACCCTACTTCTCGGAGGGAATAGTATATACGTCTATAACGGTATATATCCTAATCTAAGGCAACCTAACATCTCGGATGCAATATTTCACAACATTCCTGGTCTGTCGAACCCTACTTCTCGGAGGGAACAGTATATACGTCTATAACGTTATATATCCTAACCTAAGGCAACCCAACAACTCGGATGTAATATTTGACAACATTCCTGGCGCGTCGGATCCTGCTTCTCGGTGGGAACATTATATGCGTCTATAACGTTGTATGTCCTAATCTAAGGCAACCTAACATCTCGGATGCAATATTTGACAACATTCCTGGCCTGTCGAACCCTGCTCCTTGGAGGGAACAGTATATACGTCTATAACGTCATATATCCTAACCTAAGGCAACCTAACATCTCGGATGTAACATTTGACAACATTCCAGACTTGTCGGTCCCTACGTCTCGGTGGTAACATTATATACGTCTAGAACGTTATATATCCTAACCTAAGGCAACCTGACATCTCGGATGTAATATTCTACAACATTCCAGGCGTGTCGGACACTACTTCTCGGAGGGAACAGTATATACGCTTATAACGTCATATATCCTAACCTAAGGCAACCTAACATCTCGGATGTAACATTATATGAGTCTATAACGTTATATATACTAACCTAAGGCAACCTAACATCTCGGATGCAATATCTGACAACATTCCTGGCCTGTCGAACCCTACTTTTCGGAGGGAACAGTATATACGTCTATAACGGTATATATCCTAATCTAAGGCAACCTAACATCTCGTATGTAATATTTGACAACATTCCTGGCGTGTCGGACCCTACTACTCGGTGGGAACATTATATGTGTCTATAACGTTGTATATCCTAATCTAATGCAACCTATCATCTCAGACGTAATATTTTACGACATTGCTGTTGTGTCGGAGCATACTTTTCGGTGGGAATATTATATGCGCCTATAACGGTCGATATCGTAATCCAAGGCAATCTAACATCTCGGATGTAATATTGGCTACATTCCTGGCCTGTCAAATCCTACTTCACGGAGGGAACAGTATATTCGTCTATAACGTCATATATCCTAACCTAAGGCAACCTAACACCTCGTATGTAACATTTGACAACATTCCAGGCGTGTCGGCCCCTACGTCTCGGTGCTAACGTTATATGCGTCTATAACGGTATATATCCTAATCTAAGGCAACCTAACATCTCGGATGCAATATTTGACAACATTCCTGGCCTCTCGAACCCTACTTCACGGAGGGAACAGTATATACGTCTATAACGGTATATATCCTAATCTAAGGCATCCCAACATCTCGTATGTAATATTTGACAACATTCCTGGCGAGTCGGACCCTACTACTCGGTGCGAACGTTATATGTGTCTTTAACGTTGTATATCCTAATCTATGGCAACCTATCATCTCAGACGTAATATTTTACGACATTCCTGTTGTGTCGGAGCATACTTTTCGGTGGGAATATTATATGCGTCTATAACGGTCGATATCGTAATCCAAGGCAATCTAACATCTCGGATGTAATATTGGCTACATTCCTGGCCTGTCAAATCCTACTTCACGGAGGGAACAGTATATTCGTCTATAACGTCATATATCCTAACCTAAGGCAACTTAACATCTCGGATGTAACATTTTACAACATTCCAGGCTTGTCGGTCCCTACGTCTCGGTGGTAACATTATATACGTCTATAACGTTATATATCCTAACCTAAGGCAACCTGACATCTCGGATGTAATATTCTACAACATTCCAGGCGTGTCGGACACTACTTCTCGGAGGGAACAGTATATACGCTTATAACGTCATATATCCTAACCTAAGGCAACCTAACATCTCGGATGTAACATTATATGAGTCTATAACGTTATATATCCTAACCTAAGGCAACCTAACATCTCGGATGCAATATTTGACAACATTCCTGGCCTGTCGAACCCTACTTTTCGGAGGGAACAGTATATACGTCTATAACGGTATATATCCTAATCTAAGGCAACCTAATATCTCGTATGTAATATTGGACAACATTCCTGGCGTGTCGGACCCTACTACTCGGTGGGAACATTATATGTGTCTATAACGTTGTATATCCTAATCTAAGGCAACCTATCATCTCAGACGTAATATTTTACAACATTGCTGTTGTGTCGGAGCATACTTTTCGGTGGGAATATTATATGCGTCTATAACGGTCGATATCGTAATCTAAGGCAATCTAACATCTCGGATGTAATATTGGCTACATTCCTGGCCTGTCAAATCCTACTTCACGCAGGGAACAGTATATTCGTCTATAACGTCATATATCCTAACCTAAGGCAACCTAACATCTCGGATGTAACATTTGACAACATTCCAGGCGTGTCGGTCCCTAGGTCTCGGTGGTAACATTACATGCGTCTATAACGGTATATATCCTAATCTAAGGCAACCTAACATCTCGGATGCAATATTTGACAACATTCCTGGCCTGTCGAACCCTGCTCCTTGGAGGGAACAGTATATACGTCTATAACGTCATATATCCTAGCCTAAGGCAACCTAACATCTCGGATGTAACATTTGACAACATTCCAGGCGTGTCGGTCCCTACGTCTCGGTGGTAACGTTACATGCGTCTATTACGTTATATATTCTAACCTACGGCCACCTAACACCTCGGATGTAATATTTGACAACATTCCTGGCGTGTCGAACCGTACTTCTCGGTGGGAACAGTATATACGTGTATAACGGTATATATCCTAATCTAAGGCAAACTAACATCTCGGATGCAATATTTGACAACATTCCTGGCCTGTCGAACCCTACTTCTCGGAGGGAATAGTATATACGTCTATAACGGTATATATCCTAATCTAAGGCAACCTAACATCTCGGATGCAATATTTGACAACATTCCTGGCCTGTCGAACCCTACTTCTCGGAGGGAACAGTATATACGTCTATAACGGTATATATCCTAATCTAAGGCAACCTAACATCTCGGATGTAATATTGGCTACATTCCTGGCCTGTCGAACCCTACTTCACGGAGGGAACAGTATATACGTCTATAACGTCATATCTCCTAACCTAAGGCAACCTAACATCTCGGATGTAACATTTGACAACATTCCAGGCGTGTCGGTTCCTACGTCTCGGTGGTAACATTACATGCTTCTATAACGTTATATATCCTAACCTAAGGCAACCTAACATCTCGGATGTAACATTTCACAACATTCCAGGCGTGGAGGTCCCTAGGTCTCGGTGGTAACATTACATGCGTCTATAACGGTATATATCCTAATCTAAGGCAACCTAACATCTCGGATGCAATATTTGACAACATTCCTGGCCTGTCGAACCTTACTTCTCGGAGGGAACAGTATATACGTCTATAACGTCATATATCCTAACCTAAGGCAACCTAACTTCTCGGACGTAACATTTGACAACATTCCAGGCGTGTCGGTCCCTACGTCTCGGTGGTAACATTATATGCGTCTATAACGTTATATATCCTAACCTAAGGTAACCTAACAACTCGGATGTAATATTTGACAACATTCCTGGCGCGTCGGATCCTGCTTCTCGGTGGGAACATTATATGCGTCTATAACGTTGTATGTCCTAATCTAAGGCAACCTAACATCTCGGATGCAATATTTGACAACATTCCTGGCCTGTCGAACATTACTCCTCGGAGGGAACAGTATATACGTCTATAACGTCATATATCCTAACCTAATGCAACCTAATATCTCGGATGTAACATTTGACAACATTCCAGGCGTGTCGGTTCCTACGTCTCGGTGGTAACGTTACATGCGTCTATAACGTTATATATCCTAACCTAAGGCAACCTAACATCTCGGATGCAATATCTGACAACATTCCTGGCCTCTCGAACCCTACTTCACGGAGGGAACAGTATATTAGTCTATAACGTCATATATCCTAACCTAAGGCAACCTAACATCTCGGATGTACCATTTGACAACATTCAAGGCGTGTCGGTCCCTACGTCTCGGTGGTAACATTACATGCTTCTATAACGTTATATATCCTAACCTAAAGCAACCTAACATCTCGGATGTAACATTTGACAACATTCCAGGCGTGTCGGTCCCTAGGTCTCGGTGGTAACATTACATGCGTCTATAACGGTATATATCCTAATCTAAGGAAACCTAACATCTCGGATGCAATATTTGACAACATTCCTGGCCTGTCGAACCTTACTTCTCGGAGGGAACAGTATATACGTCTATAACGTAATATATCCTAACCTAAGGCAACCTAACATCTCGGATGTAACATTTGACAACATTCCAGGCGTGTCGGGCCCTACGTCTCGGTGGTAACATTACATGCATCTATAAAGTTATATATCCTAACCTAATGCAACCTAACATCTCGGATGTAACATTTGACAACATTCCAGGCGTGTCGGTCCCTACGTCTCGGTGGTAACATTATATGCGTCTATAACGTTATATATCCTAATCTAAGGCAACCTAACATCTCGGATGTAATATTTGACAACATTCCTGTCGTGTCGGACCCTACTTCTCGGTGGGAACATTATATACGTCT
Organism: Xylocopa violacea; assembly: GCA_963969225.1. NCBI lineage: Eukaryota > Metazoa > Arthropoda > Insecta > Hymenoptera > Apidae > Xylocopa > Xylocopa violacea. The sequence goes on along the minus strand of CAXAJV010000006.1, from coordinate 2,074,685 downwards.
ATAGCGTTATATATCCTAACCTAAGGCAACCTATTATCTCAGACGTAATATTTTCCAACATTCCTGGCGTGTCGGAGCATTCTTTTCGGTGCGAATATTATATACGTCTACAACGGTATATATCCGAATCTAAGGCAACCTAACATCTCGGATGCAATATTTGACAACATTCCTGGCCTGTCGAACCCTACTTCTCGGAGGGAATAGTATATACGTCTATAACGGTGTATATCCTAATCTAAGGCAACCTAACATCTCGGATGCAATATTTGACAACATTCCTGGCCTGTCGAACCCTACTTCTCGGAGGGAACAGTATATACGTCTATAACGTTATATATCCTAACCTAAGGCAACCTAACATCTCGGACGTAACATTTGATAATATTCCAGGCGAGTCGGTCCTTACGTCTCGGTGGTAACATTATATGCGTCTATAACGTTATATATCCTAACTTAAGGCAACCTAACATCTCGGATGTAACATTTGACAACATTCCAGTCGTGTCGGTCCCTACGTCTCGGTGGTAATGTTACATGCGTCTATAACGTTATATATTCTACCCTAAGGCCACCTAACACCTTGGATGTAATATTTGACAACATTCCTGGCCTGTCGAACCTTACTTCTCGGAGGGAATAGTATATACGTCTATAACGGTGTATATCCTAATCTAAGGCAACCTAACATCTCGGATGCAATATTTGACAACATTCCTGGCCTGTCGAAACCTACTTCTCGGAGGGAACAGTATATACGTCTATAACGGTATATATCCTAATCTAAGGCAACCTAACATCTCGGATGTAATATTGGCTACATTCCTGGCCTGTCGAACCCTACTTCACGGAGGGAACATTATATACGTCTATAACGTCATATCTCCTAACCTAAGGCAACCTAACATCTCGGATGTAACATTTGACAACATTCCAGGCGTGTCGGTCCCTACGTCTCGGTGGTAACATTACATACTTCTATAACGTTATATATCCTAACCTAAGGCAACCTAACATCTCGGATGTAACATTTGACAACATTCCAGGCGTGTCGGTCCCTAGGTCTCGGTGGTAACATTACATGCGTCTATAACGGTATATATCCTAATCTAAGGCAACCTAACATCTCGGATGCAATATTTGACAACATTCCTGGCCTGTCGAACCCTGCTCCTTGGAGGGAACAGTATATACGTCCATAACGTCATATATCCTAACCTAAGGCAACCTAACATCTCGGATGTAACATTTGACAACATTCCAGACTTGTCGGTCCCTACGTCTCGGTGGTAACATTATATACGTCTAGAACGTTATATATCCTAACCTAAGGCAACCTGACATCTCGGATGTAATATTCTACAACATTCCAGGCGTGTCGGACACTACTTCTCGGAGGGAACAGTATATACGCTTATAACGTCATATATCCTAACCTAAGGCAACCTAACATCTCGGATGTAACATTATATGAGTCTATAACGTTATATATACTAACCTAAGGCAACCTAACATCTCGGATGCAATATCTGACAACATTCCTGGCCTGTCGAACCCTACTTTTCGGAGGGAACAGTATATACGTCTATAACGGTATATATCCTAATCTAAGGCAACCTAACATCTCGTATGTAATATTTGACAACATTCCTGGCGTGTCGGACCCTACTACTCGGTGGGAACATTACATGTGTCTATAACGTTGTATATCCTAATCTAATGCAACCTATCATCTCAGACGTAATATTTTACGACATTGCTGTTGTGTCGGAGCATACTTTTCGGTGGGAATATTATATGCGCCTATAACGGTCGATATCGTAATCCAAGGCAATCTAACATCTCGGATGTAATATTGGCTACATTCCTGGCCTGTCAAATCCTACTTCACGGAGGGAACAGTATATTCGTCTATAACGTCATATATCCTAACCTAAGGCAACCTAACACCTCGTATGTAACATTTGACAACATTCCAGGCGTGTCGGCCCCTACGTCTCGGTGCTAACGTTATATGCGTCTATAACGGTATATATCCTAATCTAAGGCAACCTAACATCTCGGATGCAATATTTGACAACATTCCTGGCCTCTCGAACCCTACTTCACGGAGGGAACAGTATATACGTCTATAACGGTATATATCCTAATCTAAGGCATCCTAACATCTCGTATGTAATATTTGACAACATTCCTGGCGAGTCGGACCCTACTACTCGGTGCGAACGTTATATGTGTCTTTAACGTTGTATATCCTAATCTATGGCAACCTATCATCCCAGACGTAATATTTTACGACATTCCTGTTGTGTCGGAGCATACTTTTCGGTGGGAATATTATATGCGTCTATAACGGTCGATATCGTAATCTAAGGCAATCTAGCATCTCGGATGTAATATTGGCTACATTCCTGGCCTGTCGATCCCTACTTCTCGGAGGGAACAGTATATTCGTCTATAACGTTATATATCCTAACCTAAGGCAACCTAACATCTCGGATGTAACATTTGACAACATTCCAGGCGTGTCGGTCCCTACGTCTCGGTGGTAACGTTACATGCGTCTATAACGTTATATATCCTAACCTAAGGCAACCTAACATCTCGGATGCAATATTTGACAACATTCCTGGCCTGTCGAAACCTACTTCACGGAGGGAACAGTATATTCGTCTATAACGTCATATATCCTAACCTAAGGCAACTTAACATCTCGGATGTAACATTTGACAACATTTCAGGCTTGTCGGTCCCTACGTCTCGGTGGTAACATTATATACGTCTATAACGTTATATATCCTAACCTAAGGCAACCTGACATCTCGGATGTAATATTCTACAACATTCCAGGCGTGTCGGACACTACATCTCGGAGGGAACAGTATATACGCTTATAACGTCATATATCCTAACCTAAGGCAACCTAACATCTCGGATGTAACATTATATGAGTCTATAACGTTATATATCCTAACCTAAGGCAACCTAACATCTCGGATGCAATATCTGACAACATTCCTGGCCTGTCGAACCCTACATTTCGGAGGGAACAGTATATACGTCTATAACGGTATATATCCTAATCTAAGGCAACCTAACATCTCGTATGTAATATTTGACAACATTCCTGGCGTGTCGGACCCTACTACTCGGTGGGAACATTATATGTGTCTATAACGTTGTATATCCTAATCTAAGGCAACCTATCATCTCAGACGTAATATTTTACGACATTGCTGTTGTGTCGGAGCATACTTTTCGGTGGGAATATTATATGCGTCTATAACGGTCGATATCGTAATCCAAGGCAATCTAACATCTCGGATGTAATATTGGCTACATTCCTGGCCTGTCGAACCCTACTTCACGGAGGGAACATTATATACGTCTATAACGTCATATCTCCTAACCTAAGGCAACCTAACATCTCGGATGTAACATTTGACAACATTCCAGGCGTGTCGGTCCCTACGTCTCGGTGGTAACATTCTATGCTTCTATAACGTTATATATCCTAACCTAAGGCAACCTAACATCTCGGATGTAACATTTGACAACATTCCAGGCGTGTCGGTCCCTAGGTCTCGGTGGTAACATTACATGCGTCTATAACGGTATATATCCTAATCTAAGGCAACCTAACATCTCGGATGCAATATTTGACAACATTCCTGGCCTGTCGAACCCTGCTCCTTGGAGGGAACAGTATATACGTCTATAACGTCATATATCCTAACCTAAGGCAACCTAACATCTCGGATGTAACATTTGACAACATTCCAGACTTGTCGGTCCCTACGTCTCGGTGGTAACATTATATACGTCTAGAACGTTATATATCCTAACCTAAGGCAACCTGACATCTCGGATGTAATATTCTACAACATTCCAGGCGTGTCGGACACTACTTCTCGGAGGGAACAGTATATACGCTTATAACGTCATATATCCTAACCTAAGGCAACCTAACATCTCGGATGTAACATTATATGAGTCTATAACGTTATATATACTAACCTAAGGCAACCTAACATCTCGGATGCAATATCTGACAACATTCCTGGCCTGTCGAACCCTACTTTTCGGGGGGAACAGTATATACGTCTATAACGGTATATATCCTAATCTAAGGCAACCTAACATCTCGTATGTAATATTTGACAACATTCCTGGCGTGTCGGACCCTACTACTCGGTGGGAACATTATATGTGTCTATAACGTTGTATATCCTAATCTAATGCAACCTATCATCTCAGACGTAATATTTTACGACATTGCTGTTGTGTCGGAGCATACTTTTCGGTGGGAATATTATATGCGCCTATAACGGTCGATGTCGTAATCCAAGGCAATCTAACATCTCGGATGTAATATTGGCTACATTCCTGGCCTGTCAAATCCTACTTCACGGAGGGAACAGTATATTCGTCTATAACGTCATATATCCTAACCTAAGGCAACCTAACACCTCGTATGTAACATTTGACAACATTCCAGGCGTGTCGGCCCCTACGTCTCGGTGCTAACGTTATATGCGTCTATAACGGTATATATCCTAATCTAAGGCAACCTAACATCTCGGATGCAATATTTGACAACATTCCTGGCCTCTCGAACCCTACTTCACGGAGGGAACAGTATATACGTCTATAACGGTATATATCCTAATCTAAGGCATCCTAACATCTCGTATGTAATATTTGACAACATTCCTGGCGAGTCGGACCCTACTACTCGGTGCGAACGTTATATGTGTCTTTAACGTTGTATATCCTAATCTATGGCAACCTATCATCTCAGACGTAATATTTTACGACATTCCTGTTGTGTCGGAGCATACTTTTCGGTGGGAATATTATATGCGTCTATAACGGTCGATATCGTAATCTAAGGCAATCTAGCATCTCGGATGTAATATTGGCTACATTCCTGGCCTGTCGATCCCTACTTCTCGGAGGGAACAGTATATTCGTCTATAACGTCATATATCCTAACCTAAGGCAACCTAACATCTCGGATGTAACATTTGACAACATTCCAGGCGTGTCGGTCCCTACGTCTCGGTGGTAACGTTACATGCGTCTATAACGTTATATATCCTAACCTAAGGCAACCTAACATCTCGGATGCAATATTTGACAACATTCCTGGCCTGTCGAAACCTACTTCACGGAGGGAACAGTATATTCGTCTATAACGTCATATATCCTAACCTAAGGCAACTTAACATCTCGGATGTAACATTTGACAACATTTCAGGCTTGTCGGTCCCTACGTCTCGGTGGTAACATTATATACGTCTATAACGTTATATATCCTAACCTAAGGCAACCTGACATCTCGGATGTAATATTCTACAACATTCCAGGCGTGTCGGACACTACATGTCGGAGGGAACAGTATATACGCTTATAACGTCATATATCCTAACCTAAGGCAACCTAACATCTCGGATGTAACATTATATGAGTCTATAACGTTATATATCCTAACCTAAGGCAACCTAACATCTCGGATGCAATATTTGACAACATTCCTGGCCTGTCGAACCCTACTTTTCGGAGGGAACAGTATATACGTCTATAACGGTATATATCCTAATCTAAGGCAACCTAACATCTCGTATGTAATATTTGACAACATTCCTGGCGTGTCGGACCCTACTACTCGGTGGGAACATTATATGTGTCTATAACGTTGTATATCCTAATCTAAGGCAACCTATCATCTCAGACGTAATATTTTACGACATTGCTGTTGTGTCGGAGCATACTTTTCGGTGGGAATATTATATGCGTCTATAACGGTCGATATCGTAATCCAAGGCAATCTAACATCTCGGATGTAATATTGGCTACATTCCTGGCCTGTCAAATCCTACTTCACGGAGGGAACAGTATATTCGTCTTTCACGTCATATATCCTAACCTAAGGCAACCTAACATCTCGGATGTAACATTTGACAACATTCCAGGCGTGTCGGTCCCTACGTCTCGGTGGTAAGGTTACATGCGTCCATAACGTTATATATCCTATCCTAAGGCAACCTAACATCTCGGATGCAATATTTGACAACATTCCTGGCCTGTCGAAACCTACTTCACGGAGGGAACAGTATATTCGTCTATAACGTCATATATCCTAACCTAAGGCAACCTAACATCTCGGATGCAATATTTGACAACATTCCTGGCCTGTCGAACCCTACTTTTCGGAGGGAACAGTATATACGTCTATAACGGTATATATCCTAATCTAAGGCAACCTAACTTCTCGTATGTAATATTTGACAACATTCCAGGCGTGTCGGCCCCTACGTCTCGGTGGTAACGTTATATGCGTCTATAACGTTATATATCCTAACCTAAGGCAACCTAACATCTCGCATGCAATATTTGACAACATTCCTGGCCTGTCGAACCCTACTTCTCGGAGGGAACAGTATATACGTCTGTAACGGTATATATCCTAATCTAAGGCATCCTAACATCTCGTATGTAATATTTGAAAACATTCCTGGCGTGTCGGACCCTACTACTGGGTGGGAACATTATATGTGTGTATAACGTTTTATATCGTAATCTACGGCAACCTATCATCTCAGACGTAATATTTTACGACATTCCTGTTGTGTCGGAGCATACTTTTCGGTGGGAATATTATATGCGCCTATAACGGTCGATATCGTAATCCAAGGCAATCTAACATCTCGGATGTAATATTGGCTACATTCCTGGCCTGTCAAATCCTACTTCACGGAGGGAACAGTATATTCGTCTATAACGTCATATATCCTAACCTAAGGCAACCTAACACCTCGTATGTAACATTTGACAACATTCCAGGCGTGTCGGCCCCTACGTCTCGGTGCTAACGTTATATGCGTCTATAACGGTATATATCCTAATCTAAGGCAACCTAACATCTCGGATGCAATATTTGACAACATTCCTGGCCTCTCGAACCCTACTTCACGGAGGGAACAGTATATACGTCTATAACGGTATATATCCTAATCTAAGGCATCCTAACATCTCGTATGTAATATTTGACAACATTCCTGGCGAGTCGGACCCTACTACTCGGTGCGAACGTTATATGTGTCTTTAACGTTGTATATCCTAATCTATGGCAACCTATCATCTCAGACGTAATATTTTACGACATTCCTGTTGTGTCGGAGCATACTTTTCGGTGGGAATATTATATGCGTCTATAACGGTCGATATCGTAATCTAAGGCAATCTAACATCTCGGATGTAATATTGGCTACATTCCTGGCCTGTCGATCCCTACTTCTCGGAGGGAACAGTATATTCGTCTATAACGTCATATATCCTAACCTAAGGCAACCTAACATCTCGGATGTAACATTTGACAACATTCCAGGCGTGTCGGTCCCTACGTCTCGGTGGTAACGTTACATGCGTCTATAACGTTATATATCCAAACCTAAGGCAACCTAACATCTCGGATGCAATATTTGACAACATTCCTGGCCTGTCGAAACCTACTTCACGGAGGGAACAGTATATTCGTCTATAACGTCATATATCCTAACCTAAGGCAACTTAACATCTCGGATGTAACATTTGACAACATTTCAGGCTTGTCGGTCCCTACGTCTCGGTGGTAACATTATATACGTCTATAACGTTATATATCCTAACCTAAGGCAACCTGACATCTCGGATGTAATATTCTACAACATTCCAGGCGTGTCGGACACTACTTCTCGGAGGGAACAGTATATACGCTTATAACGTCATATATCCTAACCTAAGGCAACCTAACATCTCGGATGTAACATTATATGAGTCTATAACGTTATATATCCTAACCTAAGGCAACCTAACATCTCGGATGCAATATTTGACAACATTCCTGGCCTGTCGAACCCTACTTTTCGGAGGGAACAATATATACGTCTATAACGGTATATATCCTAATCTAAGGCAACCTAACATCTCGTATGTAATATTTGACAACATTCCTGGCGTGCCGGACCCTACTACTCGGTGGGAACATTATATGTGTCTATAACGTTGTATATCCTAATCTAAGGCAACCTATCATCTCAGACGTAATATTTTACGACATTGCTGTTGTGTCGGAGCATACTTTTCGGTGGGAATATTATATGCGTCTATAACGGTCGATATCGTAATCTAAGGCAATCTAACATCTCGGATGTAATATTGGCTACCTTCCTGGCCTGTCAAATCCTACTTCACGGAGGGAACAGTATATTCGTCTATAACGTCATATATCCTAACCTAAGGCAACCTAACATCTCGTATGTAACATTTGACAACATTCCAGGCGTGTCGGCCCCTACGTCTCGGTGGTAACGTTATATGCGTCTATAACGTTATATATCCTAACCTAAGGCAACCTAACATCTCGCATGCAATATTTGACAACATTCCTGGCCTGTCGAACCCTACTTCTCGGAGGGAACAGTATATACGTCTATAACGGTATATATCCTAATCTAAGGCATCCTAACATCTCGTATGTAATATTTGAAAACATTCCTGGCGTGTCGGACCCTACTACTGGGTGGGAACATTATATGTGTGTATAACGTTGTATATCGTAATCTAAGGCAACTTATCATCTCAGACGTAATATTTTACGACATTCCTGTTGTGTCGGAGCATACTTTTCGGTGGGAATATTATATGCGTCTATAACGGTCGATATCGTAATCTAAGGCAATCTAACATCTCGGATGTAATATTGGCTACATTCCTGGCCTGTGGATCCCTACTTCTCGGAGGGAACAGTATATACGTCTATAGCGTCATATATCCTAACATAAGGCAACCTAACATCTCGGATGTAACATTTGACAACATTCCAGTCGTATCGGTCCCTACGTCGCGGTGGTAACATTATATGCTTCTATAACGTTATATATCCTAACCAAAGGCAACCTAACATCTCGGATGTAATATTTGACAGCATTCCTGGCGTGTCGGATCCTGCTTCTCGGTGGGAACATTATATGCGTCTATAACGTTATATATCCTAATCTAAGGCAACCTAACATCTCGGATGCAATATTTGACAACATTCCTGGCCTGTCGAACCCTACTTCACGGAGGGAACATTATATACGTCTATAACGTCATATCTCCTAACCTAAGGCAACCTAACATCTCGGATGTAACATTTGACAACTTTCCAGGCGTGTCGGTCCCTACGTCTCGGTGGTAACATTACATGCTTCTATAACGTTATATATCCTAACCTAAGGCAACCTAACATCTCGGATGTAACATTTGACAACATTCCAGGCGTGTCAATCCCTAGGTCTCGGTGGTAACATTACATGCGTCTATAACGGTATATATACTAATCTAAGGCAACCTAACATCTCGGAAGCAATATTTGACAACATTCCTGGCCTGTCGAACCCTGCTCCTTGGAGGGAACAGTATATACGTCTGTAACGTCATATATCCTAACCTAAGGCAACCTAACATCTCGGATGTAACATTTGACAACATTCCAGGCGTGTCGGTCCCTACGTCTCGGTGGTAACGTTACATGCGTCTATTACGTTATATATTCTAACCTGCGGCCACCTAACACCTCGGATGTAATATTTGACAACATTCCTGGCGTGTCGAACCGTACTTCTCGCTGGGAACAGTATATACGTGTATAACGGTATATATCCTAATCTAAGGCAAACTAACATCTCGGATGCAATATTTGACAACATTCCTGGCCTGTCGAACCCTACTTCTCGGAGGGAATAGTATATACGTCTATAACGGTATATATCCTAATCTAAGGCAACCTAACATCTCGGATGCAATATTTCACAACATTCCTGGTCTGTCGAACCCTACTTCTCGGAGGGAACAGTATATACGTCTATAACGTTATATATCCTAACCTAAGGCAACCCAACAACTCGGATGTAATATTTGACAACATTCCTGGCGCGTCGGATCCTGCTTCTCGGTGGGAACATTATATGCGTCTATAACGTTGTATGTCCTAATCTAAGGCAACCTAACATCTCGGATGCAATATTTGACAACATTCCTGGCCTGTCGAACCCTACTTCTCGGAGGGAACAGTATATACGTCTATAACGTTATATATCCTAACCTAAGGCAACCTAACATCTCGGACGTAACATTTGATAATATTCCAGGCGAGTCGGTCCTTACGTCTCGGTGGTAACATTATATGTGTCTATAACGTTATATATCCTATCCTAAGGCAACCTAACATCTCGGACGTAACATGTGATAATATTCCAGGCTTGTCGGTCCCTACGTCTCGGTGGTAACATTATATACGTCTATAACGTTATATATCCTAACCTAAGGCAACCTGACATCTCGGATGTAATATTCTACAACATTCCAGGCGTGTCGGACACTACTTCTCGGAGGGAACAGTATATACGCTTATAACGTCATATATCCTAACCTAAGGCAACCTAACATCTCGGATGTAACATTATATGAGTCTATAACGTTATATATACTAACCTAAGGCAACCTAACATCTCGGATGCAATATCTGACAACATTCCTGGCCTGTCGAACCCTACTTTTCGGGGGGAACAGTATATACGTCTATAACGGTATATATCCTAATCTAAGGCAACCTAACATCTCGTATGTAATATTTGACAACATTCCTGGCGTGTCGGACCCTACTACTCGGTGGGAACATTATATGTGTCTATAACGTTGTATATCCTAATCTAATGCAACCTATCATCTCAGACGTAATATTTTACGACATTGCTGTTGTGTCGGAGCATACTTTTCGGTGGGAATATTATATGCGCCTATAACGGTCGATGTCGTAATCCAAGGCAATCTAACATCTCGGATGTAATATTGGCTACATTCCTGGCCTGTCAAATCCTACTTCACGGAGGGAACAGTATATTCGTCTATAACGTCATATATCCTAACCTAAGGCAACCTAACACCTCGTATGTAACATTTGACAACATTCCAGGCGTGTCGGCCCCTACGTCTCGGTGCTAACGTTATATGCGTCTATAACGGTATATATCCTAATCTAAGGCAACCTAACATCTCGGATGCAATATTTGACAACATTCCTGGCCTCTCGAACCCTACTTCACGGAGGGAACAGTATATACGTCTATAACGGTATATATCCTAATCTAAGGCATCCTAACATCTCGTATGTAATATTTGACAACATTCCTGGCGAGTCGGACCCTACTACTCGGTGCGAACGTTATATGTGTCTTTAACGTTGTATATCCTAATCTATGGCAACCTATCATCTCAGACGTAATATTTTACGACATTCCTGTTGTGTCGGAGCATACTTTTCGGTGGGAATATTATATGCGTCTATAACGGTCGATATCGTAATCTAAGGCAATCTAGCATCTCGGATGTAATATTGGCTACATTCCTGGCCTGTCGATCCCTACTTCTCGGAGGGAACAGTATATTCGTCTATAACGTCATATATCCTAACCTAAGGCAACCTAACATCTCGGATGTAACATTTGACAACATTCCAGGCGTGTCGGTCCCTACGTCTCGGTGGTAACGTTACATGCGTCTATAACGTTATATATCCTAACCTAAGGCAACCTAACATCTCGGATGCAATATTTGACAACATTCCTGGCCTGTCGAAACCTACTTCACGGAGGGAACAGTATATTCGTCTATAACGTCATATATCCTAACCTAAGGCAACTTAACATCTCGGATGTAACATTTGACAACATTTCAGGCTTGTCGGTCCCTACGTCTCGGTGGTAACATTATATACGTCTATAACGTTATATATCCTAACCTAAGGCAACCTGACATCTCGGATGTAATATTCTACAACATTCCAGGCGTGTCGGACACTACATCTCGGAGGGAACAGTATATACGCTTATAACGTCATATATCCTAACCTAAGGCAACCTAACATCTCGGATGTAACATTATATGAGTCTATAACGTTATATATCCTAACCTAAGGCAACCTAACATCTCGGATGCAATATTTGACAACATTCCTGGCCTGTCGAACCCTACTTTTCGGAGGGAACAGTATATACGTCTATAACGGTATATATCCTAATCTAAGGCAACCTAACATCTCGTATGTAATATTTGACAACATTCCTGGCGTGTCGGACCCTACTACTCGGTGGGAACATTATATGTGTCTATAACATTGTATATCCTAATCTAAGGCAACCTATCATCTCAGACGTAATATTTTACGACATTGCTGTTGTGTCGGAGCATACTTTTCGGTGGGAATATTATATGCGTCTATAACGGTCGATATCGTAATCCAAGGCAATCTAACATCTCGGATGTAATATTGGCTACATTCCTGGCCTGTCAAATCCTACTTCACGGAGGGAACAGTATATTCGTCTTTCACGTCATATATCCTAACCTAAGGCAACCTAACATCTCGGATGTAACATTTGACAACATTCCAGGCGTGTCGGTCCCTACGTCTCGGTGGTAAGGTTACATGCGTCCATAACGTTATATATCCTATCCTAAGGCAACCTAACATCTCGGATGCAATATTTGACAACATTCCTGGCCTGTCGAAACCTACTTCACGGAGGGAACAGTATATTCGTCTATAACGTCATATATCCTAACCTAAGGCAACCTAACATCTCGGATGCAATATTTGACAACATTCCTGGCCTGTCGAACCCTACTTTTCGGAGGGAACAGTATATACGTCTATAACGGTATATATCCTAATCTAAGGCAACCTAACTTCTCGTATGTAATATTTGACAACATTCCAGGCGTGTCGGCCCCTACGTCTCGGTGGTAACGTTATATGCGTCTATAACGTTATATATCCTAACCTAAGGCAACCTAACATCTCGCATGCAATATTTGACAACATTCCTGGCCTGTCGAACCCTACTTCTCGGAGGGAACAGTATATACGTCTGTAACGGTATATATCCTAATCTAAGGCATCCTAACATCTCGTATGTAATATTTGAAAACATTCCTGGCGTGTCGGACCCTACTACTGGGTGGGAACATTATATGTGTGTATAACGTTTTATATCGTAATCTACGGCAACCTATCATCTCAGACGTAATATTTTACGACATTCCTGTTGTGTCGGAGCATACTTTTCGGTGGGAATATTATATGCGCCTATAACGGTCGATATCGTAATCCAAGGCAATCTAACATCTCGGATGTAATATTGGCTACATTCCTGGCCTGTCAAATCCTACTTCACGGAGGGAACAGTATATTCGTCTATAACGTCATATATCCTAACCTAAGGCAACCTAACACCTCGTATGTAACATTTGACAACATTCCAGGCGTGTCGGCCCCTACGTCTCGGTGCTAACGTTATATGCGTCTATAACGGTATATATCCTAATCTAAGGCAACCTAACATCTCGGATGCAATATTTGACAACATTCCTGGCCTCTCGAACCCTACTTCACGGAGGGAACAGTATATACGTCTATAACGGTATATATCCTAATCTAAGGCATCCTAACATCTCGTATGTAATATTTGACAACATTCCTGGCGAGTCGGACCCTACTACTCGGTGCGAACGTTATATGTGTCTTTAACGTTGTATATCCTAATCTATGGCAACCTATCATCTCAGACGTAATATTTTACGACATTCCTGTTGTGTCGGAGCATACTTTTCGGTGGGAATATTATATGCGTCTATAACGGTCGATATCGTAATCTAAGGCAATCTAACATCTCGGATGTAATATTGGCTACATTCCTGGCCTGTCGATCCCTACTTCTCGGAGGGAACAGTATATTCGTCTATAACGTCATATATCCTAACCTAAGGCAACCTAACATCTCGGATGTAACATTTGACAACATTCCAGGCGTGTCGGTCCCTACGTCTCGGTGGTAACGTTACATGCGTCTATAACGTTATATATCCTAACCTAAGGCAACCTAACATCTCGGATGCAATATTTGACAACATTCCTGGCCTGTCGAAACCTACTTCACGGAGGGAACAGTATATTCGTCTATAACGTCATATATCCTAACCTAAGGCAACTTAACATCTCGGATGTAACATTTGACAACATTTCAGGCTTGTCGGTCCCTACGTCTCGGTGGTAACATTATATACGTCTATAACGTTATATATCCTAACCTAAGGCAACCTGACATCTCGGATGTAATATTCTACAACATTCCAGGCGTGTCGGACACTACTTCTCGGAGGGAACAGTATATACGCTTATAACGTCATATATCCTAACCTAAGGCTACCTAACATCTCGGATGTAACATTATATGAGTCTATAACGTTATATATCCTAACCTAAGGCAACCTAACATCTCGGATGCAATATTTGACAACATTCCTGGCCTGTCGAACCCTACTTTTCGGAGGGAACAATATATACGTCTATAACGGTATATATCCTAATCTAAGGCAACCTAACATCTCGTATGTAATATTTGACAATATTCCTGGCGTGCCGGACCCTACTACTCGGTGGGAACATTATATGTGTCTATAACGTTGTATATCCTAATCTAAGGCAACCTATCATCTCAGACGTAATATTTTACGACATTGCTGTTGTGTCGGAGCATACTTTTCGGTGGGAATATTATATGCGTCTATAACGGTCGATATCGTAATCCAAGGCAATCTAACATCTCGGATGTAATATTGGCTACATTCCTGGCCTGTCAAATCCTACTTCACGGAGGGAACAGTATATTCGTCTTTCACGTCATATATCCTAACCTAAGGCAACCTAACATCTCGGATGTAACATTTGACAACATTCCAGGCGTGTCGGTCCCTACGTCTCGGTGGTAAGGTTACATGCGTCTATAACGTTATATATCCTAACCTAAGGCAACCTAACATCTCGGATGCAATATTTGACAACATTCCTGGCCTGTCGAAACCTACTTCACGGAGGGAACAGTATATTCGTCTATAACGTCATATATCCTAACCTAAGGCAACTTAACATCTCGGATGTAACATTTGACAACTCTCCAGGCTTGTCGGTCCCTACGTCTCGGTGGTAACATTATATACGTCTATAACGTTATATATCCTAACCTAAGGCAACCTGACATCTCGGAAGTAATATTCTACAACATTCCAGGCGTGTCGGACACTACTTCTCGGAGGGAACAGTATATACGCTTATAACGTCATATATCCTAACCTAAGGCAACCTAACATCTCGGATGTAACATTATATGAGTCTATAACGTTATATATCCTAACCTAAGGCAACCTAACATCTCGGATGCAATATTTGACAACATTCCTGGCCTGTCGAACCCTACTTTTCGGAGGGAACAGTATATACGTCTATAACGATATATATTCTAATCTAAGGCAACCTAACATCTCGTATGTAATATTTGACAACATTCCTGGCTTGTCGGACCCTACTACTCGGTGGGAACATTATATGTGTCTATAACGTTGTATATCCTAATCTAAGGCAACCTATCATCTCAGACGTAATATTTTACGACATTGCTGTTGTGTCGGAGCATACTTTTCGGTGGGAATATTATATGCGTCTATAACGGTCGATATCGTAATCTAAGGCAATCTAACATCTCGGATGTATTATTGGCTACCTTCCTGGCCTGTCAAATCCTACTTCACGGAGGGAACAGTATATTCGTCTATAACGTCATATATCCTAACCTAAGGCAACCTAACATCTCGTATGTAACATTTGACAACATTCCAGGCGTGTCGGCCCCTACGTCTCGGTGGTAACGTTATATGCGTCTATAACGTTATATATCCTAATCTAAGGCATCCTAACATCTCGTATGTAATATTTGAAAACATTCCTGGCGTGTCGGACCCTACTACTGGGTGGGAACATTATATGTGTGTATAACGTTGTATATCGTAATCTAAGGCAACTTATCATCTCAGACGTAATATTTTACGACATTCCTGTTGTGTCGGAGCATACTTTTCGGTGGGAATATTATATGCGTCTATAACGGTCGATATCGTAATCTAAGGCAATCTAACATCTCGGATGTAATATTGGCTACATTCCTGGCCTGTGGATCCCTACTTCTCGGAGGGAACAGTATATACGTCTATAGCGTCATATATCCTAACATAAGGCAACCTAACATCTCGGATGTAACATTTGACAACATTCCAGTCGTATCGGTCCCTACGTCGCGGTGGTAACATTATATGCTTCTATAACGTTATATATCCTAACCAAAGGCAACCTAACATCTCGGATGTAATATTTGACAGCATTCCTGGCGTGTCGGATCCTGCTTCTCGGTGGGAACATTATATGCGTCTATAACGTTATATATCCTAATCTAAGGCAACCTAACATCTCGGATGCAATATTTGACAACATTCCTGGCCTGTCGAACCCTACTTCACGGAGGGAACATTATATACGTCTATAACGTCATATCTCCTAACCTAAGGCAACCTAACATCTCGGATGTAACATTTGACAACTTTCCAGGCGTGTCGGTCCCTACGTCTCGGTGGTAACATTACATGCTTCTATAACGTTATATATCCTAACCTAAGGCAACCTAACATCTCGGATGTAACATTTGACAACATTCCAGGCGTGTCAATCCCTAGGTCTCGGTGGTAACATTACATGCGTCTATAACGGTATATATACTAATCTAAGGCAACCTAACATCTCGGAAGCAATATTTGACAACATTCCTGGCCTGTCGAACCCTGCTCCTTGGAGGGAACAGTATATACGTCTGTAACGTCATATATCCTAACCTAAGGCAACCTAACATCTCGGATGTAACATTTGACAACATTCCAGGCGTGTCGGTCCCTACGTCTCGGTGGTAACGTTACATGCGTCTATTACGTTATATATTCTAACCTGCGGCCACCTAACACCTCGGATGTAATATTTGACAACATTCCTGGCGTGTCGAACCGTACTTCTCGCTGGGAACAGTATATACGTGTATAACGGTATATATCCTAATCTAAGGCAAACTAACATCTCGGATGCAATATTTGACAACATTCCTGGCCTGTCGAACCCTACTTCTCGGAGGGAATAGTATATACGTCTATAACGGTATATATCCTAATCTAAGGCAACCTAACATCTCGGATGCAATATTTCACAACATTCCTGGTCTGTCGAACCCTACTTCTCGGAGGGCACAGTATATACGTCTATAACGTTATATATCCTAACCTAAGGCAACCCAACAACTCGGATGTAATATTTGACAACATTCCTGGCGCGTCGGATCCTGCTTCTCGGTGGGAACATTATATGCGTCTATAACGTTGTATGTCCTAATCTAAGGCAACCTAACATCTCGGATGCAATATTTGACAACATTCCTGGCCTGTCGAACCCTACTTCTCGGAGGGAACAGTATATACGTCTATAACGTTATATATCCTAACCTAAGGCAACCTAACATCTCGGACGTAACATTTGATAATATTCCAGGCGAGTCGGTCCTTACGTCTCGGTGGTAACATTATATGTGTCTATAACGTTATATATCCTATCCTAAGGCAACCTAACATCTCGGACGTAACATGTGATAATATTCCAGGCTTGTCGGTCCCTACGTCTCGGTGGTAACATTATATACGTCTATAACGTTATATATCCTAACCTAAGGCAACCTGACATCTCGGATGTAATATTCTACAACATTCCAGGCGTGTCGGACACTACTTCTCGGAGGGAACAGTATATACGCTTATAACGTCATATATCCTAACCTAAGGCAACCTAACATCTCGGATGTAACATTATATGAGTCTATAACGTTATATATCCTAACCTAAGGCAACCTAACATCTCGTATGCAATATTTGACAACATTCCTGGCCTGTCGAACCCTACTTTTCGGAGGGAACAGTATATACGTCTATAACGGTATATATCCTAATCTAAGGCAACCTAACATCTCGTATGTAATATTTGACAACATTCCTGGCTTGTCGGACCCTACTACTCGGTGGGAACATTATATGTGTCTATAACGTTGTATATCCTAATCTAAGGCAACCTATCATCTCAGACGTAATATTGTACGACATTGCTGTTGTGTCGGAGCATACTTTTCGGTGGGAATATTATATGCGTCTATAACGGTCGATATCGTAATCTAAGGCAATCTAACATCTCGGATGTAATATTGGCTACATTCCTGGCCTGTGGATCCCTACTTCTCGGAGGGAACAGTATATACGTCTATAGCGTCATATATCCTAACATAAGGCAACCTAACATCTCGGATGTAACATTTGACAACATTCCAGTCGTATCGGTCCCTACGTCGCGGTGGTAACATTATATGCTTCTATAACGTTATATATCCTAACCAAAGGCAACCTAACATCTCGGATGTAATATTTGACAGCATTCCTGGCGTGTAGGATCCTGCTTCTCGGTGGGAACATTATATGCGTCTATAACGTTATATATCCTAATCTAAGGCAACCTAACATCTCGGATGCAATATTTGACAACATTCCTGGCCTGTCGAACCCTACTTCACGGAGGGAACATTATATACGTCTATAACGTCATATCTCCTAACCTAAGGCAACCTAACATCTCGGATGTAACATTTGACAACTTTCCAGGCGTGTCGGTCCCTACGTCTCGGTGGTAACATTACATGCTTCTATAACGTTATATATCCTAACCTAAGGCAACCTAACATCTCGGATGTAACATTTGACAACATTCCAGGCGTGTCAATCCCTAGGTCTCGGTGGTAACATTACATGCGTCTATAACGGTATATATACTAATCTAAGGCAACCTAACATCTCGGAAGCAATATTTGACAACATTCCTGGCCTGTCGAACCCTGCTCCTTGGAGGGAACAGTATATACGTCTGTAACGTCATATATCCTAACCTAAGGCAACCTAACATCTCGGATGTAACATTTGACAACATTCCAGGCGTGTCGGTCCCTACGTCTCGGTGGTAACGTTACATGCGTCTATTACGTTATATATTCTAACCTACGGCCACCTAACACCTCGGATGTAATATTTGACAACATTCCTGGCGTGTCGAACCGTACTTCTCGGTGGGAACAGTATATACGTGTATAACGGTATATATCCTAATCTAAGGCAAACTAACATCTCGGATGCAATATTTGACAACATTTCTGGCCTGTCGAACCCTGCTCCTTGGAGGGAACAGTATATACGTCTATAACGTCACATATCCTAACCTAAGGCAACCTAACATCTCGGATGTAACATTTGACAACATTCCAGGCGTGTCGGTCCCTACGTCTCGGTGGTAACGTTACATGCGTCTATTACGTTATATATTCTAACCTACGGCCACCTAACACCTCGGATGTAATATTTGACAACATTCCTGGCGTGTCGAACCGTACTTCTCGGTGGGAGCAGTATATACGTGTATCACGGTATATATCCTAATCTAAGGCAAACTAACATCTCGGATGCAATATTTGACAACATTCCTGGCCTGTCGAACCCTACTTCTCGGAGGGAATAGTATATACGTCTATAACGGTATATATCCTAATCTAAGGCAACCTAACATCTCGGATGCAATATTTCACAACATTCCTGGTCTGTCGAACCCTACTTCTCGGAGGGAACAGTATATACGTCTATAACGTTATATATCCTAACCTAAGGCAACCCAACAACTCGGATGTAATATTTGACAACATTCCTGGCGCGTCGGATCCTGCTTCTCGGTGGGAACATTATATGCGTCTATAACGTTGTATGTCCTAATCTAAGGCAACCTAACATCTCGGATGCAATATTTGACAACATTCCTGGCCTGTCGAAACCTACTTCTCGGAGGGAACAGTATATACGTCTATAACGTTATATATCCTAACCTAAGGCAACCTAACATCTCGGACGTAACATTTGATAATATTCCAGGCGAGTCGGTCCTTACGTCTCGGTGGTAACATTATATGTGTCTATAACGTTATATATCCTATCCTAAGGCAACCTAACATCTCGGACGTAACATGTGATAATATTCCAGGCTTGTCGGTCCCTACGTCTCGGTGGTAACATTATATACGTCTATAACGTTATATATCCTAACCTAAGGCAACCTGACATCTCGGATGTAATATTCTACAACATTCCAGGCGTGTCGGACACTACTTCTCGGAGGGAACAGTATATACGCTTATAACGTCATATATCCTAACCTAAGGCAACCTAACATCTCGGATGTAACATTATATGAGTCTATAACGTTATATATCCTAACCTAAGGCAACCTAACATCTCGGATGCAATATTTGACAACATTCCTGGCCTGTCGAACCCTACTTTTCGGAGGGAACAGTATATACGTCTATAACGGTATATATTCTAATCTAAGGCAACCTAACATCTCGTATGTAATATTTGACAACATTCCTGGCTTGTCGGACCCTACTACTCGGTGGGAACATTATATGTGTCTATAACGTTGTATATCCTAATCTAAGGCAACCTATCATCTCAGACGTAATATTTTACGACATTGCTGTTGTGTCGGAGCATACTTTTCGGTGGGAATATTATATGCGTCTATAACGGTCGATATCGTAATCTAAGGCAATCTAACATCTCGGATGTAATATTGGCTACATTCCTGGCCTGTCAAATCCTACTTCACGGAGGGAACAGTATATTCGTCTATAACGTCATATATCCTAACCTAAGGCAACCTAACATCTCGTATGTAACATTTGACAACATTCCAGGCGTGTCGGCCCCTACGTCTCGGTGGTAACGTTATATGCGTCTATAACGTTATATATCCTAACCTAAGGCAACCTAACATCTCGCATGCAATATTTGACAACATTCCTGGCCTGTCGAACCCGACTTCTCGGAGGGAACAGTATATTCGTCTATAACGTCATATATCCTAACCTAAGCCTACTTAACATCACGGATGTAACATTTGACAACATTCCAGGCTTGTCGGTCCCTACGTCTCGGTGGTAACATTATATACGTCTATAACGTTATATATCCTAACCTAAGGCAACCTGACATCTCGGATGTAATATTCTACAACATTCCAGGCGTGTCGGACACTACTTCTCGGAGGGAACAGTATATACGCTTATAACGTCATATATCCTAACCTAAGGCAACCTAACATCTCGGATGTAACATTATATGAGTCTATAACGTTATATATCCTAACCTAAGGCAACCTAACATCTCGGATGCAATATTTGACAACATTCCTGGCCTGTCGAACCCTACTTTTCGGAGGGAACAGTATATACGTCTATAACGGTATATATCCTAATCTAAGGCAACCTAATATCTCGTATGTAATATTTGACAACATTCCTGGCGTGTCGGACCCTACTACTCGGTGGGAACATTATATGTGTCTATAACGTTGTATATCCTAATCTAATGCAACCTATCATCTCAGACGTAATATTTTACGACATTGCTGTTGTGTCGGAGCATACTTTTCGGTGGGAATATTATATGCGCCTATAACGGTCGATGTCGTAATCCAAGGCAATCTAACATCTCGGATGTAATATTGGCTACATTCCTGGCCTGTCAAATCCTACTTCACGGAGGGAACAGTATATTCGTCTATAACGTCATATATCCTAACCTAAGGCAACCTAACACCTCGTATGTAACATTTGACAACATTCCAGGCGTGTCGGCCCCTACGTCTCGGTGCTAACGTTATATGCGTCTATAACGGTATATATCCTAATCTAAGGCAACCTAACATCTCGGATGCAATATTTGACAACATTCCTGGCCTCTCGAACCCTACTTCACGGAGGGAACAGTATATACGTCTATAACGGTATATATCCTAATCTAAGGCATCCTAACATCTCGTATGTAATATTTGACAACATTCCTGGCGAGTCGGACCCTACTACTCGGTGCGAACGTTATATGTGTCTTTAACGTTGTATATCCTAATCTATGGCAACCTATCATCTCAGACGTAATATTTTACGACATTCCTGTTGTGTCGGAGCATACTTTTCGGTGGGAATATTATATGCGTCTATAACGATCGATATCGTAATCTAAGGCAATCTAGCATCTCGGATGTAATATTGGCTACATTCCTGGCCTGTCGATCCCTACTTCTCGGAGGGAACAGTATATTCGTCTATAACGTCATATATCCTAACCTAAGGCAACCTAACATCTCGGATGTAACATTTGACAACATTCCAGGCGTGTCGGTCCCTACGTCTCGGTGGTAACGTTACATGCGTCTATAACGTTATATATCCTAACCTAAGGCAACCTAACATCTCGGATGCAATATTTGACAACATTCCTGGCCTGTCGAAACCTACTTCACGGAGGGAACAGTATATTCGTCTATAACGTCATATATCCTAACCTAAGGCAACTTAACATCTCGGATGTAACATTTGACAACATTTCAGGCTTGTCGGTCCCTACGTCTCGGTGGTAACATTATATACGTCTATAACGGTATATATCCTAATCTAAGGCAACCTAACATCTCGTATGTAATATTTGACAACATTCCTGGCGTGTCGGTCCCTACTACTCGGTGGGAACATTATATGTGTCTATAACGTTGTATATCCTAATCTAAGGCAACCTATCATCTCAGACGTAATATTTTACGACATTGCTGTTGTGTCGGAGCATACTTTTCGGTGGGAATATTATATGCGTCTATAACGGTCGATATCGTAATCCAAGGCAACCTAACATCTCGGATGTAACATTTGACAACATTCCAGGCGTGTCGGTCCCTACGTCTCGGTGGTAAGGTTACATGCGTCCATAACGTCATATACCCTATCCTAAGGCAACCTAACATCTCGGATGCAATATTTGACAACATTCCTGGCCTGTCGAAACCTACTTCACGGAGGGAACAGTATATTCGTCTATAACGTCATATATCCTAACCTAAGGCAACCTAACATCTCGGATGCAATATTTGACAACATTCCTGGCCTGTCGAACCCTACTTTTCGGAGGGAACAGTATATACGTCTATAACGGTATATATCCTAATCTAAGGCAACCTAACATCTCGTATGTAATATTTGACAACATTCCAGGCGTGTCGGCCCCTACGTCTCGGTGGTAACGTTATATGCGTCTATAACGTTATATATCCTAACCTAAGGCAACCTAACATCTCGCATGCAATATTTGACAACATTCCTGGCCTGTCGAACCCTACTTCTCGGAGGGAACAGTATATACGTCTGTAACGGTATATATCCTAATCTAAGGCATCCTAACATCTCGTATGTAATATTTGAAAACATTCCTGGCGTGTCGGACCCTACTACTGGGTGGGAACATTATATGTGTGTATAACGTTTTATATCGTAATCTACGGCAACCTATCATCTCAGACGTAATATTTTACGACATTCCTGTTGTGTCGGAGCATACTTTTCGGTGGGAATATTATATGCGTCTATAACGGTCGATATCGTAATCTAAGGCAATCTAACATCTCGGATGTAATATTGGCTACATTCCTGGCCTGTGGATCCCTACTTCTCGGAGGGAACAGTATATACGTCTATAGCGTCATATATCCTAACATAAGGCAACCTAACATCTCGGATGTAACATTTGACAACATTCCAGTCGTATCGGTCCCTACGTCGCGGTGGTAACATTATATGCTTCTATAACGTTATATATCCTAACCTAAGGCAACCTAACATCTCGGATGTAACATTTGACAACATTCCAGGCGTGTCGGTCCCTAGGTCTCGGTGGTAACATTACATGCGTCTATAACGGTATATATCCTAATCTAAGGCAACCTAACATCTCGGATGCAATATTTGACAACATTCCTGGCCTCTCGAACCCTACTTCACGGAGGGAACAGTATATACGTCTATAACGGTATATATCCTAATCTAAGGCATCCTAACATCTCGTATGTAATATTTGACAACATTCCTGGCGAGTCGGACCCTACTACTCGGTGCGAACGTTATATGTGTCTTTAACGTTGTATATCCTAATCTATGGCAACCTATCATCTCAGACGTAATATTTTACGACATTCCTGTTGTGTCGGAGCATACTTTTCGGTGGGAATATTATATGCGTCTATAACGGTCGATATCGTAATCTAAGGCAATCTAACATCTCGGATGTCATATTGGCTACATTCCTGGCCTGTCGATCCCTACTTCTCGGAGGGAACAGTATATTCGTCTATAACGTCATATATCCTAACCTAAGGCAACCTAACATCTCGGATGTAACATTTGACAACATTCCAGGCGTGTCGGTCCCTACGTCTCGGTGGTAACGTTACATGCGTCTATAACGTTATATATCCTAACCTAAGGCAACCTAACATCTCGGATGCAATATTTGACAACATTCCTGGCCTGTCGAAACCTACTTCACGGAGGGAACAGTATATTCGTCTATAACGTCATATATCCTAACCTAAGGCAACTTAACATCTCGGATGTAACATTTGACAACATTTCAGGCTTGTCGGTCCCTACGTCTCGGTGGTAACATTATATACGTCTATAACGTTATATATCCTAACCTAAGGCAACCTGACATCTCGGATGTAATATTCTACAACATTCCAGGCGTGTCGGACACTACTTCTCGGAGGGAACAGTATATACGCTTATAACGTCATATATCCTAACCTAAGGCAACCTAACATCTCGGATGTAACATTATATGAGTCTATAACGTTATATATCCTAACCTAAGGCAACCTAACATCTCGGATGCAATATTTGACAACATTCCTGGCCTGTCGAACCCTACTTTTCGGAGGGAACAGTATATACGTCTATAACGGTATATATCCTAATCTAAGGCAACCTAATATCTCGTATGTAATATTTCACAACATTCCTGGCGTGTCGGACCCTACTACTCGGTGGGAACATTATATGTGTCTATAACGTTGTATATCCTAATCTAAGGCAACCTATCATCTCAGACGTAATATTTTACGACATTGCTGTTGTGTCGGAGCATACTTTTCGGTGGGAATATTATATGCGTCTATAACGGTCGATATCGTAATCTAAGGCAATCTAACATCTCGGATGTTATATTGGCTACATTCCTGGCCTGTCAAATCCTACTTCACGGAGGGAACAGTATATTCGTCTATAACGTCATATATCCTAACCTAAGGCAACCTAACATCTCGTATGTAACATTTGACAACATTCCAGGCGTGTCGGCCCCTACGTCTCGGTGGTAACGTTATATGCGTCTATGACGTTATATATCCTAACCTAAGGCAACCTAACATCTCGCATGCAATATTTGACAACATTCCTGGCCTGTCGAACCCTACTTCTCGGAGGGAACAGTATATTCGTCTATAACGTCATATATCCTAACCTAAGGCAACTTAACATCTCGGATGTAACATTTGACAACATTCCAGGCTTGTCGGTCCCTACGTCTCGGTGGTAACATTATATACGTCTATAACGTTATATATCCTAACCTAAGGCAACCTGACATCTCGGATGTAATATTCTACAACATTCCAGGCGTGTCGGACACTCCTTCTCGGAGGGAACAGTATATACGCTTATAACGTCATATATCCTAACCTAAGGCAACCTAACATCTCGGATGTAACATTATATGAGTCTATAACGTTATATATCCTAACCTAAGGCAACCTAACATCTCGGATGCAATATTTGACAACATTCCTGGCCTGTCGAACCCTACTTTTCGGAGGGAACAGTATATACGTCTATAACGGTATATATTCTAATCTAAGGCAACCTAACATCTCGTATGTAATATTTGACAACATTCCTGGCTTGTCGGACCCTACTACTCGGTGGGAACATTATATGTGTCTATAACGTTGTATATCCTAATCTAAGGCAACCTATCATCTCAGACGTAATATTTTACGACATTGCTGTTGTGTCGGAGCATACTTTTCGGTGGGAATATTATATGCGTCTATAACGGTCGATATCGTAATCTAAGGCAATCTAACATCTCGGATGTAATATTGGCTACATTCCTGGCCTGTCAAATCCTACTTCACGGAGGGAACAGTATATTCGTCTATAACGTCATATATCCTAACCTAAGGCAACCTAACATCTCGTATGTAACATTTGACAACATTCCAGGCGTGTCGGCCCCTACGTCTCGGTGGTAACGTTATATGCGTCTATAACGTTATATATCCTAACCTAAGGCAACCTAACATCTCGCATGCAATATTTGACAACATTCCTGGCCTGTCGAACCCGACTTCTCGGAGGGAACAGTATATTCGTCTATAACGTCATATATCCTAACCTAAGCCTACTTAACATCACGGATGTAACATTTGACAACATTCCAGGCTTGTCGGTCCCTACGTCTCGGTGGTAACATTATATACGTCTATAACGTTATATATCCTAACCTAAGGCAACCTGACATCTCGGATGTAATATTCTACAACATTCCAGGCGTGTCGGACACTACTTCTCGGAGGGAACAGTATATACGCTTATAACGTCATATATCCTAACCTAAGGCAACCTAACATCTCGGATGTAACATTATATGAGTCTATAACGTTATATATCCTAACCTAAGGCAACCTAACATCTCGGATGCAATATTTGACAACATTCCTGGCCTGTCGAACCCTACTTTTCGGAGGGAACAGTATATACGTCTATAACGGTATATATCCTAATCTAAGGCAACCTAATATCTCGTATGTAATATTTGACAACATTCCTGGCGTGTCGGACCCTACTACTCGGTGGGAACATTATATGTGTCTATAACGTTGTATATCCTAATCTAATGCAACCTATCATCTCAGACGTAATATTTTACGACATTGCTGTTGTGTCGGAGCATACTTTTCGGTGGGAATATTATATGCGCCTATAACGGTCGATGTCGTAATCCAAGGCAATCTAACATCTCGGATGTAATATTGGCTACATTCCTGGCCTGTCAAATCCTACTTCACGGAGGGAACAGTATATTCGTCTATAACGTCATATATCCTAACCTAAGGCAACCTAACACCTCGTATGTAACATTTGACAACATTCCAGGCGTGTCGGCCCCTACGTCTCGGTGCTAACGTTATATGCGTCTATAACGGTATATATCCTAATCTAAGGCAACCTAACATCTCGGATGCAATATTTGACAACATTCCTGGCCTCTCGAACCCTACTTCACGGAGGGAACAGTATATACGTCTATAACGGTATATATCCTAATCTAAGGCATCCTAACATCTCGTATGTAATATTTGACAACATTCCTGGCGAGTCGGACCCTACTACTCGGTGCGAACGTTATATGTGTCTTTAACGTTGTATATCCTAATCTATGGCAACCTATCATCTCAGACGTAATATTTTACGACATTCCTGTTGTGTCGGAGCATACTTTTCGGTGGGAATATTATATGCGTCTATAACGATCGATATCGTAATCTAAGGCAATCTAGCATCTCGGATGTAATATTGGCTACATTCCTGGCCTGTCGATCCCTACTTCTCGGAGGGAACAGTATATTCGTCTATAACGTCATATATCCTAACCTAAGGCAACCTAACATCTCGGATGTAACATTTGACAACATTCCAGGCGTGTCGGTCCCTACGTCTCGGTGGTAACGTTACATGCGTCTATAACGTTATATATCCTAACCTAAGGCAACCTAACATCTCGGATGCAATATTTGACAACATTCCTGGCCTGTCGAAACCTACTTCACGGAGGGAACAGTATATTCGTCTATAACGTCATATATCCTAACCTAAGGCAACTTAACATCTCGGATGTAACATTTGACAACATTTCAGGCTTGTCGGTCCCTACGTCTCGGTGGTAACATTATATACGTCTATAACGGTATATATCCTAATCTAAGGCAACCTAACATCTCGTATGTAATATTTGACAACATTCCTGGCGTGTCGGTCCCTACTACTCGGTGGGAACATTATATGTGTCTATAACGTTGTATATCCTAATCTAAGGCAACCTATCATCTCAGACGTAATATTTTACGACATTGCTGTTGTGTCGGAGCATACTTTTCGGTGGGAATATTATATGCGTCTATAACGGTCGATATCGTAATCCAAGGCAACCTAACATCTCGGATGTAACATTTGACAACATTCCAGGCGTGTCGGTCCCTACGTCTCGGTGGTAAGGTTACATGCGTCCATAACGTCATATACCCTATCCTAAGGCAACCTAACATCTCGGATGCAATATTTGACAACATTCCTGGCCTGTCGAAACCTACTTCACGGAGGGAACAGTATATTCGTCTATAACGTCATATATCCTAACCTAAGGCAACCTAACATCTCGGATGCAATATTTGACAACATTCCTGGCCTGTCGAACCCTACTTTTCGGAGGGAACAGTATATACGTCTATAACGGTATATATCCTAATCTAAGGCAACCTAACATCTCGTATGTAATATTTGACAACATTCCAGGCGTGTCGGCCCCTACGTCTCGGTGGTAACGTTATATGCGTCTATAACGTTATATATCCTAACCTAAGGCAACCTAACATCTCGCATGCAATATTTGACAACATTCCTGGCCTGTCGAACCCTACTTCTCGGAGGGAACAGTATATACGTCTGTAACGGTATATATCCTAATCTAAGGCATCCTAACATCTCGTATGTAATATTTGAAAACATTCCTGGCGTGTCGGACCCTACTACTGGGTGGGAACATTATATGTGTGTATAACGTTTTATATCGTAATCTACGGCAACCTATCATCTCAGACGTAATATTTTACGACATTCCTGTTGTGTCGGAGCATACTTTTCGGTGGGAATATTATATGCGTCTATAACGGTCGATATCGTAATCTAAGGCAATCTAACATCTCGGATGTAATATTGGCTACATTCCTGGCCTGTGGATCCCTACTTCTCGGAGGGAACAGTATATACGTCTATAGCGTCATATATCCTAACATAAGGCAACCTAACATCTCGGATGTAACATTTGACAACATTCCAGTCGTATCGGTCCCTACGTCGCGGTGGTAACATTATATGCTTCTATAACGTTATATATCCTAACCTAAGGCAACCTAACATCTCGGATGTAACATTTGACAACATTCCAGGCGTGTCGGTCCCTAGGTCTCGGTGGTAACATTACATGCGTCTATAACGGTATATATCCTAATCTAAGGCAACCTAACATCTCGGATGCAATATTTGACAACATTCCTGGCCTCTCGAACCCTACTTCACGGAGGGAACAGTATATACGTCTATAACGGTATATATCCTAATCTAAGGCATCCTAACATCTCGTATGTAATATTTGACAACATTCCTGGCGAGTCGGACCCTACTACTCGGTGCGAACGTTATATGTGTCTTTAACGTTGTATATCCTAATCTATGGCAACCTATCATCTCAGACGTAATATTTTACGACATTCCTGTTGTGTCGGAGCATACTTTTCGGTGGGAATATTATATGCGTCTATAACGGTCGATATCGTAATCTAAGGCAATCTAACATCTCGGATGTCATATTGGCTACATTCCTGGCCTGTCGATCCCTACTTCTCGGAGGGAACAGTATATTCGTCTATAACGTCATATATCCTAACCTAAGGCAACCTAACATCTCGGATGTAACATTTGACAACATTCCAGGCGTGTCGGTCCCTACGTCTCGGTGGTAACGTTACATGCGTCTATAACGTTATATATCCTAACCTAAGGCAACCTAACATCTCGGATGCAATATTTGACAACATTCCTGGCCTGTCGAAACCTACTTCACGGAGGGAACAGTATATTCGTCTATAACGTCATATATCCTAACCTAAGGCAACTTAACATCTCGGATGTAACATTTGACAACATTTCAGGCTTGTCGGTCCCTACGTCTCGGTGGTAACATTATATACGTCTATAACGTTATATATCCTAACCTAAGGCAACCTGACATCTCGGATGTAATATTCTACAACATTCCAGGCGTGTCGGACACTACTTCTCGGAGGGAACAGTATATACGCTTATAACGTCATATATCCTAACCTAAGGCAACCTAACATCTCGGATGTAACATTATATGAGTCTATAACGTTATATATCCTAACCTAAGGCAACCTAACATCTCGGATGCAATATTTGACAACATTCCTGGCCTGTCGAACCCTACTTTTCGGAGGGAACAGTATATACGTCTATAACGGTATATATCCTAATCTAAGGCAACCTAATATCTCGTATGTAATATTTCACAACATTCCTGGCGTGTCGGACCCTACTACTCGGTGGGAACATTATATGTGTCTATAACGTTGTATATCCTAATCTAAGGCAACCTATCATCTCAGACGTAATATTTTACGACATTGCTGTTGTGTCGGAGCATACTTTTCGGTGGGAATATTATATGCGTCTATAACGGTCGATATCGTAATCTAAGGCAATCTAACATCTCGGATGTTATATTGGCTACATTCCTGGCCTGTCAAATCCTACTTCACGGAGGGAACAGTATATTCGTCTATAACGTCATATATCCTAACCTAAGGCAACCTAACATCTCGTATGTAACATTTGACAACATTCCAGGCGTGTCGGCCCCTACGTCTCGGTGGTAACGTTATATGCGTCTATGACGTTATATATCCTAACCTAAGGCAACCTAACATCTCGCATGCAATATTTGACAACATTCCTGGCCTGTCGAACCCTACTTCTCGGAGGGAACAGTATATTCGTCTATAACGTCATATATCCTAACCTAAGGCAACTTAACATCTCGGATGTAACATTTGACAACATTCCAGGCTTGTCGGTCCCTACGTCTCGGTGGTAACATTATATACGTCTATAACGTTATATATCCTAACCTAAGGCAACCTGACATCTCGGATGTAATATTCTACAACATTCCAGGCGTGTCGGACACTCCTTCTCGGAGGGAACAGTATATACGCTTATAACGTCATATATCCTAACCTAAGGCAACCTAACATCTCGGATGTAACATTATATGAGTCTATAACGTTATATATCCTAACCTAAGGCAACCTAACATCTCGGATGCAATATTTGACAACATTCCTGGCCTGTCGAACCCTACTTTTCGGAGGGAACAGTATATACGTCTATAACGGTATATATCCTAATCTAAGGCAACCTAACATCTCGTATGTAATATTTGACAACATTCCTGGCTTGTCGGACCCTACTACTCGGTGGGAACATTATATGTGTCTATAACGTTGTATATCCTAATCTAAGGCAACCTATCATCTCAGACGTAATATTTTACGACATTGCTGATGTGTCGGAGCATACTTTTCGGTGGGAATATTATATGCGTCTATAACGGTCGATATCGTAATCTAAGGCAATCTAACATCTCGAATGTAATATTGGCTACATTCCTGGCCTGTCAAATCCTACTTCACGGAGGGAACAGTATATTCGTCTATAACGTCATATATCCTAACCTAAGGCAACCTAACATCTCGTATGTAACATTTGACAACATTCCAGGCGTGTCGGCCCCTACGTCTCGGTGGTAAGGTTACATGCGTCTATAACGTTATATATCCTAACCTAAGGCAACCTAACATCTCGGATGCAATATTTGACAACATTCCTGGCCTGTCGAAACCTACTTCACGGAGGGAACAGTATATTCGTCTATAACGTCATATATCCTAACCTAAGGCAACTTAACATCTCGGATGTAGCATTTGACAACTCTCCAGGCTTGTCGGTCCCTACGTCTCGGTGGTAACATTATATACGTTTATAACGTTATATATCCTAACCTAAGGCAACCTGACATCTCGGATGTAATATTCTACAACATTCCAGGCGTGTCGGACACTACTTCTCGGAGGGAACAGTATATACGCTTATAACGTCATATATCCTAACCTAAGGCAACCTAACATCTCGGATGTAACATTATATGAGTCTATAACGTTATATATCCTAACATAAGGCAACCTAACATCTCGGATGCAATATTTGACAACATTCCTGGCCTGTCGAACCCTACTTTTCGGAGGGAACAGTATATACGTCTATAACGGTATATATCCTAATCTAAGGCAACCTAACATCTCGTATGTAATATTTGACAACATTCCTGGCGTGCCGGACCCTACTACTCGGTGGGAACATTATATGTGTCTATAACGTTGTATATCCTAATCTAAGGCAACCTATCATCTCAGACGTAATATTTTACGACATTGCTGTTGTGTCGGAGCATACTTTTCGGTGGGAATATTATATGCGTCTATAACGGTCGATATCGTAATCCAAGGCAATCTAACATCTCGGATGTAATATTGGCTACATTCCTGGCCTGTCAAATCCTACTTCACGGAGGGAACAGTATATTCGTCTTTCACGTCATATATCCTAACCTAAGGCAACCTAACATCTCGGATGTAACATTTGACAACATTCCAGGCGTGTCGGTCCCTACGTCTCGGTGGTAAGGTTACATGCGTCTATAACGTTATATATCCTAACCTAAGGCAACCTAACATCTCGGATGCAATATTTGACAACATTCCTGGCCTGTCGAAACCTACTTCACGGAGGGAACAGTATATTCGTCTATAACGTCATATATCCTAACCTAAGGCAACTTAACATCTCGGATGTAACATTTGACAACTCTCCAGGCTTGTCGGTCCCTACGTCTCGGTGGTAACATTATATACGTCTATAACGTTATATATCCTAACCTAAGGCAACCTGACATCTCGGATGTAATATTCTACAACATTCCAGGCGTGTCGGACACTACTTCTCGGAGGGAACAGTATATACGCTTATAACGTCATATATCCTAACCTAAGGCAACCTAACATCTCAGATGTAACATTATATGAGTCTATAACGTTATATATCCTAACCTAAGGCAACCTAACATCTCGGATGCAATATTTGACAACATTCCTGGCCTGTCGAACCCTACTTTTCGGAGGGAACAGTATATACGTCTATAACGGTATATATTCTAATCTAAGGCAACCTAACATCTCGTATGTAATATTTGACAACATTCCTGGCTTGTCGGACCCTACTACTCGGTGGGAACATTATATGTGTCTATAACGTTGTATATCCTAATCTAAGGCAACCTATCATCTCAGACGTAATATTTTACGACATTGCTGTTGTGTCGGAGCATACTTTTCGGTGGGAATATTATATGCGTCTATAACGGTCGATATCGTAATCTAAGGCAATCTAACATCTCGGATGTAATATTGGCTACCTTCCTGGCCTGTCAAATCCTACTTCACGGAGGGAACAGTATATTCGTCTATAACGTCATATATCCTAACCTAAGGCAACCTAACATCTCGTATGTAACATTTGACAACATTCCAGGCGTGTCGGCCCCTACGTCTCGGTGGTAACGTTATATGCGTCTATAACGTTATATATCCTAACCTAAGGCAACCTAACATCTCGCATGCAATATTTGACAACATTCCTGGCCTGTCGAACCCTACTTCTCGGAGGGAACAGTATATACGTCTATAACGGTATATATCCTAATCTAAGGCATCCTAACATCTCGTATGTAATATTTGAAAACATTCCTGGCGTGTCGGACCCTACTACTGGGTGGGAACATTATATGTGTGTATAACGTTGTATATCGTAATCTAAGGCAACTTATCATCTCAGACGTAATATTTTACGACATTCCTGTTGTGTCGGAGCATACTTTTCGGTGGGAATATTATATGCGTCTATAACGGTCGATATCGTAATCTAAGGCAATCTAACATCTCGGATGTAATATTGGCTACATTCCTGGCCTGTGGATCCCTACTTCTCGGAGGGAACAGTATATACGTCTATAGCGTCATATATCCTAACATAAGGCAACCTAACATCTCGGATGTAACATTTGACAACATTCCAGTCGTATCGGTCCCTACGTCGCGCTGGTAACATTATATGCTTCTATAACGTTATATATCCTAACCAAAGGCAACCTAACATCTCGGATGTAATATTTGACAGCATTCCTGGCGTGTCGGATCCTGCTTCTCGGTGGGAACATTATATGCGTCTATAACGTTATATATCCTAATCTAAGGCAACCTAACATCTCGGATGCAATATTTGACAACATTCCTGGCCTGTCGAACCCTACTTCACGGAGGGAACATTATATACGTCTATAACGTCATATCTCCTAACCTAAGGCAACCTAACATCTCGGATGTAACATTTGACAACTTTCCAGGCGTGTCGGTCCCTACGTCTCGGTGGTAACATTACATGCTTCTATAACGTTATATATCCTAACCTAAGGCAACCTAACATCTCGGATGTAACATTTGACAACATTCCAGGCGTGTCAATCCCTAGGTCTCGGTGGTAACATTACATGCGTCTATAACGGTATATATACTAATCTAAGGCAACCTAACATCTCGGAAGCAATATTTGACAACATTCCTGGCCTGTCGAACCCTGCTCCTTGGAGGGAACAGTATATACGTCTGTAACGTCATATATCCTAACCTAAGGCAACCTAACATCTCGGATGTAACATTTGACAACATTCCAGGCGTGTCGGTCCCTACGTCTCGGTGGTAACGTTACATGCGTCTATTACGTTATATATTCTAACCTGCGGCCACCTAACACCTCGGATGTAATATTTGACAACATTCCTGGCGTGTCGAACCGTACTTCTCGGTGGGAACAGTATATACGTGTATAACGGTATATATCCTAATCTAAGGCAAACTAACATCTCGGATGCAATATTTGACAACATTTCTGGCCTGTCGAACCCTGCTCCTTGGAGGGAACAGTATATACGTCTATAACGTCACATATCCTAACCTAAGGCAACCTAACATCTCGGATGTAACATTTGACAACATTCCAGGCGTGTCGGTCCCTACGTCTCGGTGGTAACGTTACATGCGTCTATTACGTTATATATTCTAACCTACGGCCACCTAACACCTCGGATGTAATATTTGACAACATTCCTGGCGTGTCGAACCGTACTTCTCGGTGGGAGCAGTATATACGGGTATCACGGTATATATCCTAATCTAAGGCAAACTAACATCTCGGATGCAATATTTGACAACATTCCTGGCCTGTCGAACCCTACTTCTCGGAGGGAATAGTATATACGTCTATAACGGTATATATCCTAATCTAAGGCAACCTAACATCTCGGATGCAATATTTCACAACATTCCTGGTCTGTCGAACCCTACTTCTCGGAGGGAACAGTATATACGTCTATAACGTTATATATCCTAACCTAAGGCAACCCAACAACTCGGATGTAATATTTGACAACATTCCTGGCGCGTCGGATCCTGCTTCTCGGTGGGAACATTATATGCGTCTATAACGTTGTATGTCCTAATCTAAGGCAACCTAACATCTCGGATGCAATATTTGACAACATTCCTGGCCTGTCGAACCCTACTTCTCGGAGGGAACAGTATATACGTCTATAACGTTATATATCCTAACCTAAGGCAACCTAACATCTCGGACGTAACATTTGATAATATTCCAGGCGAGTCGGTCCTTACGTCTCGGTGGTAACATTATATGTGTCTATAACGTTATATATCCTATCCTAAGGCAACCTAACATCTCGGACGTAACATGTGATAATATTCCAGGCTTGTCGGTCCCTACGTCTCGGTGGTAACATTATATACGTCTATAACGTTATATATCCTAACCTAAGGCAACCTGACATCTCGGATGTAATATTCTACAACATTCCAGGCGTGTCGGACACTACTTCTCGGAGGGAACAGTATATACGCTTATAACGTCATATATCCTAACCTAAGGCAACCTAACATCTCGGATGTAACATTATATGAGTCTATAACGTTATATATCCTAACCTAAGGCAACCTAACATCTCGGATGCAATATTTGACAACATTCCTGGCCTGTCGAACCCTACTTTTCGGAGGGAACAGTATATACGTCTATAACGGTATATATTCTAATCTAAGGCAACCTAACATCTCGTATGTAATATTTGACAACATTCCTGGCTTGTCGGACCCTACTACTCGGTGGGAACATTATATGTGTCTATAACGTTGTATATCCTAATCTAAGGCAACCTATCATCTCAGACGTAATATTTTACGACATTGCTGTTGTGTCGGAGCATACTTTTCGGTGGGAATATTATATGCGTCTATAACGGTCGATATCGTAATCTAAGGCAATCTAACATCTCGGATGTAATATTGGCTACATTCCTGGCCTGTCAAATCCTACTTCACGGAGGGAACAGTATATTCGTCTATAACGTCATATATCCTAACCTAAGGCAACCTAACATCTCGTATGTAACATTTGACAACATTCCAGGCGTGTCGGCCCCTACGTCTCGGTGGTAACGTTATATGCGTCTATAACGTTATATATCCTAACCTAAGGCAACCTAACATCTCGCATGCAATATTTGACAACATTCCTGGCCTGTCGAACCCTACTTCTCGGAGGGAACAGTATATTTGTCTATAACGTCATATATCCTAACCTAAGGCAACTTAACATCTCGGATGTAACATTTGACAACATTCCAGGCTTGTCGGTCCCTACGTCTCGGTGGTAACATTATATACGACTATAACGTTATATATCCTAACCTAAGGCAACCTGACATCTCGGATGTAATATTCTACAACATTCCAGGCGTGTCGGACACTACTTCTCGGAGGGAACAGTATATACGCTTATAACGTCATATATCCTAACCTAAGGCAACCTAACATCTCGGATGTAACATTATATGAGTCTATAACGTTATATATCCTAACCTAAGGCAACCTAACATCTCGGATGCAATATTTGACAACATTCCTGGCCTGTCGAACCCTACTTTTCGGAGGGAACAGTATATACGTCTATAACGGTATATATTCTAATCTAAGGCAACCTAACATCTCGTATGTAATATTTGACAACATTCCTGGCTTGTCGGACCCTACTACTCGGTGGGAACATTATATGTGTCTATAACGTTGTATATCCTAATCTAAGGCAACCTATCATCTCAGACGTAATATTTTACGACATTGCTGTTGTGTCGGAGCATACTTTTCGGTGGGAATTTTATATGCGTCTATAACGGTCGATATCGTAATCTAAGGCAATCTAACATCTCGGATGTAATATTGGCTACATTCCTGGCCTGTCAAATCCTACTTCACGGAGGGAACAGTATATTCGTCTATAACGTCATATATCCTAACCTAAGGCAACCTAACATCTCGTATGTAACATTTGACAACATTCCAGGCGTGTCGGCCCCTACGTCTCGGTGGTAACGTTATATGCGTCTATAACGTTATATATCCTAACCTAAGGCAACCTAACATCTCGCATGCAATATTTGACAACATTCCTGGCCTGTCGAACCCTACTTCTCGGAGGGAACAGTATATTCGTCTATAACGTCATATATCCTAACCTAAGCCAACTTAACATCTCGGATGTAACATTTGACAACATTCCAGGCTTGTCGGTCCCTACGTCTCGGTGGTAACATTATATTCGTCTATAACGTTATATATCCTAACCTAAGGCAACCTGACATCTCGGATGTAATATTCTACAACATTCCAGGCGTGTCGGACACTACTTCTCGGAGGGAACAGTATATACGCTTATAACGTCATATATCCTAACCTAAGGCAACCTAACATCTCGGATGTAACATTATATGAGTCTATAACGTTATATATCCTAACCTAAGGCAACCTAACATCTCGGATGCAATATTTGACAACATTCCTGGCCTGTCGAACCCTACTTTTCGGAGGGAACAGTATACACGTCTATAACGGTATATATCCTAATCTAAAGCAACCTAACATCTCGTATGTAATATTTGACAACATTCCTGGCTTGTCGGACCCTACTACTCGGTGGGAACATCATATGTGTCTATAACGTTGTATATCCTAATCTAAGGCAACCTATCATCTCAGACGTAATATTTTACGACATTGCTGTTGTGTCGGAGCATACTTTTCGGTGGGAATATTATATGCGTCTATAACGGTCGATATCGTAATCTAAGGCAATCTAACATCTCGGATGTAATATTGGCGACATTCCTGGCCTGTCAAATCCTACTTCACGGAGGGAACAGTATATTCGTCTATAACGTCATATATCGTAACCTAAGGCAACCTAACATCTCGTATGTAACATTTGACAACATTCCAGGCGTTTCGGCCCCTACGTCTCGGTGGTAACGTTATATGCGTCTATAACGTTATATATCCTAACCTAAGGCAACCTAACATCTCGGATGCAATATTTGACAACATTCCTGGCCTGTCGAACCCTACTTTTCGGAGGGAACAGTATATACGTCTATAACGGTATATATTCTAATCTAAGGCAACCTAACATCTCGTA
Source organism: Xylocopa violacea (assembly GCA_963969225.1). Taxonomy (NCBI): domain Eukaryota; kingdom Metazoa; phylum Arthropoda; class Insecta; order Hymenoptera; family Apidae; genus Xylocopa; species Xylocopa violacea. The sequence goes on along the minus strand of CAXAJV010000006.1, from coordinate 2,036,148 downwards.
TGTAATATTTGACAACATTCCTGGCTTGTCGGACCCTACTACTCGGTGGGAACATTATATGTGTCTATAACGTTGTATATCCTAATCTAAGGCAACCTATCATCTCTGACGTAATATTTTACGACATTGCTGTTGTGTCGGAGCATACTTTTCGGTGGGAATATTATATGCGTCTATAACGGTCGATATCGTAATCTAAGGCAATCTAACATCTCCGATGTAATATTGGCTACATTCCTGGCCTGTCAAATCCTACTTCACGGAGGGAACAGTATATTCGTCTATAACGTTATATATCCTATCCTAAGGCAACCTAACATCTCGGACGTAACATGTGATAATATTCCAGGCTTGTCGGTCCCTACGTCTCGGTGGTAACATTATATACGTCTATAACGTTATATATCCTAACCTAAGGCAACCTGACATCTCGGATGTAATATTCTACAACATTCCAGGCGTGTCGGACACTACTTCTCGGAGGGAACAGTATATACGCTTATAACGTCATATATCCTAACCTAAGGCAACCTAACATCTCGGATGTAACATTATATGAGTCTATAACGTTATATATCCTAACCTAAGGCAACCTAACATCTCGGATGCAATATTTGACAACATTCCTGGCCTGTCGAACCCTACTTTTCGGAGGGAACAGTATATACGTCTATAACGGTATATATTCTAATCTAAGGCAACCTAACATCTCGTATGTAATATTTGACAACATTCCTGGCTTGTCGGACCCTACTACTCGGTGGGAACATTATATGTGTCTATAACGTTGTATATCCTAATCTAAGGCAACCTATCATCTCAGACGTAATATTTTACGACATTGCTGTTGTGTCGGAGCATACTTTTCGGTGGGAATATTATATGCGTCTATAACGGTCGATATCGTAATCTAAGGCAATCTAACATCTCGGATGTAATATTGGCTACATTCCTGGCCTGTCAAATCCTACTTCACGGAGGGAACAGTATATTCGTCTATAACGTCATATATCCTAACCTAAGGCAACCTAACATCTCGTATGTAACATTTGACAACATTCCAGGCGTGTCGGCCCCTACGTCTCGGTGGTAACGTTATATACGTCTATAACGTTATATATCCTAACCTAAGGCAACCTAACATCTCGCATGCAATATTTGACAACATTCCTGGCCTGTCGAACCCTACTTCTCGGAGGGAACAGTATATTCGTCTATAACGTCATATATCCTAACCTAAGGCAACTTAACATCTCGGATGTAACATTTGACAACATTCCAGGCTTGTCGGTCCCTACGTCTCGGTGGTAACATTATATACGTCTATAACGTTATATATCCTAACCTAAGGCAACCTGACATCTCGGATGTAATATTCTACAACATTCCAGGCGTGTCGGACACTACTTCTCGGAGGGAACAGTATATACGTCTATAACGGTATATATCCTAATCTAAGGCATCCTAACATCTCGTATGTAATATTTGAAAACATTCCTGGCGTGTCGGACCCTACTACTGGGTGGGAACATTATATGTGTGTATAACGTTGTATATCGTAATCTAAGGCAACCTATCATCTCAGACGGAATATTTTACGACATTCCTGTTGTGTCGGAGCATACTTTTCGGTGGGAATTTTATATGCGTCTATAACGGTCGATATCGTAATCTAAGGCAATCTAACATCTCGGATGTAATATTGGCTACATTCCTGGCCTGTGGAACCCTACTTCTCGGAGGGAACAGTATATACGTCTATAGCGTCATATATCCTAACATAAGGCAACCTAACATCTCGGATGTAACATTTGACAACATTCCAGTCGTATCGGTCCCTACGTCGCGGTGGTAACATTATATGCTTCTATAACGTTATATATCCTAACCAAAGGCAACCTATCATCTCAGACGTAATATTTTCCGACATTCCTGTTGTGTCGGAGCATACTTTTCGGTGGGAATATTATATGCGTCTATAACGGTCGATATCGTAATCTAAGGCAATCTAACATCTCGGATGTAATATTGGCTACATTCCTGGCCTGTGGAACCCTACTTCTCGGAGGGAACAGTATATACGTCTATAGCGTCATATATCCTAACATAAGGCAACCGAACATCTCGGATGTAACATTTGACAACATTCCAGTCGTATCGGTCCCTACGTCGCGGTGGTAACATTATATGCTTCTATAACGTTATATATCCTAACCAAAGGCAACCTAACATCTCGGATGTAATATTTGACAGCATTCCTGGCGTGTCGGATCCTGCTTCTCGGTGGGAACATTATATGCGTCTATAACGTTATATATCCTAATCTAAGGCAACCTAACATCTCGGATGCAATATTTGACAACATTCCTGGCCTGTCGAACCCTACTTCACGGAGGGAACATTATATACGTCTATAACGTCATATCTCCTAACCTAAGGCAACCTAACATCTCGGATGTAACATTTGACAACTTTCCAGGCGTGTCGGTCCCTACGTCTCGGTGGTAACATTACATGCTTCTATAACGTTATATATCCTAACCTAAGGCAACCTAACATCTCGGATGTAACATTTGACAACATTCCAGGCGTGTCAATCCCTAGGTCTCGGTGGTAACATTACATGCGTCTATAACGGTATATATACTAATCTAAGGCAACCTAACATCTCGGAAGCAATATTTGACAACATTCCTGGCCTGTCGAACCTTGCTCCTTGGAGGGAACAGTATATACGTCTGTAACGTCATATATCCTAACCTAAGGCAACCTAACATCTCGGATGTAACATTTGACAACATTCCAGGCGTGTCGGTCCCTACGTCTCGGTGGTAACGTTACATGCGTCTATTACGTTATATATTCTAACCTACGGCCACCTAACACCTCGGATGTAATATTTGACAACATTCCTGGCGTGTCGAACCGTACTTCTCGGTGGGAACAGTATATACGTGTATAACGGTATATATCCTAATCTAAGGCAAACTAACATCTCGGATGCAATATTTGACAACATTTCTGGCCTGTCGAACCCTGCTCCTTGGAGGGAACAGTATATACGTCTATAACGTCACATATCCTAACCTAAGGCAACCTAACATCTCGGATGTAACATTTGACAACATTCCAGGCGTGTCGGTCCCTACGTCTCGGTGGTAACGTTACATGCGTCTATTACGTTATATATTCTAACCTACGGCCACCTAACACCTCGGATGTAATATTTGACAACATTCCTGGCGTGTCGAACCGTACTTCTCGGTGGGAGCAGTATATACGTGTATCACGGTATATATCCTAATCTAAGGCAAACTAACATCTCGGATGCAATATTTCACAACATTCCTGGTCTGTCGAACCCTACTTCTCGGAGGGAACAGTATATACGTCTATAACGGTATATATCCTAATCTAAGGCAACCTAACATCTCGGATGCAATATTTCACAACATTCCTGGTCTGTCGAACCCTACTTCTCGGAGGGAACAGTATATACGTCTATAACGTTATATATCCTAACCTAAGGCAACCCAACAACTCGGATGTAATATTTGACAACATTCCTGGCGCGTCGGATCCTGCTTCTCGGTGGGAACATTATATGCGTCTATAACGTTGTATGTCCTAATCTAAGGCAACCTAACATCTCGGATGCAATATTTGACAACATTCCTGGCCTGTCGAACCCTACTTCTCGGAGGGAACAGTATATTCGTCTATAACGTTATATATCCTAACCTAAGGCAACCTAACATCTCGCATGCAATATTTGACAACATTCCTGGCCTGTCGAACCCTACTTCTCGGCGGTAACATTATATGTGTCTATAACGTTATATATCCTATCCTAAGGCAACCTAACATCTCGGACGTAACATGTGATAATATTCCAGGCTTGTCGGTCCCTACGTCTCGGTGGTAACATTATATACGTCTATAACGTTATATATCCTAACCTAAGGCAACCTGACATCTCGGATGTAATATTATACAACATTCCAGGCGTGTCGGACACTACTTCTCGGAGGGAACAGTATATACGCTTATAACGTCATATATCCTAACCTAAGGCAACCTAACATCTCGGATGTAACATTATATGAGTCTATAACGTTATATATCCTAACCTAAGGCCACCTAACATCTCGGATGCAATATTTGACAACATTCCTGGCCTGTCGAACCCTACTTTTCGGAGGGAACAGTATATACGTCTATAACGGTATATATCCTAATCTAAGGCAACCTAACATCTCGTATGTAATATTTGACAACATTCCTGGCTTGTCGGACCCTACTACTCGGTGGGAACATTATATGTGTCTATAACGTTGTATATCCTAATCTAAGGCAACCTATCATCTCAGACGTAATATTTTACGACATTGCTGTTGTGTCGGAGCATACTTTTCGGTGGGAATATTATATGCGTCTATAACGGTCGATATCGTAATCTATGGCAATCTAACATCTCGGATGTAATATTGGCTACATTCCTGGCCTGTCAAATCCTACTTCACGGAGGGAACAGTATATTCGTCTATAACGTCATATATCGTAACCTAAGGCAACCTAACATCTCGTATGTAACATTTGACAACATTCCAGGCGTGTCGGTCCCTACGTCTCGGTGGTAACGTTACATGCGTCTATTACGTTATATATTCTAACCTACGGCCACCTAACACCTCGGATGTAATATTTGACAACATTCCTGGCGTGTCGAACCCTACTTCTCGGAGGGAATAGTATATACGTCTATAACGGTATATATCCTAATCTAAGGCAACCTAACATCTCGGATGCAATATTTCACAACATTCCTGGTCTGTCGAACCCTACTTCTCGGAGGGAACAGTATATACGTCTATAACGTTATATATCCTAACCTAAGGCAACCCAACAACTCGGATGTAATATTTGACAACATTCCTGGCGCGTCGGATCCTGCTTCTCGGTGGGAACATTATATGCGTCTATAACGTTGTATGTCCTAATCTAAGGCAACCTAACATCTCGGATTCAATATTTGACAACATTCCTGGCCTGTCGAACCCTACTTCTCGGAGGGAACAGTATATACGTCTATAACGTTATATATCCTAACCTAAGGCAACCTAACATCTCGGACGTAACATTTGATAATATTCCAGGCGAGTCGGTCCTTACGTCTCGGTGGTAACATTATATGTGTCTATAACGTTATATATCCTATCCTAAGGCAACCTAACATCTCGGACGTAACATGTGATAATATTCCAGGCTTGTCGGTCCCTACGTCTTGGTGGTAACATTATATACGTCTATAACGTTATATATCCTAACCTAAGGCAACCTGACATCTCGGATGTAATATTCTACAACATTCCAGGCGTGTCGGACACTACTTCTCGGAGGGAACAGTATATACGCTTATAACGTCATATATCCTAACCTAAGGCAACCTAACATCTCGGATGTAACATTATATGAGTCTATTACGTTATATATCCTAACCTAAGGCAACCTAACATCTCGGATGCAATATTTGACAACATTCCTGGCCTGTCGAACCCTACTTTTCGGAGGGAACAGTATATACGTCTATAACGGTATATATTCTAATCTAAGGCAACCTAACATCTCGTATGTAATATTTGACAACATTCCTGGCTTGTCGGACCCTACTACTCGGTGGGAACATTATATGTGTCTATAACGTTGTATATCCTAATCTAAGGCAACCTATCATCTCAGACGTAATATTTTACGACATTGCTGTTGTGTCGGAGCATACTTTTCGGTGGGAATATTATATGCGTCTATAACGGTCGATATCGTAATCTAAGGCAATCTAACATCTCGGATGTAATATTGGCTACATTCCTGGCCTGTCAAATCCTACTTCACGGAGGGAACAGTATATTCGTCTATAACGTCATATATCCTAACCTAAGGCAACCTAACATCTCGTATGTAACATTTGACAACATTCCAGGCGTGTCGGCCCCTACGTCTCGGTGGTAACGTTATATGCGTCTATAACGTTATATATCCTAACCTAAGGCAACCTAACATCTCGCATGCAATATTTGACAACATTCCTGGCCTGTCGAACCCTACTTCTCGGAGGGAACAGTATATTCGTCTATAACGTCATATATCCTAACCTAAGGCAACTTAACATCTCGGATGTAACATTTGACAACATTCCAGGCTTGTCGGTCCCTACGTCTCGGTGGTAACATTATATACGTCTATAACGTTATATATCCTAACCTAAGGCAACCTGACATCTCGGATGTAATATTCTACAACATTCCAGGCGTGTCGGACACTACTTCTCGGAGGGAACAGTATATACGTCTATAACGGTATATATCCTAATCTAAGGCATCCTAACATCTCGTATGTAATATTTGAAAACATTCCTGGCGTGTCGGACCCTACTACTGGGTGGGAACATTATATGTGTGTATAACGTTGTATATCGTAATCTAAGGCAACCTATCATCTCATACGTAATATTTTACGACATTCCTGTTGTGTCGGAGCATACTTTTCGGTGGGAATATTATATGCGTCTATAACGGTCGATATCGTAATCTAAGGCAATCTAACATCTCGGATGTAATATTGGCTACATTCCTGGCCTGTGGAACCCTACTTCTCGGAGGGAACAGTATATACGTCTATAGCGTCATATATCCTAACATAAGGCAACCTAACATCTCGGATGTAACATTTGACAACATTCCAGTCGTATCGGTCCCTACGTCGCGGTGGTAACATTATATGCTTCTATAACGTTATATATCCTAACCAAAGGCAACCTAACATCTCGGATGTAATATTTGACAGCATTCCTGGCGTGTCGGATCCTGCTTCTCGGTGGGAACATTATATGCGTCTATAACGTTATATATCCTAATCTAAGGCAACCTAACATCTCGGATGCAATATTTGACAACATTCCTGGCCTGTCGAACCCTACTTCACGGAGGGAACATTATATACGTCTATAACGTCATATCTCCTAACCTAAGGCAACCTAACATCTCGGATGTAACATTTGACAACATTCCAGGCGTGTCGGTCCCTACGTCTCGGTGGTAACATTACATGCTTCTATAACGTTATATATCCTAACCTAAGGCAACCTAACATCTCGGATGTAACATTTGACAACATTCCAGGCGTGTCAGTCCCTAGGTCTCGGTGGTAACATTACATGCGTCTATAACGGTATATATACTAATCTAAGGCAACCTAACATCTCGGATGCAATATTTGACAACATTCCTGGCCTGTCGAACCCTGCTCCTTGGAGGGAACAGTATATACGTCTGTAACGTCATATATCCTAACCTAAGGCAACCTAACATCTCGGATGTAACATTTGACAACATTCCAGGCGTGTCGGTCCCTACGTCTCGGTGGTAACGTTACATGCGTCTATTACGTTATATATTCTAACCTACGGCCACCTAACACCTCGGATGTAATATTTGACAACATTCCTGGCGTGTCGAACCGTACTTCTCGGTGGGAACAGTATATACGTGTATAACGGTATATATCCTAATCTAAGGCAAACTAACATCTCGGATGCAATATTTGACAACATTCCTGGCCTGTCGAACCCTGCTCCTTGGAGGGAACAGTATATACGTCTATAACGTCACATATCCTAACCTAAGGCAACCTAACATCTCGGATGTAACATTTGACAACATTCCAGGCGTGTCGGTCCCTACGTCTCGGTGGTAACGTTACATGCGTCTATTACGTTATATATTCTAACCTACGGCCACCTAACACCTCGGATGTAATATTTGACAACATTCCTGGCGTGTCGAACCGTACTTCTCGGTGGGAACAGTATATACGTGTATCACGGTATATATCCTAATCTAAGGCAAACTAACATCTCGGATGCAATATTTGACAACATTCCTGGCCTGTCGAACCCTACTTCTCGGAGGGAATAGTATATACGTCTATAACGGTATATATCCTAATCTAAGGCAACCTAACATCTCGGATGCAATATTTCACAACATTCCTGGTCTGTCGAACCCTACTTCTCGGAGGGAACAGTATATACGTCTATAACGTTATATATCCTAACCTAAGGCAACCCAACAACTCGGATGTAATATTTGACAACATTCCTGGCGCGTCGGATCCTGCTTCTCGGTGGGAACATTATATGCGTCTATAACGTTGTATGTCCTAATCTAAGGCAACCTAACATCTCGGATGCAATATTTGACAACATTCCTGGCCTGTCGAACCCTACTTCTCGGAGGGAACAGTATATACGTCTATAACGTTATATATCCTAACCTAAGGCAACCTAACATCTCGGACGTAACATTTGATAATATTCCAGGCGAGTCGGTCCTTACGTCTCGGTGGTAACATTATATGTGTCTATAACGTTATATATCCTATCCTAAGGCAACCTAACATCTCGGACGTAACATGTGATAATATTCCAGGCGAGTCGGTCCCTACTCCTCGGAGGGAACAGTATATACGTCTATAACGATATATATCCTAACATAAGGCAACCTAACATCTCGGATGTAATATTCTACAACATCCCAGGCGTGTCGGACACTACTTCTCGGAGGGAACAGTATATACGCTTATAACGTCATATATCCTAACCTAAGGCAACCTAACATCTCGGATGCAATATTTGACAACATTCCTGGCCTGTCGAACCCTACTTTTCGGAGGGAACAGTATATACGTCTATAACGGTATATATCCTAATCTAAGGCAACCTAACATCTCGTATGTAATATTTGACAACATTCCTGGCGTGTCGGACCCTACTACTCGGTGGGAACATTATATGTGTCTATAACGTTGTATATCCTAATCTAAGGCAACCTATCATCTCAGACGTAATATTTTACGACATTGCTGTTGTGTCGCAGCATACTTTTCGGTGGGAATATTATATGCGTCTATAACGGTCGATATCGTAATCTAAGGCAATCTAACATCTCGGATGTAATATTGGCTACATTCCTGGCCTGTCAAATCCTACTTCACGGAGGGAACAGTATATTCGTCTATAACGTCATATATCCTAACCTAAGGCAACCTAACATCTCGTATGTAACATTTGACAACATTCCAGGCGTGTCGGCCCCTACGTCTCGGTGGTAACGTTATATGCGTCTATAACGTTATATATCCTAACCTAAGGCAACCTAACATCTCGCATGCAATATTTGACAACATTCCTGGCCTGTCGAACCCTACTTCTCGGAGGGAACAGTATATACGTCTATAACGTTATATATCCTAACCTAAGGCAACCTAACATCTCGGACGTAACATTTGATAATATTCCAGGCGAGTCGGTCCTTACGTCTCGGTGGTAACATTATATGTGTCTATAACGTTATATATCCTATCCTAAGGCAACCTAACATCTCGGACGTAACATGTGATAATATTCCAGGCGAGTCGGTCCCTACTCCTCGGAGGGACAAGTATATACGTCTATAACGATATATATCCTAACATAAGGCAACCTAACATCTCGGATGTAATATTCTACAACATTCCAGGCGTGTCGGACACTACTTCTCGGAGGGAACAGTATATACGCTTATAACGTCATATATCCTAACCTAAGGCAACCTAACATCTCGGATGCAATATTTGACAACATTCCTGGCCTGTCGAACCCTACTTTTCGGAGGGAACAGTATATACGTCTATAACGGTATATATCCTAATCTAAGGCAACCTAACATCTCGTATGTAATATTTGACAACATTCCTGGCGTGTCGGACCCTACTACTCGGTGGGAACATTATATGTGTCTATAACGTTGTATATCCTAATCTAAGGCAACCTATCATCTCAGACCTAATATTTTACGACATTGCTGTTGTGTCGCAGCATACTTTTCGGTGGGAATATTATATGCGTCTATAACGGTCGATATCGTAATCTAAGGCAATCTAACATCTCGGATGTAATATTGGCTACATTCCTGGCCTGTCAAATCCTACTTCACGGAGGGAACAGTATATTCGTCTATAACGTCATATATCCTAACCTAAGGCAACCTAACATCTCGTATGTAACATTTGACAACATTCCAGGCGTGTCGGCCCCTACGTCTCGGTGGTAACGTTATATGCGTCTATAACGTTATATATCCTAACCTAAGGCAACCTAACATCTCGCATGCAATATTTGACAACATTCCTGGCCTGTCGAACCCTACTTCTCGGAGGGAACAGTATATTCGTCTATAACGTCATATATCCTAACCTAAGGCAACTTAACATCTCGGATGTAACATTTGACAACATTCCAGGCTTGTCGGTCCCTACGTCTCGGTGGTAACATTATATACGTCTATAACGTTATATATCCTTACCTAAGGCAACCTGACATCTCGGATGTAATATTCTACAACATTCCAGGCGTGTCGGACACTACTTCTCGGAGGGAAGAGTATATACGTCTATAACGGTATATATCCTAATCTAAGGCATCCTAACATCTCGTATGTAATATTTGAAAACATTCCTGGCGTGTCGGACCCTACTACTGGGTGGAAACATTATATCTGTGTATAACGTTGTATATCGTAATCTAAGGCAACCTATCATCTCAGACGTAATATTTTACGACATTCCTGTTGTGTCGGAGCATACTTTTCGGTGGGAATATTATATGCGTCTATAACGGTCGATATCGTAATCTAAGGCAATCTAACATCTCGGATGTAATATTGGCTACATTCCTGGCCTGTGGATCCCTACTTCTCGGAGGGAACAGTATATACGTCTATAGCGTCATATATCCTAACATAAGGCAACCTAACATCTCGGATGTAATATTTGACAGCATTCCTGGCGTGTCGGATCCTGCTTCTCGGTGGGAACATTATATGCGTCTATAACGTTATATATCCTAATCTAAGGCAACCTAACATCTCGGATGCAATATTTGACAACATTCCTGGCCTGTCGAACCCTACTTCACGGAGGGAACATTATATACGTCTATAACGTCATATCTCCTAACCTAAGGCAACCTAACATCTCGGATGTAACATTTGACAACATTCCAGGCGTGTCGGTCCCTACGTCTCGGTGGTAACATTACATGCTTCTATAACGTTATATATCCTAACCTAAGGCAACCTAACATCTCGGATGTAACATTTGACAACATTCCAGGCGTGTCAGTCCCTAGGTCTCGGTGGTAACATTACATGCGTCTATAACGGTATATATACTAATCTAAGGCAACCTAACATCTCGGATGCAATATTTGACAACATTCCTGGCCTGTCGAACCCTGCTCCTTGGAGGGAACAGTATATACGTCTGTAACGTCATATATCCTAACCTAAGGCAACCTAACATCTCGGATGTAACATTTGACAACATTCCAGGCGTGTCGGTCCCTACGTCTCGGTGGTAACGTTACATGCGTCTATTACGTTATATATTCTAACCTACGGCCACCTAACACCTCGGATGTAATATTTGACAACATTCCTGGCGTGTCGAACCGTACTTCTCGGTGGGAACAGTATATACGTGTATAACGGTATATATACTAATCTAAGGCAAACTAACATCTCGGATGCAATATTTGACAACATTTCTGGCCTGTCGAACCCTGCTCCTTGGAGGGAACAGTATATACGTCTATAACGTCACATATCCTAACCTAAGGCAACCTAACATCTCGGATGTAACATTTGACAACATTCCAGGCGTGTCGGTCCCTACGTCTCGGTTGTAACGTTACATGCGTCTATTACGTTATATATTCTAACCTACGGCCACCTAACACCTCGGATGTAATATTTGACAACATTCCTGGCGTGTCGAACCGTACTTCTCGGTGGGAACAGTATATACGTGTATCACGGTATATATCCTAATCTAAGGCAAACTAACATCTCGGATGCAATATTTGACAACATTCCTGGCCTGTCGAACCCTACTTCTCGGAGGGAACAGTATATACGTCTATAACGTTATATATCCTAAGCTAAGGCAACCTAACATCTCGGACGTAACATTTGATAATATTCCAGGCGAGTCGGTCCTTACGTCTCGGTGGTAACATTATATGTGTCTATAACGTTATATATCCTATCCTAAGGCAACCTAACATCTCGGACGTAACATGTGATAATATTCCAGGCGAGTCGGTCCCTACTCCTCGGAGGGAACAGTATATACGTCTATAACGATATATATCCTAACATAAGGCAACCTAACATCTCGGATGTAATATTCTACAACATTCCAGGCGTGTCGGACACTACTTCTCGGAGGGAACAGTATATACGCTTATAACGTCATATATCCTAACCTAAGGCAACCTAACATCTCGGATGCAATATTTGACAACATTCCTGGCCTGTCGAACCCTACTTTTCGGAGGGAACAGTATATACGTCTATAACGGTATATATCCTAATCTAAGGCAACCTAACATCTCGTATGTAATATTTGACAACATTCCTGGCGTGTCGGACCCTACTACTCGGTGGGAACATTATATGTGTCTATAACGTTGTATATCCTAATCTAAGGCAACCTATCATCTCAGACGTAATATTTTACGACATTGCTGTTGTGTCGCAGCATACTTTTCGGTGGGAATATTATATGCGTCTATAACGGTCGATATCGTAATCTAAGGCAATCTAACATCTCGGATGTAATATTGGCTACATTCCTGGCCTGTCAAATCCTACTTCACGGAGGGAATAGTATATTCGTCTATAACGTCATATATCCTAACCTAAGGCAACCTAACATCTCGTATGTAACATTTGACAACATTCCAGGCGTGTCGGCCCCTACGTCTCGGTGGTAACGTTATATGCCTCTATAACGTTATATATCCTAACCTAAGGCAACCTAACATCTCGCATGCAATATTTGACAACATTCCTGGCCTGTCGAACCCTACTTCTCGGAGGGAACAGTATATTCGTCTATAACGTCATATATCCTAACCTAAGGCAACTTAACATCTCGGATGTAACATTTGACAACATTCCAGGCTTGTCGGTCCCTACGTCTCGGTGGTAACATTATATACGTCTATAACGTTATATATCCTAACCTAAGGCAACCTGACATCTCGGATGTAATATTCTACAACATTCCAGGCGTGTCGGACACTACTTCTCGGAGGGAACAGTATATACGTCTATAACGGTATATATCCTAATCTAAGGCATCCTAACATCTCGTATGTAATATTTGAAAACATTCCTGGCGTGTCGGACCCTACTACTGGGTGGGAACATTATATGTGTGTATAACGTTGTATATCGTAATCTAAGGCAACCTATCATCTCAGACGTAATATTTTACGACATTCCTGTTGTGTCGGAGCATACTTTTCGGTGGGAATATTATATGCGTCTATAACGGTCGATATCGTAATCTAAGGCAATCTAACATCTCGGATGTAATATTGGCTACATTCCTGGCCTGTGGATCCCTACTTCTCGGAGGGAACAGTATATACGTCTATAGCGTCATATATCCTAACATAAGGCAACCTAACATCTCGGATGTAACATTTGACAACATTCCAGTCGTATCGGTCCCTACGTCGCGGTGGTAACATTATATGCTTCTATAACGTTATATATCCTAACCAAAGGCAACCTAACATCTCGGATGTAATATTTGACAGCATTCCTGGCGTGTCGGATCCTGCTCCTCGGTGGGAACATTATATGCGTCTATAACGTTATATATCCTAATCTAAGGCAACCTAACATCTCGGATGCAATATTTGACAACATTCCTGGCCTGTCGAACCCTACTTCACGGAGGGAACATTATATACGTCTATAACGTCATATCTCCTAACCTAAGGCAACCTAACATCTCGGATGTAACATTTGACAACATTCCAGGCGTGTCGGTCCCTACGTCTCGGTGGTAACATTACATGCTTCTATAACGTTATATATCCTAACCTAAGGCAACCTAACATCTCGGATGTAACATTTGACAACATTCCAGGCGTGTCAGTCCCTAGGTCTCGGTGGTAACATTACATGCGTCTATAACGGTATATATACTAATCTAAGGCAACCTAACATCTCGGGTGCAATATTTGACAACATTCCTGGCCTGTCGAACCCTGCTCCTTGGAGGGAACAGTATATACGTCTGTAACGTCATATATCCTAACCTAAGGCAACCTAACATCTCGGATGTAACATTTGACAACATTCCAGGCGTGTCGTTCCCTACGTCTCGGTGGTAACGTTACATGCGTCTATTACGTTATATATTCTAACCTACGGCCACCTAACACCTCGGATGTAATATTTGACAACATTCCTGGCGTGTCGAACCGTACTTCTCGGTGGGAACAGTATATACGTGTATAACGGTATATATCCTAATCTAAGGCAAACTAACATCTCGGATGCAATATTTGACAACATTCCTGGCCTGTCGAACCCTGCTCCTTGGAGGGAACAGTATATACGTCTATAACGTCACATATCCTAACCTAAGGCAACCTAACATCTCGGATGTAACATTTGACAACATTCCAGGCGTGTCGGTCCCTACGTCTCGGTGGTAACGTTACATGCGTCTATTACGTTATATATTCTAACCTACGGCCACCTAACACCTCGGATGTAATATTTGACAACATTCCTGGCGTGTCGAACCGTACTTCTCGGTGGGAACAGTATATACGTGTATCACGGTATATATCCTAATCTAAGGCAAACTAACATCTCGGATGCAATATTTGACAACATTCCTGGCCTGTCGAACCCTACTTCTCGGAGGGAACAGTATATACGTCTATAACGTTATATATCCTAAGCTAAGGCAACCTAACATCTCGGACGTAACATTTGATAATATTCCAGGCGAGTCGGTCCTTACGTCTCGGTGGTAACATTATATGTGTCTATAACGTTATATATCCTATCCTAAGGCAACCTAACATCTCGGACGTAACATGTGATAATATTCCAGGCGAGTCGGTCCCTACTCCTCGGAGGGAACAGTATATACGTCTATAACGATATATATCCTAACATAAGGCAACCTAACATCTCGGATGTAATATTCTACAACATTCCAGGCGTGTCGGACACTACTTCTCGGAGGGAACAGTATATACGCTTATAACGTCATATATCCTAACCTAAGGCAACCTAACATCTCGGATGCAATATTTGACAACATTCCTGGCCTGTCGAACCCTACTTTTCGGAGGGAACAGTATATACGTCTATAACGGTATATATCCTAATCTAAGGCAACCTAACATCTCGTATGTAATATTTGACAACATTCCTGGCGTGTCGGACCCTACTACTCGGTGGGAACATTATATGTGTCTATAACGTTGTATATCCTAATCTAAGGCAACCTATCATCTCAGACGTAATATTTTACGACATTGCTGTTGTGTCGCAGCATACTTTTCGGTGGGAATATTATATGCGTCTATAACGGTCGATATCGTAATCTAAGGCAATCTAACATCTCGGATGTAATATTGGCTACATTCCTGGCCTGTCAAATCCTACTTCACGGAGGGAATAGTATATTCGTCTATAACGTCATATATCCTAACCTAAGGCAACCTAACATCTCGTATGTAACATTTGACAACATTCCAGGCGTGTCGGCCCCTACGTCTCGGTGGTAACGTTATATGCCTCTATAACGTTATATATCCTAACCTAAGGCAACCTAACATCTCGCATGCAATATTTGACAACATTCCTGGCCTGTCGAACCCTACTTCTCGGAGGGAACAGTATATTCGTCTATAACGTCATATATCCTAACCTAAGGCAACTTAACATCTCGGATGTAACATTTGACAACATTCCAGGCTTGTCGGTCCCTACGTCTCGGTGGTAACATTATATACGTCTATAACGTTATATATCCTAACCTAAGGCAACCTGACATCTCGGATGTAATATTCTACAACATTCCAGGCGTGTCGGACACTACTTCTCGGAGGGAACAGTATATACGTCTATAACGGTATATATCCTAATCTAAGGCATCCTAACATCTCGTATGTAATATTTGAAAACATTCCTGGCGTGTCGGACCCTACTACTGGGTGGGAACATTATATGTGTGTATAACGTTGTATATCGTAATCTAAGGCAACCTATCATCTCAGACGTAATATTTTACGACATTCCTGTTGTGTCGGAGCATACTTTTCGGTGGGAATATTATATGCGTCTATAACGGTCGATATCGTAATCTAAGGCAATCTAACATCTCGGATGTAATATTGGCTACATTCCTGGCCTGTGGATCCCTACTTCTCGGAGGGAACAGTATATACGTCTATAGCGTCATATATCCTAACATAAGGCAACCTAACATCTCGGATGTAACATTTGACAACATTCCAGTCGTATCGGTCCCTACGTCGCGGTGGTAACATTATATGCTTCTATAACGTTATATATCCTAACCAAAGGCAACCTAACATCTCGGATGTAATATTTGACAGCATTCCTGGCGTGTCGGATCCTGCTCCTCGGTGGGAACATTATATGCGTCTATAACGTTATATATCCTAATCTAAGGCAACCTAACATCTCGGATGCAATATTTGACAACATTCCTGGCCTGTCGAACCCTACTTCACGGAGGGAACATTATATACGTCTATAACGTCATATCTCCTAACCTAAGGCAACCTAACATCTCGGATGTAACATTTGACAACATTCCAGGCGTGTCGGTCCCTACGTCTCGGTGGTAACATTACATGCTTCTATAACGTTATATATCCTAACCTAAGGCAACCTAACATCTCGGATGTAACATTTGACAACATTCCAGGAGTGTCAGTCCCTAGGTCTCGGTGGTAACATTACATGCGTCTATAACGGTATATATACTAATCTAAGGCAACCTAACATCTCGGGTGCAATATTTGACAACATTCCTGGCCTGTCGAACCCTGCTCCTTGGAGGGAACAGTATATACGTCTGTAACGTCATATATCCTAACCTAAGGCAACCTAACATCTCGGATGTAACATTTGACAACATTCCAGGCGTGTCGTTCCCTACGTCTCGGTGGTAACGTTACATGCGTCTATTACGTTATATATTCTAACCTACGGCCACCTAACACCTCGGATGTAATATTTGACAACATTCCTGGCGTGTCGAACCGTACTTCTCGGTGGGAACAGTATATACGTGTATAACGGTATATATCCTAATCTAAGGCAAACTAACATCTCGGATGCAATATTTGACAACATTCCTGGCCTGTCGAACCCTGCTCCTTGGAGGGAACAGTATATACGTCTATAACGTCACATATCCTAACCTAAGGCAACCTAACATCTCGGATGTAACATTTGACAACATTCCAGGCGTGTCGGTCCCTACTTCACGGAGGGAACATTATATACGTCTATAACGTCATATCTCCTAACCTAAGGCAACCTAACATCTCGGATGTAACATTTGACAACATTCCAGGCGTGTCGGTCCCTACGTCTCGGTGGTAACATTACATGCTTCTATAACGTTATATATCCTAACCTAAGGCAACCTAACATCTCGGATGTAACATTTGACAACATTCCAGGCGTGTCAGTCCCTAGGTCTCGGTGGTAACATTACATGCGTCTATAACGGTATATATACTAATCTAAGGCAACCTAACATCTCGGGTGCAATATTTGACAACATTCCTGGCCTGTCGAACCCTGCTCCTTGGAGGGAACAGTATATACGTCTGTAACGTCATATATCCTAACCTAAGGCAACCTAACATCTCGGATGTAACATTTGACAACATTCCAGGCGTGTCGGTCCCTACGTCTCGGTGGTAACGTTACATGCGTCTATTACGTTATATATTCTAACCTACGGCCACCTAACACCTCGGATGTAATATTTGACAACATTCCTGGCGTGTCGAACCGTACTTCTCGGTGGGAACAGTATATACGTGTATAACGGTATATATCCTAATCTAAGGCAAACTAACATCTCGGATGCAATATTTGACAACATTCCTGGCCTGTCGAACCCTGCTCCTTGGAGGGAACAGTATATACGTCTATAACGTCACATATCCTAACCTAAGGCAACCTAACATCTCGGATGTAACATTTGACAACATTCCAGGAGTGTCGGTCCCTACGTCTCGGTGGTAACGTTACATGCGTCTATTACGTTATATATTCTAACCTACGGCCACCTAACACCTCGGATGTAATATTTGACAACATTCCTGGCGTGTCGAACCGTACTTCTCGGTGGGAACAGTATATACGTGTATCACGGTATATATCCTAATCTAAGGCAAACTAACATCTCGGATGCAATATTTGACAACATTCCTGGCCTGTCGAACCCTACTTCTCGGAGGGAATAGTATATACGTCTATAACGGTATATATCCTAATCTAAGGCAACCTAACATCTCGGATGCAATATTTCACAACATTCCTGGTCTGTCGAACCCTACTTCTCGGAGGGAACAGTATATACGTCTATAACGTTATATATCCTAACCTAAGGCAACCTAACAACTCGGATGTAATATTTGACAACATTCCTGGCGCGTCGGATCCTGCTTCTCGGTGGGAACATTATATGCGTCTATAACGTTGTATGTCCTAATCTAAGGCAACCTAACATCTCGGATGCAATATTTGACAACATTCCTGGCCTGTCGAACCCTACTTCTCGGAGGGAACAGTATATACGTCTATAACGTTATATATCCTAACCTAAGGCAACCTAACAACTCGGATGTAATATTTGACAACATTCCTGGCGCGTCGGATCCTGCTTCTCGGTGGGAACATTATATGCGTCTATAACGTTGTATGTCCTAATCTAAGGCAACCTAACATCTCGGATGCAATATTTGACAACATTCCTGGCCTGTCGAACCCTACTTCTCGGAGGGAACAGTATATACGTCTATAACGTTATATATCCTAACCTAAGGCAACCTAACATCTCGGACGTAACATTTGATAATATTCCAGGCGAGTCGGTCCTTACGTCTCGGTGGTAACAATATATGTGTCTATAACGTTATATATCCTATCCTAAGGCAACCTAACATCTCGGACGTAACATGTGATAATATTCCAGGCGAGTCGGTCCCTACTCCTCGGAGGGAACAGTATATACGTCTATAACGATATATATCCTAACATAAGGCAACCTAACATCTCGGATGTAATATTCTACAACATTCCAGGCGTGTCGGACACTACTTCTCGGAGGGAACAGTATATACGCTTATAACGTCATATATCCTAACCTAAGGCAACCTAACATCTCGGATGCAATATTTGACAACATTCCTGGCCTGTCGAACCCTACTTTTCGGAGGGAACAGTATATACGTCTATAACGGTATATATCCTAATCTAAGGCAACCTAACATCTCGTATGTAATATTTGACAACATTCCTGGCGTGTCGGACCCTACTACTCGGTGGGAACATTATATGTGTCTATAACGTTGTATATCCTAATCTAAGGCAACCTATCATCTCAGACGTAATATTTTACGACATTGCTGTTGTGTCGCAGCATACTTTTCGGTGGGAATATTATATGCGTCTATAACGGTCGATATCGTAATCTAAGGCAATCTAACATCTCGGATGTAATATTGGCTACATTCCTGGCCTGTCAAATCCTACTTCACGGAGGGAACAGTATATTCGTCTATAACGTCATATATCCTAACCTAAGGCAACCTAACATCTCGTATGTAACATTTGACAACATTCCAGGCGTGTCGGCCCCTACGTCTCGGTGGTAACGTTATATGCGTCTATAACGTTATATATCCTAACCTAAGGCAACCTTACATCTCGCATGCAATATTTGACAACATTCCTGGCCTGTCGAACCCTACTTCTCGGAGGGAACAGTATATTCGTCTATAACGTCATATATCCTAACCTAAGGCAACTTAACATCTCGGATGTAACATTTGACAACATTCCAGGCTTGTCGGTCCCTACGTCTCGGTGGTAACATTATATACGTCTATAACGTTATATATCCTAACCTAAGGCAACCTGACATCTCGGATGTAATATTCTACAACATTCCAGGCGTGTCGGACACTACTTCTCGGAGGGAACAGTATATACGTCTATAACGGTATATATCCTAATCTAAGGCATCCTAACATCTCGTATGTAATATTTGAAAACATTCCTGGCGTGTCGGACCCTACTACTGGGTGGGAACATTATATGTGTGTATAACGTTGTATATCGTAATCTAAGGCAACCTATCATCTCAGACGTAATATTTTACGACACTCCTGTTGTGTCGGAGCATACTTTTCGGTGGGAATATTATATGCGTCTATAACGGTCGATATCGTAATCTAAGGCAATCTAACATCTCGGATGTAATATTGGCTACATTCCTGGCCTGTGGATCCCTACTTCTCGGAGGGAACAGTATATACGTCTATAGCGTCATATATCCTAACATAAGGCAACCTAACATCTCGGATGTAACATTTGACAACATTCCAGTCGTATCGGTCCCTACGTCGCGGTGGTAACATTATATGCTTCTATAACGTTATATATCCTAACCAAAGGCAACCTAACATCTCGGATGTAATATTTGACAGCATTCCTGGCGTGTCGGATCCTGCTCCTCGGTGGGAACATTATATGCGTCTATAACGTTATATATCCTAATCTAAGGCAACCTAACATCTCGGATGCAATATTTGACAACATTCCTGGCCTGTCGAACCCTACTTCACGGAGGGAACATTATATACGTCTATAACGTCATATCTCCTAACCTAAGGCAACCTAACATCTCGGATGTAACATTTGACAACATTCCAGGCGTGTCGGTCCCTACGTCTCGGTGGTAACATTACATGCTTCTATAACGTTATATATCCTAACCTAAGGCAACCTAACATCTCGGATGTAACATTTGACAACATTCCAGGCGTGTCAGTCCCTAGGTCTCGGTGGTAACATTACATGCGTCTATAACGGTATATATACTAATCTAAGGCAACCTAACATCTCGGGTGCAATATTTGACAACATTCCTGGCCTGTCGAACCCTGCTCCTTGGAGGGAACAGTATATACGTCTGTAACGTCATATATCCTAACCTAAGGCAACCTAACATCTCGGATGTAACATTTGACAACATTCCAGGCGTGTCGGTCCCTACGTCTCGGTGGTAACGTTACATGCGTCTATTACGTTATATATTCTAACCTACGGCCACCTAACACCTCGGATGTAATATTTGACAACATTCCTGGCGTGTCGAACCGTACTTCTCGGTGGGAACAGTATATACGTGTATAACGGTATATATCCTAATCTAAGGCAAACTAACATCTCGGATGCAATATTTGACAACATTCCTGGCCTGTCGAACCCTGCTCCTTGGAGGGAACAGTATATACGTCTATAACGTCACATATCCTAACCTAAGGCAACCTAACATCTCGGATGTAACATTTGACAACATTCCAGGAGTGTCGGTCCCTACGTCTCGGTGGTAACGTTACATGCGTCTATTACGTTATATATTCTAACCTACGGCCACCTAACACCTCGGATGTAATATTTGACAACATTCCTGGCGTGTCGAACCGTACTTCTCGGTGGGAACAGTATATACGTGTATCACGGTATATATCCTAATCTAAGGCAAACTAACATCTCGGATGCAATATTTGACAACATTCCTGGCCTGTCGAACCCTACTTCTCGGAGGGAATAGTATATACGTCTATAACGGTATATATCCTAATCTAAGGCAACCTAACATCTCGGATGCAATATTTCACAACATTCCTGGTCTGTCGAACCCTACTTCTCGGAGGGAACAGTATATACGTCTATAACGTTATATATCCTAACCTAAGGCAACCTAACAACTCGGATGTAATATTTGACAACATTCCTGGCGCGTCGGATCCTGCTTCTCGGTGGGAACATTATATGCGTCTATAACGTTGTATGTCCTAATCTAAGGCAACCTAACATCTCGGATGCAATATTTGACAACATTCCTGGCCTGTCGAACCCTACTTCTCGGAGGGAACAGTATATACGTCTATAACGTTATATATCCTAACCTAAGGCAACCTAACAACTCGGATGTAATATTTGACAACATTCCTGGCGCGTCGGATCCTGCTTCTCGGTGGGAACATTATATGCGTCTATAACGTTGTATGTCCTAATCTAAGGCAACCTAACATCTCGGATGCAATATTTGACAACATTCCTGGCCTGTCGAACCCTACTTCTCGGAGGGAACAGTATATACGTCTATAACGTTATATATCCTAACCTAAGGCAACCTAACATCTCGGACGTAACATTTGATAATATTCCAGGCGAGTCGGTCCTTACGTCTCGGTGGTAACAATATATGTGTCTATAACGTTATATATCCTATCCTAAGGCAACCTAACATCTCGGACGTAACATGTGATAATATTCCAGGCGAGTCGGTCCCTACTCCTCGGAGGGAACAGTATATACGTCTATAACGATATATATCCTAACATAAGGCAACCTAACATCTCGGATGTAATATTCTACAACATTCCAGGCGTGTCGGACACTACTTCTCGGAGGGAACAGTATATACGCTTATAACGTCATATATCCTAACCTAAGGCAACCTAACATCTCGGATGCAATATTTGACAACATTCCTGGCCTGTCGAACCCTACTTTTCGGAGGGAACAGTATATACGTCTATAACGGTATATATCCTAATCTAAGGCAACCTAACATCTCGTATGTAATATTTGACAACATTCCTGGCGTGTCGGACCCTACTACTCGGTGGGAACATTATATGTGTCTATAACGTTGTATATCCTAATCTAAGGCAACCTATCATCTCAGACGTAATATTTTACGACATTGCTGTTGTGTCGCAGCATACTTTTCGGTGGGAATATTATATGCGTCTATAACGGTCGATATCGTAATCTAAGGCAATCTAACATCTCGGATGTAATATTGGCTACATTCCTGGCCTGTCAAATCCTACTTCACGGAGGGAACAGTATATTCGTCTATAACGTCATATATCCTAACCTAAGGCAACCTAACATCTCGTATGTAACATTTGACAACATTCCAGGCGTGTCGGCCCCTACGTCTCGGTGGTAACGTTATATGCGTCTATAACGTTATATATCCTAACCTAAGGCAACCTTACATCTCGCATGCAATATTTGACAACATTCCTGGCCTGTCGAACCCTACTTCTCGGAGGGAACAGTATATTCGTCTATAACGTCATATATCCTAACCTAAGGCAACTTAACATCTCGGATGTAACATTTGACAACATTCCAGGCTTGTCGGTCCCTACGTCTCGGTGGTAACATTATATACGTCTATAACGTTATATATCCTAACCTAAGGCAACCTGACATCTCGGATGTAATATTCTACAACATTCCAGGCGTGTCGGACACTACTTCTCGGAGGGAACAGTATATACGTCTATAACGGTATATATCCTAATCTAAGGCATCCTAACATCTCGTATGTAATATTTGAAAACATTCCTGGCGTGTCGGACCCTACTACTGGGTGGGAACATTATATGTGTGTATAACGTTGTATATCGTAATCTAAGGCAACCTATCATCTCAGACGTAATATTTTACGACATTCCTGTTGTGTCGGAGCATACTTTTCGGTGGGAATATTATATGCGTCTATAACGGTCGATATCGTAATCTAAGGCAATCTAACATCTCGGATGTAATATTGGCTACATTCCTGGCCTGTGGATCCCTACTTCTCGGAGGGAACAGTATATACGTCTATAGCGTCATATATCCTAACATAAGGCAACCTAACATCTCGGATGTAACATTTGACAACATTCCAGTCGTATCGGTCCCTACGTCGCGGTGGTAACATTATATGCTTCTATAACGTTATATATCCTAACCAAAGGCAACCTAACATCTCGGATGTAATATTTGACAGCATTCCTGGCGTGTCGGATCCTGCTTCTCGGTGGGAACATTATATGCGTCTATAACGTTATATATCCTAATCTAAGGCAACCTAACATCTCGGATGCAATATTTGACAACATTCCTGGCCTGTCGAACCCTACTTCACGGAGGGAACATTATATACGTCTATAACGTCATATCTCCTAACCTAAGGCAACCTAACATCTCGGATGTAACATTTGACAACATTCCAGGCGTGTCGGTCCCTACGTCTCGGTGGTAACATTACATGCTTCTATAACGTTATATATCCTAACCTAAGGCAACCTAACATCTCGGATGTAACATTTGACAACATTCCAGGCGTGTCAGTCCCTAGGTCTCGGTGGTAACATTACATGCGTCTATAACGGTATATATACTAATCTAAGGCAACCTAACATCTCGGGTGCAATATTTGACAACATTCCTGGCCTGTCGAACCCTGCTCCTTGGAGGGAACAGTATATACGTCTGTAACGTCATATATCCTAACCTAAGGCAACCTAACATCTCGGATGTAACATTTGACAACATTCCAGGCGTGTCGGTCCCTACGTCTCGGTGGTAACGTTACATGCGTCTATTACGTTATATATTCTAACCTACGGCCACCTAACACCTCGGATGTAATATTTGACAACATTCCTGGCGTGTCGAACCGTACTTCTCGGTGGGAACAGTATATACGTGTATAACGGTATATATCCTAATCTAAGGCAAACTAACATCTCGGATGCAATATTTGACAACATTCCTGGCCTGTCGAACCCTGCTCCTTGGAGGGAACAGTATATACGTCTATAACGTCACATATCCTAACCTAAGGCAACCTAACATCTCGGATGTAACATTTGACAACATTCCAGGAGTGTCGGTCCCTACGTCTCGGTGGTAACGTTACATGCGTCTATTACGTTATATATTCTAACCTACGGCCACCTAACACCTCGGATGTAATATTTGACAACATTCCTGGCGTGTCGAACCGTACTTCTCGGTGGGAACAGTATATACGTGTATCACGGTATATATCCTAATCTAAGGCAAACTAACATCTCGGATGCAATATTTGACAACATTCCTGGCCTGTCGAACCCTACTTCTCGGAGGGAATAGTATATACGTCTATAACGGTATATATCCTAATCTAAGGCAACCTAACATCTCGGATGCAATATTTCACAACATTCCTGGTCTGTCGAACCCTACTTCTCGGAGGGAACAGTATATACGTCTATAACGTTATATATCCTAACCTAAGGCAACCTAACAACTCGGATGTAATATTTGACAACATTCCTGGCGCGTCGGATCCTGCTTCTCGGTGGGAACATTATATGCGTCTATAACGTTGTATGTCCTAATCTAAGGCAACCTAACATCTCGGATGCAATATTTGACAACATTCCTGGCCTGTCGAACCCTACTTCTCGGAGGGAACAGTATATACGTCTATAACGTTATATATCCTAACCTAAGGCAACCTAACAACTCGGATGTAATATTTGACAACATTCCTGGCGCGTCGGATCCTGCTTCTCGGTGGGAACATTATATGCGTCTATAACGTTGTATGTCCTAATCTAAGGCAACCTAACATCTCGGATGCAATATTTGACAACATTCCTGGCCTGTCGAACCCTACTTCTCGGAGGGAACAGTATATACGTCTATAACGTTATATATCCTAACCTAAGGCAACCTAACATCTCGGACGTAACATTTGATAATATTCCAGGCGAGTCGGTCCTTACGTCTCGGTGGTAACAATATATGTGTCTATAACGTTATATATCCTATCCTAAGGCAACCTAACATCTCGGACGTAACATGTGATAATATTCCAGGCGAGTCGGTCCCTACTCCTCGGAGGGAACAGTATATACGTCTATAACGATATATATCCTAACATAAGGCAACCTAACATCTCGGATGTAATATTCTACAACATTCCAGGCGTGTCGGACACTACTTCTCGGAGGGAACAGTATATACGCTTATAACGTCATATATCCTAACCTAAGGCAACCTAACATCTCGGATGCAATATTTGACAACATTCCTGGCCTGTCGAACCCTACTTTTCGGAGGGAACAGTATATACGTCTATAACGGTATATATCCTAATCTAAGGCAACCTAACATCTCGTATGTAATATTTGACAACATTCCTGGCGTGTCGGACCCTACTACTCGGTGGGAACATTATATGTGTCTATAACGTTGTATATCCTAATCTAAGGCAACCTATCATCTCAGACGTAATATTTTACGACATTGCTGTTGTGTCGCAGCATACTTTTCGGTGGGAATATTATATGCGTCTATAACGGTCGATATCGTAATCTAAGGCAATCTAACATCTCGGATGTAATATTGGCTACATTCCTGGCCTGTCAAATCCTACTTCACGGAGGGAACAGTATATTCGTCTATAACGTCATATATCCTAACCTAAGGCAACCTAACATCTCGTATGTAACATTTGACAACATTCCAGGCGTGTCGGCCCCTACGTCTCGGTGGTAACGTTATATGCGTCTATAACGTTATATATCCTAACCTAAGGCAACCTTACATCTCGCATGCAATATTTGACAACATTCCTGGCCTGTCGAACCCTACTTCTCGGAGGGAACAGTATATTCGTCTATAACGTCATATATCCTAACCTAAGGCAACTTAACATCTCGGATGTAACATTTGACAACATTCCAGGCTTGTCGGTCCCTACGTCTCGGTGGTAACATTATATACGTCTATAACGTTATATATCCTAACCTAAGGCAACCTGACATCTCGGATGTAATATTCTACAACATTCCAGGCGTGTCGGACACTACTTCTCGGAGGGAACAGTATATACGTCTATAACGGTATATATCCTAATCTAAGGCATCCTAACATCTCGTATGTAATATTTGAAAACATTCCTGGCGTGTCGGACCCTACTACTGGGTGGGAACATTATATGTGTGTATAACGTTGTATATCGTAATCTAAGGCAACCTATCATCTCAGACGTAATATTTTACGACATTCCTGTTGTGTCGGAGCATACTTTTCGGTGGGAATATTATATGCGTCTATAACGGTCGATATCGTAATCTAAGGCAATCTAACATCTCGGATGTAATATTGGCTACATTCCTGGCCTGTGGATCCCTACTTCTCGGAGGGAACAGTATATACGTCTATAGCGTCATATATCCTAACATAAGGCAACCTAACATCTCGGATGTAACATTTGACAACATTCCAGTCGTATCGGTCCCTACGTCGCGGTGGTAACATTATATGCTTCTATAACGTTATATATCCTAACCAAAGGCAACCTAACATCTCGGATGTAATATTTGACAGCATTCCTGGCGTGTCGGATCCTGCTTCTCGGTGGGAACATTATATGCGTCACTCTGAGATAGCGCGTTAATCTAAGGCAACCTAACATCTCGGATGCAATATTTGACAACATTCCTGGCCTGTCGAACCCTACTTCACGGAGGGAACATTATATACGTCTATAACGTCATATCTCCTAACCTAAGGCAACCTAACATCTCGGATGTAACATTTGACAACATTCCAGGCGTGTCGGTCCCTACGTCTCGGTGGTAACATTACATGCTTCTATAACGTTATATATCCTAACCTAAGGCAACCTAACATCTCGGATGTAACATTTGACAACATTCCAGGCGTGTCAGTCCCTAGGTCTCGGTGGTAACATTACATGCGTCTATAACGGTATATATACTAATCTAAGGCAACCTAACATCTCGGATGCAATATTTGACAACATTCCTGGCCTGTCGAACCCTGCTCCTTGGAGGGAACAGTATATACGTCTGTAACGTCATATATCCTAACCTAAGGCAACCTAACATCTCGGATGTAACATTTGACAACATTCCAGGCGTGTCGGTCCCTACGTCTCGGTGGTAACGTTACATGCGTCTATTACGTTATATATTCTAACCTACGGCCACCTAACACCTCGGATGTAATATTTGACAACATTCCTGGCGTGTCGAACCGTACTTCTCGGTGGGAACAGTATATACGTGTATCACGGTATATATCCTAATCTAAGGCAAACTAACATCTCGGATGCAATATTTGACAACATTCCTGGCCTGTCGAACCCTACTTCTCGGAGGGAATAGTATGTACGTCTATAACGGTATATATCCTAATCTAAGGCAACCTAACATCTCGGATGCAATATTTCACAACATTCCTGGTCTGTCGAACCCTACTTCTCGGAGGGAACAGTATATACGTCTATAACGTTATATATCCTAACCTAAGGCAACCTAACAACTCGGATGTAATATTTGACAACATTCCTGGCGCGTCGGATCCTGCTTCTCGGTGGGAACGTTATATGCGTCTATAACGTTGTATGTCCTAATCTAAGGCAACCTAACATCTCGGATGCAATATTTGACAACATTCCTGGCCTGTCGAACCCTACTTCTCGGAGGGAACAGTATATACGTCTATAACGTTATATATCCTAACCTAAGGCAACCTAACATCTCGGACGTAACATTTGATAATATTCCAGGCGAGTCGGTCCTTACGTCTCGGTGGTAACATTATATGTGTCTATAACGTTATATATCCTATCCTAAGGCAACCTAACATCTCGGACGTAACATGTGATAATATTCCAGGCGAGTCGGTCCCTACTCCTCGGAGGGAACAGTATATACGTCTATAACGATATATATCCTAACATAAGGCAACCTAACATCTCGGATGTAATATTCTACAACATTCCAGGCGTGTCGGACACTACTTCTCGGAGGGAACAGTATATACGCTTATAACGTCATATATCCTAACCTAAGGCAACCTAACATCTCGGATGCAATATTTGACAACATTCCTGGTCTGTCGAACCCTACTTTTCGGAGGGAACAGTATATACGTCTATAACGGTATATATCCTAATCTAAGGCAACCTAACATCTCGTATGTAATATTTGACAACATTCCTGGCGTGTCGGACCCTACTACTCGGTGGGAACATTATATGTGTCTATAACGTTGTATATCCTAATCTAAGGCAACCTATCATCTCAGACGTAATATTTTACGACATTGCTGTTGTGTCGCAGCATACTTTTCGGTGGGAATATTATATGCGTCTATAACGGTCGATATCGTAATCTAAGGCAATCTAACATCTCGGATGTAATATTGGCTACATTCCTGGCCTGTCAAATCCTACTTCACGGAGGGAACAGTATATTCGTCTATAACGTCATATATCCTAACCTAAGGCAACCTAACATCTCGTATGTAACATTTGACAACATTCCAGGCGTGTCGGCCCCTACGTCTCGGTGGTAACGTTATATGCGTCTATAACGTTATATATCCTAACCTAAGGCAACCTAACATCTCGCATGCAATATTTGACAACATTCCTGGCCTGTCGAACCCTACTTCTCGGAGGGAACAGTATATTCGTCTATAACGTCATATATCCTAACCTAAGGCAACTTAACATCTCGGATGTAACATTTGACAACATTCCAGGCTTGTCGGTCCCTACGTCTCGGTGGTAACATTATATACGTCTATAACGTTATATATCCTAACCTAAGGCAACCTGACATCTCGGATGTAATATTCTACAACATTCCAGGCGTGTCGGACACTGCTTCTCGGAGGGAACAGTATATACGTCTATAACGGTATATATCCTAATCTAAGGCATCCTAACATCTCGTATGTAATATTTGAAAACATTCCTGGCGTGTCGGACCCTACTACTGGGTGGGAACATTATATGTGTGTATAACGTTGTATATCGTAATCTAAGGCAACCTATCATCTCAGACGTAATATTTTACGACATTCCTGTTGTGTCGGAGCATACTTTTCGGTGGGAATATTATATGCGTCTATAACGGTCGATATCGTAATCTAAGGCAATCTAACATCTCGGATGTAATATTGGCTACATTCCTGGCCTGTGGATCCCTACTTCTCGGAGGGAACAGTATATACGTCTATAGCGTCATATATCCTAACATAAGGCAACCTAACATCTCGGATGTAACATTTGACAACATTCCAGTCGTATCGGTCCCTACGTCGCGGTGGTAACATTATATGCTTCTATAACGTTATATATCCTAACCAAAGGCAACCTAACATCTCGGATGTAATATTTGACAGCATTCCTGGCGTGTCGGATCCTGCTTCTCGGTGGGAACATTATATGCGTCTATAACGTTATATATCCTAATCTAAGGCAACCTAACATCTCGGATGCAATATTTGACAACATTCCTGGCCTGTCGAACCCTACTTCACGGAGGGAACATTATATACGTCTATAACGTCATATCTCCTAACCTAAGGCAACCTAACATCTCGGATGTAACATTTGACAACATTCCAGGCGTGTCAGACCCTAGGTCTCGGTGGTAACATTACATGCGTCTATAACGGTATATATACTAATCTAAGGCAACCTAACATCTCGGATGCAATATTTGACAACATTCCTGGCCTGTCGAACCCTGCTCCTTGGAGGGAACAGTATATACGTCTGTAACGTCATATATCCTAACCTAAGGCAACCTAACATCTCGGATGTAACATTTGACAACATTCCAGGCGTGTCGGTCCCTACGTCTCGGTGGTAACGTTACATGCGTCTATTACGTTATATATTCTAACCTACGGCCACCTAACACCTCGGATGTAATACTTGACAACATTCCTGGCGTGTCGAACCGTACTTCTCGGTGGGAACAGTATATACGTGTATAACGGTATATATCCTAATCTAAGGCAAACTAACATCTCGGATGCAATATTTGACAACATTCCTGGCCTGTCGAACCCTGCTCCTTGGAGGGAACAGTATATACGTCTATAACGTCACATATCCTAACCTAAGGCAACCTAACATCTCGGATGTAACATTTGACAACATTCCAGGCGTGTCGGTCCCTACGTCTCGGTGGTAACGTTACATGCGTCTATTACGTTATATATTCTAACCTACGGCCACCTAACACCTCGGATGTAATATTTGACAACATTCCTGGCGTGTCGAACCGTACTTCTCGGTGGGAACAGTATATACGTGTATCACGGTATATATTCTAATCTAAGGCAAACTAACATCTCGGATGCAATATTTGACAACATTCCTGGCCTGTCGAACCCTACTTCTCGGAGGGAATAGTATATACGTCTATAACGGTATATATCCTAATCTAAGGCAACCTAACATCTCGGATGCAATATTTCACAACATTCCTGGTCTGTCGAACCCTACTTCTCGGAGGGAACAGTATATACGTCTATAACGTTATATATCCTAACCTAAGGCAACCTAACAACTCGGATGTAATATTTGACAACATTCCTGGCGCGTCGGATCCTGCTTCTCGGTGGGAACATTATATGCGTCTATAACGTTGTATGTCCTAATCTAAGGCAACCTAACATCTCGGATGCAATATTTGACAACATTCCTGGCCTGTCGAACCCTACTTCTCGGAGGGAACAGTATATACGTCTATAACGTTATATATCCTAACCTAAGGCAACCTAACATCTCGGACGTAACATTTGATAATATTCCAGGCGAGTCGGTCCTTACGTCTCGGTGGGAACATTATATGTGTCTATAACGTTGTATATCCTAATCTAAGGCAACCTAACATGTCGCATGCAATATTTGACAACATTCCTGGCCTGTCGAACCCTACTTCTCGGAGTGAACAGTATATACTTCTATAACGGTATATATCCTAATCTAAGGCATCCTAACATCTCGTATGTAATATTTGAAAACATTCCTCGCGTGTCGGACCCTACTACAGGGTGGGAACATTATATGTGTGTATAACGTTGTATATCGTAATCTAAGGCAACCTATTATATCAGAAGTAATATTTTACAACATTCCTGGCGTGTCGGAGCATTCTTTTCGGTGGGAATATTATATACGTCTATAAAGGTCAATATCCTAATCTAAGGCAACCTAACATCTCGGATGTAATATTGGCTACATTCCTGGCCTGTCGAACCCTACTTCACGGAGGGAACAGTATATACGTCTATAACGGTATATATCCTAATCTAAGGCAACCTAACATCTCGTATGTAATATTTGACAACATTCCTGGCGTGTCGGACCCTACTACTCGGTGGGAACATTATATGTGTCTATAACGTTGTATATCCTAATCTAAGGCAACCTATCATCTCAGACGTAATATTTTACGACATTGCTGTTGTGTCGCAGCATACTTTTCGGTGGGAATATTATATGCGTCTATAACGGTCGATATCGTAATCTAAGGAAATCTAACATCTCGGATGTAATATTGGCTACATTCCTGGCCTGTCAAATCCTACTTCACGGAGGGAACAGTATATTCGTCTATAACGTCATATATCCTAACCTAAGGCAACCTAACATCTCGTATGTAACATTTGACAACATTCGAGGCGTGTCTGCCCCTACGTCTCGGTGGTAACGTTATATGCGTCTATAACGGTATATATCCTAATCTAAGGCATCCTAACATCTCGTATGTAATATTTGAAAACATTCCTGGCGTGTCGGACCCTACTACTGGGTGGGAACATTATATGTGTGTATAACGTTGTATATCGTAATCTAAGGCAACCTATCATATCAGACGTAATATTTTACGACATTCCTGTTGTGTCGGAGCATACTTTTCGGTGGAATTATTATATGCGTCTATAACGGTCGATATCGTAATCTAAGGCAATCTAACATCTCGGATGTAATATTGGCTACATTCCTGGCCTGTGGATCCCTACTTCTCGGAGGGAACAGTATATACGTCTATAGCGTCATATATCCTAACATAAGGCAACCTAACATCTCGGATGTAACATTTGACAACATTCCAGTCGTATCGGTCCCTACGTCGCGGTGGTAACATTATATGCTTCTATAACGTTATATATCCTAACCAAAGGCAACCTAACATCTCGGATGTAATATTTGACAGCATTCCTGGCGTGTCGGATCCTGCTTCTCGGTGGGAACATTATATGCGTCTATAACGTTATATATCCTAATCTAAGGCAACCTAACATCTCGGATGCAATATTTGACAACATTCCTGGCCTGTCGAACCCTACTTCACGGAGGGAACATTATATACGTCTATAACGTCATATCTCCTAACCTAAGGCAACCTAACATCTCGGATGTAACATTTGACAACATTCCAGGCGTGTCGGTCCCTACGTCTCGGTGGTAACATTACATGCTTCTATAACGTTATATATCCTAACCTAAGGCAACCTAACATCTCGGATGTAACATTTGACAACATTCCAGGCGTGTCAGTCCCTAGGTCTCGGTGGTAACATTACATGCGTCTATAACGGTATATATACTAATCTAAGGCAACCTAACATCTCGGATGCAATATTTGACAACATTCCTGGCCTGTCGAACCCTGCTCCTTGGAGGGAACAGTATATACGTCTGTAACGTCATATATCCTAACCTAAGGCAACCTAACATCTCGGATGTAACATTTGACAACATTCCAGGCGTGTCGGTCCCTACGTCTCGGTGGTAACGTTACATGCGTCTATTACGTTATATATTCTAACCTACGGCCACCTAACACCTCGGATGTAATATTTGACAACATTCCTGGCGTGTCGAACCGTACTTCTCGGTGGGAACAGTATATACGTGTATAACGGTATATATCCTAATCTAAGGCAAACTAACATCTCGGATGCAATATTTGACAACATTCCTGGCCTGTCGAACCCTGCTCCTTGGAGGGAACAGTATATACGTCTATAACGTCACATATCCTAACCTAAGGCAACCTAACATCTCGGATGTAACATTTGACAACATTCCAGGCGTGTCGGTCCCTACGTCTCGGTGGTAACGTTACATGCGTCTATTATGTTATATATTCTAACCTACGGCCACCTAACACCTCGGATGTAATATTTGACAACATTCCTGGCGTCTCGAACCGTACTTCTCGGTGGGAACAGTATATACGTGTATCACGGTATATATCCTAATCTAAGGCAAACTAACATCTCGGATGCAATATTTGACAACATTCCTGGCCTGTCGAACCCTACTTCTCGGAGGGAATAGTATATACGTCTATAACGGTATATATCCTAATCTAAGGCAACCTAACATCTCGGATGCAATATTTCACAACATTCCTGGTCTGTCGAACCCTACTTCTCGGAGGGAACAGTATATACGTCTATAACGTTATATATCCTAACCTAAGGCAACCTAACATCTCGGACGTAACATTTGATAATATTCCAGGCGAGTCGGTCCTTACGTCTCGGTGGTAACATTATATGTGTCTATAACGTTATATATCCTATCCTAAGGCAACCTAACATCTCGGACGTAACATTTGATAATATTCCAGGCGAGTCGGTCCCTACTCCTCGGAGGGAACAGTATATACGTCTATAACGATATATATCCTAACATAAGGCAACCTAACATCTCGGATGTAATATTCTACAACATTCCAGGCGTGTCGGACACTACTTCTCGGACGGAACAGTATATACGCTTATAACGTAATATATCCTAACCTAAGGCAACCTAACATCTCGGATGCAATATTTGACAACATTCCTGGCCTGTCGAACCCTACTTTTCGGAGGGAACAGTATATACGTCTATAACGGTATATATCCTAATCTAAGGCAACCTAACATCTCGTATGTAATATTTGACAACATTCCTGGCGTGTCGGACCCTACTTCTCGGTGGGAACATTATATGTGTCTATAACGGTAAATATCCTAATCTAAGGCAACCTAACATCTCGGATGCAATATTTGACAACATTCCTGGCCTGTCGAACCCTACAGCTCGGAGGGAACAGTATATATGTCTATAACGGTGTATATCCTAATCTAAGGCAACCTAACATCTCGGATGCAATATTTGACAACATTCCTGGCCTGTCGAACCCTACTTCTCGGAGGGAACAATATATACGTCTATAACGTTATATATCCTAACCTAAGGCAACCTAACATCTCGGACGTAACATTTGATAATATTCCAGGCGAGTCGGACCCTACGTCTCGGTGGTAACATTATATGCGTCTATAACGTTATATATCCTAACCTAAGGCAACCTAACAACTCGGATGTAATATTTGACAACATTCCGGGCGCGTCGGATCCTACTTCTCGGAGGGAACAGTATATACGTCTATAACGTTATATATCCTAACCTAAGGCAACCCAACACCTCGGACGTAACATTTGATAATATTCCAGGCGAGTCGGTCCTTACGTCTCGGTGGTAACATTATATGCGTCTATAACGTTATGTATCCTATCCTAAGGCAACCTAACATCTCGGACGTAACATTTGATAATATTCCAGGCGAGTCGGTCCCTACTCCTCGGAGGGAACAGTATATACGTCTATAACGATATATATCCTAACATAAGGCAACCTAACATCTCGGATGTAACATTTGACAACATTCCAGGCGTGTCGGTCCCTACGTCTCGGTGGTAACATTATATACGTCTATAACGGTATATATCCTAATCTAAGGCAACCTAACATCTCGGATGCAATATTTGACAACATTCCTGGCCTCTCGAACCCTACTTCACGGAGGGAACAGTATATACGTCTATAACGGTATATATCCTAATCTAAGGCATCCTAACATCTCGTATGTAATATTTGACAACATTCCTGGCGTGTCGGACCCTACTACTCGGTGCGAACATTATATGTGACTATAACGTTGTATATCCTAATCTATGGCAACCTATCATCTGAGAAGTAATATTTTACGACATTCCTGTTGTGTCGGAGCATACTTTTCGGTGGGAATATTATATGCGTCTATAACGGTCGATATCGTAATCTAAGGCAATCTAACATCTCGGATGTAATATTGGCTACATTCCTGGCCTGTGGATCCCTACAACTCGGAGGGAACAGTATATACGTCTATAGCGTCATATATCCTAACATAAGGCAACCTAACATCTCGGATGTAACATTTGACAACATTCCAGGCGTGTCGGCCCCTACGTCTCGGTGGTAACGTTATATGCGTCTATAACGTTATATATCCTAACCTAAGGCAACCTAACATCTCGCATGCAATATTTGACAACATTCCTGGCCTGTCGAACCCTACTTCTCGGAGTGAACAGTATATACGTCTATAACGGTATATATCCTAATCTAAGGCATCCTAACATCTCGTATGTAATATTTGAAAACATTCCTCGCGTGTCGAACCCTACTACAGGGTGGGAACATTATATGTGTGTATAACGTTGTATATCGTAATCTAAGGCAGCCTATTATATCAGAAGTAATATTTTACAACATTCCTGGCGTGTCGGAGCATTCTTTTCGGTGGGAATATTATATACGTCTATAAAGGTCAATATCCTAATCTAAGGCAACCTAACATCTCGGATGTAATATTGGCTACATTCCTGGCCTGTCGAACCCTACTTCACGGAGGGTACAGTATATACGTCTATAACGTCATATATCCTATCCTAAGGCAACCTAACATCTCGGATGAAACATTTGACAACATTCCAGGCGTGTCGGTCCCTACGTCTCGGTGGTAACGTTACATGCGTCTATAACGGTATATATACTAATCTAAGGCAACCTAACATCTCGGATGCAATATTTGACAACATTCCTGGCCTGTCGAACCCTGCTCCTTGGAGGGAACAGTATATACGTCTGTAACGTCATATATCCTAACCTAAGGCAACCTAACATCTCGGATGTAACATTTGACAACATTCCAGGCGTGTCGGTCCCTACGTCTCGGTGGTAACGTTACATGCGTCTATTACGTTATATATTCTAACCTACGGCCACCTAACACCTCGGATGTAATATTTGACAACATTCCTGGCGTGTCGAACCGTACGTCTCGGTGGGAACAGTATATACGTGTATAACGGTATATATCCTAATCTAAGGCAAACTAACATCTCGGATGCAATATTTGACAACATTCCTGGCCTGTCGAACCCTGCTCCTTGGAGGGAACAGTATATACGTCTATAACGTCACATATCCTAACCTAAGGCAACCTAACATCTCGGATGTAACATTTCACAACATTCCAGGCGTGTCGGTCCCTACGTCTCGGTGGTAACGTTACATGCGTCTATTACGTTATATATTCTAACCTACGGCCACCTAACACCTCGGATGTAATATTTGACAACATTCCTGGCGTCTCGAACCGTACTTCTCGGTGGGAACAGTATATACGTGTATCACGGTATATATCCTAATCTAAGGCAAACTAACATCTCGGATGCAATATTTGACAACATTCCTGGCCTGTCGAACCCTACTTCTCGGAGGGAATAGTATATACGTCTATAACGGTATATATCCAAATCTAAGGCAACCTAACATCTCGGATGCAATATTTCACAACATTCCTGGTCTGTCGAACCCTACTTCTCGGAGGGAACAGTATATACGTCTATAACGTTATATATCCTAACCTAAGGCAACCTAACAACTCGGATGTAATATTTGACAACATTCCTGGCGCGTCGGATCCTGCTTCTCGGTGGGAACATTATATGCGTCTATAACGTTGTATGTCCTAATCTAAGGCAACCTAACATCTCGGATGCAATATTTGACAACATTCCTGGCCTGTCGAACCCTACTTCTCGGAGGGAACAATATATACGTCTATAACGTTATATATCCTAACCTAAGGCAACCTAACATCTCGGACGTAACATTTGATAATATTCCAGGCGAGTCGGTCCTTACGTCTCGGTGGTAACATTATATGTGTCTATAACGTTATATATCCTATCCTAAGGCAACCTAACATCTCGGACGTAACATTTGATAATATTCCAGGCGAGTCGGTCCCTACTCCTCGGAGGGAACAGTATATACGTCTATAACGATATATATCCTAACATATGGCAACCTAACATCTCGGATGTAATATTCTACAACATTCCAGGCGTGTCGGACACTACTTCTCGGACGGAAGAGTATATACGCTTATAACGTAATATATCCTAACCTAAGGCAACCTAACATCTCGGATGCAATATTTGACAACATTCCTGGCCTGTCGAACCCTACTTTTCGGAGGGAACAGTATATACGTCTATAACGGTATATATCCTAATCTAAGGCAACCTAACATCTCGTATGTAATATTTGACAACATTCCTGGCGTGTCGGACCCTACTACTCGGTGGGAACATTATATGTGTCTATAACGTTGTATATCCTAATCTAAGGCAACCTATCATCTCAGACGTAATATTTTACGACATTGCTGTTGTGTCGGAGCATACTTTTCGGTGGGAATATTATATGCGTCTATAACGGTCGATATCGTAATCTAAGGCAATCTAACATCTCGGATGTAATATTGGCTACATTCCTGGCCTGTCAAATCCTACTTCACGGAGGGAACAGTATATTCGTCTATAACGTCATATATCCTAACCTAAGGCAACCTGACATCTCGGATGTAATATTCTACAACATTCCAGGCGTGTCGGACCCTACTTCTCGGTGGGAACATTATATGGGTCTATAACGGTAAATATCCTAATCTAAGGCAACCTAACATCTCGGATGCAATATTTGACAACATTCCTGGCCTGTCGAACCCTACAGCTCGGAGGGAACAGTATATATGTCTATAACGGTGTATATCCTAATCTAAGGCAACCTAACATCTCGGATGCAATATTTGACAACATTCCTGGCCTGTCGAACCCTACTTCTCGGAGGGAACAGTATATACGTCTATAACGTTATATATCCTAACCTAAGGCAACCTAACATCTCGGACGTAACATTTGATAATATTCCAGGCGAGTCGGTCCTTACGTCTCGGTGGTAACATTATATGC
The DNA here is from genome assembly GCA_963969225.1 of Xylocopa violacea. Taxonomy (NCBI): domain Eukaryota; kingdom Metazoa; phylum Arthropoda; class Insecta; order Hymenoptera; family Apidae; genus Xylocopa; species Xylocopa violacea. The sequence continues at coordinate 1,997,124 of CAXAJV010000006.1, read as the reverse complement.
GTCTATAACGTTATGTATCCTATTCTAAGGCAACCTAACATCTCGGACGTAACATTTGATAATATTCCAGGCGAGTCGGTCCCTACTCCTCGGAGGGAACAGTATATACGTCTATAACGATATATATCCTAACATAAGGCAACCTAACATCTCGGATGTAACATTTGACAACATTCCAGGCGTGTCGGTCCCTACGTCTCGGTGGTAACATTATATACGTCTATAACGGTATATATCCTAATCTAAGGCAACCTAACATCTCGGATGCAATATTTGACAACATTCCTGGCGTGTCGGACCCTACTACTCGGTGCGAACATTATATGTGACTATAACGTTGTATATCCTAATCTATGGCAACCTATCATCTGAGAAGTAATATTTTACGACATTCCTGTTGTGTCGGAGCATACTTTTCGGTGGGAATATTATATGCGTCTATAACGGTCGATATCGTAATCTAAGGCAATCTAACATCTCGGATGTAATATTGGCTACATTCCTGGCCTGTGGATCCCTACAACTCGGAGGGAACAGTATATACGTCTATAGCGTCATATATCCTAACATAAGGCAACCTAACATCTCGGATGTAACATTTGACAACATTCCAGGCGTGTCGGCCCCTACGTCTCGGTGGTAACGTTATATGCGTCTATAACGTTATATATCCTAACCTAAGGCAACCTAACATCTCGCATGCAATATTTGACAACATTCCTGGCCTGTCGAACCCTACTTCTCGGAGTGAACAGTATATACGTCTATAACGGTATATATCCTAATCTAAGGCATCCTAACATCTCGTATGTAATATTTGAAAACATTCCTCGCGTGTCGGACCCTACTACAGGGTGGGAACATTATATGTGTGTATAACGTTGTATATCGTAATCTAAGGCAGCCTATTATATCAGAAGTAATATTTTACAACATTCCTGGCGTGTCGGAGCATTCTTTTCGGTGGGAATATTATATACGTCTATAAAGGTCAATATCCTAATCTAAGGCAACCTAACATCTCGGATGTAATATTGGCTACATTCCTGGCCTGTCGAACCCTACTTCACGGAGGGTACAGTATATACGTCTATAACGTCATATATCCTATCCTAAGGCAACCTAACATCTCGGATGAAACATTTGACAACATTCCAGGCGTGTCGGTCCCTACGTCTCGGTGGTAACGTTACATGCGTCTATAACGTTATATATTCTAACCTAAGGCCACCTAGCACCTCGGATGTAATATTTGACAACATTCCTGGCCTGTCGAAACCTACTTCTCGGAGGGAACAGTATATACGTCTATAGCGTCATATATCCTAACATAAGGCAACCTAACATCTCGGATGTAACATTTGACAACATTCCAGGCGTGTCGGCCCCTACGTCTCGGTGGTAACGTTATATGCGTCTATAACGTTATATATCCTAACCTAAGGCAACCTAACATCTCGCATGCAATATTTGACAACATTCCTGGCCTGTCGAACCCTACTTCTCGGAGTGAACAGTATATACGTCTGTAACGTCATATATCCTAACCTAAGGCAACCTAACATCTCGGATGTAACATTTGACAACATTCCAGGCGTGTCGGTCCCTACGTCTCGGTGGTAACGTTACATGCGTCTATTACGTTATATATTCTAACCTACGGCCACCTAACACCTCGGATGTAATATTTGACAACATTCCTGGCGTGTCGAACCGTACTTCTCGGTGGGAACAGTATATACGTGTATAACGGTATATATCCTAATCTAAGGCAAACTAACATCTCGGATGCAATATTTGACAACATTCCTGGCCTGTCGAACCCTGCTCCTTGGAGGGAACAGTATATACGTCTATAACGTCACATATCCTAACCTAAGGCAACCTAACATCTCGGATGTAACATTTGACAACATTCCAGGCGTGTCGGTCCCTACGTCTCGGTGGTAACGTTACATGCGTCTATTACGTTATATATTCTAACCTACGGCCACCTAACACCTCGGATGTAATATTTGACAACATTCCTGGCGTCTCGAACCGTACTTCTCGGTGGGAACAGTATATACGTGTATCACGGTATATATCCTAATCTAAGGCAAACTAACATCTCGGATGCAATATTTGACAACATTCCTGGCCTGTCGAACCCTACTTCTCGGAGGGAATAGTATATACGTCTATAACGGTATATATCCTAATCTAAGGCAACCTAACATCTCGGATGCAATATTTCACAACATTCCTGGTCTGTCGAACCCTACTTCTCGGAGGGAACAGTATATACGTCTATAACGTTATATATCCTAACCTAAGGCAACCTAACATCTCGGACGTAACATTTGATAATATTCCAGGCGAGTCGGTCCTTACGTCTCGGTGGTAACATTATATGTGTCTATAACGTTATATATCCTATCCTAAGGCAACCTAACATCTCGGACGTAACATTTGATAATATTCCAGGCGAGTCGGTCCCTACTCCTCGGAGGGAACAGTATATACGTCTATAACGATATATATCCTAACATAAGGCAACCTAACATCTCGGATGTAATATTCTACAACATTCCAGGCGTGTCGGACACTACTTCTCGGACGGAACAGTATATACGCTTATAACGTAATATATCCTAACCTAAGGCAACCTAACATCTCGGATGCAATATTTGACAACATTCCTGGCCTGTCGAACCCTACTTTTCGGAGGGAACAGTATATACGTCTATAACGGTATATATCCTAATCTAAGGCAACCTAACATCTCGTATGTAATATTTGACAACATTCCTGGCGTGTCGGACCCTACTACTCGGTGGGAACATTATATGTGTCTATAACGTTGTATATCCTAATCTAAGGCAACCTATCATCTCAGACGTAATATTTTACGACCATGCTGTTGTGTCGGAGCATACTTTTCGGTGGGAATATTATATGCGTCTATAACGGTCGATATCGTAATCTAAGGCAATCTAACATCTCGGATGTAATATTGGCTACATTCCTGGCATGTCAAATCCTACTTCACGGAGGGAACAGTATATTCGTCTATAACGTCATATATCCTAACCTAAGGCAACCTGACATCTCGGATGTAATATTCTACAACATTCCAGGCGTGTCGGACCCTACTTCTCGGTGGGAACATTATATGGGTCTATAACGGTAAATATCCTAATCTAAGGCAACCTAACATCTCGGATGCAATATTTGACAACATTCCTGGCCTGTCGAACCCTACAGCTCGGAGGGAACAGTATATATGTCTATAACGGTGTATATCCTAATCTAAGGCAACCTAACATCTCGGATGCAATATTTGACAACATTCCTGGCCTGTCGAACCCTACTTCTCGGAGGGAACAGTATATACGTCTATAACGTTATATATCCTAACCTAAGGCAACCTAACATCTCGGACGTAACATTTGATAATATTCCAGGCGAGTCGGACCCTACGTCTCGGTGGTAACATTATATGCGTCTATAACGTTATATATCCTAACCTAAGGCAACCTAACAACTCGGATGTAATATTTGACAACATTCCGGGCGCGTCGGATCCTACTTCTCGGAGGGAACAGTATATACGTCTATAACGTTATATATCCTAACCTAAGGCAACCTAACATCTCGGACGTAACATTTGATAATATTCCAGGCGAGTCGGTCCTTACGTCTCGGTGGTAACATTATATGCGTCTATAACGTTATGTATCCTATCCTAAGGCAACCTAACATCTCGGACGTAACATTTGATAATATTCCAGGCGAGTCGGTCCCTACTCCTCGAAGGGAACAGTATATACGTCTATAACGATATATATCCTAACATAAGGCAACCTAACATCTCGGATGTAACATTTGACAACATTCCAGGCGTGTCGGTCCCTACGTCTCGGTGGTAACATTATATAAGTCTATAACGGTATATATCCTAATCTAAGGCAACCTAACATCTCGGATGCAATATTTGACAACATTCCTGGCCTCTCGAACCCTACTTCACGGAGGGAACAGTATATACGTCTATAACGGTATATATCCTAATCTAAGGCATCCTAACATCTCGTATGTAATATTCGAAAACATTCCTCGCGTGTCGGACCCTACTACAGGGTGGGAACATTATATGTGTGTATAACGTTGTATATCGTAATCTAAGGCAGCCTATTATATCAGAAGTAATATTTTACAACATTCCTGGCGTGTCGGAGCATTCTTTTCGGTGGGAATATTATATACGTCTATAAAGGTCAATATCCTAATCTAAGGCAACCTAACATCTCGGATGTAATATTGGCTACATTCCTGGCCTGTCGAACCCTACTTCACGGAGGGTACAGTATATACGTCTATAACGTCATATATCCTATCCTAAGGCAACCTAACATCTCGGATGAAACATTTGACAACATTCCAGGCGTGTCGGTCCCTACGTCTCGGTGGTAACGTTACACGCGTCTATAACGGTATATATACTAATCTAAGGCAACCTAACATCTCGGATGCAATATTTGACAACATTCCTGGCCTGTCGAACCCTGCTCCTTGGAGGGAACAGTATATACGTCTGTAACGTCATATATCCTAACCTAAGGCAACCTAACATCTCGGATGTAACATTTGACAACATTCCAGGCGTGTCGGTCCCTACTTCTCGGTGGTAACGTTACATGCGTCTATTACGTTATATATTCTAACCTACGGCCACCTAACACCTCGGATGTAATATTTGACAACATTCCTGGCGTGTCGAACCGTACTTCTCGGTGGGAACAGTATATACGTGTATAACGGTATATATCCTAATCTAAGGCAAACTAACATCTCGGATGCAATATTTGACAACATTCCTGGCCTGTCGAACCCTGCTCCTTGGAGGGAACAGTATATACGTCTATAACGTCACATATCCTAACCTAAGGCAACCTAACATCTCGGATGTAACATTTGACAACATTCCAGGCGTGTCGGTCCCTACGTCTCGGTGGTAACGTTACATGCGTCTATTACGTTATATATTCTAACCTACGGCCACCTAACACCTCGGATGTAATATTTGACAACATTCCTGGCGTCTCGAACCGTACTTCTCGGTGGGAACAGTATATACGTGTATCACGGTATATATCCTAATCTAAGGCAAACTAACATCTCGGATGCAATATTTGACAACATTCCTGGCCTGTCGAACCCTACTTCTCGGAGGGAATAGTATATACGTCTATAACGGTATATATCCTAATCTAAGGCAACCTAACATCTCGGATGCAATATTTCACAACATTCCTGGTCTGTCGAACCCTACTTCTCGGAGGGAACAGTATATGCGTCTATAACGATATATATCCTAACATAAGGCAACCTAACATCTCGGATGTAATATTCTACAACATTCCAGGCGTGTCGGACACTACTTCTCGGACGGAACAGTATATACGCTTATAACGTAATATATCCTAACCTAAGGCAACCTAACATCTCGGATGCAATATTTGACAACATTCCTGGCCTGTCGAACCCTACTTTTCGGAGGGAACAGTATATACGTCTATAACGGTATATATCCTAATCTAAGGCACCTAACATCTCGTATGTAATATTTGACAACATTCCTGGCGTGTCGGAACCTACTACTCGGTGGGAACATTATATGTGTCTATAACGTTGTATATCCTAATCTAAGGCAACCTATCATCTCAGACGTAATATTTTACGACATTGCTGTTGTGTCGGAGCATACTTTTCGGTGGGAATATTATATGCGTCTATAACGGTCGATATCGTAATCTAAGGCAATCTAACATCTCGGATGTAATATTGGCTACATTCCTGGCCTGTCAAATCCTACTTCACGGAGGGAACAGTATATTCGTCTATAACGTCATATATCCTAACCTAAGGCAACCTGACATCTCGGATGTAATATTCTACAACATTCCAGGCGTGTCGGACCCTACTTCTCGGTGGGAACATTATATGGGTCTATAACGGTAAATATCCTAATCTAAGGCAACCTAACATCTCGGATGCAATATTTGACAACATTCCTGGCCTGTCGAACCCTACAGCTCGGAGGGAACAGTATATATGTCTATAACGGTGTATATCCTAATCTAAGGCAACCTAAAATCTCGGATGCAATATTTGACAACATTCCTGGCCTGTCGAACCCTACTTCTCGGAGGGAACAGTATATACGTCTATAACGTTATATATCCTAACCTAAGGCAACCTAACATCTCGGACGTAACATTTGATAATATTCCAGGCGAGTCGGACACTACGTCTCGGTGGTAACATTATATGCGTCTATAACGTTATATATCCTAACCTAAGGCAACCTAACAACTCGGATGTAATATTTGACAACATTCCGGGCGCGTCGGATCCTACTTCTCGGAGGGAACAGTATATACGTCTATAACGTTATATATCCTAACCTAAGGCGACCTAACATCTCGGACGTAACATTTGATAATATTCCAGGCGAGTCGGTCCCTACTCCTCGGAGGGAACAGTATATACGTCTATAACGATATATATCCTAACATAAGGCAACCTAACATCTCGGATGTAACATTTGACAACATTCCAGGCGTGTCGGTCCCTACGTCTCGGTGGTAACATTATATACGTCTATAACGGTATATATCCTAATCTAAGGCAACCTAACATCTCGGATGCAATATTTGACAACATTCCTGGCCTCTCGAACCCTACTTCACGGAGGGAAGAGTATATACGTCTATAACGGTATATATCCTAATCTAAGGCATCCTAACATCTCGTATGTAATATTTGACAACATTCCTGGCGTGTCGGACCCTACTACTCGGTGCGAACATTATATGTGACTATAACGTTGTATATCCTAATCTATGGCAACCTATCATCTGAGAAGTAATATTTTACGACATTCCTGTTGTGTCGGAGCATACTTTTCGGTGGGAATATTATATGCGTCTATAACGGTCGATATCGTAATCTAAGGCAATCTAACATCTCGGATGTAATATTGGCTACATTCCTGGCCTGTGGATCCCTACAACTCGGAGGGAACAGTATATACGTCTATAGCGTCATATATCCTAACATAAGGCAACCTAACATCTCGGATGTAACATTTGACAACATTCCAGGCGTGTCGGCCCCTACGTCTCGGTGGTAACGTTATATGCGTCTATAACGTTATATATCCTAACCTAAGGCAACCTAACATCTCGCATGCAATATTTGACAACATTCCTGGCCTCTCGAACCCTACTTCACGGAGGGAACAGTATATACGTCTATAACGGTATATATCCTAATCTAAGGCATCCTAACATCTCGTATGTAATATTTGACAACATTCCTGGCGTGTCGGACCCTACTACTCGGTGCGAACATTATATGTGACTATAACGTTGTATATCCTAATCTATGGCAACCTATCATCTGAGAAGTAATATTTTACGACATTCCTGTTGTGTCGGAGCATACTTTTCGGTGGGAATATTATATGCGTCTATAACGGTCGATATCGTAATCTAAGGCAATCTAACATCTCGGATGTAATATTGGCTACATTCCTGGCCTGTGGATCCCTACAACTCGGAGGGAACAGTATATACGTCTATAGCGTCATATATCCTAACATAAGGCAACCTAACATCTCGGATGTAACATTTGACAACATTCCAGGCGTGTCGGCCCCTACGTCTCGGTGGTAACGTTATATGCGTCTATAACGTTATATATCCTAACCTAAGGCAACCTAACATCTCGCATGCAATATTTGACAACATTCCTGGCCTGTCGAACCCTACTTCTCGGAGTGAACAGTATATACGTCTATAACGGTATATATGCTAATCTAAGGCATCCTAACATCTCGTATGTAATATTTGAAAACATTCCTCGCGTGTCGGACCCTACTACAGGGTGGGAACATTATATGTGTGTATAACGTTGTATATCGTAATCTAAGGCAGCCTATTATATCAGAAGTAATATTTTACAACATTCCTGGCGTGTCGGAGCATTCTTTTCGGTGGGAATATTATATACGTCTATAAAGGTCAATATCCTAATCTAAGGCAACCTAACATCTCGGATGTAATATTGGCTACATTCCTGGCCTGTCGAACCCTACTTCACGGAGGGTACAGTATATACGTCTATAACGTCATATATCCTATCCTAAGGCAACCTAACATCTCGGATGAAACATTTGACAACATTCCAGGCGTGTCGGTCCCTACGTCTCGGTGGTAACGTTACATGCGTCTATAACGTTACATATTCTAACCTAATGCCACCTAGCATCTCGGATGTAATATTTGACAACATTCCTGGCCTGTCGAACCCTACTTCTCGGAGGGAACAGTATATACGTCTATAGCGTCATATATCCTAACATAAGGCAACCTAACATCTCGGATGTAACATTTGACAACATTCCAGGCGTGTCGGCCCCTACGTCTCGGTGGTAACGTTATATGCGTCTATAACGTTATATATCCTAACCTAAGGCAACCTAACATCTCGCATGCAATATTTGACAACATTCCTGGCCTGTCGAACCCTACTTCTCGGAGTGAACAGTATATACGTCTATAACGGTATATATCCTAATCTAAGGCATCCTAACATCTCGTATGTAATATTTGAAAACATTCCTCGCGTGTCGGACTCTACTACAGGGTGGGAACATTATATGTGTCTATAACGTTGTATATCGTAATCTAAGGCAGCCTATTATATCAGAAGTAATATTTTACAACATTCCTGGCGTGTCGGAGCATTCTTTTCGGTGGGAATATTATATACGTCTATAAAGGTCAATATCCTAATCTAAGGCAACCTAACATCTCGGATGTAATATTGGCTACATTCCTGGCCTGTCGAACCCTACATCACGGAGGGTACAGTATATACGTCTATAACGTCATATATCCTATCCTAAGGCAACCTCACATCTCGGATGAAACATTTGATAATATTCCAGGCGAGTCGGTCCTTACGTCTCGGTGGTAACATTATATGCGTCTATAACGTTATGTATCCTATCCTAAGGCAACCTAACATCTCGGACGTAACATTTGATAATATTCCAGGCGAGTCGGTCCCTACTCCTCGGAGGGAACAGTATATACGTCTATAACGATGTATATCCTAACATAAGGCAACCTAACATCTCGGATGAAACATTTGACAACATTCCAGGCGTGTCGGTCCCTACGTCTCGGTGGTAACGTTACATGCGTCTATAACGTTATATATTCTAACCTAAGGCCTCCTAGCACCTCGGATGTAATATTTGACAACATTCCTGGCCTGTCGAACCCTACTTCTCGGAGGGAACAGTATATACGTCTATAACGTTATATATCCTAACCTAAGGCAACCTAACAACTCGGATGTAATATTTGACAACATTCCGGGCGCGTCGGATCCTACTTCTCGGAGGGAACAGTATATACGTCTATAACGTTATATATCCTAACCTAAGGCAACCTAACATCTCGGACGTAACATTTGATAATATTCCAGGCGAGTCGGTCCTTACGTCTCGGTGGTAACATTATATGCGTCTATAACGTTATGTATCCTATCCTAAGGCAACCTAACATCTCGGACGTAACATTTGATAATATTCCAGGCGAGTCGGTCCCTACTCCTCGGAGGGAACAGTATATACGTCTATAACGATGTATATCCTAACATAAGGCAACCTAACATCTCGGATGTAACATTTGACAACATTCCAGGCGTGTCGGTCCCTACGTCTCGGTGGTAACATTATATACGTCTATAACGGTATATATCCTAATCTAAGGCAACCTAACATCTCGGATGCAATATTTGACAACATTCCTGGCCTCTCGAACCCTACTTCACGGAGGGAACAGTATATACGTCTATAACGGTATATATCCTAATCTAAGGTATCCTAACATCTCGTATGTAATATTTGACAACATTCCTGGCGTGTCGGACCCTACTATTCGGTGCGAACATTATATGTGACTATAACGTTGTATATCCTAATCTATGGCAACCTATCATCTGAGAAGTAATATTTTACGACATTCCTGTTGTGTCGGAGCATACTTTTCGGTGGGAATATTATATGCGTCTATAACGGTCGATATCGTAATCTAAGGCAATCTAACATCTCGGATGTAATATTGGCTACATTCCTGTCCTGTGGATCCCTACTTCTCGGAGGGAACAGTATATACGTCTATAACGTTATATATCCTAACCTAAGGCAACCTAACATCTCGGACGTAACATTTGATAATATTCCAGGCGAGTCGGACCCTACGTCTCGGTGGTAACATTATATGCGTCTATAACGATATATATCCTACCCTAAGGCAACCTAACAACTCGGATGTAATATTTGACAACATTCCGGGCGTGTCGGATCCTGCTTCTCGGTGGGAACATTATATGCGTCTATAACGTTATATATCCTAACCTAAGGCAACCTGACATCTCGGATGTAATATCCTACAACATTCCAGGCGTGTGGGACACTACTTCTCGGAGGGAACAGTATATACGCTTATAACGTCATATATCCTAACCTAAGGCAACCTAACATCTCGGATGTAACATTATATGAGTCTATAACGTTATATATCCTAATCTAAGGCAACCTAACATCTCGGATACAATATTTGACAACATTCCTGGCCTGTCGAACCCTACTTTTCGGAGGGAACGGTATATACGTCTATAACGGTATATATCCTAATCTAAGGCAACCTAACATCTCGTATGTAATATTTGACAACATTCCTGGCGTGTCGGACCCTACTACTCGGTGGGAACATTATATGTGTCTATAACGTTGTATATCCTAATCTAAGGCAACCTATCATCTCAGACGTAATATTTTACGACATTCCGGTTGTGTCGGAGCATACTTTTCGGTGGGAATATTATATGCGTCTATAACGGTCGATATCGTCATCCGAGGCAATCTAACATCTGGGATGTAATATTGGCTACATTCCTGGCCTGTCAAATCCTACTTCACGGAGGGAACAGTATATTCGTCTATAACGTCATATATCCTAACCTAAGGCAACCTAACATCTCGGATGTAACATTTGACAACATTCCAGGCGTGTCGGTCCCTACGTCTCGGTGGTAACATTACATGCTTCTATAACGTTATATATCCTAATCTAATGCAGCCTAACATCTCGTATGTAACATTTGACAACATTCCAGGCGTGTCGGCCCCTACGTCTCGGTGGTAACATTATATGCTTGTATAACGTTATATATCCTAACCAAAGGCAACCTAACATCTCGGATGCAATATTTGACAACATTCCTGGCCTGTCGAACCCTACTTCTCGGAGGGAACAGTATATACGTCTTTAACGGTATATATCCTAATCTAAGGCATCCTAACATCTCGTATGTAATATTTGAAAACATTCCTGGCGTGTCGGACCCTACTACTCGGTGGGAACATTATATGTGTCTATAACGTTGTATATCCTAATATAAGGCAACCTATTATCTCAGACGTAATATTTTACAACATTCCCGGCGTGTCGGAGCATTCTTTACGGTGGGAAAATTATATACGTCTATAACGGTATATATCCTAATCTAAGGCAGCCTGACATCTCGGATGTAACATTTGACAACATTCCAGGCGTGTCGGTCCCTACGTCTCGGTGGTAACATTACATGCTTCTATAACGTTATATATCCTAACCTAAGGCAACCTAACATCTCGGATGTAACATTTGACAACATTCCAGGCGTGTCGGTCCCTAGGCCTCGCTGGTAACATTACATGCGTCTATAACGGTATATATCCTAATCTAAGGCAACCTAACATCTCGGATGCAATATTTGACAACATTCCTGGCCTGTCGAACCCTGCTCCTTGGAGGGAACAGTATATACGTCTATAACGTCATATATCCTAACCTAAGGCAACCTAACATCTCGGATGTAACATTTGACAACATTCCAGGCGTGTCGGTCCCTACGTCTCGGTGGTAACTTTACATGCGTCTATTACGTTATATATTCTAACCTACGGCCACCTAACACCTCGGATGTAATATTTGACAGCATTCCTGGCGTGTCGAACCGTACTTCTCGGTGGGAACAGTATATACGTGTATAACGGTATATATCCTAATCTAAGGCAAACTAACATCTCGGATGCAATATTTGACAACATTCCTGGCCTGTCGAACCCTGCTCCTTGGAGGGAACAGTATATACGTCTATAACGTCATATAGCCTAACCTAAGGCAACCTAACATCTCGGATGTAACATTTGACAACATTCCAGGCGTGTCGGTACCTACGTCTCGGTGGTAACGTTACATGCGTCTATTACGTTATATATTCTAACCTACGGCCACGTAACACCTCGGATGTAATATTTGACAACATTCCTGGCGTGTCGAATCGTACTCCTCGGTGGGAACATTATATGCGTCTATAACGTTATATATCCTAACCTAAGGCAACCTAACAACTCGGATGTAATATTTGACAACATTCCTCGCGCGTCGGTTCCTGCTTCTCGGTGGGAACATTATATGCGTCTATAACGTTGTATGTCCTAATCTAAGGCAACCTAACATCTCGGATGCAATATTTGACAACATTCCTGGCCTCTCGAACCCTACTTCACGGAGGGAACAGTATATTCGTCTATAACGTCATATATCCTAACCTAAGGCAACCTAACATCTCGGATGTAACATTTGACAACATTCCAGGCGTGTCTGTCCCTACGTCTCGGTGGTAACATTACATGCTTCTATAACGTTATATATCCTAACCTAAGGCAACCTAACATCTCGGATGTAACATATGACAACATTCCAGGCGTGTCTGTCCCTACGTCTCGGTGGTAACGTTACATGCGTCTATAACGTTATATATCCTAACCTAAGGCAACCTAACATCTCGGATGCAACATTTGACAACATTCCTGGCCTGTCGAACCCTGCTCCTTGGAGGGAACAGTATATACGTCTATAACGTCATATAGCCTAACCTAAGGCAACCTAACATCTCGGATGTAACATTTGACAACATTCCAGGCGTGTCGATCCCTACTTCTCGGAGGGAACAGTATATACGTCTACAACGTCATATATCCTAACCTAAGGCAACCTAACACCTCGGATGTAATATTTGACAACATTCCAGGCGTGTCGGTCCCTACGTCTCGGTGGTAACATTATATGCGTCTATAACGTTATATATCCTAGCCTAAGGTAACCTAACATCTCGGATGTAATATTTGACAACATTCCTGTTGTGTGGGAGCGTAGTTTTCGGTGGGAACAGTATATACGTCTATAACGTCACATATCCTAATCTAAGGCAACCTAACATCTCGGATGCAATATTTGACAACATTCCTGGCCTCTCGAACCCTACTTCACGGAGGGAACAGTATATTCGTCTATAACGTCATATATCCTAACCTAAGGCAACCTAACATCTCGGATGTAACATTTGACAACATTCCAGGCGTGTCTGTCCCTACGTCTCGGTGGTAACGTTACATGCGTCTATAACGTTATATATCCTAACCTAAGGCAACCTAACATCTCGGATGCAACATTTGACAACATTCCTGGCCTGTCGAACCCTACTACACGGAGGGAACAGTATATACGTCTATAACGTCATATATCCTAACCTAAGGCAACCTAACATCTCGGATGTAACATTTGACAACATTCCAGGCGTGTCGGTCCCTACGTCTCGGTGGTAACATTACATGCTTCTATAACGTTATATATCCTAACCTAAGGCAACCTAACATCTCGGATGTAACATTTGACAACATTCCAGGCGTGTCGGTCCCTACGTCTCGGTGGTAACGTTACATGCGTCTATTACGTTATATATTCTAACCTACGGCCACCTAACACCTCGGATGTAATATTTGACAACATTCCTGGCCTGTCGAAACCTACTTCTCGGAGGGAACAGTATATACGTCTATAGCGTCATATATCCTAACATAAGGCAACCTAACATCTCGGATGTAACATTTGACAACATTCCAGGCGTGTCGGCCCCTACGTCTCGGTGGTAACGTTATATGCGTCTATAACGTTATATATCCTAACCTAAGGCAACCTAACATCTCGCATGCAATATTTGACAACATTCCTGGCCTGTCGAACCCTACTTCTCGGAGTGAACAGTATATACGTCTGTAACGTCATATATCCTAACCTAAGGCAACCTAACATCTCGGATGTAACATTTGACAACATTCCAGGCGTGTCGGTCCCTACGTCTCGGTGGTAACGTTACATGCGTCTATTACGTTATATATTCTAACCTACGGCCACCTAACACCTCGGATGTAATATTTGACAACATTCCTGGCGTGTCGAACCGTACTTCTCGGTGGGAACAGTATATACGTGTATCACGGTATATATCCTAATCTAAGGCAAACTAACATCTCGGATGCAATATTTGACAACATTCCTGGCCTGTCGAACCCTACTTCTCGGAGGGAATAGTATATACGTCTATAACGGTATATATCCTAATCTAAGGCAACCTAACATCTCGGATGCAATATTTGACAACATTCCTGGCCTGTCGAACCCTGCTCCTTGGAGGGAACAGTATATACGTCTATAACGTCACATATCCTAACCTAAGGCAACCTAACATCTCGGATGTAACATTTGACAACATTCCAGGCGTGTCGGTCCCTACGTCTCGGTGGTAACGTTACATGCGTCTATTACGTTATATATTCTAACCTACGGCTACCTAACACCTCGGATGTAATATTTGACAACATTCCTGGCGTCTCGAACCGTACTTCTCGGTGGGAACAGTATATACGTGTATCACGGTATATATCCTAATCTAAGGCAAACTAACATCTCGGATGCAATATTTGACAACATTCCTGGCCTGTCGAACCCTACTTCTCGGAGGGAATAGTATATACGTCTATAACGGTATATATCCTAATCTAAGGCAACCTAACATCTCGGATGCAATATTTCACAACATTCCTGGTCTGTCGAACCCTACTTCTCGGAGGGAACAGTATATACGTCTATAACGTTATATATCCTAACCTAAGGCAACCTAACATCTCGGACGTAACATTTGATAATATTCCAGGCGAGTCGGTCCTTACGTCTCGGTGGTAACATTATATGTGTCTATAACGTTATATATCCTATCCTAAGGCAACCTAACATCTCGGACGTAACATTTGATAATATTCCAGGCGAGTCGGTCCCTACTCCTCGGAGGGAACAGTATATACGTCTATAACGATATATATCCTAACATAAGGCAACCTAACATCTCGGATGTAATATTCTACAACATTCCAGGCGTGTCGGACACTACTTCTCGGACGGAACAGTATATACGCTTATAACGTAATATATCCTAACCTAAGGCAACCTAACATCTCGGATGCAATATTTGACAACATTCCTGGCCTGTCGAACCCTACTTTTCGGAGGGAACAGTATATACGTCTATAACGGTATATATCCTAATCTAAGGCAACCTAACATCTCGTATGTAATATTTGACAACATTCCTGGCGTGTCGGACCCTACTACTCGGTGGGAACATTATATGTGTCTATAACGTTGTATATCCTAATCTAAGGCAACCTATCATCTCAGACGTAATATTTTACGACATTGCTGTTGTGTCGGAGCATACTTTTCGGTGGGAATATTATATGCGTCTATAACGGTCGATATCGTAATCTAAGGCAATCTAACATCTCGGATGTAATATTGGCTACATTCCTGGCCTGTCAAATCCTACTTCACGGAGGGAACAGTATATTCGTCTATAACGTCATATATCCTAACCTAAGGCAACCTGACATCTCGGATGTAATATTCTACAACATTCCAGGCGTGTCGGACCCTACTTCTCGGTGGGAACATTATATGGGTCTATAACGGTAAATATCCTAATCTAAGGCAACCTAACATCTCGGATGCAATATTTGACAACATTCCTGGCCTGTCGAACCCTACAGCTCGGAGGGAACAGTATATATGTCTATAACGGTGTATATCCTAATCTAAGGCAACCTAACATCTCGGATGCAATATTTGACAACATTCCTGGCCTGTCGAACCCTACTTCTCGGAGGGAACAGTATATACGTCTATAACGTTATATATCCTAACCTAAGGCAACCTAACATCTCGGACGTAACATTTGATAATATTCCAGGCGAGTCGGACCCTACGTCTCGGTGGTAACATTATATGCGTCTATAACGTTATATATCCTAACCTAAGGCAACCTAACAACTCGGATGTAATATTTGACAACATTCCGGGCGCGTCGGATCCTACTTCTCGGAGGGAACAGTATATACGTCTATAACGTTATATATCCTAACCTAAGGCAACCTAACATCTCGGACGTAACATTTGATAATATTCCAGGCGAGTCGGTCCTTACGTCTCGGTGGTAACATTATATGCGTCTATAACGTTATGTATCCTATCCTAAGGCAACCTAACATCTCGGACGTAACATTTGATAATATTCCAGGCGAGTCGGTCCCTACTCCTCGAAGGGAACAGTATATACGTCTATAACGATATATATCCTAACATAAGGCAACCTAACATCTCGGATGTAACATTTGACAACATTCCAGGCGTGTCGGTCCCTACGTCTCGGTGGTAACATTATATACGTCTATAACGGTATATATCCTAATCTAAGGCAACCTAACATCTCGGATGCAATATTTGACAACATTCCTGGCCTCTCGAACCCTACTTCACGGAGGGAACATTATATGTGTGTATAACGTTGTATATCGTAATCTAAGGCAGCCTATTATATCAGAAGTAATATTTTACAACATTCCTGGCGTGTCGGAGCATTCTTTTCGGTGGGAATATTATATACGTCTATAAAGGTCAATATCCTAATCTAAGGCAACCTAACATCTCGGATGTAATATTGGCTACATTCCTGGCCTGTCGAACCCTACTTCACGGAGGGTACAGTATATACGTCTATAACGTCATATATCCTATCCTAAGGCAACCTAACATCTCGGATGAAACATTTGACAACATTCCAGGCGTGTCGGTCCCTACGTCTCGGTGGTAACGTTACATGCGTCTATAACGGTATATATACTAATCTAAGGCAACCTAACATCTCGGATGCAATATTTGACAACATTCCTGGCCTGTCGAACCCTGCTCCTTGGAGGGAACAGTATATACGTCTGTAACGTCATATATCCTAACCTAAGGCAACCTAACATCTCGGATGTAACATTTGACAACATTCCAGGCGTGTCGGTCCCTACGTCTCGGTGGTAACGTTACATGCGTCTATTACGTTATATATTCTAACCTACGGCCACCTAACACCTCGGATGTAATATTTGACAACATTCCTGGCGTGTCGAACCGTACTTCTCGGTGGGAACAGTATATACGTGTATAACGGTATATATCCTAATCTAAGGCAAACTAACATCTCGGATGCAATATTTGACAACATTCCTGGCCTGTCGAACCCTGCTCCTTGGAGGGAACAGTATATACGTCTATAACGTCACATATCCTAACCTAAGGCAACCTAACATCTCGGATGTAACATTTGACAACATTCCAGGCGTGTCGGTCCCTACGTCTCGGTGGTAACGTTACATGCGTCTATTACGTTATATATTCTAACCTACGGCCACCTAACACCTCGGATGTAATATTTGACAACATTCCTGGCGTCTCGAACCGTACTTCTCGGAGGGAACAGTATATACGTGTATCACGGTATATATCCTAATCTAAGGCAAACTAACATCTCGGATGCAATATTTGACAACATTCCTGGCCTGTCGAACCCTACTTCTCGGAGTGAACAGTATATACGTCTATAACGGTATATATCCTAATCTAAGGCATCCTAACATCTCGTATGTAATATTTGAAAACATTCCTCGCGTGTCGGACCCTACTACAGGGTGGGAACATTATATGTGTGTATAACGTTGTATATCGTAATCTAAGGCAGCCTATTATATCAGAAGTAATATTTTACAACATTCCTGGCGTGTCGGAGCATTCTTTTCGGTGGGAATATTATATACGTCTATAAAGGTCAATATCCTAATCTAAGGCAACCTAACATCTCGGATGTAATATTGGCTACATTCCTGGCCTGTCGAACCCTACTTCACGGAGGGTACAGTATATACGTCTATAACGTCATATATCCTATCCTAAGGCAACCTAACATCTCGGATGAAACATTTGACAACATTCCAGGCGTGTCGGTCCCTACGTCTCGGTGGTAACGTTACATGCGTCTATAACGTTACATATTCTAACCTAAGGCCACCTAGCACCTCGGATGTAATATTTGACAACATTCCTGGCCTGTCGAACCCTACTTCTCGGAGGGAACAGTATATACGTCTATAGCGTCATATATCCTAACATAAGGCAACCTAACATCTCGGATGTAACATTTGACAACATTCCAGGCGTGTCGGCCCCTACGTCTCGGTGGTAACGTTATATGCGTCTATAACGTTATATATCCTAACCTAAGGCAACCTAACATCTCGCATGCAATATTTGACAACATTCCTGGCCTGTCGAACCCTACTTCTCGGAGTGAACAGTATATACGTCTATAACGGTATATATCCTAATCTAAGGCATCCTAACATCTCGTATGTAATATTTGAAAACATTCCTCGCGTGTCGGACCCTACTACAGGGTGGGAACATTATATGTGTGTATAACGTTGTATATCGTAATCTAAGGCAGCCTATTATATCAGAAGTAATATTTTACAACATTCCTGGCGTGTCGGAGCATTCTTTTCGGTGGGAATATTATATACGTCTATAAAGGTCAATATCCTAATCTAAGGCAACCTAACATCTCGGATGTAATATTGGCTACATTCCTGGCCTGTCGAACCCTACTTCACGGAGGGTACAGTATATACGTCTATAACGTCATATATCCTATCCTAAGGCAACCTCACATCTCGGATGAAACATTTGACAACATTCCAGGCGTGTCGGTCCCTACGTCTCGGTGGTAACGTTACATGCGTCTATAACGTTATATATTCTAACCTAAGGCCACCTAGCACCTCGGATGTAATATTTGACAACATTCCTGGCCTGTCGAACCCTACTTCTCGGAGGGAACAGTATATACGTCTATAACGTTATATATCCTAACCTAAGGCAACCTAACAACTCGGATGTAATATTTGACAACATTCCGGGCGCGTCGGATCCTACTTCTCGGAGGGAACAGTATATACGTCTATAACGTTATATATCCTAACCTAAGGCAACCTAACATCTCGGACGTAACATTTGATAATATTCCAGGCGAGTCGGTCCTTACGTCTCGGTGGTAACATTATATGCGTCTATAACGTTATGTATCCTATCCTAAGGCAACCTAACATCTCGGACGTAACATTTGATAATATTCCAGGCGAGTCGGTCCCTACTCCTCGGAGGGAACAGTATATACGTCTATAACGATGTATATCCTAACATAAGGCAACCTAACATCTCGGATGTAACATTTGACAACATTCCAGGCGTGTCGGTCCCTACGTCTCGGTGGTAACATTATATACGTCTATAACGGTATATATCCTAATCTAAGGCAACCTAACATCTCGGATGCAATATTTGACAACATTCCTGGCCTCTCGAACCCTACTTCACGGAGGGAACAGTATATACGTCTATAACGGTATATATCCTAATCTAAGGTATCCTAACATCTCGTATGTAATATTTGACAACATTCCTGGCGTGTCGGACCCTACTATTCGGTGCGAACATTATATGTGACTATAACGTTGTATATCCTAATCTATGGCAACCTATCATCTGAGAAGTAATATTTTACGACATTCCTGTTGTGTCGGAGCATACTTTTCGGTGGGAATATTATATGCGTCTATAACGGTCGATATCGTAATCTAAGGCAATCTAACATCTCGGATGTAATATTGGCTACATTCCTGTCCTGTGGATCCCTACTTCTCGGAGGGAACAGTATATACGTCTATAACGTTATATATCCTAACCTAAGGCAACCTAACATCTCGGACGTAACATTTGATAATATTCCAGGCGAGTCGGACCCTACGTCTCGGTGGTAACATTATATGCGTCTATAACGATATATATCCTACCCTAAGGCAACCTAACAACTCGGATGTAATATTTGACAACATTCCGGGCGTGTCGGATCCTGCTTCTCGGTGGGAACATTATATGCGTCTATAACGTTATATATCCTAACCTAAGGCAACCTGACATCTCGGATGTAATATCCTACAACATTCCAGGCGTGTCGGACACTACTTCTCGGAGGGAACAGTATATACGCTTATAACGTCATATATCCTAACCTAAGGCAACCTAACATCTCGGATGTAACATTATATGAGTCTATAACGTTATATATCCTAACCTAAGGCAACCTAACATCTCGGATACAATATTTGACAACATTCCTGGCCTGTCGAACCCTACTTTTCGGAGGGAACGGTATATACGTCTATAACGGTATATATCCTAATCTAAGGCAACCTAACATCTCGTATGTAATATTTGACAACATTCCTGGCGTGTCGGACCCTACTACTCGGTGGGAACATTATATGTGTCTATAACGTTGTATATCCTAATCTAAGGCAACCTATCATCTCAGACGTAATATTTTACGACATTCCGGTTGTGTCGGAGCATACTTTTCGGTGGGAATATTATATGCGTCTATAACGGTCGATATCGTAATCCGAGGCAATCTAACATCTGGGATGTAATATTGGCTACATTCCTGGCCTGTCAAATCCTACTTCACGGAGGGAACAGTATATTCGTCTATAACGTCATATATCCTAACCTAAGGCAACCTAACATCTCGTATGTAACATTTGACAACATTCCAGTCGTATCGGTCCCTACGTCGCGGTGGTAACATTATATGCTTCTATAACGTTATATATCCTAACCAAAGGCAACCTAACATCTCGGATGTAATATTTGACAGCATTCCTGGCGTGTCGGATCCTGCTTCTCGGTGGGAACACTATATGCGTCTATAACGTTGTATGTCCTAATCTAAGGCAACCTAACATCTCGGATGCAATATTTGACAACATTCCTGGCCTGTCGAACCCTACTTTTCGGAGGGAACAGTATATACGTCTATAACGGTATATATCCTAATCTAAGGCAACCTAACATCTCGTATGTAATATTTGACAACATTCCTGGCGTGTCGGACCCTACTACTCGGTGGGAACATTATATGTGTCTATAACGTTGTATATCCTAATCTAAGGCAACCTATCATCTCAGGCGTAATATTTTACGACATTCCTGTTGTGTCGGAGCATACTTTTCGGTGGGAATATTATATGCGTCTATAACGGTCGATATCGTAATCCAAGGCAATCTAACATCTCGGATGTAATATTGGCTACATTCCTGGCCTGTCAAATCCTACTTCACGGAGGGAACAGTATATTCGTCTATAACGTCATATATACTAACCTAAGGCAACCTAACATCTCGGATGTAACATTTGACAACATTCCAGGCGTGTCGGTCCCTACGTCTCGGTGGTAACATTACATGCTTCTATAACGTTATATATCCTAACCTAATGCAGCCTAACATCTCGTATGTAACATTTGACAACATTCCAGGCGTGTCGGCCCCTACGTCTCGGTGGTAACATTATATGCTTGTATAACGTTATATATCCTAACCAAAGGCAACCTAACATCTCGGATGCAATATTT
This sequence comes from Xylocopa violacea, assembly GCA_963969225.1. Classification (NCBI taxonomy): domain Eukaryota; kingdom Metazoa; phylum Arthropoda; class Insecta; order Hymenoptera; family Apidae; genus Xylocopa; species Xylocopa violacea. The sequence goes on along the minus strand of CAXAJV010000006.1, from coordinate 1,975,271 downwards.
GACAACATTCCTGGCCTGTCGAACCCTACTTCTCGGAGGGAACAGTATATACGTCTTTAACGGTATATATCCTAATCTAAGGCATCCTAACATCTCGTATGTAATATTTGAAAACATTCCTGGCGTGTCGGACCCTACTACTCGGTGGGAACATTATATGTGTCTATAACGTTGTATATCCTAATATAAGGCAACCTATTATCTCAGACGTAATATTTTACAACATTCCCGGCGTGTCGGGGCATTCTTTACGGTGGGAAAATTATATACGTCTATAACGGTATATATCCTAATCTAAGGCAGCCTGACATCTCGGATGTAACATTTGACAACATTCCAGGCGTGTCGGTCCCTACGTCTCGGTGGTAACATTACATGCTTCTATAACGTTATATATCCTAACCTAAGGCAACCTAACATCTCGGATGTAACATTTGACAACATTCCAGGCGTGTCGGTCCCTAGGTCTCGCTGGTAACATTACATGCGTCTATAACGGTATATATCCTAATCTAAGGCAACCTAACATCTCGGATGCAATATTTGACAACATTCCTGGCCTGTCGAACCCTGCTCCTTGGAGGGAACAGTATATACGTCTATAACGTCATATATCCTAACCTAAGTCAACCTAACATCTCGGATGTAACATTTGACAACATTCCAGGCGTGTCTGTCCCTACGTCTCGGTGGTAACATTACATGCTTCTATAACGTTATATATCCTAACCTAAGGCAACCTAACATCTCGGATGTAACATATGACAACATTCCAGGCGTGTCTGTCCCTACGTCTCGGTGGTAACGTTACATGCGTCTATAACGTTATATATCCTAACCTAAGGCAACCTAACATCTCGGATGCAACATTTGACAACATTCCTGGCCTGTCGAACCCTGCTCCTTGGAGGGAACAGTATATACGTCTATAACGTCATATAGCCTAACCTAAGGCAACCTAACATCTCGGATGTAACATTTGACAACATTCCAGGCGTGTCGATCCCTACTTCTCGGAGGGAACAGTATATACGTCTACAACGTCATATATCCTAACCTAAGGCAACCTAACACCTCGGATGTAATATTTGACAACATTCCAGGCGTGTCGGTCCCTACGTCTCGGTGGTAACATTATATGCGTCTATAACGTTATATATCCTAGCCTAAGGTAACCTAACATCTCGGATGTAATATTTGACAACATTCCTGTTGTGTGGGAGCGTAGTTTTCGGTGGGAATATTATATGCGTCTATAACGTTGTATGTCCTAATCTAAGGCAACCTAACATCTCGGATGCAATATTTGACAACATTCCTGGCCTCTCGAACCCTACTTCACGGAGGGAACAGTATATTCGTCTATAACGTCATATATCCTAACCTAAGGCAACCTAACATCTCGGATGTAACATTTGACAACATTCCAGGCGTGTCTGTCCCTACGTCTCGGTGGTAACGTTACATGCGTCTATAACGTTATATATCCTAACCTAAGGCAACCTAACATCTCGGATGCAACATTTGACAACATTCCTGGCCTGTCGAACCCTACTACACGGAGGGAACAGTATATACGTCTATAACGTCATATATCCTAACCTAAGGCAACCTAACATCTCGGATGTAACATTTGACAACATTCCAGGCGTGTCGGTCCCTACGTCTCGGTGGTAACATTACATGCTTCTATAACGTTATATATCCTAACCTAAGGCAACCTAACATCTCGGATGTAACATTTGACAACAGTCCAGGCGTGTCGGTCCCTACGTCTCGGTGGTAACATTACATGCGTCTGTAACGGTATATATCCTAATCTAAGGCAACCTAACATCTCGCATGCAATATTTGACAACATTCCTGGCCTGTCGAACCCTACTTCTCGGAGTGAACAGTATATACGTCTATAACGGTATATATCCTAATCTAAGGCATCCTAACATCTCGTATGTAATATTTGAAAACATTCCTCGCGTGTCGGACCCTACTACAGGGTGGGAACATTATATGTGTGTATAACGTTGTATATCGTAATCTAAGGCAGCCTATTATATCAGAAGTAATATTTTACAACATTCCTGGCGTGTCGGAGCATTCTTTTCGGTGGGAATATTATATACGTCTATAAAGGTCAATATCCTAATCTAAGGCAACCTAACATCTCGGATGTAATATTGGCTACATTCCTGGCCTGTCGAACCCTACTTCACGGAGGGTACAGTATATACGTCTATAACGTCATATATCCTATCCTAAGGCAACCTCACATCTCGGATGAAACATTTGACAACATTCCAGGCGTGTCGGTCCCTACGTCTCGGTGGTAACGTTACATGCGTCTATAACGTTATATATTCTGACCTAAGGCCACCTAGCACCTCGGATGTAATATTTGACAACATTCCTGGCCTGTCGAACCCTACTTCTCGGAGGGAACAGTATATACGTCTATAACGTTATATATCCTAACCTAAGGCAACCTAACAACTCGGATGTAATATTTGACAACATTCCGGGCGCGTCGGATCCTACTTCTCGGAGGGAACAGTATATACGTCTATAACGTTATATATCCTAACCTAAGGCAACCTAACATCTCGGACGTAACATTTGATAATATTCCAGGCGAGTCGGTCCCTACTCCTCGGAGGGAACAGTATATACGTCTATAACGATGTATATCCTAACATAAGGCAACCTAACATCTCGGATGTAACATTTGACAACATTCCAGGCGTGTCGGTCCCTACGTCTCGGTGGTAACATTATATACGTCTATAACGGTATATATCCTAATCTAAGGCAACCTAACATCTCGGATGCAATATTTGACAACATTCCTGGCCTCTCGAACCCTACTTCACGGAGGGAACAGTATATACGTCTATAACGGTATATATCCTAATCTAAGGTATCCTAACATCTCGTATGTAATATTTGACAACATTCCTGGCGTGTCGGACCCTACTATTCGGTGCGAACATTATATGTGACTATAACGTTGTATATCCTAATCTATGGCAACCTATCATCTGAGAAGTAATATTTTACGACATTCCTGTTGTGTCGGAGCATACTTTTCGGTGGGAATATTATATGCGTCTATAACGGTCGATATCGTAATCTAAGGCAATCTAACATCTCGGATGTAATATTGGCTACATTCCTGTCCTGTGGATCCCTACTTCTCGGAGGGAACAGTATATACGTCTATAACGTTATATATCCTAACCTAAGGCAACCTAACATCTCGGACGTAACATTTGATAATATTCCAGGCGAGTCGGACCCTACGTCTCGGTGGTAACATTATATGCGTCTATAACGATATATATCCTACCCTAAGGCAACCTAACAACTCGGATGTAATATTTGACAACATTCCGGGCGTGTCGGATCCTGCTTCTCGGTGGGAACATTATATGCGTCTATAACGTTATATATCCTAACCTAAGGCAACCTGACATCTCGGATGTAATATCCTACAACATTCCAGGCGTGTCGGACACTACTTCTCGGAGGGAACAGTATATACGCTTATAACGTCATATATCCTAACCTAAGGCAACCTAACATCTCGGATGTAACATTATATGAGTCTATAACGTTATATATCCTAACCTAAGGCAACCTAACATCTCGGATACAATATTTGACAACATTCCTGGCCTGTCGAACCCTACTTTTCGGAGGGAACGGTATATACGTCTATAACGGTATATATCCTAATCTAAGGCAACCTAACATCTCGTATGTAATATTTGACAACATTCCTGGCGTGTCGGACCCTACTACTCGGTGGGAACATTATATGTGTCTATAACGTTGTATATCCTAATCTAAGGCAACCTATCATCTCAGACGTAATATTTTACGACATTCCGGTTGTGTCGGAGCATACTTTTCGGTGGGAATATTATATGCGTCTATAACGGTCGATATCGTAATCCGAGGCAATCTAACATCTGGGATGTAATATTGGCTACATTCCTGGCCTGTCAAATCCTACTTCACGGAGGGAACAGTATATTCGTCTATAACGTCATATATCCTAACCTAAGGCAACCTAACATCTCGTATGTAACATTTGACAACATTCCAGTCGTATCGGTCCCTACGTCGCGGTGGTAACATTATATGCTTCTATAACGTTATATATCCTAACCAAAGGCAACCTAACATCTCGGATGTAATATTTGACAGCATTCCTGGCGTGTCGGATCCTGCTTCTCGGTGGGAACACTATATGCGTCTATAACGTTGTATGTCCTAATCTAAGGCAACCTAACATCTCGGATGCAATATTTGACAACATTCCTGGCCTGTCGAACCCTACTTTTCGGAGGGAACAGTATATACGTCTATAACGGTATATATCCTAATCTAAGGCAACCTAACATCTCGTATGTAATATTTGACAACATTCCTGGCGTGTCGGACCCTACTACTCGGTGGGAACATTATATGTGTCTATAACGTTGTATATCCTAATCTAAGGCAACCTATCATCTCAGGCGTAATATTTTACGACATTCCTGTTGTGTCGGAGCATACTTTTCGGTGGGAATATTATATGCGTCTATAACGGTCGATATCGTAATCCAAGGCAATCTAACATCTCGGATGTAATATTGGCTACATTCCTGGCCTGTCAAATCCTACTTCACGGAGGGAACAGTATATTCGTCTATAACGTCATATATACTAACCTAAGGCAACCTAACATCTCGGATGTAACATTTGACAACATTCCAGGCGTGTCGGTCCCTACGTCTCGGTGGTAACATTACATGCTTCTATAACGTTATATATCCTAACCTAATGCAGCCTAACATCTCGTATGTAACATTTGACAACATTCCAGGCGTGTCGGCCCCTACGTCTCGGTGGTAACATTATATGCTTGTATAACGTTATATATCCTAACCAAAGGCAACCTAACATCTCGGATGCAATATTTGACAACATTCCTGGCCTGTCGAACCCTACTTCTCGGAGGGAACAGTATATACGTCTTTAACGGTATATATCCTAATCTAAGGCATCCTAACATCTCGTATGTAATATTTGAAAACATTCCTGGCGTGTCGGACCCTACTACTCGGTGGGAACATTATATGTGTCTATAACGTTGTATATCCTAATATAAGGCAACCTATTATCTCAGACGTAATATTTTACAACATTCCCGGCGTGTCGGGGCATTCTTTACGGTGGGAAAATTATATACGTCTATAACGGTATATATCCTAATCTAAGGCAGCCTGACATCTCGGATGTAACATTTGACAACATTCCAGGCGTGTCGGTCCCTACGTCTCGGTGGTAACATTACATGCTTCTATAACGTTATATATCCTAACCTAAGGCAACCTAACATCTCGGATGTAACATTTGACAACATTCCAGGCGTGTCGGTCCCTAGGTCTCGCTGGTAACATTACATGCGTCTATAACGGTATATATCCTAATCTAAGGCAACCTAACATCTCGGATGCAATATTTGACAACATTCCTGGCCTGTCGAACCCTGCTCCTTGGAGGGAACAGTATATACGTCTATAACGTCATATATCCTAACCTAAGGCAACCTAACATCTCGGATGTAACATTTGACAACATTCCAGGCGTGTCGGTCCCTACGTCTCGGTGGTAACTTTACATGCGTCTATTACGTTATATATTCTAACCTACGGCCACCTAACACCTCGGATGTAATATTTGACAGCATTCCTGGCGTGTCGAACCGTACTTCTCGGTGGGAACAGTATATACGTGTATAACGGTATATATCCTAATCTAAGGCAAACTAACATCTCGGATGCAATATTTGACAACATTCCTGGCCTGTCGAACCCTGCTCCTTGGAGGGAACAGTATATACGTCTATAACGTCATATAGCCTAACCTAAGGCAACCTAACATCTCGGATGTAACATTTGACAACATTCCAGGCGTGTCGGTACCTACGTCTCGGTGGTAACGTTACATGCGTCTATTACGTTATATATTCTAACCTACGGCCACGTAACACCTCGGATGTAATATTTGACAACATTCCTGGCGTGTCGAATCGTACTCCTCGGTGGGAACATTATATGCGTCTATAACGTTATATATCCTAACCTAAGGCAACCTAACAACTCGGATGTAATATTTGACACCATTCCTGGCGCGTCGGATCCTGCTTCTCGGTGGGAACATTATATACGTCTATAACGTTGTATGTCCTAATCTAAGGCAACCTAACATCTCGGATGCAATATTTGACAACATTCCTGGCCTGTCGTACCCTACTCCTCGGAGGGAACAGTATATACGTCTATAATGTCATATATCCTAACCTAAGGCAACCTAACATCTCGGATGCAACATTTGACAACATTCCTGGCCTGTCGAACCCTGCTCCTTGGAGGGAACAGTATATACGTCTATAACGTCATATAGCCTAACCTAAGGCAACCTAACATCTCGGATGTAACATTTGACAACATTCCAGGCGTGTCGATCCCTACTTCTCGGAGGGAACAGTATATACGTCTACAACGTCATATATCCTAACCTAAGGCAACCTAACACCTCGGATGTAATATTTGACAACATTCCAGGCGTGTCGGTCCCTACGTCTCGGTGGTAACATTATATGCGTCTATAACGTTATATATCCTAGCCTAAGGTAACCTAACATCTCGGATGTAATATTTGACAACATTCCTGTTGTGTGGGAGCGTAGTTTTCGGTGGGAATATTATATGCGTCTATAACGTTGTATGTCCTAATCTAAGGCAACCTAACATCTCGGATGCAATATTTGACAACATTCCTGGCCTCTCGAACCCTACTTCACGGAGGGAACAGTATATTCGTCTATAACGTCATATATCCTAACCTAAGGCAACCTAACATCTCGGATGTAACATTTGACAACATTCCAGGCGTGTCTGTCCCTACGTCTCGGTGGTAACGTTACATGCGTCTATAACGTTATATATCCTAACCTAAGGCAACCTAACATCTCGGATGCAACATTTGACAACATTCCTGGCCTGTCGAACCCTACTACACGGAGGGAACAGTATATACGTCTATAACGTCATATATCCTAACCTAAGGCAACCTAACATCTCGGATGTAACATTTGACAACATTCCAGGCGTGTCGGTCCCTACGTCTCGGTGGTAACATTACATGCTTCTATAACGTTATATATCCTAACCTAAGGCAACCTAACATCTCGGATGTAACATTTGACAACAGTCCAGGCGTGTCGGTCCCTACGTCTCGGTGGTAACATTACATGCGTCTGTAACGGTATATATCCTAATCTAAGGCAACCTAACATCTCGGATGCAATATTTGACTACATTCCTGGCCTGTCGAACCACACAGCTCGGAGGGAACAGTATATATGTCTATAACGGTATATATCCTAATATAAGGCAACCTAACATCTCGGATGCAATATTTGACAACATTCCTGGCCTGTCGAACCTTACTTCTCGGGGGGAACAGTATATACGTCTATAACATCATATATCCTAACCTAAGGCAACCTAACATCTCGGATGTAACTTTTGACAACATTCCAGGCGAGTCGGTCCCTACGCCTCGCTGGTAACATTATATGCGTCTATAACGTTATATATCCTAACCTAAGGCAACCTAACAACTCGGATGTAATATTTGACACCATTCCTGGCGCGTCGGATCCTGCTTCTCGGTGGGAACATTATATGCGTCTATAACGTTGTATGTCCTAATCTAAGGCAACCTAACATCTCGGATGCAATATTTGACAACATTCCTGGCCTGTCGAACCCTACTTCTCGGAGGGAACAGTATATACGTCTATAACGTTATATATCCTAACCTAAGGCAACCTAACATCTCGGACGTAACATTTGATAATATTCCTGGCGTGTCGAACCGTACTTCTCGGTGGGAACAGTATATACGTGTATAACGGTATATATCCTAATCTAAGGCAAACTAACATCTCGGATGCAATATTTGACAACATTCCTGGCCAGTCGAACCCTGCTCCTTGGAGGGAACAGTATATACGTCTATAACGTCATATAACCTAACCTAAGGCAACCTAACATCTCGGATGTAACATTTGACAACATTCCAGGCGTGTCGAACCCTACTTCTCGGAGGGAACAGTATATACGTCTACAACGTCATATATCCTAACCTAAGGCAACCTAACACCTCGGATGTAATATTTGACAACATTCCAGGCGTGTCGGTCCCTACGTCTCGGTGGTAACATTATATGCGTCTATAACGTTATACATCCTAGCCTAAGGCAACCTAACATCTCGGATGTAATATTTGACAACATTCCTGTTGTGTGGGAGCGTAGTTTTCGGTGGGAATATTATATGCGTCTATAACGTTGTATGTCCTAATCTAAGGCAACCTAACATCTCGGATGCAATATTTGACAACATTCCTGGCCTGTCGTACCCTACTCCTCGGAGGGAACAGTATATACGTCTATAACGTCATATATCCTAACCTAAGGCAACCTAACATCTCGGACGTAACATTTGACAACATTCCAGGCGTGTCGGTCCCTACGTCTCGGTGGTAACATTATATGCGTCTATAACGTTATATATCCTAGCCTAAGGTAACCTAACATCTCGGATGTAATATTTGACAACATTCCTGTTGTGTGGGAGCGTAGTTTTCGGTGGGAATATTATATGCGTCTATAACGTTGTATGTCCTAATCTAAGGCAACCTAACATCTCGGATGCAATATTTCACAACATTCCTGGCCTGTCGTACCCTACTCCTCGGAGGGAACAGTATATACGTCTATAACGTCATATATCCTAGCCTAAGGCAACCTAACATCTCGGACGTAACATTTGACAACATTCCAGGCGTGTCGGTCCCTACGTCTCGGTGGTAACATTATATTCGTCTATAACGTTATATATCCTAACCTAAGGCAACCTAACAACTCGGATGTAATATTTGACACCATTCCTGGCGCGTCGGATCCTGCTTCTCGGTGGGAACATTATATGCGTCTATAACGTTGTATGTCCTAATCTAAGGCAACCTAACATCTCGGATGCAATATTTGACAACATTCCTGGCCTGTCGAACCTTACTTCTCGGAGGGAACAGTATATACGTCTATAACATCATATATCCTAACCTAAGGCAACCTAACATCTCGGATGTAACTTTTGACAACATTCCAGGCGAGTCGGTCCCTACGTCTCGCTGGTAACATTATATGCGTCTATAACGTTATATATCCTAACCTAAGGCAACCTAACAACTCGGATGTAATATTTGACACCATTCCTGGCGCGTCGGATCCTGCTTCTCGGTGGGAACATTATATGCGTCTATAACGTTGTATGTCCTAATCTAAGGCAACCTAACATCTCGGATGCAATATTTGACAACATTCCTGGCCTGTCGTACCCTACTCCTCGGAGGGAACAGTATATACGTCTATAACGTCATATATCCTAACCTAAGGCAACCTAACATCTCGGACGTAACATTTGACAACATTCCAGGCGTGTCGGTCCCTACGTCTCGGTGGTAACATTATATGCGTCTATAACGTTATATATCCTAACCTAAGGCAACCTAACAACTCGGATGTAATATTTGACAACATTCCTGGCGCGTCGGTTCCTGCTTCTCGGTGGGAACATTATATGCGTCTATAACGTTGTATGTCCTAATCTAAGGCAACCTAACATCTGGGATGCAATATTTGGCAACATTCCTGGCCTCTCGAACCCTACTTCACGGAGGGAACAGTATATTCGTCTATAACGTCATATATCCTAACCTAAGGCAACCTAACATCTCGGATGTAACATTTGACAACATTCCAGGCGTGTCTGTCCCTACGTCTCGGTGGTAACATTACATGCTTCTATAACGTTATATATCCTAATCTAAGGCAAGCTAACATCTCAGATGCAATATTTGACTACATTCCTGGCCTGTCGAACCATACAGCTCGGAGGGAACAGTATATATGTCTATAACGGTATATATCCTAATATAAGGCAACCTAACATCTCGGATGCAATATTTGACAACATTGCTGGCCTGTCGAACCCTACTTCTCGGAGGGAACAGTATATACGTCTATAACGTTATATATCCTAACCTAAGGCAACCTAACATCTCGGACGTAACATTTGATAATATTCCAGGCGAGTCGGTCCCTACGTCTCGCTGGTAACATTATATGCGTCTATAACGTTATATATCCTAACCTAAGGCAACCTAACAACTCGGATGTAATATTTGACACCATTCCTGGCGCGTCGGATCCTGCTTCTCGGTGGGAACATTATATGCGTCTATAACGTTGTATGTCCTAATCTAAGGCAACCTAACATCTCGGATGCAATATTTGACAACATTCCTGGCCTGTCGAACCTTACTTCTCGGAGGGAACAGTATATACGTCTATAACATCATATATCCTAACCTAAGGCAACCTAACATCTCGGATGTAACTTTTGACAACATTCCAGGCGAGTCGGTCCCTACGTCTCGCTGGTAACATTATATGCGTCTATAACGTTATATATCCTAACCTAAGGCAACCTAACAACTCGGATGTAATATTTGACACCATTCCTGGCGCGTCGGATCCTGCTTCTCGGTGGGAACATTATATGCGTCTATAACGTTGTATGTCCTAATCTAAGGCAACCTAACATCTCGGATGCAATATTTGACAACATTCCTGGCCTGTCGAACCTTACTTCTCGGAGGGAACAGTATATACGTCTATAACATCATATATCCTAACCTAAGGCAACCTAACATCTCGGATGTAACTTTTGACAACATTCCAGGCGAGTCGGTCCCTACGCCTCGCTGGTAACATTATATGCGTCTATAACGTTATATATCCTAACCTAAGGCAACCTAACAACTCGGATGTAATATTTGACACCATTCCTGGCGCGTCGGATCCTGCTTCTCGGTGGGAACATTATATGCGTCTATAACGTTGTATGTCCTAATCTAAGGCAACCTAACATCTCGGATGCAATATTTGACAACATTCCTGGCCTGTCGAACCCTACTTCTCGGAGGGAACAGTATATACGTCTATAACGTTATATATCCTAACCTAAGGCAACCTAACATCTCGGACGTAACATTTGATAATATTCCTGGCGTGTCGAACCGTACTTCTCGGTGGGAACAGTATATACGTGTATAACGGTATATATCCTAATCTAAGGCAAACTAACATCTCGGATGCAATATTTGACAACATTCCTGGCCAGTCGAACCCTGCTCCTTGGAGGGAACAGTATATACGTCTATAACGTCATATAACCTAACCTAAGGCAACCTAACATCTCGGATGTAACATTTGACAACATTCCAGGCGTGTCGAACCCTACTTCTCGGAGGGAACAGTATATACGTCTACAACGTCATATATCCTAACCTAAGGCAACCTAACACCTCGGATGTAATATTTGACAACATTCCAGGCGTGTCGGTCCCTACGTCTCGGTGGTAACATTATATGCGTCTATAACGTTATACATCCTAGCCTAAGGCAACCTAACATCTCGGATGTAATATTTGACAACATTCCTGTTGTGTGGGAGCGTAGTTTTCGGTGGGAATATTATATGCGTCTATAACGTTGTATGTCCTAATCTAAGGCAACCTAACATCTCGGATGCAATATTTGACAACATTCCTGGCCTGTCGTACCCTACTCCTCGGAGGGAACAGTATATACGTCTATAACGTCATATATCCTAACCTAAGGCAACCTAACATCTCGGACGTAACATTTGACAACATTCCAGGCGTGTCGGTCCCTACGTCTCGGTGGTAACATTATATGCGTCTATAACGTTATATATCCTAGCCTAAGGTAACCTAACATCTCGGATGTAATATTTGACAACATTCCTGTTGTGTGGGAGCGTAGTTTTCGGTGGGAATATTATATGCGTCTATAACGTTGTATGTCCTAATCTAAGGCAACCTAACATCTCGGATGCAATATTTCACAACATTCCTGGCCTGTCGTACCCTACTCCTCGGAGGGAACAGTATATACGTCTATAACGTCATATATCCTAGCCTAAGGCAACCTAACATCTCGGACGTAACATTTGACAACATTCCAGGCGTGTCGGTCCCTACGTCTCGGTGGTAACATTATATTCGTCTATAACGTTATATATCCTAACCTAAGGCAACCTAACAACTCGGATGTAATATTTGACACCATTCCTGGCGCGTCGGATCCTGCTTCTCGGTGGGAACATTATATGCGTCTATAACGTTGTATGTCCTAATCTAAGGCAACCTAACATCTCGGATGCAATATTTGACAACATTCCTGGCCTGTCGAACCTTACTTCTCGGAGGGAACAGTATATACGTCTATAACATCATATATCCTAACCTAAGGCAACCTAACATCTCGGATGTAACTTTTGACAACATTCCAGGCGAGTCGGTCCCTACGTCTCGCTGGTAACATTATATGCGTCTATAACGTTATATATCCTAACCTAAGGCAACCTAACAACTCGGATGTAATATTTGACACCATTCCTGGCGCGTCGGATCCTGCTTCTCGGTGGGAACATTATATGCGTCTATAACGTTGTATGTCCTAATCTAAGGCAACCTAACATCTCGGATGCAATATTTGACAACATTCCTGGCCTGTCGTACCCTACTCCTCGGAGGGAACAGTATATACGTCTATAACGTCATATATCCTAACCTAAGGCAACCTAACATCTCGGACGTAACATTTGACAACATTCCAGGCGTGTCGGTCCCTACGTCTCGGTGGTAACATTATATGCGTCTATAACGTTATATATCCTAACCTAAGGCAACCTAACAACTCGGATGTAATATTTGACAACATTCCTGGCGCGTCGGTTCCTGCTTCTCGGTGGGAACATTATATGCGTCTATAACGTTGTATGTCCTAATCTAAGGCAACCTAACATCTGGGATGCAATATTTGGCAACATTCCTGGCCTCTCGAACCCTACTTCACGGAGGGAACAGTATATTCGTCTATAACGTCATATATCCTAACCTAAGGCAACCTAACATCTCGGATGTAACATTTGACAACATTCCAGGCGTGTCTGTCCCTACGTCTCGGTGGTAACATTACATGCTTCTATAACGTTATATATCCTAATCTAAGGCAAGCTAACATCTCAGATGCAATATTTGACTACATTCCTGGCCTGTCGAACCATACAGCTCGGAGGGAACAGTATATATGTCTATAACGGTATATATCCTAATATAAGGCAACCTAACATCTCGGATGCAATATTTGACAACATTCCTGGCCTGTCGTACCCTACTCCTCGGAGGGAACAGTATATACGTCTATAACGTCATATATCCTAACCTAAGGCAACCTAACATCTCGGACGTAACATTTGACAACATTCCAGGCGTGTCGGTCCCTACGTCTCGGTGGTAACATTATATGCGTCTATAACGTTATATATCCTAACCTAAGGCAACCTAACAACTCGGATGTAATATTTGACAACATTCCTGGCGCGTCGGTTCCTGCTTCTCGGTGGGAACATTATATGCGTCTATAACGTTGTATGTCCTAATCTAAGGCAACCTAACATCTGGGATGCAATATTTGGCAACATTCCTGGCCTCTCGAACCCTACTTCACGGAGGGAACAGTATATTCGTCTATAACGTCATATATCCTAACCTAAGGCAACCTAACATCTCGGATGTAACATTTGACAACATTCCAGGCGTGTCTGTCCCTACGTCTCGGTGGTAACATTACATGCTTCTATAACGTTATATATCCTAATCTAAGGCAAGCTAACATCTCAGATGCAATATTTGACTACATTCCTGGCCTGTCGAACCATACAGCTCGGAGGGAACAGTATATATGTCTATAACGGTATATATCCTAATATAAGGCAACCTAACATCTCGGATGCAATATTTGACAACATTGCTGGCCTGTCGAACCCTACTTCTCGGAGGGAACAGTATATACGTCTATAACGTTATATATCCTAACCTAAGGCAACCTAACATCTCGGACGTAACATTTGATAATATTCCAGGCGAGTCGGTCCCTACGTCTCGCTGGTAACATTATATGCGTCTATAACGTTATATATCCTAACCTAAGGCAACCTAACAACTCGGATGTAATATTTGACACCATTCCTGGCGCGTCGGATCCTGCTTCTCGGTGGGAACATTATATGCGTCTATAACGTTGTATGTCCTAATCTAAGGCAACCTAACATCTCGGATGCAATATTTGACAACATTCCTGGCCTGTCGAACCTTACTTCTCGGAGGGAACAGTATATACGTCTATAACATCATATATCCTAACCTAAGGCAACCTAACATCTCGGATGTAACTTTTGACAACATTCCAGGCGAGTCGGTCCCTACGTCTCGCTGGTAACATTATATGCGTCTATAACGTTATATATCCTAACCTAAGGCAACCTAACAACTCGGATGTAATATTTGACACCATTCCTGGCGCGTCGGATCCTGCTTCTCGGTGGGAACATTATATGCGTCTATAACGTTGTATGTCCTAATCTAAGGCAACCTAACATCTCGGATGCAATATTTGACAACATTCCTGGCCTGTCGAACCTTACTTCTCGGAGGGAACAGTATATACGTCTATAACATCATATATCCTAACCTAAGGCAACCTAACATCTCGGATGTAACTTTTGACAACATTCCAGGCGAGTCGGTCCCTACGCCTCGCTGGTAACATTATATGCGTCTATAACGTTATATATCCTAACCTAAGGCAACCTAACAACTCGGATGTAATATTTGACACCATTCCTGGCGCGTCGGATCCTGCTTCTCGGTGGGAACATTATATGCGTCTATAACGTTGTATGTCCTAATCTAAGGCAACCTAACATCTCGGATGCAATATTTGACAACATTCCTGGCCTGTCGAACCCTACTTCTCGGAGGGAACAGTATATACGTCTATAACGTTATATATCCTAACCTAAGGCAACCTAACATCTCGGACGTAACATTTGATAATATTCCTGGCGTGTCGAACCGTACTTCTCGGTGGGAACAGTATATACGTGTATAACGGTATATATCCTAATCTAAGGCAAACTAACATCTCGGATGCAATATTTGACAACATTCCTGGCCAGTCGAACCCTGCTCCTTGGAGGGAACAGTATATACGTCTATAACGTCATATAACCTAACCTAAGGCAACCTAACATCTCGGATGTAACATTTGACAACATTCCAGGCGTGTCGAACCCTACTTCTCGGAGGGAACAGTATATACGTCTACAACGTCATATATCCTAACCTAAGGCAACCTAACACCTCGGATGTAATATTTGACAACATTCCAGGCGTGTCGGTCCCTACGTCTCGGTGGTAACATTATATGCGTCTATAACGTTATACATCCTAGCCTAAGGCAACCTAACATCTCGGATGTAATATTTGACAACATTCCTGTTGTGTGGGAGCGTAGTTTTCGGTGGGAATATTATATGCGTCTATAACGTTGTATGTCCTAATCTAAGGCAACCTAACATCTCGGATGCAATATTTGACAACATTCCTGGCCTGTCGTACCCTACTCCTCGGAGGGAACAGTATATACGTCTATAACGTCATATATCCTAACCTAAGGCAACCTAACATCTCGGACGTAACATTTGACAACATTCCAGGCGTGTCGGTCCCTACGTCTCGGTGGTAACATTATATGCGTCTATAACGTTATATATCCTAGCCTAAGGTAACCTAACATCTCGGATGTAATATTTGACAACATTCCTGTTGTGTGGGAGCGTAGTTTTCGGTGGGAATATTATATGCGTCTATAACGTTGTATGTCCTAATCTAAGGCAACCTAACATCTCGGATGCAATATTTCACAACATTCCTGGCCTGTCGTACCCTACTCCTCGGAGGGAACAGTATATACGTCTATAACGTCATATATCCTAGCCTAAGGCAACCTAACATCTCGGACGTAACATTTGACAACATTCCAGGCGTGTCGGTCCCTACGTCTCGGTGGTAACATTATATTCGTCTATAACGTTATATATCCTAACCTAAGGCAACCTAACAACTCGGATGTAATATTTGACACCATTCCTGGCGCGTCGGATCCTGCTTCTCGGTGGGAACATTATATGCGTCTATAACGTTGTATGTCCTAATCTAAGGCAACCTAACATCTCGGATGCAATATTTGACAACATTCCTGGCCTGTCGAACCTTACTTCTCGGAGGGAACAGTATATACGTCTATAACATCATATATCCTAACCTAAGGCAACCTAACATCTCGGATGTAACTTTTGACAACATTCCAGGCGAGTCGGTCCCTACGTCTCGCTGGTAACATTATATGCGTCTATAACGTTATATATCCTAACCTAAGGCAACCTAACAACTCGGATGTAATATTTGACACCATTCCTGGCGCGTCGGATCCTGCTTCTCGGTGGGAACATTATATGCGTCTATAACGTTGTATGTCCTAATCTAAGGCAACCTAACATCTCGGATGCAATATTTGACAACATTCCTGGCCTGTCGTACCCTACTCCTCGGAGGGAACAGTATATACGTCTATAACGTCATATATCCTAACCTAAGGCAACCTAACATCTCGGACGTAACATTTGACAACATTCCAGGCGTGTCGGTCCCTACGTCTCGGTGGTAACATTATATGCGTCTATAACGTTATATATCCTAACCTAAGGCAACCTAACAACTCGGATGTAATATTTGACAACATTCCTGGCGCGTCGGTTCCTGCTTCTCGGTGGGAACATTATATGCGTCTATAACGTTGTATGTCCTAATCTAAGGCAACCTAACATCTGGGATGCAATATTTGGCAACATTCCTGGCCTCTCGAACCCTACTTCACGGAGGGAACAGTATATTCGTCTATAACGTCATATATCCTAACCTAAGGCAACCTAACATCTCGGATGTAACATTTGACAACATTCCAGGCGTGTCTGTCCCTACGTCTCGGTGGTAACATTACATGCTTCTATAACGTTATATATCCTAATCTAAGGCAAGCTAACATCTCAGATGCAATATTTGACTACATTCCTGGCCTGTCGAACCATACAGCTCGGAGGGAACAGTATATATGTCTATAACGGTATATATCCTAATATAAGGCAACCTAACATCTCGGATGCAATATTTGACAACATTGCTGGCCTGTCGAACCCTACTTCTCGGAGGGAACAGTATATACGTCTATAACGTTATATATCCTAACCTAAGGCAACCTAACATCTCGGACGTAACATTTGATAATATTCCAGGCGAGTCGGTCCCTACGTCTCGCTGGTAACATTATATGCGTCTATAACGTTATATATCCTAACCTAAGGCAACCTAACAACTCGGATGTAATATTTGACACCATTCCTGGCGCGTCGGATCCTGCTTCTCGGTGGGAACATTATATGCGTCTATAACGTTGTATGTCCTAATCTAAGGCAACCTAACATCTCGGATGCAATATTTGACAACATTCCTGGCCTGTCGAACCTTACTTCTCGGAGGGAACAGTATATACGTCTATAACATCATATATCCTAACCTAAGGCAACCTAACATCTCGGATGTAACTTTTGACAACATTCCAGGCGAGTCGGTCCCTACGTCTCGCTGGTAACATTATATGCGTCTATAACGTTATATATCCTAACCTAAGGCAACCTAACAACTCGGATGTAATATTTGACACCATTCCTGGCGCGTCGGATCCTGCTTCTCGGTGGGAACATTATATGCGTCTATAACGTTGTATGTCCTAATCTAAGGCAACCTAACATCTCGGATGCAATATTTGACAACATTCCTGGCCTGTCGAACCTTACTTCTCGGAGGGAACAGTATATACGTCTATAACATCATATATCCTAACCTAAGGCAACCTAACATCTCGGATGTAACTTTTGACAACATTCCAGGCGAGTCGGTCCCTACGTCTCGCTGGTAACATTATATGCGTCTATAACGTTATATATCCTAACCTAAGGCAACCTAACAACTCGGATGTAATATTTGACACCATTCCTGGCGCGTCGGATCCTGCTTCTCGGTGGGAACATTATATGCGTCTATAACGTTGTATGTCCTAATCTAAGGCAACCTAACATCTCGGATGCAATATTTGACAACATTCCTGGCCTGTCGAACCCTACTTCTCGGAGGGAACAGTATATACGTTTATAACGTCATATAGCCTAACCTAAGGCAACCTAACATCTCGGATGTAACATTTGACAACATTCCAGGCGTGTCGGTCCCTACGTCTCGGTGGTAACATTATATGCGTCTATAACGTTATATATCCTAATCTAAGGCAAACTAACATCTCGGATGCAATATTTGACAACATTCCTGGCCTGTCGAACCCTGCTCCTTGGAGGGAACAGTATATACGTCTATAACGTCATATAGCCTAACCTAAGCAACCTAACATCTCGGATGTAACATTTGACAACATTCCAGGCGTGTCGGTCCCTACGTCTCGGTGGTAACGTTACATGCGTCTATTACGTTATATGTTCTAACCTACCGCCACCTAACACCTCGGATGTAATATTTGACAACATTCCTGGCGTGTCGAACCGTACTTCTCGGTGGGAACAGTATATACGTGTATAACGGTATATATCCTAATCTAAGGCAAACTAACATCTCGGATGCAATATTTGACAAAATTCCTGGCCTGTCGAACCCTACTTCTCGGAGGGAACAGTATATACGTCTATAACGTCATATAGCCTAACCTAAGGCAACCTAACATCTCGGATGTAACATTTGACAACATTCCAGGCGTGTCGAACCCTACTTCTCGGAGGGAAGAGTATATACGTCTATAACGTTATATATCCTAACCTAAGGCAACCTAACATCTCGGACGTAACATTTGATAATATTCCTGGCGTGTCGAACCGTACTTCTCGGTGGGAACAGTATATACGTGTATAACGGTATATATCCTAATCTAAGGCAAACTAACATCTCGGATGCAATATTTGACAACATTCCTGGCCTGTCGAACCCTGCTCCTTGGAGGGAACAGTATATACGTCTATAACGTCATATAGCCTAACCTAAGGCAACCTAACATCTCGGATGTAACATTTGACAACATTCCAGGCGTGTCGATCCCTACTTCTCGGAGGGAACAGTATATACGTCTACAACGTCATATATCCTAACCTAAGGCAACCTAACACCTCGGATGTAATATTTGACAACATTCCAGGCGTGTCGGTCCCTACGTCTCGGTGGTAACATTATATGCGTCTATAACGTTATATATCCTAGCCTAAGGTAACCTAACATCTCGGATGTAATATTTGACAACATTCCTGTTGTGTGGGAGCGTAGTTTTCGGTGGGAATATTATATGCGTCTATAACGTTGTATGTCCTAATCTAAGGCAACCTAACATCTCGGATGCAATATTTGACAACATTCCTGGCCTGTCGTACCCTACTCCTCGGAGGGAACAGTATATACGTCTATAACGTCATATATCCTAACCTAAGGCAACCTAACATCTCGGACGTAACATTTGACAACATTCCAGGCGTGTCGGTCCCTACGTCTCGGTGGTAACATTATATGCGTCTATAACGTTATATATCCTAACCTAAGGCAACCTAACAACTCGGATGTAATATTTGACAACATTCCTGGCGCGTCGGTTCCTGCTTCTCGGTGGGAACATTATATGCGTCTATAACGTTGTATGTCCTAATCTAAGGCAACCTAACATCTGGGATGCAATATTTGGCAACATTCCTGGCCTCTCGAACCCTACTTCACGGAGGGAACAGTATATTCGTCTATAACGTCATATATCCTAACCTAAGGCAACCTAACATCTCGGATGTAACATTTGACAACATTCCAGGCGTGTCTGTCCCTACGTCTCGGTGGTAACATTACATGCTTCTATAACGTTATATATCCTAACCTAAGGCAACCTAACATCTCGGATGTAACATTTGACAACATTCCAGGCGTGTCGGTCTCTACGTGTCGGTGGTAAC
The DNA here is from genome assembly GCA_963969225.1 of Xylocopa violacea. NCBI lineage: Eukaryota > Metazoa > Arthropoda > Insecta > Hymenoptera > Apidae > Xylocopa > Xylocopa violacea. The sequence continues at coordinate 1,955,115 of CAXAJV010000006.1, read as the reverse complement.
GTTACATGCGTCTATAACGTTATATATCCTAACCTAAGGCAACCTAACATCTCGGATGCAACATTTGACAACATTCCTGGCCTGTCGAACCCTACTACACGGAGGGAACAGTATGTACGTCTATAACGTCATATATCCTAACCTAAGGCAACCTAACATCTCGGATGTAACATTTGACAACATTCCAGGCGTGTCGGTCCCTACGTCTCGGTGGTAACATTACATGCTTCTATAACGTTATATATCCTAACCTAAGGCAACCTAACATCTCGGATGTAACATTTGACAACAGTCCAGGCGTGTCGGTCCCTACGTCTCGGTGGTAACATTACATGCGTCTGTAACGGTATATATCCTAATCTAAGGCAACCTAACATCTCGGATGCAATATTTGACTACATTCCTGGCCTGTCGAACCATACAGCTCGGAGGGAACAGTATATATGTCTATAACGGTATATATCCTAATATAAGGCAACCTAACATCTCGGATGCAATATTTGACAACATTGCTGGCCTGTCGAACCCTACTTCTCGGAGGGAACAGTATATACGTCTATAACGTTATATATCCTAACCTAAGGCAACCTAACATCTCGGACGTAACATTTGATAATATTCCAGGCGAGTCGGTCCCTACGTCTCGCTGGTAACATTATATGCGTCTATAACGTTATATATCCTAACCTAAGGCAACCTAACAACTCGGATGTAATATTTGACACCATTCCTAGCGCGTCGGATCCTGCTTCTCGGTGGGAACATTATATGCGTCTATAACGTTGTATGTCCTAATCTAAGGCAACCTAACATCTCGGATGCAATATTTGACAACATTCCTGGCCTGTCGAACCTTACTTCTCGGAGGGAACAGTATATACGTCTATAACATCATATATCCTAACCTAAGGCAACCTAACATCTCGGATGTAACTTTTGACAACATTCCAGGCGAGTCGGTCCCTACGTCTCGCTGGTAACATTATATGCGTCTATAACGTTATATATCCTAACCTAAGGCAACCTAACAACTCGGATGTAATATTTGACACCATTCCTGGCGCGTCGGATCCTGCTTCTCGGTGGGAACATTATATGCGTCTATAACGTTGTATGTCCTCATCTAAGGCAACCTAACATCTCGGATGCAATATTTGACAACATTCCTGGCCTGTCGAACCTTACTTCTCGGAGGGAACAGTATATACGTCTATAACATCATATATCCTAACCTAAGGCAACCTAACATCTCGGATGTAACTTTTGACAACATTCCAGGCGTGTCGGTCCCTACGTCTCGGTGGTAACGTTACATGCGTCTATTACGTTATATGTTCTAACCTACGGCCACCTAACACCTCGGATGTAATATTTGACAACATTCCTGGCGTGTCGAACCGTACTTCTCGGTGGGAACAGTATATACGTGTATAACGGTATATATCCTAATCTAAGGCAAACTAACATCTCGGATGCAATATTTGACAAAATTCCTGGCCTGTCGAACCCTACTTCTCGGAGGGAACAGTATATACGTCTATAACGTCATATAGCCTAACCTAAGGCAACCTAACATCTCGGATGTAACATTTGACAACATTCCAGGCGTGTCGAACCCTACTTCTCGGAGGGAAGAGTATATACGTCTATAACGTTATATATCCTAACCTAAGGCAACCTAACATCTCGGACGTAACATTTGATAATATTCCTGGCGTGTCGAACCGTACTTCTCGGTGGGAACAGTATATACGTGTATAACGGTATATATCCTAATCTAAGGCAAACTAACATCTCGGATGCAATATTTGACAACATTCCTGGCCTGTCGAACCCTGCTCCTTGGAGGGAACAGTATATACGTCTATAACGTCATATAGCCTAACCTAAGGCAACCTAACATCTCGGATGTAACATTTGACAACATTCCAGGCGTGTCGATCCCTACTTCTCGGAGGGAACAGTATATACGTCTACAACGTCATATATCCTAACCTAAGGCAACCTAACACCTCGGATGTAATATTTGACAACATTCCAGGCGTGTCGGTCCCTACGTCTCGGTGGTAACATTATATGCGTCTATAACGTTATATATCCTAGCCTAAGGTAACCTAACATCTCGGATGTAATATTTGACAACATTCCTGTTGTGTGGGAGCGTAGTTTTCGGTGGGAATATTATATGCGTCTATAACGTTGTATGTCCTAATCTAAGGCAACCTAACATCTCGGATGCAATATTTGACAACATTCCTGGCCTGTCGTACCCTACTCCTCGGAGGGAACAGTATATACGTCTATAACGTCATATATCCTAACCTAAGGCAACCTAACATCTCGGACGTAACATTTGACAACATTCCAGGCGTGTCGGTCCCTACGTCTCGGTGGTAACATTATATGCGTCTATAACGTTATATATCCTAACCTAAGGCAACCTAACAACTCGGATGTAATATTTGACAACATTCCTGGCGCGTCGGTTCCTGCTTCTCGGTGGGAACATTATATGCGTCTATAACGTTGTATGTCCTAATCTAAGGCAACCTAACATCTGGGATGCAATATTTGGCAACATTCCTGGCCTCTCGAACCCTACTTCACGGAGGGAACAGTATATTCGTCTATAACGTCATATATCCTAACCTAAGGCAACCTAACATCTCGGATGTAACATTTGACAACATTCCAGGCGTGTCTGTCCCTACGTCTCGGTGGTAACATTACATGCTTCTATAACGTTATATATCCTAATCTAAGGCAACCTAACATCTCAGATGCAATATTTGACTACATTCCTGGCCTGTCGAACCATACAGCTCGGAGGGAACAGTATATATGTCTATAACGGTATATATCCTAATATAAGGCAACCTAACATCTCGGATGCAATATTTGACAACATTGCTGGCCTGTCGAACCCTACTTCTCGGAGGGAACAGTATATACGTCTATAACGTTATATATCCTAACCTAAGGCAACCTAACATCTCGGACGTAACATTTGATAATATTCCAGGCGAGTCGGTCCCTACGTCTCGCTGGTAACATTATATGCGTCTATAACGTTATATATCCTAACCTAAGGCAACCTAACAACTCGGATGTAATATTTGACACCATTCCTGGCGCGTCGGATCCTGCTTCTCGGTGGGAACATTATATGCGTCTATAACGTTGTATGTCCTAATCTAAGGCAACCTAACATCTCGGATGCAATATTTGACAACATTCCTGGCCTGTCGAACCTTACTTCTCGGAGGGAACAGTATATACGTCTATAACATCATATATCCTAACCTAAGGCAACCTAACATCTCGGATGTATCTTTTGACAACATTCCAGGCGAGTCGGTCCCTACGTCTCGCTGGTAACATTATATGCGTCTATAACGTTATATATCCTAACCTAAGGCAACCTAACAAGTCGGATGTAATATTTGACACCATTCCTGGCGCGTCGGATCCTGCTTCTCGGTGGGAACATTATATGCGTCTATAACGTTGTATGTCCTAATCTAAGGCAACCTAACATCTCGGATGCAATATTTGACAACATTCCTGGCCTGTCGAACCTTACTTGTCGGAGGGAACAGTATATACGTCTATAACATCATATATCCTAACCTAAGGCAACCTAACATCTCGGATGTAACTTTTGACAACATTCCAGGCGAGTCGGTCCCTACGTCTCGCTGGTAACATTATATGCGTCTATAACGTTATATATCCTAACCTAAGACAACCTAACAACTCGGATGTAATATTTGACACCATTCCTGGCGCGTCGGATCCTGCTTCTCGGTGGAAACATTATATGCGTCTATAACGTTGTATGTCCTAATCTAAGGCAACCTAACATCTCGGATGCAATATTTGACAACATTCCTGGCCTGTCGAACCCTACTTCTCGGAGGGAACAGTATATACGTTTATAACGTCATATAGCCTAACCTAAGGCAACCTAACATCTCGGATGTAACATTTGACAACATTCCAGGCGTGTCGGTCCCTACGTCTCGGTGGTAACATTATATGCGTCTATAACGTTATATATCCTAATCTAAGGCAAACTAACATCTCGGATGCAATATTTGACAACATTCCTGGCCTGTCGAACCCTGCTCCTTGGAGGGAACAGTATATACGTCTATAACGTCATATAGCCTAACCTAAGCAACCTAACATCTCGGATGTAACATTTGACAACATTCCAGGCGTGTCGGTCCCTACGTCTCGGTGGTAACGTTACATGCGTCTATTACGTTATATGTTCTAACCTACGGCCACCTAACACCTCGGATGTAATATTTGACAACATTCCTGGCGTGTCGAACCGTACTTCTCGGAGGGAACAGTATATACGTCTATAACGTCATATAGCCTAACCTAAGGCAACCTAACATCTCGGATGTAACATTTGACAACATTCCAGGCGTGTCGAACCCTACTTCTCGGAGGGAAGAGTATATACGTCTATAACGTTATATATCCTAACCTAAGGCAACCTAACATCTCGGACGTAACATTTGATAATATTCCTGGCGTGTCGAACCGTACTTCTCGGTGGGAACAGTATATACGTGTATAACGGTATATATCCTAATCTAAGGCAAACTAACATCTCGGATGCAATATTTGACAACATTCCTGGCCTGTCGAACCCTGCTCCTTGGAGGGAACAGTATATACGTCTATAACGTCATATAGCCTAACCTAAGGCATCCTAACATCTCGGATGTAACATTTGACAACATTCCAGGCGTGTCGATCCCTACTTCTCGGAGGGAACAGTATATACGTCTACAACGTCATATATCCTAACCTAAGGCAACCTAACACCTCGGATGTAATATTTGACAACATTCCAGGCGTGTCGGTCCCTACGTCTCGGTGGTAACATTATATGCGTCTATAACGTTATATATCCTAGCCTAAGGTAACCTAACATCTCGGATGTAATATTTGACAACATTCCTGTTGTGTGGGAGCGTAGTTTTCGGTGGGAATATTATATGCGTCTATAACGTTGTATGTCCTAATCTAAGGCAACCTAACATCTCGGATGCAATATTTGACAACATTCCTGGCCTGTCGTACCCTACTCCTCGGAGGGAACAGTATATACGTCTATAACGTCATATATCCTAACCTAAGGCAACCTAACATCTCGGACGTAACATTTGACAACATTCCAGGCGTGTCGGTCCCTACGTCTCGGTGGTAACATTATATGCGTCTATAACGTTATATATCCTAACCTAAGGCAACCTAACAACTCGGATGTAATATTTGACAACATTCCTGGCGCGTCGGTTCCTGCTTCTCGGTGGGAACATTATATGCGTCTATAACGTTGTATGTCCTAATCTAAGGCAACCTAACATCTGGGATGCAATATTTGGCAACATTCCTGGCCTCTCGAACCCTACTTCACGGAGGGAACAGTATATTCGTCTATAACGTCATATATCCTAACCTAAGGCAACCTAACATCTCGGATGTAACATTTGACAACATTCCAGGCGTGTCTGTCCCTACGTCTCGGTGGTAACATTACATGCTTCTATAACGTTATATATCCTAATCTAAGGCAACCTAACATCTCAGATGCAATATTTGACTACATTCCTGGCCTGTCGAACCATACAGCTCGGAGGGAACAGTATATATGTCTATAACGGTATATATCCTAATATAAGGCAACCTAACATCTCGGATGCAATATTTGACAACATTGCTGGCCTGTCGAACCCTACTTCTCGGAGGGAACAGTATATACGTCTATAACGTTATATATCCTAACCTAAGGCAACCTAACATCTCGGACGTAACATTTGATAATATTCCAGGCGAGTCGGTCCCTACGTCTCGCTGGTAACATTATATGCGTCTATAACGTTATATATCCTAACCTAAGGCAACCTAACAACTCGGATGTAATATTTGACACCATTCCTGGCGCGTCGGATCCTGCTTCTCGGTGGGAACATTATATGCGTCTATAACGTTGTATGTCCTAATCTAAGGCAACCTAACATCTCGGATGCAATATTTGACAACATTCCTGGCCTGTCGAACCTTACTTCTCGGAGGGAACAGTATATACGTCTATAACATCATATATCCTAACCTAAGGCAACCTAACATCTCGGATGTATCTTTTGACAACATTCCAGGCGAGTCGGTCCCTACGTCTCGCTGGTAACATTATATGCGTCTATAACGTTATATATCCTAACCTAAGGCAACCTAACAAGTCGGATGTAATATTTGACACCATTCCTGGCGCGTCGGATCCTGCTTCTCGGTGGGAACATTATATGCGTCTATAACGTTGTATGTCCTAATCTAAGGCAACCTAACATCTCGGATGCAATATTTGACAACATTCCTGGCCTGTCGAACCTTACTTGTCGGAGGGAACAGTATATACGTCTATAACATCATATATCCTAACCTAAGGCAACCTAACATCTCGGATGTAACTTTTGACAACATTCCAGGCGAGTCGGTCCCTACGTCTCGCTGGTAACATTATATGCGTCTATAACGTTATATATCCTAACCTAAGACAACCTAACAACTCGGATGTAATATTTGACACCATTCCTGGCGCGTCGGATCCTGCTTCTCGGTGGAAACATTATATGCGTCTATAACGTTGTATGTCCTAATCTAAGGCAACCTAACATCTCGGATGCAATATTTGACAACATTCCTGGCCTGTCGAACCCTACTTCTCGGAGGGAACAGTATATACGTTTATAACGTCATATAGCCTAACCTAAGGCAACCTAACATCTCGGATGTAACATTTGACAACATTCCAGGCGTGTCGGTCCCTACGTCTCGGTGGTAACATTATATGCGTCTATAACGTTATATATCCTAATCTAAGGCAAACTAACATCTCGGATGCAATATTTGACAACATTCCTGGCCTGTCGAACCCTGCTCCTTGGAGGGAACAGTATATACGTCTATAACGTCATATAGCCTAACCTAAGCAACCTAACATCTCGGATGTAACATTTGACAACATTCCAGGCGTGTCGGTCCCTACGTCTCGGTGGTAACGTTACATGCGTCTATTACGTTATATGTTCTAACCTACGGCCACCTAACACCTCGGATGTAATATTTGACAACATTCCTGGCGTGTCGAACCGTACTTCTCGGAGGGAACAGTATATACGTCTATAACGTCATATAGCCTAACCTAAGGCAACCTAACATCTCGGATGTAACATTTGACAACATTCCAGGCGTGTCGAACCCTACTTCTCGGAGGGAAGAGTATATACGTCTATAACGTTATATATCCTAACCTAAGGCAACCTAACATCTCGGACGTAACATTTGATAATATTCCTGGCGTGTCGAACCGTACTTCTCGGTGGGAACAGTATATACGTGTATAACGGTATATATCCTAATCTAAGGCAAACTAACATCTCGGATGCAATATTTGACAACATTCCTGGCCTGTCGAACCCTGCTCCTTGGAGGGAACAGTATATACGTCTATAACGTCATATAGCCTAACCTAAGGCATCCTAACATCTCGGATGTAACATTTGACAACATTCCAGGCGTGTCGATCCCTACTTCTCGGAGGGAACAGTATATACGTCTACAACGTCATATATCCTAACCTAAGGCAACCTAACACCTCGGATGTAATATTTGACAACATTCCAGGCGTGTCGGTCCCTACGTCTCGGTGGTAACATTATATGCGTCTATAACGTTATATATCCTAGCCTAAGGTAACCTAACATCTCGGATGTAATATTTGACAACATTCCTGTTGTGTGGGAGCGTAGTTTTCGGTGGGAATATTATATGCGTCTATAACGTTGTATGTCCTAATCTAAGGCAACCTAACATCTCGGATGCAATATTTGACAACATTCCTGGCCTGTCGTACCCTACTCCTCGGAGGGAACAGTATATACGTCTATAACGTCATATATCCTAACCTAAGGCAACCTAACATCTCGGACGTAACATTTGACAACATTCCAGGCGTGTCGGTCCCTACGTCTCGGTGGTAACATTATATGCGTCTATAACGTTATATATCCTAACCTAAGGCAACCTAACAACTCGGATGTAATATTTGACAACATTCCTGGCGCGTCGGTTCCTGCTTCTCGGTGGGAACATTATATGCGTCTATAACGTTGTATGTCCTAATCTAAGGCAACCTAACATCTGGGATGCAATATTTGGCAACATTCCTGGCCTCTCGAACCCTACTTCACGGAGGGAACAGTATATTCGTCTATAACGTCATATATCCTAACCTAAGGCAACCTAACATCTCGGATGTAACATTTGACAACATTCCAGGCGTGTCTGTCCCTACGTCTCGGTGGTAACATTACATGCTTCTATAACGTTATATATCCTAACCTAAGGCAACCTAACATCTCGGATGTAACATTTGACAACATTCCAGGCGTGTCGGTCTCTACGTGTCGGTGGTAACATTACATGCTTCTATAACGTTATATATCCTAACCTAAGGCAACCTAACATCTCGGATGTAACATTTGACAACAGTCCAGGCGTGTCGGTCCCTACGTCTCGGTGGTAACATTACATGCGTCTGTAACGGTATATATCCTAATCTAAGGCAACCTAACATCTCGGATGCAATATTTGACTACATTCCTGGCCTGTCGAACCATACAGCTCGGAGGGAACAGTATATATGTCTATAACGGTATATATCCTAATATAAGGCAACCTAACATCTCGGATGCAATATTTGACAACATTGCTGGCCTGTCGAACCCTACTTCTCGGAGGGAACTGTATATACGTCTATAACGTTATATATCCTAACCTAAGGCAACCTAACATCTCGGACGTAACATTTGATAATATTCCAGGCGAGTCGGTCCCTACGTCTCGCTGGTAACATTATATGCGTCTATAACGTTATATATCCTAACCTAAGGCAACCTAACAACTCGGATGTAATATTTGACACCATTCCTAGCGCGTCGGATCCTGCTTCTCGGTGGGAACATTATATGCGTCTATAACGTTGTATGTCCTAATCTAAGGCAACCTAACAACTCGGATGCAATATTTGACAACATTCCTGGCCTGTCGAACCTTACTTCTCGGAGGGAACAGTATATACGTCTATAACATCATATATCCTAACCTAAGGCAACCTAACATCTCGGATGTAACTTTTGACAACATTCCAGGCGAGTCGGTCCCTACGTCTCGCTGGTAACATTATATGCGTCTATAACGTTATATATCCTAACCTAAGGCAACCTAACAACTCGGATGTAATATTTGACACCATTCCTGGCGCGTCGGATCCCGCTTCTCGGTGGGAACATTATATGCGTCTATAACGTTGTATGTCCTAATCTAAGGCAACCTAACATCTCGGATGCAATATTTGACAACATTCCTGGCCTGTCGAACCCTACTTCTCGGAGGGAACAGTATATACGTCTATAACATTATATATCCTAACCTAAGGCAACCTAACATCTCGGACGTAACATTTGATAATATTCCTGGCGTGTCGAACCGTACTTCTCGGTGGGAACAGTATATACGTGTATAACGGTATATATCCTAATCTAAGGCAAACTAACATCTCGGATGCAATATTTGACAACATTCCGGGCCTGTCGAACCCTGCTCCTTTGAGGGAACAGTATATACGTCTATAACGTCATATAGCCTAACCTAAGGCAACCTAACATCTCGGATGTAACATTTGACAACATTCCAGGCGTGTCGAACCCTACTTCTCGGAGGGAACAGTATGTACGTCTACAACGTCATATATCCTAACCTAAGGCAACCTAACACCTCGGATGTAATATTTGACAACATTTCAGGCGTGTCGGTCCCTACGTCTCGGTGGTAACATTATATGCGTCTATAACTTTATACATCCTAGCCTAAGGCAACCTAACATCTCGGATGTAATATTTGACAACATTCCTGTTGTGTGGGAGCGTAGTTTTCGGTGGGAATATTATATGCGTCTATAACGTTGTATGTCCTAATCTAAGGCAACCTAACATCTCGGATGCAATATTTGACAACATTCCTGGCCTGTCGTACCCTACTCCTCGGAGGGAACAGTATATACGTCTATAACGTCATATATCCTAACCTAAGGCAACCTAACATCTCGGACGTAACATTTGACAACATTCCAGGCGTGTCGGTCCCTACGTCTCGGTGGTAACATTATATGCGTCTATAACGTTATATATCCTAACCTAAGGCAACCTAACAACTCGGATGTAATATTTGACAACATTCCAGGCCTGTCGGTCCCTACGTCTCGGTGGTAACATTATATGCGTCTATAACGTTATATATCCTAACCTAAGGCAACCTAACAACTCGGATGTAATATTTGACAACATTCCTGGCGCGTCGGTTCCTGCTTCTCGGTGGGAACAGTATATACGTCTATAACGTTATATATCCTAACCTAAGGCAACCTAACATCTCGGATGTAACATTTGACAACAGTCCAGGCGTGTCGGTGCCTACGTCTCGGTGGTAACATTACATGCGTCTGTAACGGTATATATCCTAATCTAAGGCAACCTAACATCTCGGATGCAATATTTGACTACATTCCTGGCCTGTCGAAACATACAGCACGGAGGGAACAGTATATATGTCTATAACGGTATATATCCTAATATAAGGCAACCTAACATCTCGGATGCAATATTTGACAACATTGCTGGCCTGTCGAACCCTACTTCTCGGAGGGAACAGTATATACGTCTATAACGTTATATATCCTAACCTAAGGCAACCTAACATCTCGGACGTAACATTTGATAATATTCCAGGCGAGTCGGTACCTACGTCTCGCTGGTAACATTATATGCGTCTATAACGTTATATATCCTAACCTAAGGCAACCTAACAACTCGGATGTAATATTTGAGACCATTTCTGGCGCGTCGGATCCTGCTTCTCGGTGGGAACATTATATGCGTCTATAACGTTGTATGTCCTAATCTAAGGCAACCTAACATCTCGGATGCAATATTTGACAACATTCCTGGCCTGTCGAACCTTACTTCTCGGAGGGAACAGTATATACGTCTATAACATCATATATCCTAACCTAAGGCAACCTAACATCTCGGATGTAACATTTGACAACATTCCAGGCGTGTCGGTCCCTACGTCTCGGTGATAACGTTACATGCGTCTATTACGTTACATATTCTAACCCACGGCCACCTAACACCTGGGATGTAATATTTGACAACATTCCTGGCGTGTCGAACCGTACTTCTCGGTGGGAACAGTATATACGTGTATAACGGTATATATCCTAATCTAAGGCAAACTAACATCTCGGATGCAATATTTGACAACATTCCTGGCCTGTCGAACCCTGCTCCTTGGAGGGAACAGTATATACGTCTATAACGTCATATATCCTAACCTAAGGCAACCTAACATCTCGGATGTAACATTTGACAACATTCCAGGCGTGTCGGTCCCTACGTCTCGGTGGTAACGTTACATGCGTCTATTACGTTATATATTCTAACCTACGGCCACCTAACACCTCGGATGTAATATTTGACAGCATTCCTGGCGTGTCGAACCGTACTTCTCGGTGGGAACAGTATATACGTGTATAACGGTATATATCCTAATCTAAGGCAAACTAACATCTCGGATGCAATATTTGACAACATTCCTGGCCTGTCGAACCCTGCTCCTTGGAGGGAACAGTATATACGTTTATAACGTCATATAGCCTAACCTAAGGCAACCTAACATCTCGTATGTAACATTTGACAACATTCCAGGCGTGTCGGTCCCTACGTCTCGGTGGTAACATTATATGCGTCTATAACGTTATATATCCTAATCTAAGGCAAACTAACATCTCGAATGCAATATTTGACAACATTCCTGGCCTGTCGAACCCTGCTCCTTGGAGGGAACAGTATATACGTCTATAACGTCATATAGCCTAACCTAAGGCAACCTAACATCTCGGATGTAACATTTGACAACATTCCAGGCGTGTCGGTCCCTACGTCTCGGTGGTAACGTTACATGCGTCTATTACGTTATATATTCTAACCTACGGCCACCTAACACCTCGGATGTAATATTTGACAACATTCCTGGCGCGTCGGATCCTGCTTCTCGGTGGGAACATTATATGCGTCTATAACGTTGTATGTCCTAATCTAAGGCAACCTAACATCTCGGATGCAATATTTGACAACATTCCTGGCCTCTCGAACCCTACTTCACGGAGGGAACAGTATATTCGTCTATAACGGCATATATCCTAACCTAAGGCAACCTAACATCTCGGATGTAACATTTGACAACATTCCAGGCGTGTCGGTCCCTACGTCTCGGTGGTAACATTACATGCTTCTATAACGTTATATATCCTAACCTAAGGCAACCTAACATCTCGGATGTAACATTTGACAACATTCCAGGCGTGTCGGTCTCTACGTCTCGGTGGTAACGTTACATGCGTCTATAACGTTATATATCCTAACCTAAGGCAACCTAACATCTCGGATGCAACATTTGACAACATTCCTGGCCTGTCGAACCCTACTACACGGAGGGAACAGTATATACGTCTATAACGTCATATATCCTAACCTAAGGCAACCTAACATCTCGGATGTAACATTTGACAACATTCCAGGCGTGTCGGTCCCTACGTCTCGGTGGTAACATTACATGCTTCTATAACGTTATATATCCTAACCTAAGGCAACCTAACATCTCGGATGTAACATTTGACAACAGTCCAGGCGTGTCGGTCCCTACGTCTCGGTGGTAACATTACATGCGTCTGTAACGGTATATATCCTAATCTAAGGCAACCTAACATCTCGGATGCAATATTTGACTACATTCCTGGCCTGTCGAACCATACAGCTCGGAGGGAACAGTATATATGTCTATAACGGTATATATCCTAATATAAGGCAACCTAAAATCTCGGATGCAATATTTGACAACATTGCTGGCCTGTCGAACCCTACTTCTCGGAGGGAACAGTATATACGTCTATAACGTTATATATCCTAACCTAAGGCAACCTAACATCTCGGACGTAACATTTGATAATATTCCAGGCGAGTCGGTCCCTACGTCTCGCTGGTAACATTATATGCGTCTATAACGTTATATATCCTAACCTAAGGCAACCTAACAACTCGGATGTAATATTTGACACCATTCCTAGCGCGTCGGATCCTGCTTCTCGGTGGGAACATTATATGCGTCTATAACGTTGTATGTCCTAATCTAAGGCAACCTAACAACTCGGATGCAATATTTGACAACATTCCTGGCCTGTCGAACCTTACTTCTCGGAGGGAACAGTATATACGTCTATAACATCATATATCCTAACCTAAGGCAACCTAACATCTCGGATGTAACTTTTGACAACATTCCAGGCGAGTCGGTCCCTACGTCTCGCTGGTAACATTATATGCGTCTATAACGTTATATATCCTAACCTAAGGCAACCTAACAACTCGGATGTAATATTTGACACCATTCCTGGCGCGTCGGATCCCGCTTCTCGGTGGGAACATTATATGCGTCTATAACGTTGTATGTCCTAATCTAAGGCAACCTAACATCTCGGATGCAATATTTGACAACATTCCTGGCCTGTCGAACCCTACTTCTCGGAGGGAACAGTATATACGTCTATAACATTATATATCCTAACCTAAGGCAACCTAACATCTCGGACGTAACATTTGATAATATTCCTGGCGTGTCGAACCGTACTTCTCGGTGGGAACAGTATATACGTGTATAACGGTATATATCCTAATCTAAGGCAAACTAACATCTCGGATGCAATATTTGACAACATTCCGGGCCTGTCGAACCCTGCTCCTTTGAGGGAACAGTATATACGTCTATAACGTCATATAGCCTAACCTAAGGCAACCTAACATCTCGGATGTAACATTTGACAACATTCCAGGCGTGTCGAACCCTACTTCTCGGAGGGAACAGTATGTACGTCTACAACGTCATATATCCTAACCTAAGGCAACCTAACACCTCGGATGTAATATTTGACAACATTTCAGGCGTGTCGGTCCCTACGTCTCGGTGGTAACATTATATGCGTCTATAACTTTATACATCCTAGCCTAAGGCAACCTAACATCTCGGATGTAATATTTGACAACATTCCTGTTGTGTGGGAGCGTAGTTTTCGGTGGGAATATTATATGCGTCTATAACGTTGTATGTCCTAATCTAAGGCAACCTAACATCTCGGATGCAATATTTGACAACATTCCTGGCCTGTCGTACCCTACTCCTCGGAGGGAACAGTATATACGTCTATAACGTCATATATCCTAACCTAAGGCAACCTAACATCTCGGACGTAACATTTGACAACATTCCAGGCGTGTCGGTCCCTACGTCTCGGTGGTAACATTATATGCGTCTATAACGTTATATATCCTAACCTAAGGCAACCTAACAACTCGGATGTAATATTTGACAACATTCCAGGCCTGTCGGTCCCTACGTCTCGGTGGTAACATTATATGCGTCTATAACGTTATATATCCTAACCTAAGGCAACCTAACAACTCGGATGTAATATTTGACAACATTCCTGGCGCGTCGGTTCCTGCTTCTCGGTGGGAACAGTATATACGTCTATAACGTTATATATCCTAACCTAAGGCAACCTAACATCTCGGATGTAACATTTGACAACAGTCCAGGCGTGTCGGTGCCTACGTCTCGGTGGTAACATTACATGCGTCTGTAACGGTATATATCCTAATCTAAGGCAACCTAACATCTCGGATGCAATATTTGACTACATTCCTGGCCTGTCGAAACATACAGCACGGAGGGAACAGTATATATGTCTATAACGGTATATATCCTAATATAAGGCAACCTAACATCTCGGATGCAATATTTGACAACATTGCTGGCCTGTCGAACCCTACTTCTCGGAGGGAACAGTATATACGTCTATAACGTTATATATCCTAACCTAAGGCAACCTAACATCTCGGACGTAACATTTGATAATATTCCAGGCGAGTCGGTACCTACGTCTCGCTGGTAACATTATATGCGTCTATAACGTTATATATCCTAACCTAAGGCAACCTAACAACTCGGATGTAATATTTGAGACCATTTCTGGCGCGTCGGATCCTGCTTCTCGGTGGGAACATTATATGCGTCTATAACGTTGTATGTCCTAATCTAAGGCAACCTAACATCTCGGATGCAATATTTGACAACATTCCTGGCCTGTCGAACCTTACTTCTCGGAGGGAACAGTATATACGTCTATAACATCATATATCCTAACCTAAGGCAACCTAACATCTCGGATGTAACATTTGACAACATTCCAGGCGTGTCGGTCCCTACGTCTCGGTGATAACGTTACATGCGTCTATTACGTTACATATTCTAACCCACGGCCACCTAACACCTGGGATGTAATATTTGACAACATTCCTGGCGTGTCGAACCGTACTTCTCGGTGGGAACAGTATATACGTGTATAACGGTATATATCCTAATCTAAGGCAAACTAACATCTCGGATGCAATATTTGACAACATTCCTGGCCTGTCGAACCCTGCTCCTTGGAGGGAACAGTATATACGTCTATAACGTCATATATCCTAACCTAAGGCAACCTAACATCTCGGATGTAACATTTGACAACATTCCAGGCGTGTCGGTCCCTACGTCTCGGTGGTAACGTTACATGCGTCTATTACGTTATATATTCTAACCTACGGCCACCTAACACCTCGGATGTAATATTTGACAGCATTCCTGGCGTGTCGAACCGTACTTCTCGGTGGGAACAGTATATACGTGTATAACGGTATATATCCTAATCTAAGGCAAACTAACATCTCGGATGCAATATTTGACAACATTCCTGGCCTGTCGAACCCTGCTCCTTGGAGGGAACAGTATATACGTTTATAACGTCATATAGCCTAACCTAAGGCAACCTAACATCTCGTATGTAACATTTGACAACATTCCAGGCGTGTCGGTCCCTACGTCTCGGTGGTAACATTATATGCGTCTATAACGTTATATATCCTAATCTAAGGCAAACTAACATCTCGAATGCAATATTTGACAACATTCCTGGCCTGTCGAACCCTGCTCCTTGGAGGGAACAGTATATACGTCTATAACGTCATATAGCCTAACCTAAGGCAACCTAACATCTCGGATGTAACATTTGACAACATTCCAGGCGTGTCGGTCCCTACGTCTCGGTGGTAACGTTACATGCGTCTATTACGTTATATATTCTAACCTACGGCCACCTAACACCTCGGATGTAATATTTGACAACATTCCTGGCGCGTCGGATCCTGCTTCTCGGTGGGAACATTATATGCGTCTATAACGTTGTATGTCCTAATCTAAGGCAACCTAACATCTCGGATGCAATATTTGACAACATTCCTGGCCTCTCGAACCCTACTTCACGGAGGGAACAGTATATTCGTCTATAACGGCATATATCCTAACCTAAGGCAACCTAACATCTCGGATGTAACATTTGACAACATTCCAGGCGTGTCGGTCCCTACGTCTCGGTGGTAACATTACATGCTTCTATAACGTTATATATCCTAACCTAAGGCAACCTAACATCTCGGATGTAACATTTGACAACATTCCAGGCGTGTCGGTCTCTACGTCTCGGTGGTAACGTTACATGCGTCTATAACGTTATATATCCTAACCTAAGGCAACCTAACATCTCGGATGCAACATTTGACAACATTCCTGGCCTGTCGAACCCTACTACACGGAGGGAACAGTATATACGTCTATAACGTCATATATCCTAACCTAAGGCAACCTAACATCTCGGATGTAACATTTGACAACATTCCAGGCGTGTCGGTCCCTACGTCTCGGTGGTAACATTACATGCTTCTATAACGTTATATATCCTAACCTAAGGCAACCTAACATCTCGGATGTAACATTTGACAACAGTCCAGGCGTGTCGGTCCCTACGTCTCGGTGGTAACATTACATGCGTCTGTAACGGTATATATCCTAATCTAAGGCAACCTAACATCTCGGATGCAATATTTGACTACATTCCTGGCCTGTCGAACCATACAGCTCGGAGGGAACAGTATATATGTCTATAACGGTATATATCCTAATATAAGGCAACCTAAAATCTCGGATGCAATATTTGACAACATTCCTGGCCTGTCGAACCCTACTTCTCGGAGGGAACAGTATATACGTCTATAACGTTATTATCCTAACGTAAGGCAACCTAACATCTCGGACGTAACATTTGATAATATTCCAAGCGAGTCGGTCCCTACGTCTCGCTGGTAACATTATATGCGTCTATAACGTTATATATCCTAACCTAAGGCAACCTAACAACTCGGATGTAATATTTGACACCATTCCTGGCGCGTCGGATCCTGCTTCTCGGTGGGAACATTATATGCGTCTATAACGTTGTATGTCCTAATCTAAGGCAACCTAACATCTCGGATGCAATATTTGACAACATTCCTGGCCTGTCGAACCTTACTTCTCGGAGGGAACAGTATATACGTCTATAACATCATATATCCTAACCTAAGGCAACCTAACATCTCGGATGTAACTTTTGACAACATTCCAGGCGAGTCGGTCCCTACGTCTCGGTGGTAACGTTACATGCGTCTATAACGTTATATATCCTAACCTAAGGCAACCTAACATCTCGGATGCAATATTTGACAACAGTCCATGCGTGTCGGTCCCTACGTCTCGGTGGTAACATTACATGCGTCTGTAACGGTATATATCCTAATCTAAGGCAACCTAACATCTCGGATGCAATATTTGACTACATTCCTGGCCTGTCGAACCATACAGCTCGGCGGTAACATTATATGCGTCTATAACGTTATATATCCTAATCTAAGGCAACCTAACATCTCGGATGTAATATTTGTCAACATTCCAGGCGTGTCGGACACTACTTCTCGGTGGGAACATTATATGCGTCTATAACGTTGTATGTCCTAATCTAAGGCAACCTAACATCTCGGATGCAATATTTGACAACAGTCCAGGCGTGTCGGTCCCTACGTCTCGGTGGTAACATTACATGCGTCTATAACGGTATATATCCTAATCTAAAGCAACCTAACATCTCGGATGCAATATTTGACAACATTCCTGGACTGCCGAACCCTACTTCACGGAGGGAACAGTATATACGTCTATAACGTTATATATCCTAACCTAAGGCAACCTAACATCTCGGACGTAACATTTGATAATATTCCAGGCGAGTCGGTCCCTACGTCTCGGTGGTAACGTTACATGCGTCTATAACGTTATATATCCTAACCTAAGGCAACCTAACATCTCGGTGCAATATTTGACAACATTCCTGGCCTGTCGAACCCTACTTCTCGGAGGGAATAGTATATACGTCTATAACGTTATATATCCTAACCTAAGGCAACCTAACAACTCGGATGTAATATTTGACAACATTCCGCGCGCATCGGATCCTGCTTCTCGGTGGGAACATTATATGCGTCTATAGCGTTATATATCCTAACCTAAGGCAACCTATTATCTCAGACGTAATATTTTCCAACATTCCTGGCGTGTCGGAGCATTCTTTTCGGTGCGAATATTATATACGTCTATAACGGTATATATCCGAATCTAAGGCAACCTAACATCTCGGATGCAATATTTGACAACATTCCTGGCCTGTCGAACCCTACTTCTCGGAGGGAATAGTATATACGTCTATAACGGTGTATATCCTAATCTAAGGCAACCTAACATCTCGGATGCAATATTTGACAACATTCCTGGCCTGTCGAACCCTACTTCTCGGAGGGAACCGTATATACCTCTATAACGTTATATATCCTATCCTAAGGCAACCTAACATCTCGGACGTAACATTTGATAATATTCCAGGCGAGTCGGTCCCTACGTCTCGGTGGTAACATTATATGCGTCTATAACGTTGTATATCCTAATCTATGGCAACCTATCATCTCAGACGTAATATTTTACGACATTCCTGTTGTGTCGGATAATACTTTTCGGTGGGAATATTATATGCGTCTATAACGGTCGATATCGTAATCTAAGGCAACTTAACATCTCGGATGTAACATTTGACAACATTCCAGGCTTGTCGGTCCCTACGTCTCGGTGGTAACATTATATACGTCTATAACGTTATATATCCTAACCTAAGGCAACCTGACATCTCGGATGTAATATTCTACAACATTCCAGGCGTGTCGGACCCTACTTCTCGGTGGGAATATTATATGGGTCTAGAACGGTATATATCCTTATCTAAGGCAACCTAACATCTCGGATGTAACATTATATGAGTCTATAACGTTATATATCCTAACGTAAGGCAACCTAACATCTCGGATGCAATATTTGACAACATTCCTGGCCTGTCGAACCCTACTTTTCGGAGGGAACAGTATATACGTCTATAACGTTATATATCCTAATCTAAGGCAACCTAACATCTCGGATGTGATATTTGACAACATTCCTGGCGTGTCGGACCCTACTACTCGGTGGGAACATTATATGCGTCTATAACGTTGTATATCCTAATCTAAGGCAACCTATCATCTCAGACGTAATATTTTACGACATTCCTGTTGTGTCGGAGCATACTTTTCGGTGGGAATATTATATGCGTCTATAACGGTAGATATCGTTACCCAAGGCAATCTAACATCTCCGATGTAATATTGGCTACATTCCTGGCCTGTCAAATCCTACTTCACTGAGGGAACAGTATATTCGTCTATAACGTCATATATCCTAACCTAAGGCAACCTAACATCTCGGATGTAACATTTGACAACATTCCAGGCGTGTCGGTCCCTACGTCTCGGTGGTAACATTATATACGTCTATAACGTTATATATCGTAACCAAAGGCAACCTGACATCTCGGATGCAATATTTGACAACATTCCTGGCCTGTCGAACCCTACTTCTCGGAGGGAACAGTATATACGTCTATAACGTTATATATCCTAACCTAAGGCAACCTAACATCTCGGACGTAACATTTGATAATATTCCAGGCGAGTCGTTCCTTACGTCTCGGTGGTAACATTATATGCGTCTATAACGTTATATATCCTAACCAAAGGCAACCTAACATCTCGGATGTAACATTTGACAACAGTCCAGGCGTGTCGGTCCCTACGTCTCGGTGGTAACATTACATGCGTCTGTAACGGTATATATCCTAATCTAAGGCAACCTAACATCTCGGATGCAATATTTGACAACATTCCTGGCCTGTCGAACCCTACTTCTCGGAGGGAATAGTATATACGTCTATAACGGTATGTATCCTAATCTAAGGCAACCTAACATCTCGGATCCAATATTTGACAACATTCCTGGCCTCTCGAACCCTACTTCTCGGAGGGAACAGTATATACGTCTATAACGTCATATATCCTAACATAAGACAACCTAACTTCTCGGATGTAACATTTGACAACATTCCAGGCGTTTCGGACCCTACGTCTCGGTGGTAACATTACATGCTTCTATAACGGTATATATCCTAATCTAAGGCAACCCAACATCTCGGATGTAACATTTGACAACATTCCAGGCGTGTCGGTCCCTACATCTCGGTGGGAACATTATATGGGTCTATAACGGTATATATCCTAATCTAAGGCAACCTAACATCTCGGATGCAATATTTGACAACATTCCTGGCCTGACGAACCCTACTTCACGGAGGGAACAGTATATACGTCTATAACGGTATATATCCTAATCTAAGGCATCCTAACATCTCGTATGTAATATTTGACAACATTCCTGGCGTGTCGGACCCTACTACTCGGTGGGAACATTATATGTGTCTATAACGTTGTATATCCTAATCTATGGCAACCTATCATCTCAGACGTAATATTTTACGACATTCCTGTTGTGTCGGAGCATACTTTTCAGTGGGAATATTATATGCGTCTATAACGGTCGATATCGTAATCTAAGGCAATCTAACATCTCGGATGTAATATTCTACAACATTCCAGGCGTGTCGGTCCCTACGTCTCGGTGGTAACGTTACATGCGTCTATAACGTTATATATTCTAACCTAAGGCCACCTAACACCTCGGATGTAATATTTGACAACATTCCTGGCGTGTCGAACCGTACTTCTCGGTGGGAACAGTATATACGTCTATAACGTTATATATCCTAACCTAAGGCAACCTGACATCTCGGATGTAACATTTGAAAACATTCCAGGCGTGTCGGAACCTACGTCTCGGTGGTAACATTACATGCTTCTATAACCTTATATATCCTAACCTAAGGCAACCTAACAACTCGGATGTAACATTTGAAAACATTCCAGGCGTGTCGGTCCCTAGGTCTCGGTGGTAACATTACATGCGACTATAACGGTATATATCCTAATCTAAGGAAACCTAACACCTCGGATGTAACATTTGACAACATTCCAGGCGTGTCGGTCCCTACATCTCGGTGGTAACGTTACATGCGTCTATAACGTTATATATTCTAACCTAAGGCCACCTAACACCTCGGATGTAATATTTTACAACATTCCAGGCGTGTCGGTCCCTACGTCTCGGTGGTAACATTATATACGTCTATAACGGTATATATCCTAATCTAAGGCAACCTAACATCTCGGATGCAATATTTGACAACATTCCTGGCCTGTCGAACCCTACTTCACGGAGGGAACAGTCTATACGTCTATAACGGTATATATCCTAATCTAAGGCATCCTAACATCTCGTATGTAATATTTGACAACATTCCTGGCGTGTCGGACCCTACTACTCGGTGGGAACATTATATGTGTCTATAACGTTGTATATCCTAATCTATGGCAACCTATCATCTCAGACGTAATATTTTACGACATTCCTGTTGTGTCGGAGCATACTTTTCGGTGGGAATATTATATGCGTCTATAACGGTCGATATCGTAATCTAAGGCAATCTAACATCTCGGATGTAATATTCTACAACATTCCAGGCGTGTCGGTCCCTACGTCTCGGTGGTAACGTTACATGCGTCTATAACGTTATATATTCTAACCTAAGGCCACCTAACACCTCGGATGTAATATTTGACAACATTCCTGGCGTGTCGAACCGTACTTCTCGGTGGGAACAGTATATACGTCTATAACGTTATATATCCTAACCTAAGGCAACCTGACATCTCGGATGTAATATTCTACAACATTCCAGGCGTGTCGGACCCTACTTCTCGGTGGGAACATTATATGGGTCTAGAACGGTATATATCCTAATCTAAGGCAACCTAACATCTCGGATGTAACATTATATGAGTCTATAACGTTATATATCCTAACGTAAGGCCACCTAACATCTCGGATGCAATATTTGACAACATTCCTGGCCTGTCGAACCCTACTTTTCGGAGGGAACAGTATATACGTCTATAACGTTATATATCCTAATCTAAGGCAACCTAACATCTCGGATGTGATATTTGACAACATTCCTGGCGTGTCGGACCCTACTACTCGGTGGGAACATTATATGCGTCTATAACGTTGTATATCCTAATCTAAGGCAACCTATCATCTCAGACGTAATATTTTACGACATTCCTGTTGTGTCGGAGCATACTTTTCGGTGGGAATATTATATGCGTCTATAACGGTCGATATCGTAATCCAAGGCAATCTAACATCTCCGATGTAATATTGGCTACATTCCTGGCCCGTCAAATCCTACTTCACTGAGGGAACAGTATATTCGTCTATAACGTCATATATCCTAACCTAAGGCAACCTAACATCTCGTATGTAACATTTGACAACATTCCAGGCGTGTCGGCCCCTACGTCTCGGTGGTAACGTTACATGCGTCTATAACGTTATATATCCTAACCTAAGGCAACCTAACATCTCGGATGCAATATTTGACAACATTCCTGGCCTGTCGAACCCTACTTCTCGGAGGGAACAGTATATACGTCGATAACGGTATATATCCTAATCTAAGGCATCCTAACATCTCGTATGTAATATTTGAAAACATTCCTGGCGTGTCGGACCCTACTACTCTGTGGGAACATTATATGTGTCTATAACGTTGTATGTCCTAATCTAAGGCAACCTAACATCTCGGATGTAACATTTGACAACATTCCAGGCGTGTCGGTCCCTACGTCTCGGTGGTAACGTTACATGCGTCTATAACGTTATATATCCTAACCTAAGGCAACCTAACATCTCGGATGCAATATTTTACAACATTCCTGGCCTGTCGAAACCTACTTCACGGAGGGAACAGTATATTCGTCTATAACGTCATATATCCTAACCTAAGGCAACTTAACATCTCGGATGTAACATTTGACAACATCCCAGGCGTGTCGGTCCCTACGTCTCGGTGGTAACATTATATACGTCTATAACGTTATATATCGTAACCATAGGCAACCTGACATCTCGGATGCAATATTTGACAACATTCCTGGCCTGTCGAACCCAACTTCTCGGAGGGAACAGTATATACTTCTATAACGTTATATATCCTAACCTAAGGCAACCTAACATCTCGGACGTAACATTTGATAATATTCCAGGCGAGTCGTTCCTTACGTCTCGGTGGTAACATTATATGCGTCTATAACGTTATATATCCTAACCAAAGGCAACCTAACATCTCGGATGTAACATTTGACAACAGTCCAGGCGTGTCGGTCCCTACGTCTCGGTGGTAACATTACATGCGTCTGTAACGGTATATATCCTAATCTAAGGCAACCTAACATCTCGGATGCAATATTTGACAACATTCCTGGCCTGTCGAACCCTACTTCTCGGAGGGAATAGTATATACGTCTATAACGGTATATATCCTAATCTAAGGCAACCTAACATCTCGGATCCAATATTTGACAACATTCCTGGCCTCTCGAACCCTACTTCTCGGAGGGAGCAGTATATACGTCTATAACGTCATATATCCTAACATAAGACAACCTAATATCTCGGATGTAACATTTGACAACATTCCAGGCGTTTGGGACCCTACGTCTCGGTGGTAACATTACATGCTTCTATAACGGTATATATCCTAATCTAAGGCAACCTAACATCTCGGATGTAACATTTGACAACATTCCAGGCGTGTCGGTCCCTACATCTCGGTGGTAACGTTACATGCGTCTATAACGTTATATATTCTAACCTAAGGCCACCTAACACCTCGGATGTAATATTTTACAACATTCCTGGCGTGTCGAACCGCACTTCTCCGTGGGAACAGTATATACGTGTATAACGGTATATATCCTAATCTAAGGCAACCTAACATCTCGGATGCAATATTTGACAACATTCCTGGCCTGTCGTACCCCACTCCCCGGAGGGAACAGTATATACGTCTATAACGGTATATATCCTAACATAAGGCAACCTAACATCTCGGATGTAACATTTGACAACATTCCAGGCGTGTCGGTCCCTACGTCTCGGTGGTAACATTATATACGTCTATAACGGTATATATCCTAATCTAAGGCAACCTAACATCTCGGATGCAATATTTGACAACATTCCTGGCCTGTCGAACCCTACTTCACGGAGGGAACAGTCTATACGTCTATAACGGTATATATCC
This sequence comes from Xylocopa violacea, assembly GCA_963969225.1. NCBI lineage: Eukaryota > Metazoa > Arthropoda > Insecta > Hymenoptera > Apidae > Xylocopa > Xylocopa violacea. Next base: position 1,930,334 of record CAXAJV010000006.1, on the reverse strand, counting down.
TAATCTAAGGCATCCTAACATCTCGTATGTAATATTTGACAACATTCCTGGCGTGTCGGACCCTACTACTCGGTGGGAACATTATATGTGTCTATAACGTTGTATATCCTAATCTATGGCAACCTATCATCTCAGACGTAATATTTTACGACATTCCTGTTGTGTCGGAGCATACTTTTCGGTGGGAATATTATATGCGTCTATAACGGTCGATATCGTAATCTAAGGCAATCTAACATCTCGGATGTAATATTCTACAACATTCCAGGCGTGTCGGTCCCTACGTCTCGGTGGTAACGTTACATGCGTCTATAACGTTATATATTCTAACCTAAGGCCACCTAACACCTCGGATGTAATATTTGACAACATTCCTGGCGTGTCGAACCGTACTTCTCGGTGGGAACAGTATATACGTCTATAACGTTATATATCCTAATCTAAGGCAACCTGACATCTCGGATGTAATATTCTACAACATTCCAGGCGTGTCGGACCCTACTTCTCGGTGGGAACATTATATGGGTCTAGAACGGTATATATCCTAATCTAAGGCAACCTAACATCTCGGATGTAACATTATATGAGTCTATAACGTTATATATCCTAACGTAAGGCAACCTAACATCTCGGATGCAATATTTGACAACATTCCTGGCCTGTCGAACCCTACTTTTCGGAGGGAACAGTATATACGTCTATAACGTTATATATCCTAATCTAAGGCAACCTAACATCTCGGATGTGATATTTGACAACATTCCTGGCGTGTCGGACCCTACTACTCGGTGGGAACATTATATGCGTCTATAACGTTGTATATCCTATTCTAAGGCAACCTATCATCTCAGACGTAATATTTTACGACATTCCTGTTGTGTCGGAGCATACTTTTCGGTGGGAATATTATATGCGTCTATAACGGTCGATATCGTAATCCAAGGCAATCTAACATCTCCGATGTAATATTGGCTACATTCCTGGCCCGTCAAATCCTACTTCACTGAGGGAACAGTATATTCGTCTATAACGTCATATATCCTAACCTAAGGCAACCTAACATCTCGTATGTAACATTTGACAACATTCCAGGCGTGTCGGCCCCTACGTCTCGGTGGTAACGTTACATGCGTCTATAACGTTATATATCCTAATCTAAGGCAACCTAACATCTCGGATGTAACATTTGACAACATTCCAGGCGTGTCGGTCCCTATGTTTCGGTGGTAACGTTACATGCGTCTATAACGTTATATATCCTAACCTAAGGCAACCTAACATCTCGGATGCAATATTTTACAACATTCCTGGCCTGTCGAAACCTACTTCACGGAGGGAACAGTATATTCTTCTATAACGTCATATATCCTAACCTAAGGCAACTTAACATCTCGGATGTAACATTTGACAACATCCCAGGCGTGTCGGTCCCTACGTCTCGGTGGTAACATTATATACGTCTATAACGTTATATATCGTAACCAAAGGCAACCTGACATCTCGGATGCAATATTTGACAACATTCCTGGCCTGTCGAACCCTACTTCTCGGAGGGAACAGTATATACTTCTATAACGTTATATATCCTAACCTAAGGCAACCTAACATCTCGGACGTAACATTTGATAATATTCCAGGCGAGTCGTTCCTTACGTCTCGGTGGTAACATTATATGCATCTATAACGTTATATATCCTAACCAAAGGCAACCTAACATCTCGGATGTAACATTTGACAACAGTCCAGGCGTGTCGGTCCCTACGTCTCGGTGGTAACATTACATGCGTCTGTAACGGTATATATCCTAATCTAAGGCAACCTAACATCTCGGATGCAATATTTGACAACATTCCTGGCCTGTCGAACCCTACTTCTCGGAGGGAATAGTATATACGTCTATAACGGTATATATCCTAATCTAAGGCAACCTAACATCTCGGATCCAATATTTGACAACATTCCTGGCCTCTCGAACCCTACTTCTCGGAGAGAGTAGTATATACGTCTATAACGTCATATATCCTAACATAAGACAACCTAATATCTCGGATGTAACATTTGACAACATTCCAGGCGTTTCGGACCCTACGTCTCGGTGGTAACATTACATGCTTCTATAACGGTATATATCCTAATCTAAGGCAACCTAACATCTCGGATGTAACATTTGACAACATTCCAGGCGTGTCGGTCCCTACATCTCGGTGGTAACGTTACATGCGTCTATAACGTTATATATTCTAACCTAAGGCCACCTAACACCTCGGATGTAATATTTTACAACATTCCTGGCGTGTCCAACCGCACTTCTCCGTGGGAACAGTATATACGTGTATAACGGTATATATCCTAATCTAAGGCAACCTAACATCTCGGATGCAATATTTGACAACATTCCTGGCCTGTCGTACCCTACTCCCCGGAGGGAACAGTATATACGTCTATAACGGTATATATCCTAACATAAGGCAACCTAACATCTCGGATGTAACATTTGACAACATTCCAGGCGTGTCGGTCCCTACGTCTCGGTGGTAACATTATATACGTCTATAACGGTATATATCCTAACCTAAGGCAACCTAACATCTCGGATGCAATATTTGACAACATTCCTGGCCTGTCGAACCCTACTTCACGGAGGGAACAGTCTATACGTCTATAACGGTATATATCCTAATCTAAGGCATCCTAACATCTCGTATGTAATATTTGACAACATTCCTGGCGTGTCGGACCCTACTACTCGGTGGGAACATTATATGTGTCTATAACGTTGTATATCCTAATCTATGGCAACCTATCATCTCAGACGTAATATTTTACGACATTCCTGTTGTGTCGGAGCATACTTTTCAGTGGGAATATTATATGCGTCTATAACGGTCGATATCGTAATCTAAGGCAATCTAACATCTCGGATGTAATATTCTACAACATTCCAGGCGTGTCGGTCCCTACGTCTCGGTGGTAACGTTACATGCGTCTATAACGTTATATATTCTAACCTAAGGCCACCTAACACCTCGGATGTAATATTTGACAACATTCCTGGCGTGTCGAACCGTACTTCTCGGTGGGAACAGTATATACGTCTATAACGTTATATATCCTAACCTAAGGCAACCTGACATCTCGGATGTAATATTTGACAACATTCCTGGCGTGTCGAACCGTACTTCTCGGTGGGAACAGTATATACGTCTATAACGTTATATATACTAACCTAAGGCAACCTGACATCGCGGATGTAATATTCTACAACATTCCAGGCGTGTCGGACCCTACTTCTCGGTGGGAACATTATATGGGTCTATAACGGTATATATCCTAATCTAAGGCATCCTAACATCTCGTATGTAATATTTGACAACATTCCAGGCGTGTCGGTCCCTACGTCTCGGTGGTAACATTATATACGTCTGTAACGTTATATATCCTAACCTAAGGCAACCTGACATCTCGGATGTAATATTCTACAACATTCCAGGCGTGTCGGACACTACTTCTCGGAGGGAACAGTATATACGCCTATAACGTCATATATCCTAACCTAAGGCAACCTAACATCTCGGATGTAACATTATATGAGTCTATAACGTTATATATCCTAACCTAAGGCAACCTACCATCTCGGATGCAATATTTGACAACATTCCTGGCCTGTCGAAACCTACTTCTCGGAGGGAATAGTATATACGTCTATAACGGTGTATATCCTAATCTAAGGCAACCTAACATCTCGGATGCAATATTTGACAACATTCCTGGCCTGTCGAACCCTACTTCTCGGAGGGAACAGTATATACCTCTATAACGTTATATATCCTATCCTAAGGCAACCTAACATCTCGGATGCAATATTTGACAACATTCCTGGCCTGTCGAACCCTACTTCACGGAGGGAACAGTCTATACGTCTATAACGGTATATATCCTAATCTAAGGCATACTAACATCTCGTATGTAATATTTGACAACATTCCTGGCGTGTCGGACCCTACTACTCGGTGGGAACATTATATGTGTCTATAACGTTGTATATCCTAATCTATGGCAACCTATCATCTCAGACGTAATATTTTACGACATTCCTGTTGTGTCGGAGCATACTTTTCGGTGGGAATATTATATGCGTCTATAACGGTCGATATCGTAATCTAAGGCAATCTAACATCTCGGATGTAATATTGGCTACATTCCTGGCCTGTCGATCCCTACTTCTCGGAGGGAACAGTATATTCGTCTATAACGTCATATATCCTAACCTAAGGCAACCTAACATCTCGGATGTAACATTTGACAACATTCCAGGCGTGTCGGTCCCTACGTCTCGGCGGTAACGTTACATGCGTCTATAACGTTATATATCCTAACCTAAGGCAACCTAACATCTCGGATGCAATATTTGACAACATTCCTGGCCTGTCGAAACCTACTTCACGGAGGGAACAGTATATTCGTCTATAACGTCATATATCCTAACCTAAGGCAACTTTACATCTCGGATGTAACATTTGACAACATTCCAGGCGCGTCGGTCCCTACGTCTCGGTGGTAACATTATATACGTCTATAACGTTATATATCCTAACCTAAGGCAACCTGACATTTCGGATGTAATATTCTACAACATTCCAGGCGTGTCGGGCACTACTTCTCGGAGGGAACAGTATATACGCCTATAACGTCATATATCCTAACCTAAGGCAACCTAACATCTCGGATGTAAGATTATATGAGTCTATAAGGTTATATATCCTAACCTAAGGCAACCTAACATCTCGGATGCAATATTTGACAACATTCCTGGCCTGTCGAACCCTACTTTTCGGAGGGAACAGTATATACGTCTATAACGTTATATATCCTAATCTAAGGCAACCTAACGTCTCGGATGTAATATTTGACAACATTCCTGTCGTGTCGGACCCTACTTCTCGGTGGGAACATTATATACGTCTATAGCGTTATATATCCTAACCTAAGGCAACCTATTATCTCAGACGTAATATTTTCCAACATTCCTGGCGTGTCGGTGCATTCTTTTCGGTGAGAATATTATATACGTCTATAACGGTATATATCCGAATCTAAGGCAACCTAACATCTCGGATGCAATATTTGACAACATTCCTGGCCTGTCGAACCCTACTTCTCGGAGGGAATAGTATATACGTCTATAACGGTGTATATCCTAATCTAAGGCAACCTAACATCTCAGATGCAATATTTGACAACATTCCTGGCCTGTCGAACCCTACTTCTCGGAGGGAACAGTATATACGTCTATAACGTCATGTATCCTATCCTAAGGCAACCTAACATCTCGGATGTAACATTTGACAACATTCCAGGCATGTCGGTCCCTACGTCTCGGTGGTAACGTTACATGCGTCTATTACGTTATATATTCTAACCTATGGCCACCTAACACCTCGGATGTAATATTTGACAACATTCCTGGCGTGTCGAACCGTACTTCTCGGTGGGAAGAGTATATACGTGTATAACGGTATATATCCTAATCTAAGGCAAACTAACATCTCGGATGCAATATTTGACAACATTCCTGGCCTGTCGAACCCTACTTCTCGGAGGGAATAGTATATACGTCTATAACGGTATATATCCTAATCTAAGGCAACCTAACAACTCGGATGCAATATTTGACAACATTCCTGGCCTGTCGAACCCTACTTCTCGGAGGGAACAGTATATACGTCTATGACGGTATATATCCTAATCTAAGGCAACCTAACATCTCGGATGTAATATTGGCTACATTCCTGGCCTGCCGAACCCTACTTCACGGAGGGAACAGTATATACGTCTATAACGTCATATCTCCTAACCTAAGGCAACCTAACATCTCGGATGTAACATTTGACAACATTCCAGGCGTGTCGGTCCCTACGTCTCGGTCGTAACATTACATGCTTCTATAACGTTATATATCCTAACCTAAGGCTACCTAACATCTCGGATGTAACATTTGACAACATTCCAGGCGTGTCGGTCCCTACGTCTCGGTGGTAACGTTACATGAGTCTATAACGTTATATATTCTAACCTAAGGCCACCTAACACCTCGGATGTAATATTTGACAACATTCCTGGCGTGTCGAACCGTACTTCTCGGTGGGAACAGTATATACGTGTATAACGGTATATATCCTAATCTAAGGCAACCTAACATCTCGGATGCAATATTTGACAACATTCCTGGCCTGTCGTACCCTACTCCCCGGAGGGAACAGTATATACGTCTATAACGGTATATATCCTAACATAAGGCAACCTAACATCTCGGATGTAACATTTGACAACATTCCAGGCGTGTCGGTCCCTACGTCTCGGTGGTAACATTATATACGTCTATAACGTTATATATTCTAACGTAAGGCCACCTAACACCTCGGATGTAATATTTGACAACATTCCTGGCGTGTCGAACCGTACTTCTCAGTGGGAACAGTATATACGTCTATAACGTTATATATCCTCACCTAAGGCAACCTGACATCTCGGATGTAATATTCTACAACATTCCAGGCGTGTCGGACCCTACTTCTCGGTGGGAACATTATATGGGTCTATAACGGTATATATCCTAATCTAAGGCAACCTAACATCTCGGATGCAATATTTGACAGCATTCCTGGCCTGACGAACCCTACTTCACGGAGGGAACAGTATATACGTCTATAACGGTATATATCCTACTCTAAGGCATCCTAACATCTCGTATGTAATATTTGACAACATTCCTGGCGTGTCGGACCCTACTACTCGGTGGGAACATTATATGTGTCTATAACGTTGTATATCCTAATCTATGGCAACCTATCATCTCAGACGTAATATTTTACGACATTCCTGTTGTGTCGGAGCATACTTTTCGGTGGGAATATTATATGCGTCTATAACGGTCGATATCGTAATCTAAGGCATTCTAACATCTCGGATGTAATATTGGCTACATTCCTGGCCTGTCGATCCCTACTTCTCGGAGGGAACAGTATATTCGTCTATAACGCCATATATCCTAACCTAAGGCAACCTAGCATCTCGGATGTAACATTTGACAACATTCCAGGCGTGTCGGTCCCTACGTCTCGGTGGTAACGTTACATGCGTCTATAACGTTATATATCCTAACCTAAGGCAACCTAACATCTCGGATGCAATATTTGACAACATTCCTGGCCTGTCGAAACCTACTTCACGGAGGGAACAGTATATTCGTCTATAACGTCATATATCCTAACCTAAGGCAACTTAACATCTCGGATGTAACATTTGACAAAATTCCAGGCGTGTCGGTCCCTACGTCTCGGTGGTAACATTATATACGTCTATAACGTTATATATCCTAACCTAAGGCAACCTGACATCTCGGATGTAATATTCTACAACATTCCAGGCGTGTCGGACACTACTTCTCGGAGGGAACAGTGTATACGCCTATAACGTCATATATCCTAACCTAAGGCAACCTAACATCTCGGATGTAACATTATATGAGTCTATAACGTTATATATCCTAACCTAAGGCAACCTAACATCTCGGATGCAATATTTGACATCATTCCTGGCCTGTCGAACCCTACTTTTCGGAGGGAACAGTATATACGTCTATAACGTTATATATCCTAATCTAAGGCAACCTAACATCTCGGATGTAATATTTGACAACATTCCTGGCGTGTCGGTGCATTCTTTTCGGTGCGAATATTATATACGTCTATAACGGTATATATCCGAATCTAAGGCAACCTAACATCTCGGATGCAATATTTGACAACATTCCTGGCCTGTCGAATCCTACTTCTAGGAGGGAATAGTATATACGTCTATAACGGTGTATATCCTAATCTAAGGCAACCTAGCATCTCGGATGCAATATTTGACAACATTCCTGGCCTGTCGAACCCTACTTCTCGGAGGGAACAGTATATACGTCTATAACGTTATATATCCTAACCTAAGGCAACCTAACATCTCGGACGTAACATTTGATAATATTCCAGGCGAGTCGGTCCTTACGTCTCGGTGGTAACATTACATGCGTCTATAACGTTATATATCCTAATCTAAGGCAACCTAACATCTCAGATGTAATATTTGACAACATTCCTGTCGTCTCGGACCCTACTTCTCGGTGGGAACATTATATACGTCTATAGCGTTATATATCCTAACCTAAGGCAACCTATTATCTCAGACGTAATATTTTCCAACATTCCTGGCGTGTCGGAGCATTCTTTTCGGTGCGAATATTATATACGTCTATAACGGTATATATCCGAATCTAAGGCAACCTAACATCACGGATGCAATATTTGACAACATTCCTGGCCTGTCGAACCCTACTTCTCGGAGGGAATAGTATATACGTCTATAACGGTGTATATCCTAATCTAAGGCAACCTAACATCTCGGATGCAATATTTGACAACATTCCTGGCCTGTCGAACCCTACTTCTCGCAGGGAACAGTATATACGTCTATAACGTTATATATCCTAACCTAAGGCAACCTAACATCTCGGACGTAACATTTGATAATATTCCAGGCGAGTCGGTCCCTACGTCTCGGTGGTAACATTATATGCGTCTATAACGTTATATATCCTAACCTAAGGCAACCTGACATCTCGGATGTAATATTCTGCAACATTCCAGGCGTGTCGGACACTACTTCTCGGAGGGAACAGTGTATACGCCTATAACGTCATATATCCTAACCTAAGGCAACCTAACATCTCGGATGTAACATTATATGAGTCTATAACGTTATATATCCTAACCTAAGGCAACCTAACATCTCGGATGCAATATTTGACATCATTCCTGGCCTGTCGAACCCTACTTTTCGGAGGGAACAGTATATACGTCTATAACGTTATATATCCTAATCTAAGGCAACCTAACATCTCGGATGTAATATTTGACAACATTCCTGGCGTGTCGGTGCATTCTTTTCGGTGCGAATATTATATACGTCTATAACGGTATATATCCGAATCTAAGGCAACCTAACATCTCGGATGCAATATTTGACAACATTCCTGGCCTGTCGAATCCTACTTCTCGGAGGGAATAGTATATACGTCTATAACGGTGTATATCCTAATCTAAGGCAACCTAACATCTCGGATGCAATATTTGACAACATTCCTGGCCTGTCGAACCCTACTTCTCGGAGGGAACAGTATATACGTCTATAACGTTATATATCCTAACCTAAGGCAACCTAACATCTCGGACGTAACATTTGATAATATTCCAGGCGAGTCGGTCCTTACGTCTCGGTGGTAACATTACATGCGTCTATAACGTTATATATCCTAATCTAAGGCAACCTAACATCTCAGATGTAATATTTGACAACATTCCTGTCGTGTCGGACCCTACTTCTCGGTGGGAACATTATATACGTCTATAGCGTTATATATCCTAACCTAAGGCAACCTATTATCTCAGACGTAATATTTTCCTACATTCCTGGCGTGTCGGAGCATTCTTTTCGGTGCGAATATTATATACGTCTATAACGGTATATATTCGAATCTAAGGCAACCTAACATCACGGATGCAATATTTGACAACATTCCTGGCCTGTCGAACCCTACTTCTCGGAGGGAATAGTATATACGTCTATAACGGTGTATATCCTAATCTAAGGCAACCTAACATCTCGGATGCAATATTTGACAACATTCCTGGCCTGTCGAACCCTACTTCTCGGAGGGAACAGTATATACGTCTATAACGTTATATATCCTAACCTAAGGCAACCTAACATCTCGGACGTAACATTTGATAATATTCCAGGCGAGTCGGTCCCTACGTCTCGGTGGTAACATTATATGCGTCTATAACGTTATATATCCTAACCTAAGGCAACCTAACAACTCGGATGTAATATTTGACAACATTCCGGGCGCGTCGGATCCTGCTTCTCGGTGGGAACATTATATGCGTCTATAACGTTGTATGTCCTAATCTAAGGCAACCTAACATCTCGGATGCAATATTTGACAACATTCCTGGCCTGTCGTACCCTACTTCTCGGAGGGAACAGTATATACGTCTATAACGGTATATATCCTAATCTTAGGCAACCTAACATCTCGGATGCAATATTTGACAACATTCCTGGCCTGTCGTACCCTACTCCTCGGAGGGAACAGTATATACGTCTATATCGTCATATATCCTAACCTAAGGCAACCTAACATCTCGGACGTAACATTTGACAACATTCCTGGCGCGTCGGATCCTGCTTCTCGGTGGGAACATTATATGCGTCTATAGCGTTGTATGTCCTAATCTAAGGCAACCTAACATCGCGGATGCAATATTTGACAACATTCCTGGCCTGTCGAACCTTACTCCTCGGAGGGAACAGTATATACGTCTATAACGTCATATATCCTAACCTAAGGCAACCTAACATCTCGGATGTAACATTTGACAACATTCCAGGCGTGTCGGTCCCTACGTCTCGGTCGTAACATTACATGCTTCTATAACGTTATATATCCTAACCTAAGGCTACCTAACATCTCGGATGTAACATTTGACAACATTCCAGGCGTGTCGGTCCCTACGTCTCGGTGGTAACGTTACATGAGTCTATAACGTTATATATTCTAACCTAAGGCCACCTAACACCTCGGATGTAATATTTGACAACATTCCTGGCGTGTCGAACCGTACTTCTCGGTGGGAACAGTATATACGTGTATAACGGTATATATCCTAATCTAAGGCAACCTAACATCTCGGATGCAATATATGACAACATTCCTGGCCTGTCGTACCCTACTCCCCGGAGGGAACAGTATATACGTCTATAACGGTATATATCCTAACATAAGGCAACCTAACATCTCGGATGTAACATTTGACAACATTCCAGGCGTGTCGGTCCCTACGTCTCGGTGGTAACATTATATACGTCTATAACGTTATATATTCTAACCTAAGGCCACCTAACACCTCGGATGTAATATTTGACAACATTCCTGGCGTGTCGAACCGTACTTCTCAGTGGGAACAGTATATACGTCTATAACGTTATATATCCTCACCTAAGGCAACCTGACATCTCGGATGTAATATTCTACAACATTCCAGGCGTGTCGGACCCTACTTCTCGGTGGGAACATTATATGGGTCTATAACGGTATATATCCTAATCTAAGGCAACCTAACATCTCGGATGCAATATTTGACAGCATTCCTGGCCTGACGAACCCTACTTCACGGAGGGAACAGTATATACGTCTATAACGGTATATATCCTAATCTAAGGCATCCTAACATCTCGTATGTAATATTTGACAACATTCCTGGCGTGTCGGACCCTACTACTCGGTGGGAACATTATATGTGTCTATAACGTTGTATATCCTAATCCATGGCAACCTATCATCTCAGACGTAATATTTTACGACATTCCTGTTGTGTCGGAGCATACTTTTCGGTGGGAATATTATATGCGTCTATAACGGTCGATATCGTAATCTAAGGCATTCTAACATCTCGGATGTAATATTGGCTACATTCCTGGCCTGTCGATCCCTACTTCTCGGAGGGAACAGTATATTCGTCTATAACGCCATATATCCTAACCTAAGGCAACCTAACATCTCGGATGTAACATTTGACAACATTCCAGGCGTGTCGGTCCCTACGTCTCGGTGGTAACGTTACATGCGTCTATAACGTTATATATCCTAACCTAAGGCAACCTAACATCTCGGATGCAATATTTGACAACATTCCTGGCCTGTCGAAACCTACTTCACGGAGGGAACAGTATATTCGTCTATAACGTCATATATCCTAACCTAAGGCAACTTAACATCTCGGATGTAACATTTGACAACATTCCAGGCGTGTCGGTCCCTACGTCTCGGTGGTAACATTATATACGTCTATAACGTTATATATCCTAACCTAAGGCAAGCTGACATCTCGGATGTAATATTCTACAACATTCCAGGCGTGTCGGACACTACTTCTCGGAGGGAACAGTGTATACGCCTACAACGTCATATATCCTAACCTAAGGCAACCTAACATCTCGGATGTAACATTATATGAGTCTATAACGTTATATATCCTAACCTAAGGCAACCTAACATCTCGGATGCAATATTTGACATCATTCCTGGCCTGTCGAACCCTACTTTTCGGAGGGAACAGTATATACGTCTATAACGTTATATATCCTAGTCTAAGGCAACCTAACATCTCGGATGTAATATTTGACAACATTCCTGGCGTGTCGGTGCATTCTTTTCGGTGCGAATATTATATACGTCTATAACGGTATATATCCGAATCTAAGGCAACCTAACATCTCGGATGCAATATTTGACAACATTCCTGGCCTGTCGAATCCTACTTCTCGGAGGGAATAGTATATACGTCTATAACGGTGTATATCCTAACCTAAGGCAACCTGACATCTTGGATGTAACATTTGACAACATTCCAGGCGTGTCGGTCCCTACGTCTCGGTGGTAACATTACATGCTTCTATAACGTTATATATCCTCACCTAAGGCAACCTAACATCTCGGATGTAACATTTGACAACATTCCAGGCGTGTCGGTCCCTAGGTCTCGGTGGTAACATTACATGCGTCTATAACGGTATATATCCTAATCTAAGGCAACCTAACATCTCGGATGCAATATTTGACAACATTCCTGGCCTGTCGAAACCTGCTCCTTGGAGGGAACAGTATATACGTCTATCACGTCATATATCCTAACCTAAGGCAACCTAACAACTCGGATGTAACATTTGACAACATTCCAGGCGTGTCGGTCCCTACGTTTCGGTGGTAACGTTACATGCGTCTATAACGTTATATATTCTAACCTAAGGCCACCTCACACCTCGGATGTAATATTTGACAACATTCCTGGCGTGTCGAACCGTACTTCTCGGTGGGAACAGTATATACGTCTATAACGTTGTATGTCCTAATCTAAGGCAACCTAACATCTCGGATGCAATATTTGACAATATTCCTGGCCTGTCGAACCTTACTTCTCGGAGGGAACAGTATATACGTCTATAACATCATATATCCTAACCTAAGGCAACCTAACATCTCGGATGTAACTTTTGACAACATTCCAGGCGTGTCGGTCCCTACGTCTCGGTGGTAACGTTACATGCGTCTATAGCGTCATATATCCTAACCTAAGGCAACCTAACATCTCGGATGAAACATTTGACAACATTCCAGGCGTGTCGGTCCCTACGTCTCGGTGGTAACGTTACATGCGTCTATAACGTTATATATTCTAACCTAAGGCCACCTAACACCTCGGATGTAATATTTGACATCATTCCTGGCCTGTCGAACCTTACTTCTCGGAGGGAACAGTATATACGTCTATAACGTCATATATCCTAACCTAAGGCAACCTAACATCTCGGATGTAACATTTGACAACATTCCAGGCGTGTCGGTCCCTACGTCTCGGTGGTAACATTACATGCTTCTATAAAGTTATATATCCTAACCTAATGCAACCTAACATCTCGGATGCAATATTTGACAACATTCCTGGCCTGTCGAACCCTACTTCTCGGAGGGAATAGTATATACGTCTATAACGGTGTATATCCTAATCTAAGGCAACCTAACATCTCGGATGCAATATTTGACAACATTCCTGGCCTGTCGTACCCTACTCCTCGGAGGGAACAGTATATACGTCTATATCGTCATATATCCTAACCTAAGGCAACCTAACATCTCGGACGTAACATTTGACAACATTCCTGGCGCGTCGGATCCTGCTTCTCGATGGGAACATTATATGCGTCTATAGCGTTGTATGTCCTAATCTAAGGCAACCTAACATCTCGGATGCAATATTTGACAACATTCCTGGCCTGTCGAACCTTACTCCTCGGAGGGAACAGTATATACGTCTATAACGTCATATATCCTAACCTAAGGCAACCTAACATCTCGGATGTAACATTTGACAACATTCCAGGCGTGTCGGTTCCTACGTCTCGGTGGTAACGTTACATGCGTCTATAACGTTATATATCCTAACCTAAGGCAACCTAACATCTCGGATGCAATATTTGACAACATTCCTGGCCTGTCGAACCCTACTTCACGGAGGGAACAGTCTATACGTCTATAACGGTATATATCCTAATCTAAGGCATACTAACATCTCGTATGTAATATTTGACAACATTCCTGGCGTGTCGGACCCTACTACTCGGTGGGAACATTATATGTGTCTATAACGTTGTATATCCTAATCTATGGCAACCTATCATCTCAGACGTAATATTTTACGACATTCCTGTTGTGTCGGAGCATACTTTTCGGTGGGAATATTATATGCGTCTATAACGGTCGATATCGTAATCTAAGGCAATCTAACATCTCGGATGTAATATTCTACAACATTCCAGGCGTGTCGGTCCCTACGTCTCGGTGGTAACGTTACATGCGTCTATAACGTTATATATTCTAACCTAAGGCCACCTAACACCTCGGATGTAATATTTGACAACATTCCTGGCGTGTCGAACCGTACTTCTCGGTGGGAACAGTATATACGTCTATAACGTTATATATCCTCACCTAAGGCAACCTGACATCTCGGATGTAATATTCTACAACATTCCAGGCGTGTCTGACCCTACTTCTCGGTGGGAACATTATATGGGTCTATAACGGTATATATCCTAATCTAAGGCAACCTAACATCTCGGATGTAATATTTGACAACATTCCTGGCGTGTCGGTGCATTCTTTTCGGTGCGAATATTATATACGTCTATAACGGTATATATCCGAATCTAAGGCAACCTAACATCTCGGATGCAATATTTGACAACATTCCTGGCCTGTCGAATCCTACTTCTCGGAGGGAATAGTTTATACGTCTATAACGGTGTATATCCTAATCTAAGGCAACCTAACATCTCGGATGCAATATTTGACAACATTCCTGGCCTGTCGAACCCTACTTCTCGGAGGGAACAGTATATACGTCTATAACGTTATATATCCTAACCTAAGGCAACCTAACATCTCGGATGTAACATTTGACAACATTCCAGGCGTGTCGGTTCCTACGCCTCGGTGGTAACGTTACATGCGTCTATAACGTTATATATCCTAACCTAAGGCAACCTAACATCTCGGATGCAATATTTGACAACATTCCTGGCCTCTCGAACCCTATTTCACGGAGGGAACAGTATATTCGTCTATAACGTCATATATCCTAACCTAAGGCAACCTGACATCTTGGATGTAACATTTGACAACATTCCAGGCGTGTCGGTCCCTACGTCTCGGTGGTAACATTACATGCTTCTATAACGTTATATATCCTAACCTAAGGCAACCTAACATCTCGGATGTAACATTTGACAACATTCCAGGCGTGTCGGTCCCTAGGTCTCGGTGGTAACATTACATGCGTCTATAACGGTATATATCCTAATCTAAGGCAACCTAACATCTCGGATGCAATATTTGACAACATTCCTGGCCTGTCGAAACCTGCTCCTTGGAGGGAACAGTATATACGTCTATCACGTCATATATCCTAACCTAAGGCAACCTAACAACTCGGATGTAACATTTGACAACATTCCAGGCGTGTCGGTCCCTACGTTTCGGTGGTAACGTTACATGCGTCTATAACGTTATATATTCTAACCTAAGGCCACCTCACACCTCGTATGTAATATTTGACAACATTCCTGGCGTGTCGAACCGTACTTCTCGGTGGGAACAGTAAATACGTCTATAACGTTGTATGTCCTAATCTAAGGCAACCTAACATCTCGGATGCAATATTTGACAACATTCCTGGCCTGTCGAACCTTACTTCTCGGAGGGAACAGTATATACGTCTATAACATCATATATCCTAACCTAAGGCAACCTAACATCTCGGATGTAACTTTTGACAACATTCCAGGCGTGTCGGTCCCTACGTCTCGGTGGTAACGTTACATGCGTCTATAGCGTCATATATCCTAACCTAAGGCAACCTAACATCTCGGATGAAACATTTGACAACATTCCAGGCGTGTCGGTCCCTACGTCTCGGTGGTAACGTTACATGCGTCTATAACGTTATATATTCTAACCTAAGGCCACCTAACACCTCGGATGTAATATTTGACATCATTCCTGGCCTGTCGAACCTTACTTCTCGGAGGGAACAGTATATACGTCTATAACGTCATATATCCTAACCTAAGGCAACCTAACATCTCGGATGTAACATTTGACAACATTCCAGGCGTGTCGGTCCCTACGTCTCGGTGGTAACATTACATGCTTATATAAAGTTATATATCCTAACCTAATGCAACCTAACATCTCGGATGTAACATTTGACAACATTCCAGGCGTGTCGGTCCCTAGGTCTCGGTGGTAACATTACATGCGTCTATAACGGTATATATCCGAAGCTAAGGCAACCTAACATCTCGGATGCAATATTTGACAACATTTCTGGCCTGTCGAACCCTACTTCTCGGAGGGAATAGTATATACGTCTATAACGGTGTATATCCTAATCTAAGGCAACCTAACATCTCGGATGCAATACTTGACAACATTCCTGGCGTGTCGAACCGTACTTCTCGGTGGGAACAGTAAATACGTCTATAACGTTGTATGTCCTAATCTAAGGCAACCTAACATCTCGGATGCAATATTTGACAACATTCCTGGCCTGTCGAACCTTACTTCTCGGAGGGAACAGTATATAAGTCTATAACATCATATATCCTAACCTAAGGCAACCTAACATCTCGGATGTAACTTTTGACAACATTCCAGGCGTGTCGGTCCCTACGTCTCGGTGGTAACGTTACATGCGTCTATAGCGTCATATATCCTAACCTAAGGCAACCTAACATCTCGGATGAAACATTTGACAACATTCCAGGCGTGTCGGTCCCTACGTCTCGGTGGTAACGTTACATGCGTCTATAACGTTATATATTCTACCCTAAGGCCACCTAACACCTCGGATGTAATATTTGACATCATTCCTGGCCTGTCGAACCTTACTTCTCGGAGGGAACAGTATATACGTCTATAACGTCATATATCCTAACCTAAGGCAACCAAACATCTCGGATGTAACATTTGACAACATTCCAGGCGTGTCGGTCCCTACGTCTCGGTGGTAACATTACATGCTTATATAAAGTTATATATCCTAACCTAATGCAACCTAACATCTCGGATGTAACATTTGACAACATTCCAGGCGTGTCGGTCCCTAGGTCTCGGTGGTAACATTACATGCGTCTATAACGGTATATATCCGAAGCTAAGGCAACCTAACATCTCGGATGCAATATTTGACAACATTTCTGGCCTGTCGAACCCTACTTCTCGGAGGGAATAGTATATACGTCTATAACGGTGTATATCCTAATCTAAGGCAACCTAACATCTCGGATGCAATATTTGACAACATTCCTGGCCTGTCGTACCCTACTCCTCGGAGGGAACAGTATATACGTCTATATCGTCATATATCCTAACCTAAGGCAACCTAACATCTCGGACGTAACATTTGACAACATTCCTGGCGCGTCGGATCCTGCTTCTCGGTGGGAACATTATATGCGTCTATAGCGTTGTATGTCCTAATCTAAGGCAACCTAACATCTCGGATGCAATATTTGACAACATTCCTGGCCTGTCGAACCTTACTCCTCGGAGGGAACAGTATATACGTCTATAACGTCATATATCCTAACCTAAGGCAACCTAACATCTCGGATGTAACATTTGACAACATTCCAGGCGTGTCGGTTCCTACGTCTCGGTGGTAACTTTACATGCGTCTATAACGTTATATATCCTAACCTAAGGCAACCTAACATCTCGGATGCAATATTTGACAACATTCCTGGCCTGTCGAACCCTACTTCACGGAGGGAACAGTCTATACGTCTATAACGGTATATATCCTAATCTAAGGCATACTAACATCTCGTATGTAATATTTGACAACATTCCTGGCGTGTCGGACCCTACTACTCGGTGGGAACATTATATGTGTCTATAACGTTGTATATCCTAATCTATGGCAACCTATCATCTCAGACGTAATATTTTACGACATTCCTGTTGTGTCGGAGCATACTTTTCGGTGGGAATATTATATGCGTCTATAACGGTCGATATCGTAATCTAAGGCATTCTAACATCTCGGATGTAATATTGGCTACATTCCTGGCCTGTCGATCCCTACTTCTCGGAGGGAACAGTATATTCGTCTATAACGCCATATATCCTAACCTAAGGCAACCTAACATCTCGGATGTAACATTTGACAACATTCCAGGCGTGTCGGTCCCTACGTCTCGGTGGTAACGTTACATGCGTCTATAACGTTATATATCCTAACCTAAGGCAACCTAACATCTCGGATGCAATATTTGACAACATTCCTGGCCTGTCGAAACCTACTTCACGGAGGGAACAGTATATTCGTCTATAACGTCATATATCCTAACCTAAGGCAACTTAACATCTCGGATGTAACATTTGACAACATTCCAGGCGTGTCGGTCCCTACGTCTCGGTGGTAACGTTACATGAGTCTATAACGTTATATATTCTAACCTAAGGCCACCTAACACCTCGGATGTAATATTTGACAACATTCCTGGCCTGTCGAACCGTACTTCTCGGTGGGAACAGTATATACGTGTATAACGGTATATATCCTAATCTAAGGCAACCTAACATCTCGGATGCAATATTTGACAACATTCCTGGCCTGTCGTACCCTACTCCTCGGAGGGAACAGTATATACGTCTATATCGTCATATATCCTAACCTAAGGCAACCTAACATCTCGGATGCAATATTTGACAACATTTCTGGCCTGTCGAACCCTACTTCTCGGAGGGAATAGTATATACGTCTATAACGGTGTATATCCTAATCTAAGGCAACCTAACATCTCGGATGCAATATTTGACAACATTCCTGGCCTGTCGTACCCTACTCCTCGGAGGGAACAGTATATACGTCTATATCGTCATATATCCTAACCTAAGGCAACCTAACATCTCGGACGTAACATTTGACAACATTCCTGGCGCGTCGGATCCTGCTTCTCGGTGGGAACATTATATGCGTCTATAGCGTTGTATGTCCTAATCTAAGGCAACCTAACATCTCGGATGCAATATTTGACAACATTCCTGGCCTGTCGAACCTTACTCCTCGGAGGGAACAGTATATACGTCTATAACGTCATATATCCTAACCTAAGGCAACCTAACATCTCGGATGTAACATTTGACAACATTCCAGGCGTGTCGGTCCCTACGTCTCGGTGGTAACGTTACATGAGTCTATAACGTTATATATTCTAACCTAAGGCCACCTAACACCTCGGATGTAATATTTGACAACATTTCTGGCCTGTCGAACCCTACTTCTCGGAGGGAATAGTATATACGTCTATAACGGTGTATATCCTAATCTAAGGCCACCTAACACCTCGGATGTAATATTTGACAACATTCCTGGCCTGTCGAACCTTACTTCTCGGAGGGAACAGTATATACGTCTATAACGTCATATATCCTAACCTAAGGCAACCTAACATCTCGGATGTAACATTTGACAACATTCCAGGCGTGTCGGTCCCTACGTCTCGGTGGTAACATTACATGCTTCTATAAAGTTATATATCCTAACCTAATGCAACCTAACATCTCGGATGTAACATTTGACAACATTCCAGGCCTGTCGGTCCCTAGGTCTCGGTGGTAACATTACATGCGTCTATAACGGTATATATCCGAATCTAAGGCAACCTAACATCTCGGATGCAATATTTGACAACATTCCTGGCCTGTCGAACCCTACTTCTCGGAGGGAATAGTATATACGTCTATAACGGTGTATATCCTAATCTAAGGCAACCTAACATCTCGGATGTAATATTTGACAACATTCCTGGCGTGTCGAACCGTACTTCTCGGTGGGAACAGTATATACGTCTATAACGTTATATATCCTCACCTAAGCCAACCTGACATCTCGGATGTAATATTCTACAACATTCCAGGCGTGTCTGACCCTACTTCTCGGTGGGAACATTATATGGGTCTATAACGGTATATATCCTAATCTAAGGCAACCTAACATCTCGGATGCAATATTTGACAGCATTCCTGGCCTGACGAACCCTACTTCACGGAGGGAACAGTATATACGTCTATAACGGTATATATCCTAATCTAAGGCATCCTAACATCTCGTATGTAATATTTGACAACATTCCTGGCGTGTCGGACCCTACTACTCGGTGGGAACATTATATGTGTCTATAACGTTGTATATCCTAATCTATGGCAACCTATCATCTCAGACGTAATATTTTACGACATTCCTGTTGTGTCGGAGCATACTTTTCGGTGGGAATATTATATGCGTCTATAACGGTCGATATCGTAATCTAAGGCATTCTAACATCTCGGATGTAATATTGGCTACATTCCTGGCCTGTCGATCCCTACTTCTCGGAGGGAACAGTATATTCGTCTATAACGCCATATATCCTAACCTAAGGCAACCTAACATCTCGGATGTAACATTTGACAACATTCCAGGCGTGTCGGTCCCTACGTCTCGGTGGTAACGTTACATGCGTCTATAACGTTATATATCCTAACCTAAGGCAACCTAACATCTCGGATGCAATATTTGACAACATTCCTGGCCTGTCGAAACCTACTTCACGGAGGGAACAGTATATTCGTCTATAACGTCATATATCCTAACCTAAGGCAACTTAACATCTCGGATGTAACATTTGACAACATTCCAGGCGTGTCGGTCCCTACGTCTCGGTGGTAACATTATATACGTCTATAACGTTATATATCCTAATCTAAGGCAACCTAACATCTCGGATGTAATATTCTACAACATTCCTGGCCTGTCGAACCTTACTCCTCGGAGGGAACAGTATATACGTCTATAACGTCATATATCCTAACCTAAGGCAACCTAACATCTCGGATGTAACATTTGACAACATTCCAGGCGTGTCGGTCCCTACGTCTCGGTGGTAACGTTACATGAGTCTATAACGTTATATATTCTAACCTAAGGCCACCTAACACCTCGGATGTAATATTTGACAACATTCCTGGCCTGTCGAACCGTACTTCTCGGTGGGAACAGTATATACGTGTATAACGGTATATATCCTAATCTAAGGCAACCTAACATCTCGGATGCAATATTTGACAACATTCCTGGCCTGTCGTACCCTACTCCCCGGAGGGAACAGTATATACGTCTATAACGGTATATATCCTAACATAAGGCATACTAACATCTCGTATGTAATATTTGACAACATTCCTGGCGTGTCGGACCCTACTACTCGGTGGGAACATTATATGTGTCTATAACGTTGTATATCCTAATCTATGGCAACCTATCATCTCAGACGTAATATTTTACGACATTCCTGTTGTGTCGGAGCATACTTTTCGGTGGGAATATTATATGCGTCTATAACGGTCGATATCGTAATCTAAGGCAATCTAACATCTCGGATGTAATATTCTACAACATTCCAGGCGTGTCGGTCCCTACGTCTCGGTGGTAACATTACATGCTTCTATAACGTTATATATCCTAACCTAAGGCAACCTAACATCTCGGATGTAACATTTGACAACATTCCAGGCGTGTCGGTCCCTAGGTCTCGGTGGTAACATTACATGCTTCTATAAAGTTATATATCCTAATCTAAGGCAACCTAACATCTCGGATGCAATATTTGACAACATTCCTGGCCTGTCGAAACCTGCTCCTTGGAGGGAACAGTATATACGTCTATAACGTCATATATCCTAACCTAAGGCAACCTAACAACTCGGATGTAACATTTGACAACATTCCAGG
The DNA here is from genome assembly GCA_963969225.1 of Xylocopa violacea. Lineage (NCBI taxonomy): Eukaryota > Metazoa > Arthropoda > Insecta > Hymenoptera > Apidae > Xylocopa > Xylocopa violacea. Next base: position 1,908,336 of record CAXAJV010000006.1, on the reverse strand, counting down.
CGTGTCGGTCCCTACGTTTCGGTGGTAACGTTACATGCGTCTATAACGTTATATATTCTAACCTAAGGCCACCTCACACCTCGGATGTAATATTTGACAACATTCCTGGCGTGTCGAACCGTACTTCTCGGTGGGAACAGTATATACGTCTATAACGTTGTATGTCCTAATCTAAGGCAACCTAACATCTCGGATGCAATATTTGACAACATTCCTGGCCTGTCGAACCTTACTTCTCGGAGGGAACAGTATATACGTCTATAACATCATATATCCTAACCTAAGGCAACCTAACATCTCGGATGTAACTTTTGACAACATTCCAGGCGTGTCGGTCCCTAGGTCTCGGTGGTAACGTTACATGCGTCTATAACGTTATATATTCTAACCTAAGGCCACCTAACACCTCGGATGTAATATTTGACAACATTCCTGGCCTGTCGAACCTTACTTCTCGGAGGGAACAGTATATACGTCTATAACGTCATATATCCTAACCTAAGGCAACCTAACATCTCGGATGTAACATTTGACAACATTCCAGGCGTGTCGGTCCCTACGTCTCGGTGGTAACATTACATGCTTCTATAAAGTTATATATCCTAACCTAATGCAACCTAACATCTCGGATGTAACATTTGACAACATTCCAGGCGTGTCGGTCCCTAGGTCTCGGTGGTAACATTACATGCGTCTATAACGGTATATATCCGAATCTAAGGCAACCTAACATCTCGGATGCAATATTTGACAACATTCCTGGCCTGTCGAACCCTACTTCTCGGAGGGAATAGTATATACGTCTATAACGGTGTATATCCTAATCTAAGGCAACCTAACATCTCGGATGCAATATTTGACAACATTCCTGGCCTGTCGAACCCTACTTCTCGGAGGGAACAGTATATACGTCTATAACGTTATATATCCTAACCTAAGGCAACCTAACATCTCGGACGTAACATTTGATAATATTCCAGGCGAGTCGGTCCTTACCTCTCGGTGGTAACATTATATGCGTCTATAACGTTATATATCCTAACTTAAGGCAACCTGACATCTCGGATGTAATATTCTACAACATTCCAGGCGTCTCGGACACTACTTCTCCGTGGGAACATTATATGGGTCTATAACGTTGTATGTCCTAATCTAAGGCAACCTATTATCTCAGACGTAATATTTTACAACATTCCCGGCGTGTCGGAGCATTCTTTACGGTGGGAATATTATATACGTCTATAACGGTATATATCCTAATCTAAGGCAACCTAACATCTCGGATGCAATATTTGACAAAATTCCTGGCCTGTCGAACCCTACTTCTCGGAGGGAACAGTATATACGTCTATAACGGTATATATCCTAATCTAAGGCAACCTAACATCTCGGATGTAATATTGGCTACATTCCTGGCCTGTCGAACCCTACTTCACGGAGGGAACAGTATATACGTCTATAACGTCATATCTCCTAACCTAAGGCAACCTAATATCTCGGATGTAACATTTGACAACATTCCAGGCGTGTCGGTCCCTACGTCTCGGTGGTAACATTACATGCTTCTATAACGTTATATATCCTAACCTACGGCCACCTAACACCTCGGATGTAATATTTGACAACATTCCTGGCGTGTCGAACCGTACTTCTCGGTGGGAACAGTATATACGTGTATAACGGTATATATCCTAATCTTAGTCAAACTAACATCTCGGATGCAATATTTGACAACATTCCTGGCCTGTCGAACCCTACTTCTCGGAGGGAACAGTATATACGTCTATAACGTTATATATCCTAACCTAAGGCAACCTAACATCTCGGACGTAACATTTGATAATATTCCAGGCGAGTCGGTCCCTACGTCTCGGTGGTAACATTATATGCGTCTATAACGTTATATATCCTAACCTAAGGCAACCTAACAACTCGGATGTAATATTTGACAACATTCCGGGCGCGTCGGATCCTGCTTCTCGGTGGGAACATTATATGCGTCTGTAACGTTGTATGTCCTAATCTAAGGCAACCTAACATCTCGGATGCAATATTTGACAACATTCCTGGCCTGTCGTACCCTACTTCTCGGAGGGAACAGTATATACGTCTATAACGGTATATATCCTAATCTTAGGCAACCTAACATCTCGGATGCAATATTTGACAACATTCCTGGCCTGTCGAACCCTACTTCTCGGAGGGAACAGTATATACGTCTATAACGTTATATATCCTAACCTAAGGCAACCTAACATCTCGGACGTAACATTTGATAATATTCCAGGCGAGTCGGTCCCTACGTCTCGGTGGAAACATTATATGCGTCTATAACGTTATATATCCTAACCTAAGGCAACCTAACATCTCGGACGTAACATTTGACAACATTCCTGGCGCGTCGGATCCTGCTTCTCGGTGGGAACATTATATGCGTCTATAGCGTTGTATGTCCTAATCTAAGGCAACCTAACATCTCGGATGCAATATTTGACAACATTCCTGGCCTGTCGAACCTTACTCCTCGGAGGGAACAGTATATACGTCTATAACGTCATATATCCTAACCTAAGGCAACCTAACATCTCGGATGTAACATTTGACAACATTCCAGGCGTGTCGGTTCCTACGTCTCGGTGGTAACGTTACATGCGTCTATAACGTTATATATCCTAACCTAAGGCAACCTAACATCTCGGATGCAATATTTGACAACATTCCTGGCCTCTTGAACCCTATTTCACGGAGGGAACAGTATATTCGTCTATAACGTCATATATCCTAACCTAAGGCAACCTGACATCTTGGATGTAACATTTGACAACATTCCAGGCGTGTCGGTCCCTACGTCTCGGTGGTAACATTACATGCTTCTATAACGTTATATATCCTAACCTAAGGCAACCTAACATCTCGGATGTAACATTTGACAACATTCCAGGCGTGTCGGTCCCTAGGTCTCGGTGGTAACATTACATGCGTCTATAACGGTATATATCCTAATCTAAGGCAACCTAACATCTCGGATGCAATATTTGACAACATTCCTGGCCTGTCGAAACCTGCTCCTTGGAGGGAACAGTATATACGTCTATAACGTCATATATCCTAACCTAAGGCAACCTAACAACTCGGATGTAACATTTGACAACATTCCAGGCGTGTCGGTCCCTACGTTTCGGTGGTAACGTTATATGCGTCTATAACGTTATATATTCTAACCTAAGGCCACCTCACACCTCGGATGTAATATTTGACAACATTCCTGGCGTGTCGAACCGTACTTCTCGGTGGGAACAGTATATACGTCTATAACGTTGTATGTCCTAATCTAAGGCAACCTAACATCTCGGATGCAATATTTGACAACATTCCTGGCCTGTCGAACCTTACTTCTCGGAGGGAACAGTATATACGTCTATAACATCATATATCCTAACCTAAGGCAACCTAACATCTCGGATGTAACTTTTGACAACATTCCAGGCGTGTCGGTCCCTACGTCTCGGTGGTAACGTTACATGCGTCTATAACGTCATATATCCTAACCTAAGGCAACCTAACATCTCGGATGAAACATTTGACAACATTCCAGGCGTGTCGGTCCCTACGTCTCGGTGGTAACGTTACATGCGTCTATAACGTTATATATTCTAACCTAAGGCCACCTAACATCTCGGATGTAATATTCTACAACATTCCTGGCCTGTCGAACCTTACTCCTCGGAGGGAACAGTATATACGTCTATAACGTCATATATCCTAACCTAAGGCAACCTAACATCTCGGATGTAACATTTGACAACATTCCAGGCGTGTCGGTCCCTACTTCTCGGAGGGAACAGTATATACGTCTATAACGGTATATATCCTAATCTTAGGCAACCTAACATCTCGGATGCAATATTTGACAACATTCCTGGCCTGTCGAACCCTACTTCTCGGAGGGAACAGTATATACGTCTATAACGTTATATATCCTAACCTAAGGCAACCTAACATCTCGGACGTAACATTTGATAATATTCCAGGCGAGTCGGTCCCTACGTCTCGGTGGAAACATTATATGCGTCTATAACGTTATATATCCTAACCTAAGGCAACCTAACATCTCGGACGTAACATTTGACAACATTCCTGGCGCGTCGGATCCTGCTTCTCGGTGGGAACATTATATGCGTCTATAGCGTTGTATGTCCTAATCTAAGGCAACCTAACATCTCGGATGCAATATTTGACAACATTCCTGGCCTGTCGAACCTTACTCCTCGGAGGGAACAGTATATACGTCTATAACGTCATATATCCTAACCTAAGGCAACCTAACATCTCGGATGTAACATTTGACAACATTCCAGGCGTGTCGGTTCCTACGTCTCGGTGGTAACGTTACATGCGTCTATAACGTTATATATCCTAACCTAAGGCAACCTAACATCTCGGATGCAATATTTGACAACATTCCTGGCCTCTTGAACCCTATTTCACGGAGGGAACAGTATATTCGTCTATAACGTCATATATCCTAACCTAAGGCAACCTGACATCTTGGATGTAACATTTGACAACATTCCAGGCGTGTCGGTCCCTACGTCTCGGTGGTAACATTACATGCTTCTATAACGTTATATATCCTAACCTAAGGCAACCTAACATCTCGGATGTAACATTTGACAACATTCCAGGCGTGTCGGTCCCTAGGTCTCGGTGGTAACATTACATGCGTCTATAACGGTATATATCCTAATCTAAGGCAACCTAACATCTCGGATGCAATATTTGACAACATTCCTGGCCTGTCGAAACCTGCTCCTTGGAGGGAACAGTATATACGTCTATAACGTCATATATCCTAACCTAAGGCAACCTAACAACTCGGATGTAACATTTGACAACATTCCAGGCGTGTCGGTCCCTACGTTTCGGTGGTAACGTTATATGCGTCTATAACGTTATATATTCTAACCTAAGGCCACCTCACACCTCGGATGTAATATTTGACAACATTCCTGGCGTGTCGAACCGTACTTCTCGGTGGGAACAGTATATACGTCTATAACGTTGTATGTCCTAATCTAAGGCAACCTAACATCTCGGATGCAATATTTGACAACATTCCTGGCCTGTCGAACCTTACTTCTCGGAGGGAACAGTATATACGTCTATAACATCATATATCCTAACCTAAGGCAACCTAACATCTCGGATGTAACTTTTGACAACATTCCAGGCGTGTCGGTCCCTACGTCTCGGTGGTAACGTTACATGCGTCTATAACGTCATATATCCTAACCTAAGGCAACCTAACATCTCGGATGAAACATTTGACAACATTCCAGGCGTGTCGGTCCCTACGTCTCGGTGGTAACGTTACATGCGTCTATAACGTTATATATTCTAACCTAAGGCCACCTAACATCTCGGATGTAATATTCTACAACATTCCTGGCCTGTCGAACCTTACTCCTCGGAGGGAACAGTATATACGTCTATAACGTCATATATCCTAACCTAAGGCAACCTAACATCTCGGATGTAACATTTGACAACATTCCAGGCGTGTCGGTCCCTACGTCTCGGTGGTAACATTATATACGTCTATAACGTTATATATCCTAATCTAAGGCAACCTAACATCTCGGATGTAATATTCTACAACATTCCTGGCCTGTCGAACCTTACTCCTCGGAGGGAACAGTATATACGTCTATAACGTCATATATCCTAACCTAAGGCAACCTAACATCTCGGATGTAACATTTGACAACATTCCAGGCGTGTCGGTCCCTACGTCTCGGTGGTAACGTTACATGAGTCTATAACGTTATATATTCTAACCTAAGGCCACCTAACACCTCGGATGTAATATTTGACAACATTCCTGGCCTGTCGAACCGTACTTCTCGGTGGGAACAGTATATACGTGTATAACGGTATATATCCTAATCTAAGGCAACCTAACATCTCGGATGCAATATTTGACAACATTCCTGGCCTGTCGTACCCTACTCCCCGGAGGGAACAGTATATACGTCTATAACGGTATATATCCTAACATAAGGCATACTAACATCTCGTATGTAATATTTGACAACATTCCTGGCGTGTCGGAACCTACTACTCGGTGGGAACATTATATGTGTCTATAACGTTGTATATCCTAATCTATGGCAACCTATCATCTCAGACGTAATATTTTACGACATTCCTGTTGTGTCGGAGCATACTTTTCGGTGGGAATATTATATGCGTCTATAACGGTCGATATCGTAATCTAAGGCAATCTAACATCTCGGATGTAATATTCTACAACATTCCAGGCGTGTCGGTCCCTACGTCTCGGTGGTAACATTACATGCTTCTATAACGTTATATATCCTAACCTAAGGCAACCTAACATCTCGGATGTAACATTTGACAACATTCCAGGCGTGTCGGTCCCTAGGTCTCGGTGGTAACATTACATGCTTCTATAAAGTTATATATCCTAATCTAAGGCAACCTAACATCTCGGATGCAATATTTGACAACATTCCTGGCCTGTCGAAACCTGCTCCTTGGAGGGAACAGTATATACGTCTATAACGTCATATATCCTAACCTAAGGCAACCTAACAACTCGGATGTAACATTTGACAACATTCCAGGCGTGTCGGTCCCTACGTTTCGGTGGTAACGTTACATGCGTCTATAACGTTATATATTCTAACCTAAGGCCACCTCACACCTCGGATGTAATATTTGACAACATTCCTGGCGTGTCGAACCGTACTTCTCGGTGGGAACAGTATATACGTCTATAACGTTGTATGTCCTAATCTAAGGCAACCTAACATCTCGGATGCAATATTTGACAACATTCCTGGCCTGTCGAACCTTACTTCTCGGAGGGAACAGTATATACGTCTATAACATCATATATCCTAACCTAAGGCAACCTAACATCTCGGATGTAACTTTTGACAACATTCCAGGCGTGTCGGTCCCTAGGTCTCGGTGGTAACGTTACATGCGTCTATAACGTTATATATTCTAACCTAAGGCCACCTAACACCTCGGATGTAATATTTGACAACATTCCTGGCCTGTCGAACCTTACTTCTCGGAGGGAACAGTATATACGTCTATAACGTCATATATCCTAACCTAAGGCAACCTAACATCTCGGATGTAACATTTGACAACATTCCAGGCGTGTCGGTCCCTAGGTCTCGGTGGTAACATTACATGCGTCTATAACGGTATATATCCGAATCTAAGGCAACCTAACATCTCGGATGCAATATTTGACAACATTCCTGGCCTGTCGAACCCTACTTCTCGGAGGGAATAGTATATACGTCTATAACGGTGTATATCCTAATCTAAGGCAACCTAACATCTCGGATGCAATATTTGACAACATTCCTGGCCTGTCGAACCCTACTTCTCGGAGGGAACAGTATATACGTCTATAACGTTATATATCCTAACCTAAGGCAACCTAACATCTCGGACGTAACATTTGATAATATTCCAGGCGAGTCGGTCCTTACCTCTCGGTGGTAACATTATATGCGTCTATAACGTTATATATCCTAACTTAAGGCAACCTGACATCTCGGATGTAATATTCTACAACATTCCAGGCGTCTCGGACACTACTTCTCCGTGGGAACATTATATGGGTCTATAACGTTGTATGTCCTAATCTAAGGCAACCTATTATCTCAGACGTAATATTTTACAACATTCCCGGCGTGTCGGAGCATTCTTTACGGTGGGAATATTATATACGTCTATAACGGTATATATCCTAATCTAAGGCAACCTAACATCTCGGATGCAATATTTGACAAAATTCCTGGCCTGTCGAACCCTACTTCTCGGAGGGAACAGTATATACGTCTATAACGGTATATATCCTAATCTAAGGCAACCTAACATCTCGGATGTAATATTGGCTACATTCCTGGCCTGTCGAACCCTACTTCACGGAGGGAACAGTATATACGTCTATAACGTCATATCTCCTAACCTAAGGCAACCTAATATCTCGGATGTAACATTTGACAACATTCCAGGCGTGTCGGTCCCTACGTCTCGGTGGTAACATTACATGCTTCTATAACGTTATATATCCTAACCTACGGCCACCTAACACCTCGGATGTAATATTTGACAACATTCCTGGCGTGTCGAACCGTACTTCTCGGTGGGAACAGTATATACGTGTATAACGGTATATATCCTAATCTAAGGCAACCTAACATCTCGGATGTAATATTGGCTACATTCCTGGCCTGTCGAACCCTACTTCACGGAGGGAACAGTATATACGTCTATAACGTCATATCTCCTAACCTAAGGCAACCTAATATCTCGGATGTAACATTTGACAACATTCCAGGCGTGTCGGTCCCTACGTCTCGGTGGTAACATTACATGCTTCTATAACGTTATATATCCTAACCTACGGCCACCTAACACCTCGGATGTAATATTTGACAACATTCCTGGCGTGTCGAACCGTACTTCTCGGTGGGAACAGTATATACGTGTATAACGGTATATATCCTAATCTTAGTCAAACTAACATCTCGGATGCAATATTTGACAACATTCCTGGCCTGTCGAACCCTACTTCTCGCAGGGAACAGTATATACGTCTATAACGTTATATATCCTAACCTAAGGCAACCTAACATCTCGGACGTAACATTTGATAATATTCCAGGCGAGTCGGTCCCTACGTCTCGGTGGTAACATTATATGCGTCTATAACGTTATATATCCTAACCTAAGGCAACCTAACAACTCGGATGTAATATTTGACAACATTCCGGGCGCGTCGGATCCTGCTTCTCGGTGGGAACATTATATGCGTCTATAACGTTGTATGTCCTAATCTAAGGCAACCTAACATCTCGGATGCAATATTTGACAACATTCCCGGCGTGTCGGAGCATTCTTTACGGTGGGAATATTATATACGTCTATAACGGTATATATCCTAATCTAAGGCAACCTAACATCTCGGATGCAATATTTGACAAAATTCCTGGCCTGTCGAACCCTACTTCTCGGAGGGAACAGTATATACGTCTATAACGGTATATATCCTAATCTAAGGCAACCTAACATCTCGGATGTAATATTGGATACATTCCTGGCCTGTCGAACCCTACTTCACGGAGGGAACAGTATATACGTCTATAACGTCATATCTCCTAACCTAAGGCAACCTAATATCTCGGATGTAACATTTGACAACATTCCAGGCGTGTCGGTCCCTACGTCTCGGTGGTAACATTACATGCTTCTATAACGTTATATATCCTAACCTACGGCCACCTAACACCTCGGATGTAATATTTGACAACATTCCTGGCGTGTCGAACCGTACTTCTCGGTGGGAACAGTATATACGTGTATAACGGTATATATCCTAATCTTAGTCAAACTAACATCTCGGATGCAATATTTGACAACATTCCTGGCCTGTCGAACCCTACTTCTCGGAGGGAACAGTATATACGTCTATAACGTTATATATCCTAACCTAAGGCAACCTAACATCTCGTACGTAACATTTGATAATATTCCAGGCGAGTCGGTCCCTACGTCTCGGTGGTAACATTATATGCGTCTATAACGTTATATATCCTAACCTAAGGCAACCTAACAACTCGGATGTAATATTTGACAACATTCCGGGCGCGTCGGATCCTGCTTCTCGGTGGGAACATTATATGCGTCTATAACGTTGTATGTCCTAATCTAAGTCAACCTAACATCTCGGATGCAATATTTGACAACATTCCTGGCCTGTCGTACCCTACTTCTCGGAGGGAACAGTATATACGTCTATATCGTCATATATCCTAACCTAAGGCAACCTAACATCTCGGACGTAACATTTGACAACATTCCTGGCGCGTCGGATCCTGCTTCTCGGTGGGAACATTATATGCGTCTATAGCGTTGTATGTCCTAATCTAAGGCAACCTAACATCTCGGATGCAATATTTGACAACATTCCTGGCCTGTCGAACCTTACTCCTCGGAGGGAACAGTATATACGTCTATAACGTCATATATCCTAACCTAAGGCAACCTAACATCTCGGATGTAACATTTGACAACATTCCAGGCGTGTCGGTTCCTACGTCTCGGTGGTAACGTTACATGCATCTATAACGTTATATATTCTAACCTAAGGCCACCTAACACCTCGGATGTAATATTTGACAACATTCCTGGCGTGTCGAACCGTACTTCTCGGTGGGAACAGTATATACGTCTATAACGTTATATATCCTCACCTAAGCCAACCTGACATCTCGGATGTAATATTCTACAACATTCCAGGCGTGTCTGACCCTACTTCTCGGTGGGAACATTATATGGGTCTATAACGGTATATATCCTAATCTAAGGCAACCTAACATCTCGGATGCAATATTTGACAGCATTCCTGGCCTGACGAACCCTACTTCACGGAGGGAACAGTATATACGTCTATAACGGTATATATCCTAATCTAAGGCATCCTAACATCTCGTATGTAATATTTGACAACATTCCTGGCGTGTCGGACCCTACTACTCGGTGGGAACATTATATGTGTCTATAACGTTGTATATCCTAATCTATGGCAACCTATCATCTCAGACGTAATATTTTACGACATTCCTGTTGTGTCGGAGCATACTTTTCGGTGGGAATATTATATGCGTCTATAACGGTCGATATCGTAATCTAAGGCAATCTAACATCTCGGATGTAATATTCTACAACATTCCAGGCGTGTCGGTCCCTACGTCTCGGTGGTAACATTACATGCTTCTATAACGTTATATATCCTAACCTAAGGCAACCTAACATATCGGATGTAACATTTGACAACATTCCAGGCGTGTCGGTCCCTAGGTGTCGGTGGTAACATTACATGCTTCTATAAAGTTATATATCCTAATCTAAGGCAACCTAACATCTCGGATACAATATTTGACAACATTCCTGGCCTGTCGAAACCTGCTCCTTGGAGGGAACAGTATATACGTCTATAACGTCATATATCCTAACCTAAGGCAACCTAACAACTCGGATGTAACATTTGACAACATTCCAGGCGTGTCGGTCCCTACGTTTCGGTGGTAACGTTACATGCGTCTATAACGTTATATATTCTAACCTAAGGCCACCTCACACCTCGGATGTAATATTTGACAACATTCCTGGCGTGTCGAACCGTACTTCTCGGTGGGAACAGTATATACGTCTATAACGTTGTATGTCCTAATCTAAGGCAACCTAACATCTCGGATGCAATATTTGACAACATTCCTGGCCTGTCGAACCTTACTTCTCGGAGGGAACAGTATATACGTCTATAACATCATATATCCTAACCTAAGGCAACCTAACATCTCGGATGTAACTTTTGACAACATTCCAGGCGTGTCGGTCCCTAGGTCTCGGTGGTAACGTTACATGCGTCTATAACGTTATATATTCTAACCTAAGGCCACCTAACACCTCGGATGTAATATTTGACAACATTCCTGGCCTGTCGAACCTTACTTCTCGGAGGGAACAGTATATACGTCTATAACGTCATATATCCTAACCTAAGGCAACCTAACATCTCGGATGTAACATTTGACAACATTCCAGGCGTGTCGGTTCCTACGTCTCGGTGGTAACATTACATGCTTCTATAAAGTTATATATCCTAACCTAATGCAACCTAACATCTCGGATGTAACATTTGACAACATTCCAGGCGTGTCGGTCCCTAGGTCTCGGTGGTAACATTACATGCGTCTATAACGGTATATATCCGAATCTAAGGCAACCTAACATCTCGGATGCAATATTTGACAACATTCCTGGCCTGTCGAACCCTACTTCTCGGAGGGAATAGTATATACGTCTATAACGGTGTATATCCTAATCTAAGGCAACCTAACATCTCGGATGCAATATTTGACAACATTCCTGGCCTCTCGAACCCTATTTCACGGAGGGAACAGTATATTCGTCTATAACGTCATATATCCTAACCTAAGGCAACCTGACATCTTGGATGTAACATTTGACAACATTCCAGGCGTGTCGGTCCGTACGTCTCGGTGGTAACATTACATGCTTCTATAACGTTATATATCCTAACCTAAGGCAACCTAACATCTCGGATGTAACATTTGACAACATTCCAGGCGTGTCGGTCCCTAGGTCTCGGTGGTAACATTACATGCGTCTATAACGGTATATATCCTAATCTAAGGCAACCTAACATCTCGGATGCAATATTTGACAACATTCCTGGCCTGTCGAAACCTGCTCCTTGGAGGGAACAGTATATACGTCTATAACGTCATATATCCTAACCTAAGGCAACCTAACAACTCGGATGTAACATTTGACAACATTCCAGGCGTGTCGGTACCTACGTTTCGGTGGTAACGTTACATGCGTCTATAACGTTATATATTCTAACCTAAGGCCACCTCACACCTCGGATGTAATATTTGACAACATTCCTGGCGTGTCGAACCGTACTTCTCGGTGGGAACAGTATATACGTCTATAACGTTGTATGTCCTAATCTAAGGCAACCTAACATCTCGGATGCAATATTTGACAACATTCCTGGCCTGTCGAACCTTACTTCTCGGAGGGAACAGTATATACGTCTATAACATCATATATCCTAACCTAAGGCAACCTAACATCTCGGATGTAACTTTTGACAACATTCCAGGCGTGTCGGTCCCTACGTCTCGGTGGTAACGTTACATGCGTCTATAACGTCATATATCCTAACATAAGGCAACCTAACATCTCGGATGAAACATTTGACAACATTCCAGGCGTGTCGGTCCCTACGTCTCGGTGGTAACGTTACATGCGTCTATAACGTTATATATTCTAACCTAAGGCCACCTAACACCTCGGATGTAATATTTGACAACATTCCTGGCCTGTCGAACCTTACTTCTCGGAGGGAACAGTATATACGTCTATAACGTCATATATCCTAACCTAAGGCAACCTAACATCTCGGATGTAACATTTGACAACATTCCAGGCGTGTCGGTCCCTACGTCTCGGTGGTAACATTACATGCTTCTATAAAGTTATATATCCTAACCTAATGCAACCTAACATCTCGGATGTAACATTTGACAACATTCCAGGCGTGTCGGTCCCTAGGTCTCGGTGGTAACATTACATGCGTCTATAACGGTATATATCCTAACCTAAGGCAACCTAACATGTCGGATGCAATATTTGACAACATTCCTGGCCTCTCGAACCCTACTTCACGGAGGGAACAGTATATTCGTCTATAACGTCATATATCCTAACCTAAGGCAACCTGACATCTTGGATGTAACATTTGACAACATTCCAGGCGTGTCGGTCCCTACGTCTCGGTGGTAACATTACATGCTTCTATAACGTTATATATCCTAACCTAAGGCAACCTAACATCTCGGATGTAACATTTGACAACATTCCAGGCGTGTCGGTCCCTAGGTCTCGGTGGTAACATTACATGCGTCTATAACGGTATATATCCTAATCTAAGGCAACCTAACATCTCGGATGCAATATTTGACAACATTCCTGGCCTGTCGAAACCTGCTCCTTGGAGGGAACAGTATATACGTCTATAACGTCATATATCCTAACCTAAGGCAACCTAACAACTCGGATGTAACATTTGACAACATTCCAGGCGTGTCGGTCCCTACGTTTCGGTGGTAACGTTACATGCGTCTATAACGTTATATATTCTAACCTAAGGCCACCTCACACCTCGGATGTAATATTTGACAACATTCCTGGCGTGTCGAACCGTACTTCTCGGTGGGAACAGTATATACGTCTATAACGTTGTATGTCCTAATCTAAGGCAACCTAACATCTCGGATGCAATATTTGACAACATTCCTGGCCTGTCGAACCTTACTTCTCGGAGGGAACAGTATATACGTCTATAACATCATATATCCTAACCTAAGGCAACCTAACATCTCGGATGTAACTTTTGACAACATTCCAGGCGTGTCGGTCCCTACGTCTCGGTGGTAACGTTACATGCGTCTATAACGTCATATATCCTAACCTAAGGCAACCTAACATCTCGGATGAAACATTTGACAACATTCCAGGCGTGTCGGTCCCTACGTCTCGGTGGTAACGTTACATGCGTCTATAACGTTATATATTCTAACCTAAGGCCACCTAACACCTCGGATGTAATATTTGACAACATTCCTGGCCTGTCGAACCTTACTTCTCGGAGGGAACAGTATATACGTCTATAACGTCATATATCCTAACCTAAGGCAACCTAACATCTCGGATGTAACATTTGACAACATTCCAGGCGTGTCGGTCCCTACGTCTCGGTGGTAACATTACATGCTTCTATAAAGTTATATATCCTAACCTAATGCAACCTAACATCTCGGATGTAACATTTGACAACATTCCAGGCGTGTCGGTCCCTAGGTCTCGGTGGTAACATTACATGCGTCTATAACGGTATATATCCTAACCTAAGGCAACCTAACATGTCGGATGCAATATTTGACAACATTCCTGGCCTCTCGAACCCTACTTCACGGAGGGAACAGTATATTCGTCTATAACGTCATATATCCTAACCTAAGGCAACCTGACATCTTGGATGTAACATTTGACAACATTCCAGGCGTGTCGGTCCCTACGTCTCGGTGGTAACATTACATGCTTCTATAACGTTATATATCCTAACCTAAGGCAACCTAACATCTCGGATGTAACATTTGACAACATTCCAGGCGTGTCGGTCCCTAGGTCTCGGTGGTAACATTACATGCGTCTATAACGGTATATATCCTAATCTAAGGCAACCTAACATCTCGGATGCAATATTTGACAACATTCCTGGCCTGTCGAAACCTGCTCCTTGGAGGGAACAGTATATACGTCTATAACGTCATATATCCTAACCTAAGGCAACCTAACAACTCGGATGTAACATTTGACAACATTCCAGGCGTGTCGGTCCCTACGTTTCGGTGGTAACGTTACATGCGTCTATAACGTTATATATTCTAACCTAAGGCCACCTCACACCTCGGATGTAATATTTGACAACATTCCTGGCGTGTCGAACCGTACTTCTCGGTGGGAACAGTATATACGTCTATAACGTTGTATGTCCTAATCTAAGGCAACCTAACATCTCGGATGCAATATTTGACAACATTCCTGGCCTGTCGAACCTTACTTCTCGGAGGGAACAGTATATACGTCTATAACGTTATATATCCTAACCTAAGGCAACCTAACATCTCGGACGTAACATTTGATAATATTCCAGGCGAGTCGGTCCTTACGTCTCGGTGGTAACATTATATGCGTCTATAACGTTATATATCCTAACTTAAGGCAACCTGACATCTCGGATGTAATATTCTACAACATTCCAGGCGTCTCGGACACTACTTCTCCGTGGGAACATTATATGGGTCTATAACGTTGTATGTCCTAATCTAAGGCAACCTATTATCTCAGACGTAATATTTTACAACATTCCCGGCGTGTCGGAGCATTCTTTACGGTGGGAATATTATATACGTCTATAACGGTATATATCCTAATCTAAGGCAACCTAACATCTCGGATGCAATATTTGACAAAATTCCTGGCCTGTCGAACCCTACTTCTCGGAGGGAACAGTATATACGTCTATAACGGTATATATCCTAATCTAAGGCAACCTAACATCTCGGATGTAATATTGGCTACATTCCTGGCCTGTCGAACCCTACTTCACGGAGGGAACAGTATATACGTCTATAACGTCATATCTCCTAACCTAAGGCAACCTAATATCTCGGATGTAACATTTGACAACATTCCAGGCGTGTCGGTCCCTACGTCTCGGTGGTAACATTACATGCTTCTATAACGTTATATATCCTAACCTACGGCCACCTAACACCTCGGATGTAATATTTGACAACATTCCTGGCGTGTCGAACCGTACTTCTCGGTGGGAACAGTATATACGTGTATCACGGTATATATCCTAATCTAAGGCAAACTAACATCGCGGATGCAATATTTGACAAGATTCCTGGCCTGTCGAACCCTACTTCTCGGATGGAATAGTATATACGTCTATAACGGTATATATCCTAATCTAAGGCAACCTAACATCTCGGATGCAATATTTCACAACATTCCTGGCCTGTCGAACCCTACTTCTCGGAGGGAACAGTATATACGTCTATAACGTTATATATCCTAACCTAAGGCAACCTAACAACTCGGATGTAATATTTGACAACATTCCTGGCGCGTCGGATCCTGCTTCTCGGTGGGAACATTATATGCGTCTATAACGTTGTATGTCCTAATCTAAGGCAACCTAACATCTCGGATGCAATATTTGACAACATTCCTGGCCTGTCGAACCCTACTTCTCGGAGGGAACAGTATATACGTCTATAACGTTATATATCCTAACCTAAGGCAACCTAACATCTCGGACGTAACACTTGATAATATTCCAGGCGAGTCGGTCCTTACGTCTCGGTGGTAACATTATATGCGTCTATAACGTTATATATCCTATCCTAAGGCAACCTAACATCTCGGACGTAACATTTGATAATATTCCAGGCGAGTCGGTCCCTACTCCTCGGAGGGAACAGTATATACGTCTATAACGATATATATCCTAACATAAGGCAACCTAACATCTCGGATGTAACATTTGACAACATTCCAGGCGTGTCGGTCCCTACGTCTCGGTGGTAGCGTTACATGCGTCTATAACGTTATATATACTAACCTAAGGCCACCTAACACCTCGGATGGAATACTTGACAACATTCCTGGCGTGTCGAACCCTACTTCTCGGTGGGACCAGTTTATACGTCTATAACGTTATACATCCTAACCTAAGGCAACCTAACATCTCGGATGCAATATTTGACAACATTCGTGGCCTGTCGAATTCTACTTCTCGGAGGGAACAGTATATACGTCTATAAGGTTATATATCCTAACCTAAGGCAACCTAACATCTGGGATGTAACATTTGACAACATTCCTGGCGTGTCGGACCCTACTTCTCGGTCGGAACAGTATATACGTCTATAACGTTATATATCCTAACCTAAGGCAACCTAACATTTCGGACGTAACACTTGATAATATTCCAGGCGAGTCGGTCCTTACGTCTCGGTGGTAACATTATATGCGTCTATAACGTTATATATCCTATCCTAAGGCAACCTAACATCTCGGACGTAACATTTGATAATATTCCAGGCGAGTCGGTCCCTACTCCTCGGAGGGAACAGTATATACGTCTATAACGATATATATCCTAACATAAGGCAACCTAACATCTCGGATGTAACATTTGACAACATTCCAGGCGTGTCGGTCCCTACGTCTCGGTGGTAGCGTTACATGCGTCTATAACGTTATATATACTAACCTAAGGCCACCTAACACCTCGGATGGAATACTTGACAACATTCCTGGCGTGTCGAACCCTACTTCTCGGTGGGACCAGTTTATACGTCTATAACGTTATACCTCCTAACCTAAGGCAACCTAACATCTCGGATGCAATATTTGACAACATTCGTGGCCTGTCGAATTCTACTTCTCGGAGGGAACAGTATATACGTCTATAAGGTTATATATCCTAACCTAAGGCAACCTAACATCTGGGATGTAACATTTGACAACATTCCTGGCGTGTCGGACCCTACTTCTCGGTCGGAACAGTATATACGTCTATAACGTTATATATCCTAACCTAAGGCAACCTAACATCTCGGATGTAATATTTGACAACATACCTGGCGTGTCGGACCCTACTTCTCGGAGGGAACAGTATATACGTCTATAACGTCATATATCCTAACCTGAGGCAACCTAACATCTCGGATGTAACATTTGACAACATTCCAGGCGTGTCGGTCCCTACGTCTCGCTGGTAACGTTACATGCGTCTATAACGTTATATATCCTAACCTAAGGCAACCTAACATCTCGGATGCAATATTTGACAACATTCCAGGCGTGTCGGACACTACTTCTCCGTGGGAACATTATATGGGTCTATAACGTTGTATGTCCTAATCTAAGGCAACCTATTATCTCAGAGGTAATATTTTACAACATTCCCGGCGTGTCGGAGCATTCTTTACGGTGGGAATATTATATACGTCTATAACGGTATATATCCAAATCTAAGGCAACCTAACATCTGGGATGTAACATTTGACAACATTCCTGGCGTGTCGGACCCTACTTCTCGGTCGGAACAGTATATACGTCTATAACGTCATATATCCTGACCTAAGGCAACCTATCATCTCAGACGTAATATTTTACAACATTCCTGGCGTGTCGGAGCATACTTTTCGGTGGGAATATTATATGCGTCTATAACGGTCGATATCGTAATCTAAGGCAACCTAACATCTCGGATGTAATATTGGCTACATTCCTGGCCTTTTGAACCCTACTTCTCGGACGGAATAGTATATACGTCTAGAACGTTATATATCCTAACCTGAGGCAACCTATCATCTCGGATGTAACATTTGACAACATTCCAGGCGTGTCGGTCCCTACGTATCGGTGGTAACATTAATGCGTCTATAACGTTATATATCCTAACCTAAGCCAACCTAACATCTCGGATGTAACATTTGACAACATTCCAGGCGTGACCGTCCCTACGTCTCGGAGGGAACAGTATATACGTCTATAACATCATATATCTTAACATAAGGCAACCTAACGTCTCGGACGTAACATTTGACAACATTCCAGGCGTGTCGGTACCTACGTCTCGGTGGTAACATTATATGCGTCTATAACGTCATATATCCTAACATAATGCAACCTAACATCTCGAATGTAGCATTTGACAACATTCCAGGCGTGTCGGCCCCTACGTCTCGGTGGTAACATTACATGTGTCTATAACGATATATATCCTAATCTAAGGCAACCTAACATCTCGGATGCAATATTTGACAACATTCCTGGCCTGTCGAACCCTACTTCTCGGAGGGAACAGTATATACGTCTATAAGGTCATATATCCTAACCTAAGGCAACCTAACATCTGGGATGTAACATTTGACAACATTCCTGGCGTGTCGAACCCTACTTCTCGGTCGGAACAGTATATACGTCTATAACGTTATATATCCTAACCTAAGGCAACCTATCATCTCAGACGTAATATTTTACAACATTCCTGGCGTGTCGGAGCATACTTTTCGATGGGAATATTATATGCGTCTATAACGGTCGATATCGTAATCTAAGGCAACCTAACATCTCGGATGTAATATTGGCTACATTCCTGGCCTTTCGAACCCTACCTCTCGGACGGAATAGTATATACGTCTATAACGTTACATATCCTAACCTGAGGCAACCTAACATCTCGGATGTAACATTTGACAACATTCCAGGCGTGTCGGTCCCTACGTCTCGGTGGTAACGTTACATGCGTCTATTACGTTATATATTCTAACCTACGGCCACCTAACACCTCGGATGTAATATTTGACAACATTCCTGGCGTGTCGAACCGTACTTCTCGGTGGGAACAGTATATACGTGTATCACGGTATATATCCTAATCTAAGGCAAACTAACATCTCGGATGCAATATTTGACAACATTCCTGCCCTGTCGAACCCTACTTCACGGAGGGAATAGTATATACGTCTATAACGGTATATATCCTAATTTAAGGCAACCTAACATCTCGGATGCAATATTTCACAACATTCCTGGCCTGTCGAACCCTACTTCTCAGAGGGAACAGTATATACGTCTATAACGTTATATATCCTAACCTAAGGCAACCTAACAACTCGGATGTAATATTTGACAGCATTCCTGGCGCGTCGGATCCTGCTTCTCGGTGGGAACATTATATGCGTCTATAACGTTGTACGTCCTAATCTAAGGCAACCTAACATCTCGGATGCAATATTTGACAACATTCCTGGCCTGTCGAACCCTACTTCTCGGAGGGAACAGTATATACGTCTATAACGTTATATATCCTAACCTAAGGCAACCTAACATCTCGGATGTAACATTTGACAACATTCCAGGCGTGTCGGTCCATACGTCTCGGTGGTAACATTATATACGTCTATAACGGTATATATCCTAATCTAAGGCAACCTAACTTCTCGGATGCAATATTTGACAACATTCCTGGCCTCTCGAACCCTACTTCACGGAGGGAACAGTATATACGTCTATAACGGTATATATCCTAATCTAAGGCATCCTAACATCTCGTATGTAATATTTGACAACATTCCTGGCGTGTCGGACCCTACTACTCGGTGCGAACATTATATGTGTCTATAACGTTGTATATCCTAATCTATGGCAACCTATCATCTCAGACGTAATATTTTACGACATTCCTGTTGTGTCGGAGCATACTTTTCGGTGGGAATATTATATGCGTCCATAACGGTCGATATCGTAATCTAAGGCAATCTAACATCTCGGATGTAATATTGGCTACATTCCTGGCCTGTCGATCCCTACTTCTCGGAGGGAACAGTATATTCGTCTATAACGTCATATATCCTAACCTAAGGCAACCTAACATCTCTGATGTAACATTTGACAACATTCCAGGCGTGTCGGTCCCTACGTCTCGGTGGTAACGTTACATGCGTCTATAACGTTATATATCCTAACCTAAGGCAACCTAACATCTCGGATGCAATATTTGACAACATTCCTGGCCTGTCGAAACCTACTTCACGGAGGGAACAGTATATTCGTCTATAACGTCATATATCCTAACCTAAGGCAACTTAACATCTCGGATGTAACATTTGACAACATTCCAGGCTTGTCGGTCCCTACGTCTCGGTGGTAACATTATATACGTCTATAACGTTATATATCCTAACCTAAGGCAACCTGACATCTCGGATGTAATATTCTACAACATTCCAGGCGTGTCGGACACTACTTCTCGGAGGGAACAGTATATACGCTTATAACGTCATATATCCTAACCTAAGGCAACCTAACATCTCGGATGTAACATTATATGAGTCTATAACGTTATATATCCTAACCTAAGGCAACCTAACATCTCGGATGCAATATCTGACAACATTCCTGGCCTGTCGAACCCTACTTTTCGGAGGGAACAGTATATACGTCTATAACGGTATATATCCTAATCTAAGGTAACCTAACATCTCGGATGTAATATTCTACAACATTCCAGGCGTGTCGGACACTACTTCTCCGTGGGAACATTATATGGGTCTATAACGTTGTATGTCCTAATCTAAGGCAACCTATTATCTCAGACGTAATATTTTACAACATTCCCGGCGTGTCGGGGCATTCTTTACGGTGGGAATATTATATACGTCTATAACGGTATATATCCTAACCTAAGGCAACCTAACAACTCGGATGTAATATTTGACAACATTCCTGGCGCGTCGGATCCTGCTTCTCGGTGGGAACATTATATGCGTCTATAACGGTGTATGTCCTAATCTAAGGCAACCTAACATCTCGGATGCAATATTTGACAACATTCCTGGCCTGTCGAACCCTACTTCTCGGAGGGAACAGTATATACGTCTATAACGTTATATATCCTAACCTAAGGCAACCTAACATCTCGGACGTAACATTTGATAATATTCCAGGCGAGTCGGTCCTTACGTCTCGGTGGTAACATTATATGCGTCTATAACGTTATATATCCTATCCTAAGGCAACCTAACATCTCGGACGTAACATTTGATAATATTCCAGGCGAGTCGGTCCCTACTCCTCGGAGGGAACAGTATATACGTCTATAACGATATATATCCTTACATAAGGCAACCTAACATCTCGGATGTAACATTTGACAACATTCCAGGCGTGTCGGTCCCTACGTCTCGGTGGTAACATTATATACGTCTATAACGGTATATATCCTAATCTAAGGCATCCTAACATCTCGTATGTAATATTTGACAACATTCCTGGCGTGTCGGACCCTACTACTCGGTGCGAACATTATATGTGTCTATAACGTTGTATATCCTAATCTATGGCAACCTATCATCTCAGACGTAATATTTTACGACATTCCTGTTGTGTCGGAGCATACTTTTCGGTGGGAATATTATATGCGTCCATAACGGTCGATATCGTAATCTAAGGCAATCTAACATCTCGGATGTAATATTGGCTACATTCCTGGCCTGTCGATCCCTACTTCTCGGAGGGAACAGTATATTCGTCTATAACGTCATATATCCTAACCTAAGGCAACCTAACATCTCGGATGTAACATTTGACAACATTCCAGGCGTGTCGGTCCCTACGTCTCGGTGGTAACGTTACATGCGTCTATAACGTTATATATCCTAACCTAAGGCAACCTAACATCTCGGATGCAATATTTGACAACATTCCTGGCCTGTCGAAACCTACTTCACGGAGGGAACAGTATATTCGTCTATAACGTCATATATCCTAACCTAAGGCAACTTAACATCTCGGATGTAACATTTGACAACATTCCAGGCTTATCGGTCCCTACGTCTCGGTGGTAACATTATATACGTCTATAACGTTATATATCCTAACCTAAGGCAACCTGACATCTCGGATGTAATATTCTACAACATTCCAGGCGTGTCGGACACTACTTCTCGGAGGGAACAGTATATACGCTTATAACGTCATATATCCTAACCTAAGGCAACCTAACATCTCGGATGTAACATTATATGAGTCTATAACGTTATATATCCTAACCTAAGGCAACCTAACATCTCGGATGCAATATCTGACAACATTCCTGGCCTGTCGAACCCTACTTTTCGGAGGGAACAGTATATACGTCTATAACGGTATATATCCTAATCTAAGGTAACCTAACATCTCGGATGTAATATTCTACAACATTCCAGGCGTGTCGGACACTACTTCTCCGTGGGAACATTATATGGGTCTATAACGTTGTATGTCCTAATCTAAGGCAACCTATTATCTCAGACGTAATATTTTACAACATTCCCGGCGTGTCGGGGCATTCTTTACGGTGGGAATATTATATACGTCTATAACGGTATATATCCTAACCTAAGGCAACCTAACATCTCGGATACAATATTTGACAACATTCCTGGCCTGTCGAACCCTACTTCTCAGAGGGAACAGTATATACGTCTATAACGGTATATATCCTAATCTAAGGCAACCTAACATCTCGGATGTAATTTTGGCTACATTCCTGGCCTGTCGAACCCTACTTCACGGAGGGAACATTATATACGTCTATAACGTCATATCTCCTAACCTAAGGCAACCTAACATCTCGGATGTAACATTTGACAACATTCCTGGCCTGTCGAACCCTGCTCCTTGGAGGGAACAGTATATACGTCTATAACGTCATATATCCTAACCTAAGGCAACCTAACATCTCGGATGTAAAATTTGACAACATTCCAGGCGTGTCGGTCCCTACGTCTCGGTGGTAACGTTACATGCGTCTATTACGTTATATATTCTAACCTACGGCCACCTAACACCTCGGATGTAATATTTGACAACATTCCTGGCGTGTCGAACCGTACTTCTCGGTGGGAACAGTATATACGTGTATAACGGTATATATCCTAATCTAAGGCAAACTAACATCTCGGATGCAATATTTGACAACATTCCTGGCCTGTCGAACCCTACTTCTCGGAGGGAATAGTATATACGTCTATAACGGTATATATCCTAATCTAAGGCAACCTAACCTCTCGGATGCAATGTTTCACAACATTCCTGGCCTGTCGAACCCTACTTCTCGGAGGGAACAGTATATACGTCTATAACGTTATATATCCTAACCTAAGGCAACCTAACAACTCGGATGTAATATTTGACAACATTCCTGGCGCGTCGGATCCTGCTTCTCGGTGGGAACATTATATGCGTCTATAACGGTGTATGTCCTAATCTAAGGCAACCTAACATCTCGGATGCAATATTTGACAACATTCCTGGCCTGTCGAACCCTACTTCTCGGAGGGAACAGTATATACGTCTATAACGTTATATATCCTAACCTAAGGCAACCTAACATCTCGGACGTAACATTTGATAATATTCCAGGCGAGTCGGTCCTTACGTCTCGGTGGTAACATTATATGCGTCTATAACGTTATATATCCTATCCTAAGGCAACCTAACATCTCGGACGTAACATTTGATAATATTCCAGGCGAGTCGGTCCCTACTCCTCGGAGGGAACAGTATATACGCCTATAACGATATATATCCTTACATAAGGCAACCTAACATCTCGGATGTAACATTTGACAACATTCCAGGCGTGTCGGTCCCTACGTCTCGGTGGTAACATTATATACGTCTATAACGGTATATATCCTAATCTAAGGCAACCTAACATCTCGGATACAATATTTGACAACATTCCTGGCCTGTCGAACCCTACTTCTCAGAGGGAACAGTATATACGTCTATAACGGTATATATCCTAATCTAAGGCATCCTAACATCTCGTATGTAATATTTGACAACATTCCTGGCGTGTCGGACCCTACTACTCGGTGCGAACATTATATGTGTCTATAACGTTGTATATCCTAATCTATGGCAACCTATCATCTCAGACGTAATATTTTACGACATTCCTGTTGTGTCGGAGCATACTTTTCGGTGGGAATATTATATGCGTCCATAACGGTCGATATCGTAATCTAAGGCAATCTAACATCTCGGATGTAATATTGGCTACATTCCTGGCCTGTCGATCCCTACTTCTCGGAGGGAACAGTATATTCGTCTATAACGTCATATATCCTAACCTAAGGCAACCTAACATCTCGGATGTAACATTTGACAACATTCCAGGCGTGTCGGTCCCTACGTCTCGGTGGTAACGTTACATGCGTCTATAACGTTATATATCCTAACCTAAGGCAACCTAACATCTCGGATGCAATATTTGACAACATTCCTGGCCTGTCGAAACCTACTTCACGGAGGGAACAGTATATTCGTCTATAACGTCATATATCCTAACCTAAGGCAACTTAACATCTCGGATGTAACATTTGACAACATTCCAGGCTTATCGGTCCCTACGTCTCGGTGGTAACATTATATACGTCTATAACGTTATATATCCTAACCTAAGGCAACCTGACATCTCGGATGTAATATTCTACAACATTCCAGGCGTGTCGGACACTACTTCTCGGAGGGAACAGTATATACGCTTATAACGTCATATATCCTAACCTAAGGCAACCTAACATCTCGGATGTAACATTATATGAGTCTATAACGTTATATATCCTAACCTAAGGCAACCTAACATCTCGGATGCAATATCTGACAACATTCCTGGCCTGTCGAACCCTACTTTTCGGAGGGAACAGTATATACGTCTATAACGGTATATATCCTAATCTAAGGTAACCTAACATCTCGGATGTAATATTCTACAACATTCCAGGCGTGTCGGACACTACTTCTCCGTGGGAACATTATATGGGTCTATAACGTTGTATGTCCTAATCTAAGGCAACCTATTATCTCAGACGTAATATTTTACAACATTCCCGGCGTGTCGGGGCATTCTTTACGGTGGGAATAAGATATACGTCTATAACGGTATATATCCTAACCTAAGGCAACCTAACATCTCGGATACAATATTTGACAACATTCCTGGCCTGTCGAACCCTACTTCTCAGAGGGAACAGTATATACGTCTATAACGGTATATATCCTAATCTAAGGCAACCTAACATCTCGGATGTAATTTTGGCTACATTCCTGGCCTGTCGAACCCTACTTCACGGAGGGAACATTATATACGTCTATAACGTCATATCTCCTAACCTAAGGCAACCTAACATCTCGGATGTAACATTTGACAACATTCCTGGCCTGTCGAACCCTGCTCCTTGGAGGGAACAGTATATACGTCTATAACGTCATATATCCTAACCTAAGGCAACCTAACATCTCGGATGTAAAATTTGACAACATTCCAGGCGTGTCGGTCCCTACGTCTCGGTGGTAACGTTACATGCGTCTATTACGTTATATATTCTAACCTACGGCCGCCTAACACCTCGGATGTAATATTTGACAACATTCCTGGCGTGTCGAACCGTACTTCTCGGTGGGAACAGTATATACGTGTATAACGGTATATATCCTAATCTAAGGCAAACTAACATCTCGGATGCAATATTTGACAACATTCCTGGCCTGTCGAACCCTACTTCTCGGAGGGAATAGTATATACGTCTATAACGGTATATATCCTAATCTAAGGCAACCTAACCTCTCGGATGCAATATTTCACAACATTCCTGGCCTCTCGAACCCTACTTCTCGGAGGGAACAGTATATACGTCTATAACGTTATATATCCTAACCTAAGGCAACCTAACAACTCGGATGTAATATTTGACAACATTCCTGGCGCGTCGGATCCTGCTTCTCGGTGGGAACATTATATGCGTCTATAACGGTGTATGTCCTAATCTAAGGCAACCTAACATCTCGGATGCAATATTTGACAACATTCCTGGCCTGTCGAACCCTACTTCTCGGAGGGAACAGTATATACGTCTATAACGTTATATATCCTAACCTAAGGCAACCTAACATCTCGGACGTAACATTTGATAATATTCCAGGCGAGTCGGTCCTTACGTCTCGGTGGTAACATTATATGCGTCTATAACGTTATATATCCTATCCTAAGGCAACCTAACATCTCGGACGTAACATTTGATAATATTCCAGGCGAGTCGGTCCCTACTCCTCGGAGGGAACAGTATATACGCCTATAACGATATATATCCTTACATAAGGCAACCTAACATCTCGGATGTAACATTTGACAACATTCCAGGCGTGTCGGTCCCTACGTCTCGGTGGTAACATTATATACGTCTATAACGGTATATATCCTAATCTAAGGCAACCTAACATCTCGGATGCAATATTTGACAACATTACTGGCCTCTCGAACCCTACTTCACGGAGGGAACAGTATATACGTCTATAACGGTATATATCCTAATCTAAGGCATCCTAACATCTCGTATGTAATATTTGACAACATTCCTGGCGTGTCGGACCCTACTACTCGGTGCGAACATTATATGTGTCTATAACGTTGTATATCCTAATCTATGGCAACCTATCATCTCAGACGTAATATTTTACGACATTCCTGTTGTCTCGGAGCATACTTTTCGGTGGGAATATTATATGCGTCCATAACGGTCGATATCGTAATCTAAGGCAATCTAACATCTCGGATGTAATATTGGCTACATTCCTGGCCTGTCGATCCCTACTTCTCGGAGGGAACAGTATATTCGTCTATAACGTCATATATCCTAACCTAAGGCAACCTAACATCTCGGATGTAACATTTGACAACATTCCAGGCGTGTCGGTCCCTACGTCTCGGTGGTAACGTTACATGCGTCTATAACGTTATATATCCTAACCTAAGGCAACCTAACATCTCGGATGCAATATTTGACAACATTCCTGGCCTGTCGAAACCTACTTCACGGAGGGAACAGTATATTCGTCTATAACGTCATATATCCTAACCTAAGGCAACTTAACATCTCGGATGTAACATTTGACAACATTCCAGGCTTGTCGGTCCCTACGTCTCGGTGGTAACATTATATACGTCTATAACGTTATATATCCTAACCTAAGGCAACCTGACATCTCGGATGTAATATTCTACAACATTCCAGGCGTGTCGGACACTACTTCTCGGAGGGAACAGTATATACGCTTATAACGTCATATATCCTAACCTAAGGCAACCTAACATCTCGGATGTAACATTATATGAGTCTATAACGTTATATATCCTAACCTAAGGCAACCTAACATCTCGGATGCAATATCTGACAACATTCCTGGCCTGTCGAACCCTACTTTTCGGAGGGAACAGTATATACGTCTATAACGGTATATATCCTAATCTAAGGTAACCTAACATCTCGGATGTAATATTCTACAACATTCCAGGCGTGTCGGACACTACTTCTCCGTGGGAACATTATATGGGTCTATAACGTTGTATGTCCTAATCTAAGGCAACCTATTATCTCAGACGTAATATTTTACAACATTCCCGGCGTGTCGGGGCATTCTTTACGGTGGGAATATTATATAAGTCTATAACGGTATATATCCTAACCTAAGGCAACCTAACATCTCGGATACAATATTTGACAACATTCCTGGCCTGTCGAACCCTACTTCTCAGAGGGAACAGTATATACGTCTATAACGGTATATATCCTAATCTAAGGCAACCTAACATCTCGGATGTAATTTTGGCTACATTCCTGGCCTGTCGAAACCTACTTCACGGAGGGAACATTATATACGTCTATAACGTCATATCTCCTAACCTAAGGCAACCTAACATCTCGGATGTAACATTTGACAACATTCCTGGCCTGTCGAACCCTGCTCCTTGGAGGGAACAGTATATACGTCTATAACGTCATATATCCTAACCTAAGGCAACCTAACATCTCGGATGTAAAATTTGACAACATTCCAGGCGTGTCGGTCCCTACGTCTCGGTGGTAACGTTACATGCGTCTATTACGTTATATATTCTAACCTACGGCCACCTAACACCTCGGATGTAATATTTGACAACATTCCTGGCGTGTCGAACCGTACTTCTCTGTGGGAACAGTATATACGTGTATAACGGTATATATCCTAATCTAAGGCAAACTAACATCTCGGATGCAATATTTGACAACATTCCTGGCCTGTCGAACCCTACTTCTCGGAGGGAATAGTATATACGTCTATAACGGTATATATCCTAATCTAAGGCAACCTAACCTCTCGGATGCAATATTTCACAACATTCCTGGCCTGTCGAACCCTACTTCTCGGAGGGAACAGTATATACGTCTATAACGTTATATATCCTAACCTAAGGCAACCTAACAACTCGGATGTAATATTTGACAACATTCCTGGCGCGTCGGATCCTGCTTCTCGGTGGGAACATTATATGCGTCTATAACGGTGTATGTCCTAATCTAAGGCAACCTAACATCTCGGATGCAATATTTGACAACATTCCTGGCCTGTCGAACCCTACTTCTCGGAGGGAACAGTATATACGTCTATAACGTTATATATCCTAACCTAAGGCAACCTAACATCTCGGACGTAACATTTGATAATATTCCAGGCGAGTCGGTCCTCACGTCTCGGTGGTAACATTATATGCGTCTATAACGTTATATATCCTATCCTAAGGCAACCTAACATCTCGGACGTAACATTTGATAATATTCCAGGCGAGTCGGTCCCTACTCCTCGGAGGGAACAGTATATACGTCTATAACGATATATATCCTAATATAAGGCAACCTAACATCTCGGATGTAACATTTGACAACATTCCAGGCGTGTCGGTCCATACGTCTCGGTGGTAACATTATATACGTCTATAACGATATATATCCTAATCTAAGGCAACCTAACATCTCGGATGCAATATTTGACAACATTCCTGGCCTCTCGAACCCTACTTCACGGAGGGAACAGTATATTCGTCTATAACGTCATATATCCTAACCTAAGGCAACCTAACATCTCGGATGTAACATTTGACAACATTCCAGGCGTGTCGGTCCCTACGTCTCGGTGGTAACGTTACATGCGTCTATAACGTTATATATCCTAACCTAAGGCAACCTAACATCTCGGATGCAATATTTGACAACATTCCTGGCCTGTCGAAACCTACTTCACGGAGGGAACAGTATATTCGTCTATAACGTCATATATCCTAACCTAAGGCAACTTAACATCTCGGATGTAACATTTGACAACATTCCAGGCTTGTCGGTCCCTACGTCTCGGTGGTAACATTATATACGTCTATAACGTTATATATCCTAACCTAAGGCAACCTGACATCTCGGATGTAATATTCTACAACATTCCAGGCGTGTCGGACACTACTTCTCGGAGGGAACAGTATATACGCTTATAACGTCATATATCCTAACCTAAGGCAACCTAACATCTCGGATGTAACATTATATGAGTCTATAACGTTATATATCCTAACCTAAGGCAACCTAACATCTCGGATGCAATATCTGACAACATTCCTGGCCTGTCGAACCCTACTTTTCGGAGGGAACAGTATATGCGTCTATAACGGTATATATCTTAATCTAAGGCATCCTATCATCTCGTATGTAATATTTGACAACATTCCTGGCGTGTCGGACCCTACTACTCGGTGGGAACATTATATGTGTCTATAACGTTGTATATCCTAATCTAAGGCAACCTATCATCTCAGACGTAATATTTTACGACATTGCTGTTGTGTCGGAGCATACTTTTCGGTGGGAATATTATATGCGTCTATAACGTTCGATATCGTAATCTAAGGCAACCTAACATCTCGGATGTAATTTTGGCTACATTCCTGGCCTGTCGAACCCTACTTCACGGAGGGAACATTATATACGTCTATAACGTCATATCTCCTAACCTAAGGCAACCTAACATCTCGGATGTAACATTTGACAACATTCCTGGCCTGTCGAACCCTGCTCCTTGGAGGGAACAGTATATACGTCTATAACGTCATATATCCTAACCTAAGGCAACCTAACATCTCGGATGTAAAATTTGACAACATTCCAGGCGTGTCGGTCCCTACGTCTCGGTGGTAACGTTACATGCGTCTATTACGTTATATATTCTAACCTACGGCCACCTAACACCTCGGATGTAATATTTGACAACATTCCTGGCGTGTCGAACCGTACTTCTCGGTGGGAACAGTATATACGTGTATAACGGTATATATCCTAATCTAAGGCAAACTAACATCTCGGATGCAATATTTGACAACATTCCTGGCCTGTCGAACCCTACTTCTCGGAGGGAATAGTATATACGTCTATAACGGTATATATCCTAATCTAAGGCAACCTAACCTCTCGGATGCAATATTTCACAACATTCCTGGCCTGTCGAACCCTACTTCTCGGAGGGAACAGTATATACGTCTATAACGTTATATATCCTAACCTAAGGCAACCTAACAACTCGGATGCAATATTTGACAACATTCCTGGCCTGTCGAACCCTACTTCTCGGAGGGAACAGTATATACGTCTATAACGTTATATATCCTAACCTAAGGCAACCTAACATCTCGGACGTAACATTTGATAATATTCCAGGCGAGTCGGTCCTTACGTCTCGGTGGTAACATTATATGCGTCTATAACGTTATATATCCTATCCTAAGGCAACCTAACATCTCGGACGTAACATTTGATAATATTCCAGGCGAGTCGGTCCCTACTCCTCGGAGGGAACAGTATATACGTCTATAACGATATATATCCTTACATAAGGCAACCTAACATCTCGTATGTAACATTTGACAACATTCCAGGCGTGTCGGTCCCTACGTCTCGGTGGTAACATTATATACGTCTATAACGGTATATATCCTAATCTAAGGCAACCTAACATCTCGGATGCAATATTTGACAACATTCCTGGCCTCTCGAACCCTACTTCACGGAGGGAACAGTATATACGTCTATAACGGTATATATCCTAATCTAAGGCATCCTAACATCTCGTATGTAATATTTGACAACATTCCTGGCGTGTCGGACCCTACTACTCGGTGCGAACATTATATGTGTCTATAACGTTGTATATCCTAATCTATGGCAACCTATCATCTCAGACGTAATATTTTACGACATTCCTGTTGTGTCGGAGCATACTTTTCGGTGGGAATATTATATGCGTCTATAACGGTCGATATCGTAATCTAAGGCAACCTAACATCTCGGATGTAATATTGGCTACATTCCTGGCCTTTCGAACCCTACCTCTCGGACGGAATAGTATATACGTCTATTACGTTACATATCCTAACCTGAGGCAACCTAACATCTCGGATGTAACATTTGACAACATTCCAGGCGTGTCGGTCCCTACGTCTCGGTGGTAACATTACATGCGTCTATAACGGTATATATCCTAATCTAAGGCAACCTGACATCTCGGATGTAACATTTGAAAACATTCCAGGCGCATTGGTCCCTACGTCTCGGTGGTAACATTACATGCGTCTATAACGGTATATATCCTAATCTAAGGCAACCTAACATCTCGGATGCAATATTTGACAACATTCCTGGCCTGTCGAACCATACTTCTCGGAGGGGACAGTATATGCCTCTACAACGTCATATATCCTAACCTAAGGCAACCTAACATCTCGGATGTAACATTTGACAACATTCCAGGCGTGTCGGTCCCTACGTTTCGGTGGTAACGTTACATGCGTCTATAACGTTATATATTCTAACCTAAGGCCACCTCACACCTCGGATGTAATATTTGACAACATTCCTGGCGTGTCGAACCGTACTTCTCGGTGGGAACAGTATATACGTCTATAACGTTGTATGTCCTAATCTAAGGCAACCTAACATCTCGGATGCAATATTTGACAACATTCCTGGCGCGTCGGATCCTGCTTCTCGGTGGGAACATTATATGCGTCTATAACGTTGTACGTCCTAATCTAAGGCAACCTAACATCTCGGATGCAATATTTGACAACATTCCTGGCCTGTCGAACCCTACTTCTCGGAGGGAACAGTATATACGTCTATAACGTTATATATCCTAACCTAAGGCAACCTAACATCTCGGACGTAACATTTGATAATATTCCAGGCGAGTCGGTCCTTACGTCTCGGTGGTAACATTATATGCGTCTATAACGTTATATATCCTATCCTAAGGCAACCTAACATCTCGGACGTAACATTTGATAATATTCCAGGCGAGTCGGTCCCTACTCCTCGGAGGGAACAGTATATACGTCTATAACGATATATATCCTAATATAAGGCAACCTAACATCTCGGATGTAACATTTGACAACATTCCAGGCGTGTCGGTCCATACGTCTCGGTGGTAACATTATATACGTCTATAACGGTTTATATCCTAATCTAAGGCAACCTAACATCTCGGATGCAATATTTGACAACATTCCTGGCCTCTCGAACCCTACTTCACGGAGGGAACAGTATATACGTCTATAACGGTATATATCCTAATCTAAGGCATCCTAACATCTCGTATGTAATATTTGACAACATTCCTGGCGTGTCGGACCCTACTACTCGGTGCGAACATTATATGTGTCTATAACGTTGTATATCCTAATCTATGGCAACCTATCATCTCAGACGTAATATTTTACGACATTCCTGTTGTGTCGGAGCATACTTTTCGGTGGGAATATTATATGCGTCTATAACGGTCGATATCGTAATGTAAGGCAATCTAACATCTCGGATGTAATATTGGCTACATTCCTGGCCTGTCGATCCCTACTTCTCGGAGGGAACAGTATATTCGTCTATAACGTCATATATCCTAACCTAAGGCAACCTAACATCTCGGATGTAACATTTGACAACATTCCAGGCGTGTCGGTCCCTACGTCTCGGTGGTAACGTTACATGCGTCTATAACGTTATATATCCTAACCTAAGGCAACCTAACATCTCGGATGCAATATTTGACAACATTCCTGGCCTGTCGAACCCTACTTCTCGGAGGGAACAGTATATACGTCTATAACGTTATATATCCTAACCTAAGGCAACCTAACATCTCGGACGTAACATTTGACAATATTCCAGGCGAGTCGGTCCTTACGTCTCGGTGGTAACAGTATATACGTCTATAACGATATATATCCTAATATAAGGCAACCTAACATCTCGGATGTTACATTTGACAACATTCCAGGCGTGTCGGTCCATACGTCTCGGTGGTAACATTATATACGTCTATAACGGTATATATCCTAATCTAAGGCAACCTAACATCTCGGATGCAATATTTGACAACATTCCTGGCCTCTCGAACCCTACTTCACGGAGGGAACAGTATATTCGTCTATAACGTCATATATCCTAACCTAAGGCAACTTAACATCTCGGATGTAACATTTGACAACATTCCAGGCTTGTCGGTCCCTACGTCTCGGTGGTAACATTATATACGTCTATAACGTTATATATCCTAACCTAAGGCAACCTGACATCTCGGATGTAATATTCTACAACATTCCAGGCGTGTCGGACACTACTTCTCGGAGGGAACAGTATATACGTTTATAACGTCATATATCCTAACCTAAGGCAACCTAACATCTCGGATGTAATTTTGGCTACATTCCTGGCCTGTCGAACCCTACTTCACGGAGGGAACATTATATACGTCTATAACGTCATATCTCCTAACCTAAGGCAACCTAACATCTCGGATGTAACATTTGACAACATTCCTGGCCTGTCGAACCCTGCTCCTTGGAGGGAACAGTATATACGTCTATAACGTCATATATCCTAACCTAAGGCAACCTAACATCTCGGATGTAAAATTTGACAACATTCCAGGCGTGTCGGTCCCTACGTCTCGGTGGTAACGTTACATGCGTCTATTACGTTATATATTCTAACCTACGGCCACCTAACACCTCGGATGTAATATTTGACAACATTCCTGGCGTGTCGAACCGTACTTCTCGGTGGGAACAGTATATACGTGTATAACGGTATATATCCTAATCTAAGGCAAACTAACATCTCGGATGCAATATTTGACAACATTCCTGGCCTGTCGAACCCTACTTCTCGGAGGGAATAGTATATACGTCTATAACGGTATATATCCTAATCTAAGGCAACCTAACATCTCGGATGCAATATTTCACAACATTCCTGGCCTGTCGAACCCTACTTCTCGGAGGGAACAGTATATACGTCTATAACGTTATATATCCTAACCTAAGGCAACCTAACAACTCGGATGTAATATTTGACAACATTCCTGGCGCGTCGGATCCTGCTTCTCGGTGGGAACATTATATGCGTCTATAACGTTGTATGTCTTAATCTAAGGCAACCTAACATCTCGGATGCAATATTTGACAACATTCCTGGCCTGTCGAACCCTACTTCTCGGAGGGAACAGTATATACGTCTATAACGTTATATATCCTAACCTAAGGCAACCTAACATCTCGGACGTAACATTTGATAATATTCCAGGCGAGTCGGTCCTCACGTCTCGGTGGTAACATTATATGCGTCTATAACGTTATATATCCTATCCTAAGGCAACCTAACATCTCGGACGTAACATTTGATAATATTCCAGGCGAGTCGGTCCCTACACCTCGGAGGGAACAGTATATACGTCTATAACGATATATATCCTTACATAAGGCAACCTAACATCTCGGATGTAACATTTGACAACAGTCCAGGCGTGTCGGTCCCTACGTCTCGGTGGTAACGTTACATGCGTCTATAACGTTATATATACTAACCTAAGGCCACCTAACACCTCGGATGTAACATTTGACCACATTCCAGGCGTGTCGGTCCCTACGTCTCGGTGGTAACGTTACATGCGTCTATAACGTTATATATCCTAACCTAAGGCCACCTAACACCTCGGATGTAATACTTGACAACATTCCTGGTGTGTCGAACCCTACTTCTCGGTGTGACCAGTTTATACGTCTATAACGTTACACATCCTAACCTAAGGCAACCTAACATCTCAGATGCAGTATTTGACAACATTCGTGGCCTGTCGAATTCTACTTCTCGGAGGGAACAGTATATACGTCTATAACGTTATATATCCTAACCTAAGGCAACCTAACAACTCGGATGTAATATTTGACAACATTCCTGTCGCGTCGGATCCTGCTTCTCGGTGGGAACATTATATGCGTCTATAACATTGTATGTCCTAATCTAAGGCAACCTAACATCGCGGATGCAATATTTGACAACATTCCTGGCCTGTCGAACCCTACTTCTCGGAGGGAACAGTATATACGTCTATAACGTTATATATCCTAACCTAAGGCAACCTAACATCTCGGACGTAACATTTGATAATATTCCAGGCGAGTCGGTCCTTACGTCTCGGTGGTAACATTATATGCGTCTATAACGTTATATATCCTATCCTAAGGCAACCTAACATCTCGGACGTAACATTTGATAATATTCCAGGCGAGTCGGTCCCTACTCCTCGGAGGGAACAGTATATACGTCTATAACGATATATATCCTTACATAAGGCAACCTAACATCTCGGATGTAACATTTGACAACATTCCAGGCGTGTCGGTCCCTACGTCTCGGTGGTAACATTATATACGTCTATAACGGTATATATCCTAATCTAAGGCAACCTAACATCTCGGATGCAATATTTGACAACATTCCTGTTGTGTCGGAGCGTACTTTTCGGTGGGAATATTATATGCGTCTATAACGGTCGATATCGTAATCTAAGGCAATCTAACATCTCGGATGTAATATTGGCTACATTCCTGGCCTGTCGAACCCTACTTCTCGGAGGGAGCAGTATATACGTCTATAACGTCATATATCCTAACATAAGGTAACCTAACATCTCGGATGTAACGTTTGACAACATTCCAGGCGTGTCGGTCCCTACGTCTCGGTGGTAACATTACATGCGTCTATAACGGTATATATCCTAATCTAAGGCAACCTAAAATCTCGGATGTAACATTTGACAACATTCCAGGCGTGTCGGTACCTACGTCTCGGTGGTAACATTATATGCGTCTATAACGTCATATATCCTAACATAATGCAACCTAACATCTCGAATGTAGCATTTGACAACATTCCAGGCGTGTCGGCCCCTACGTCTCGGTGGTAACATTACATGTGTCTATAACGATATATATCCTAATCTAAGGCAACCTAACATCTCGGATGCAATATTTGACAACATTCCTGGCCTCTCGAACCCTACTTCACGGAGGGAACAGTATATACGTCTATAACGGTATATATCCTAATCTAAGGCATCCTAACATCTCGTATGTAATATTTGACAACATTCCTGGCGTGTCGGACCCTACTACTCGGTGCGAACATTATATGTGTCTATAACGTTGTATATCCTAATCTATGGCAACCTATCATCTCAGACGTAATATTTTACGACATTCCTGTTGTGTCGGAGCATACTTTTCGGTGGGAATATTATATGCGTCTATAACGGTCGATATCGTAATCTAAGGCAATCTAACATCTCGGATGTAATATTGGCTACATTCCTGGCCTGTCGATCCCTACTTCTCGGAGGGAACACTATATTCGTCTATAACGTCATATATCCTAACCTAAGGCAACCTAACATCTTGGATGTAACATTTGACAACATTCCAGGCGTGTCGGTCCCTACGTCTCGGTGGTAACATTACATGCGTCTATAACGGTATATATCCTAATCTAAGGCAACCTAACATCTCGGATGCAATATTTGACAACATTCCTGGCCTGTCGAACCCTACTTCTCGGAGGGAACAGTATATACGTCTACAACGTCATATATCCTAACCTAAGGCAACCTAAAATCTCGGATGTAACATTTGACAACATTCCAGGCGTGTCGGTCCCTACGTCTCGGTGGTAACATTATATGCGGCTATAACGTTATATATCCTAGCCTAAGGCAACCTAACATCTCGGATGTAATATTTGACAACATTCCAGGCGTGTCGGTCCCTACGTCCCGGAGGGAACAGTACATACGTCTATAACGTCATATATCTTAACATAAGGCAACCTAACGTCTCGTATGTAACATTTGACAACATTCCAGGCGTGTCGGTATCTACGTCTCGGTGGTAACATTATATGCGTCTATAACGTCATATATCCTAACATAAAGTAACCTGACATCTCGGATGTAACATTTGAAAACATTCCAGGCGTGTCGGTCCCTACGTCTCGGTGGTAACATTATATACGTCTATAACGGTATATATCCTAATCTAAGGCAACCTAACATCTCGGATGCAATATTTGACAACATTCCTGCCCTCTCGAACCCTACTTCACGGAGGGAACAGTATATACGTCTATAACGGTATATATCCTAATCTGAGGCAACCTAACGTCTCGGATGTAACATCTGACAACATTCCAGGCGTGTCGGTACCTACGTCTCGGTGGTAACATTATATGCGTCTATAACGTTGTATATCCTAACCTAAGGCAACCTAACATCTCGGATGTAATATTTGACAACATTCCTGTTGTGTCGGAGCGTACTTTTCGGTGGGAATATTATATGCGTCTATAACGGTCGATATCGTAATCTAAGGCAATCTAACATCTCGGATGTAATATTGGCTACATTCCTGGCCTGTCGAACCCTACTTCTCGGAGGGAACAGTATATACGTCTATAACGTCATATATCCTAACATAAGGTAACCTAACATCTCGGATGTAACGTTTGACAACATTCCAGGCGTGTCGGTCCCTACGTCTCGGTGGTAACATTACATGCGTCTATAACGGTATATATCCTAATCTAAGGCAACCTAACATCTCGGATGCAATATTTGACAACATTCCTGGCCTGTCGAACCCTACTTCTCGGAGGGAACAGTATATACGTCTACAGCGTCATATATCCTAACCTAAGGCAACCTAAAATCTCGGATGTAACATTTGACAACATTCCAGGCGTGTCGGTCCCTACGTCTCGGTGGTAACGTTACATGCGTCTATTACGTTATATATTCTAACCTACGGCCACCTAACACCTCGGATGTAATATTTGACAACATTCCTGGCGTGTCGAACCGTACTTCTCGGTGGGAACAGTATATACGTGTATCACGGTATATATCCTAATCTAAGGCAAACTAACATCTCGGATGCAATATTT
This sequence comes from Xylocopa violacea, assembly GCA_963969225.1. Lineage (NCBI taxonomy): Eukaryota > Metazoa > Arthropoda > Insecta > Hymenoptera > Apidae > Xylocopa > Xylocopa violacea. Next base: position 1,869,367 of record CAXAJV010000006.1, on the reverse strand, counting down.
GACAACATTCCTGCCCTGTCGAACCCTACTTCTCGGAGGGAATAGTATATACGTCTATAACGGTATATATCCTAATTTAAGGCAACCTAACATCTCGGATGCAATATTTCACAACATTCCTGGCCTGTCGAACCCTACTTCTCAGAGGGAACAGTATATACGTCTATAACGTTATATATCCTAACCTAAGGCAACCTAACAACTCGGATGTAATATTTGACAACATTCCTGGCGCGTCGGATCCTGCTTCTCGGTGGGAACATTATATGCGTCTATAACGTTGTACGTCCTAATCTAAGGCAACCTAACATCTCGGATGCAATATTTGACAACATTCCTGGCCTGTCGAACCCTACTTCTCGGAGGGAACAGTATATACGTCTATAACGTTATATATCCTAACCTAAGGCAACCTAACATTTCGGACGTAACATTTGATAATATTCCAGGCGAGTCGGTCCTTACGTCTCGGTGGTAACATTATATGCGTCTATAACGTTATATATCCTATCCTAAGGCAACCTAACATCTCGGACGTAACATTTGATAATATTCCAGGCGAGTCGGTCCCTACTCCTCGGAGGGAACAGTATATACGTCTATAACGATATATATCCTTACATAAGGCAACCTAACATCTCGGATGTAACACTTGACAACATTCCAGGCGTGTCGGTCCCTACGTCTCGGTGGTAACATTATATACGTCTATAACGGTATATATCCTAATCTAAGGCAACCTAACATCTCGGATGCAATATTTGACAACATTCCTGGCCTCTCGAACACTACTTCACGGAGGGAACAGTATATACGTCTATAACGGTATATATCCTAATCTAAGGCATCCTAACATCTCGTATGTAATATTTGACAACATTCCTGGCGTGTCGGACCCTACTACTCGGTGCGAACATTATATGTGTCTATAACGTTGTATATCCTAATCTATGGCAACCTATCATCTCAGACGTAATATTTTACGACATTCCTGTTGTGTCGGAGCATACTTTTCGGTGGGAATATTATATGCGTCTATAACGGTCGATATCGTAATCTAAGGCAATCTAACATCTCGGATGTAATATTGGCTACATTCCTGGCCTGTCGATCCCTACTTCTCGGAGGGAACAGTATATTCGTCTATAACGTCATATATCCTAACCTAAGGCAAACTAACATCTCGGATGTAACATTTGACAACATTCCAGGCGTGTCGGTCCCTACGTCTCGGTGGTAACGTTACATGCGTCTATAACGTTATATATCCTAACCTAAGGCAACCTAACATCTCGGATGCAATATTTGACAACATTCCTGGCCTGTCGAAACCTACTTCACGGAGGGAACAGTATATTCGTCTATAACGTCATATATCCTAACCTAAGGCAACTTAACACCTCGGATGTAACGTTTGACAACATTCCAGGCTTGTCGGTCCCTACGTCTCGGTGGTAACATTATATACGTCTATAACGTTATATATCCTAACCTAAGGCAACCTGACATCTCGGATGTAATATTCTACAACATTCCAGGCGTGTCGGACACTACTTCTCGGAGGGAACAGTATATACGCTTATAACGTCATATATCCTAACCTAAGGCAACCTAACATCTCGGATGTAACATTATATGAGTCTATAACGTTATATATCCTAACCTAAGGCAACCTAACATCTCGGATGCAATATTGACAACATTCCTGGCCTGTCGAACCCTACTTTTCGGAGGGAACAGTATATACGTCTATAACGGTATATATCCTAATTTAAGGCAACCTAACATCTCGGATGCAATATTTGACAACATTCCTGGCGCGTCGGATCCTGCTTCTCGGTGGGAACATTATATGCGTCTATAACGTTGTACGTCCTAATCTAAGGCAACCTATCATCTCAGACGTAATATTTTACAACATTCCTGGCGTGTCGGAGCATACTTTTCGATGGGAATATTATATGCGTCTATAACGGTCGATATCGTAATCTAAGGCAACCTAACATCTCGGATGTAATATTGGCTACATTCCTGGCCTTTCGAACCCTACCTCTCGGACGGAATAGTATATACGTCTATAACGTTACATATCCTAACCTGAGGCAACGTAACATCTCGGATGTAACATTTGACAACATTCCAGGCGTGTCGGTCCCTACGTCTCGGTGGTAACATTAATGCGTCTATAACGTTATATATCCTAACCTAAGCCAACCTAACATCTCGGATGTAATATTTGACAACATTCCTGTTGTGTCGGAGCGTACTTTTCGGTGGGAATATTATATGCGTCTATAACGGTCGATATCGTAATCTAAGGCAATCTAACATCTCGGATGTAATATTGGCTACATTCCTGGCCTGTCGAACCCTACTTCTCGGAGGGAACAGTATATACGTCTACAACGTCATATATCCTAACCTAAGGCAACCTAAAATCTCGGATGTAACATTTGACAACATTCCAGGCGTGTCGGTCCCTACGTCTCGGTGGTAACATTATATGCGGCTATAACGTTATATATCCTAGCCTAAGGCAACCTAACATCTCGGATGTAATATTTGACAACATTCCAGGCGTGTCGGTCCCTACGTCCCGGAGGGAACAGTACATACGTCTATAACGTCATATATTTTAACATAAGGCAACCTAACGTCTCGTATGTAACATTTGACAACATTCCAGGCGTGTCGGTATCTACGTCTCGGTGGTAACATTATATGCGTCTATAACGTCATATATCCTAACATAAAGTAACCTGACATCTCGGATGTAACATTTGAAAACATTCCAGGCGTGTCGGTCCCTACGTCTCGGTGGTAACATTATATACGTCTATAACGGTATATATCCTAATCTAAGGCAACCTAACATCTCGGATGCAATATTTGACAACATTCCTGCCCTCTCGAACCCTACTTCACGGAGGGAACAGTATATACGTCTATAACGGTATATATCCTAATCTGAGGCAACCTAACGTCTCGGATGTAACATCTGACAACATTCCAGGCGTGTCGGTACCTACGTCTCGGTGGTAACATTATATGCGTCTATAACGTTGTATATCCTAACCTAAGGCAACCTAACATCTCGGATGTAATATTTGACAACATTCCTGTTGTGTCGGAGCGTACTTTTCGGTGGGAATATTATATGCGTCTATAACGGTCGATATCGTAATCTAAGGCAATCTAACATCTCGGATGTAATATTGGCTACATTCCTGGCCTGTCGAACCCTACTTCTCGGAGGGAACAGTATATACGTCTATAACGTCATATATCCTAACCTAAGCCAACCTAACATCTCGGATGTAATATTTGACAACATTCCTGTTGTGTCGGAGCGTACTTTTCGGTGGGAATATTATATGCGTCTATAACGGTCGATATCGTAATCTAAGGCAATCTAACATCTCGGATGTAATATTGGCTACATTCCTGGCCTGTCGAACCCTACTTCTCGGAGGGAACAGTATATACGTCTACAACGTCATATATCCTAACCTAAGGCAACCTAAAATCTCGGATGTAACATTTGACAACATTCCAGGCGTGTCGGTCCCTACGTCTCGGTGGTAACATTATATGCGGCTATAACGTTATATATCCTAGCCTAAGGCAACCTAACATCTCGGATGTAATATTTGACAACATTCCAGGCGTGTCGGTCCCTACGTCCCGGAGGGAACAGTACATACGTCTATAACGTCATATATTTTAACATAAGGCAACCTAACGTCTCGTATGTAACATTTGACAACATTCCAGGCGTGTCGGTATCTACGTCTCGGTGGTAACATTATATGCGTCTATAACGTCATATATCCTAACATAAAGTAACCTGACATCTCGGATGTAACATTTGAAAACATTCCAGGCGTGTCAGTCCCTACGTCTCGGTGGTAACATTATATACGTCTATAACGGTATATATCCTAATCTAAGGCAACCTAACATCTCGGATGCAATATTTGACAACATTCCTGCCCTCTCGAACCCTACTTCACGGAGGGAACAGTATATACGTCTATAACGGTATATATCCTAATCTGAGGCAACCTAACGTCTCGGATGTAACATCTGACAACATTCCAGGCGTGTCGGTACCTACGTCTCGGTGGTAACATTATATGCGTCTATAACGTTGTATATCCTAACCTAAGGCAACCTAACATCTCGGATGTAATATTTGACAACATTCCTGTTGTGTCGGAGCGTACTTTTCGGTGGGAATATTATATGCGTCTATAACGGTCGATATCGTAATCTAAGGCAATCTAACATCTCGGATGTAATATTGGCTACATTCCTGGCCTGTCGAACCCTACTTCTCGGAGGGAACAGTATATACGTCTATAACGTCATATATCCTAACATAAGGTAACCTAACATCTCGGATGTAACGTTTGACAACATTCCAGGCGTGTCGGTCCCTACGTCTCGGTGGTAACATTACATGCGTCTATAACGGTATATATCCTAATCTAAGGCAACCTAACATCTCGGATGCAATATTTGACAACATTCCTGGCCTGTCGAACCCTACTTCTCGGAGGGAACAGTATATACGTCTACAACGTCATATATCCTAACCTAAGGCAACCTAAAATCTCGGATGTAACATTTGACAACATTCCAGGCGTGTCGGTCCCTACGTCTCGGTGGTAACGTTACATGCGTCTATTACGTTATATATTCTAACCTACGGCCACCTAACACCTCGGATGTAATATTTGACAACATTCCTGGCGTGTCGAACCGTACTTCTCGGTGGGAACAGCATATACGTGTATCACGGTATATATCCTAATCTAAGGCAAACTAACATCTCGGATGCAATATTTGACAACATTCCTGCCCTGTCGAACCCTACTTCTCGGAGGGAATAGTATATACGTCTATAACGGTATATATCCTAATTTAAGGCAACCTAACATCTCGGATGCAATATTTCACAACATTCCTGGCCTGTCGAACCCTACTTCTCAGAGGGAACAGTATATACGTCTATAACGTTATATATCCTAACCTAAGGCAACCTAACAACTCGGATGTAATATTTGACAACATTCCTGGCGCGTCGGATCCTGCTTCTCGGTGGGAACATTATATGCGTCTATAACGTTGTACGTCCTAATCTAAGGCAACCTAACATCTCGGATGCAATATTTGACAACATTCCTGGCCTGTCGAACCCTACTTCTCGGAGGGAACAGTATATACGTCTATAACGTTATATATCCTAACCTAAGGCAACCTAACATTTCGGACGTAACATTTGATAATATTCCAGGCGAGTCGGTCCTTACGTCTCGGTGGTAACATTATATGCGTCTATAACGTTATATATCCTATCCTAAGGCAACCTAACATCTCGGACGTAACATTTGATAATATTCCAGGCGAGTCGGTCCCTACTCCTCGGAGGGAACAGTATATACGTCTATAACGATATATATCCTTACATAAGGCAACCTAACATCTCGGATGTAACACTTGACAACATTCCAGGCGTGTCGGTCCCTACGTCTCGGTGGTAACATTATATACGTCTATAACGGTATATATCCTAATCTAAGGCAACCTAACATCTCGGATGCAATATTTGACAACATTCCTGGCCTCTCGAACCCTACTTCACGGAGGGAACAGTATATACGTCTATAACGGTATATATCCTAATCTAAGGCATCCTAACATCTCGTATGTAATATTTGACAACATTCCTGGCGTGTCGGACCCTACTACTCGGTGCGAACATTATATGTGTCTATAACGTTGTATATCCTAATCTATGGCAACCTATCATCTCAGACGTAATATTTTACGACATTCCTGTTGTGTCGGAGCATACTTTTCGGTGGGAATATTATATGCGTCTATAACGGTCGATATCGTAATCTAAGGCAATCTAACATCTCGGATGTAATATTGGCTACATTCCTGGCCTGTCGATCCCTACTTCTCGGAGGGAACAGTATATTCGTCTATAACGTCATATATCCTAACCTAAGGCAAACTAACATCTCGGATGTAACATTTGACAACATTCCAGGCGTGTCGGTCCCTACGTCTCGGTGGTAACGTTACATGCGTCTCTAACGTTATATATCCTAACCTAAGGCAACCTAACATCTCGGATGCAATATTTGACAACATTCCTGGCCTGTCGAAACCTACTTCACGGAGGGAACAGTATATTCGTCTATAACGTCATATATCCTAACCTAAGGCAACTTAACACCTCGGATGTAACGTTTGACAACATTCCAGGCTTGTCGGTCCCTACGTCTCGGTGGTAACATTATATACGTCTATAACGTTATATATCCTAACCTAAGGCAACCTGACATCTCGGATGTAATATTCTACAACATTCCAGGCGTGTCGGACACTACTTCTGGGAGGGAACAGTATATACGCTTATAACGTCATATATCCTAACCTAAGGCAACCTAACATCTCGGATGTAACATTATATGAGTCTATAACGTTATATATCCTAACCTAAGGCAACCTAACATCTCGGATGCAATATCTGACAACATTCCTGGCCTGTCGAACCCTACTTTTCGGAGGGAACAGTATATACGTCTATAACGGTATATATCCTAATTTAAGGCAACCTAACATCTCGGATGCAATATTTGACAACATTTCTGGCGCGTCGGATCCTGCTTCTCGGTGGGAACATTATATGCGTCTATAACGTTGTACGTCCTAATCTAAGGCAACCTATCATCTCAGACGTAATATTTTACAACATTCCTGGCGTGTCGGAGCATACTTTTCGATGGGAATATTATATGCGTCTATAACGGTCGATATCGTAATCTAAGGCAACCTAACATCTCGGATGTAATATTGGCTACATTCCTGGCCTTTCGAACCCTACCTCTCGGACGGAATAGTATATACGTCTATAACGTTACATATCCTAACCTGAGGCAACGTAACATCTCGGATGTAACATTTGACAACATTCCAGGCGTGTCGGTCCCTACGTCTCGGTGGTAACATTAATGCGTCTATAACGTTATATATCCTAACCTAAGCCAACCTAACAACTCGGATGTAATACTTGACAACATTCCAGGCGTGTCGGTCCCTACGTCTCGGAGGGAACAGTATATACGTCTATAACGTCATATATCTTAACATAAGGCAACCTAACGTCTCGGATGTAACATTTGACAACATTCCAGGCGTGTAGGTACCTACGTCTCGGTGGTAACATTATATTCGTCTATAACGTCATATATCCTAACATAAGGTAACCTAACATCTCGGATGTAACATTTGAAAACATTCCAGGCGTGTCGGTCCCTGCGTTTCGGTGGTAACATTACATGCGTCTATAACGGTATATATCCTAATCTAAGGCAACCTAACATCTCGGATGCAATATTTGACAATATTCCTGGCCTGTCGAACCCTACTTCTTGGAGGGAACAGTATATACGTCTATAACGTCATATATCCTGACATAAGGCAACGTAACGTCTCGGATGTAACATCTGACAACATTCCAGGCGTGTCGGTACCTACGTCTCGGTGGTAACATTATATGCGTCTATAACGTTGTATATCCTAACCTAAGGCAACCTAACATCTCGGATGTAATATTTGACAACATTCCTGTTGTGTCGGAGCGTACTTTTCGGTGGGAATATTATATGCGTCTATAACGGTCGATATCGTAATCTAAGGCAATCTAACATCTCGGATGTAATATTGGCTACATTCCTGGCCTGTCGAACCCTACTTCTCGGAGGGAGCAGTATATACGTCTATAACGTCATATATCCTAACATAAGGTAACCTAACATCTCGGATGTAACGTTTGACAACATTCCAGGCGTGTCGGTCCCTACGTCTCGGTGGTAACATTACATGCGTCTATAACGGTATATATCCTAATCTAAGGCAACCTAACACCTCGGATGTAATATTTGACAACATTCCTGGCGTGTCGAACCGTACTTCTCGGTGGGAACAGTATATACGTGTATCACGGTATATATACTAATCTAAGGCAACCTAACATCTCGGATGCAATATTTCACAACATTCCTGGCCTGTCGAACCCTACTTCTCAGAGGGAACAGTATATACGTCTATAACGTTATATATCCTAACCTAAGGCAACCTAACAACTCGGATGTAATATTTGACAACATTCCTGGCGCGTCGGATTCTGCTTCTCGGTGGGAACATTATATGCGTCTATAACGTTGTACGTCTAATCTAAGGCAACCTAACATCTCGGATGCAATATTTGACAACATTCCTGGCCTGTCGAACCCTACTTCTCGGAGGGAACAGTATATACGTCTATAACGTTATATATCCTAACCTAAGGCAACCTAACTTCTCGGACGTAACATTTGATAATATTCCAGGCGAGTCGGTCCTTACGTCTCGGTGGTAACATTATATGCGTCTATAACGTTATATATCCTATCCTAAGGCAACCTAACATCTCGGACGTAACATTTGATAATATTCCAGGCTAGTCGGTCCCTACTCCTCGGACGGTACAGTATATACGTCTATAACGATATATATCCTAATATAAGGCAACCTAACATCTCGGATGTAACATTTGACAACATTCCAGGCGTGTCGGTCCCTACGTATCGGTGGTAACATTAATGCGTCTATAACGTTATATATCCTAACCTAAGCCAACGTAACAACTCGCATGTAATATTTGACAACATTCCAGGCGTGACGATCCCTACGTCTCGGAGGGAACAGTATATACGTCTATAACGTCATATATCTTTACATAAGGCAACCTAACGTCTCGGACGTAACATTTGACAACATTCCAGGCGTGTCGGTACCTACGTCTCGGTGGTAACATTATATGCGTCTATAACGTCATATATCCTAACATAATGCAACCTAACATCTCGAATGTAGCATTTGACAACATTCCAGGCGTGTCGGCCCCTACGTCTCGGTGGTAACATTACATGTGTCTATAACGATATATATCCTAATCTAAGGCAACCTAACATCTCGGATGCAATATTTGACAACATTCCTGGCCTCTCGAACCCTACTTCACGGAGGGAACAGTATATACGTCTATAACGGTATATATCCTAATCTAAGGCATCCTAACATCTCGTATGTAATATTTGACAACATTCCTGGCGTGTCGGACCCTACTACTCGGTGCGAACATTATATGTGTCTATAACGTTGTATATCCTAATCTATGGCAACCTATCATCTCAGACGTAATATTTTACGACATTCCTGTTGTGTCGGAGCATACCTTTCGGTGGGAATATTATATGCGTCTATAACGGTCGATATCGTAATCTAAGGCAATCTAACATCTCGGATGTAATATTGGCTACATTCCTGGCCTGTCGATCCCTACTTCTCGGAGGGAACAGTATATTCGTCTATAACGTCATATATCCTAACCTAAGGCAACCTAACATCTCGGATGTAACATTTGACAACATTCCAGGCGTGTCGGTCCCTACGTCTCGGTGGTAACATTACATGCGTCTATAACGGTATATATCCTAATCTAAGGCAACCTAACATCTCGGATGCAATATTTGACAACATTCCTGGCCTGTCGAACCCTACTTCTCGGAGGGAACAGTATATACGTCTACAACGTCATATATCCTAACCTAAGGCAACCTAAAATCTCGGATGTAACATTTGACAACATTCCAGGCGTGTCGGTCCCTACGTCTCGGTGGTAACATTATATGCGGCTATAACGGTTATATATCCTAGCCTAAGGCAACCTAACATCTCGGATGTAATATTTGACAACATTCCTGTCGTGCCAGACCCTACTTCTCGGTGGGAACATTAAATACGTCTATAACGTTATATATTCTAACCTGAGGCAACCTATTATCTCAGACGTAATATTTTACAACACTCCTGACGTGTCAGAGCATTCTTTTCGATGGGAACATTATATACGTCTATAACGTTATATATCCTAACCTAAGCCAACCTAACAACTCGGATGTAATATTTGACAACATTCCAGGCGTGTCGGTCCCTACGTCCCGGAGGGAACAGTACATACGTCTATAACGTCATATATCTTAACATAAGGCAACCTAACGTCTCGTATGTAACATTTGACAACATTCCAGGCGTGTCGGTACCTACGTCTCGGTGGTAACATTATATGCGTCTATAACGTCATATATCCTAACATAAAGTAACCTGACATCTCGGATGTAACATTTGAAAACATTCCAGGCGTATTGGTCCCTACGTCTCGGTGGTAACATTACATGCGTCTATAACGGTATATATCCTAATCTAAGGCAACCTAACATCTCGGATGCAATATTTGACAACATTCCTGGCCTGTCGAACCCTACTTCTCGGAGGGGACAGTATATGCCTCTACAACGTCATATATCCTAACCTAAGGTAACCTAACATCTCGAATGTAGCATTTGACAACATTCCAGGCGTGTCGACCCCTACGTCTCGGTGGTAACATTACATGCGTCTATAACGATATATATCCTAATCTAAGGCAACCTAACATCTCGGATGCAATATTTGACAACATTCCTGGCCTGTCGAACCCTACATCTCGGAGGGAACAGTATATACGTCTACAACGTCATATATCCTAACCTAAGGCAACCTAACATCTCGGATGTAACATTTGACAACATTCCAGGCGTGTCGGTCCCTACGTCTCGGTGGTAACGTTACATGCGTCTATAACGTTATATATCCTAACCTAAGGCCACCTAAGACCTCGGATGTAATACTTGACAATATTCCTGGCGTGTCGAACCCTACTTCTCGGTGGGACCAGTTTATACGTCTATAACGTTATACATCCTAACCTAAGGCAACCTAACATCTCGGATGTAACATTTGACAACATTCCAGGCGTGTCCGCCCCTACGTCTCGGTGGTAACATTACATGCGTCTATAACGATATATATCCTAACCTAAGCCAACCTAACAACTCGGATGTAATACTTGACAACATTCCAGGCGTGTCGGTCCCTACGTCTCGGAGGGAACAGTATATACGTCTATAACGTCATATATCTTAACATAAGGCAACCTAACATCTCGGATGTAACATTTGAAAACATTCCAGGCGTGTCGGTCCCTACGTCTCGGTGGTAACATTACATGCGTCTATAACGATAGATATCCTAATCTAAGGCAACCTAACATCTCGGATGCAATATTTGACAACATTCCTGGCCTGTCGAATCCTACTTCTCGGAGGGGACAGTATATACGTCTATAACGTCATATATCCTAACATAAGGCAACCTAACGTCTCGGATGTAACATTTGAAAACATTCCAGGCGTGTCGGTACCTACGTCACGGTGGTAACATTATATGCGTCTATAACGTTATATATCCTAACCTAAGGCAACCTAACATCTCGGATGTAATATTTGACAACATTCCTGTTGTGTCGGAGCGTACTTTTCGGTGGTAACATTACATGCGTCTATAACGATATATATCCTAATCTAAGGCAACCTAACGTCTCGGATGTAACATTTGACAACATTCCAGGCGTGTCGGTACCTACGTCTCGGTGGTAACATTATATGCGTCTATAACGTTATATATCCTAACCTAAGGCAACCTAACATCTCGGATGTAATATTTGACAACATTCCTGTTGTGGCGGAGCGTACTTTTCGGTGGGAATATTATATGCGTCTATAACGGTCGATATCGTAATCTAAAGCAATCTAACATCTCGGATGTAATATTGGCTACAGTCCTGGCCTGTCGAACCCTACTTCTCGGAGGGAACAGGATATACGTCTATAACGTCATATATCCTAACATAAGGTAACCTAACGTCTCGGATGCAACATTTGACAACATTCCAGGCGTGACGGTCCCTGCGTCTCGGTGGTAACATTACATGCGTCTATAACGGTATATATCCTAATCTAAGGCAACCTAACATCTCGGATGCAATATTTGACAACATTCCTGGCCTGTCGAACCCTACTTCTCGGAGGGAACAGTATATACGTCTATAATGTCATATATCCTAACCTAAGGCAACTTAACATCTGGGATGTAACATTTGACAACATTCCTGGCGTGTCGAACCCTACTTCTCGGTCGGAACAGTATATATGTCTATAACGTTATATATCCTAACCTAAGGCAACCTATCATCTCAGACCTAATATTTTACAACATTCCTGGCGTGTCGGAGCATACTTTTCGATGGGAATATTATATGCGTCTATAACGGTCGATATCGTAATCTAAGGCAACCTAACATCTCGGATGTAATATTGGCTACATTCCTGGCCTTTCGAACCCTACCTCTCGGACGGAATAGTATATACGTCTATAACGTTATATATCCTAACCTGAGGCAACGTAACATCTCGGATGTAACATTTGACATCATTCCAGGCGTGTCGGTCCCTACGTCTCGGTGGTAACATTAATGCGTCTATAACGTTATATATCCTAACCTAAGCCAAACTAACAACTCGGATGTAATACTTGACAACATTCCAGGCGTGTCGGTCCCTACGTCTCGGAGGGAACAGTATATACGTCTATAACGTCATATATCTTAACATAAGGCAACCTAACGTCTCGGATGTAACATTTGACAACATTCCAGGCGTGTAGGTACCTACGTCTCGGTGGTAACATTATATTCGTCTATAACGTCATATATCCTAACATAAGGTAACCTAACATCTCGGATGTAACATTTGAAAACATTCCAGGCGTGTCGGTCCCTACGTTTCGGTGGTAACATTACATGCGTCTATAACGGTATATATCCTAATCTAAGGCAACCTAACATCTCGGATGCAATATTTGACAATATTCCTGGCCTGTCGAACCCTACTTCTTGGAGGGAACAGTATATACGTCTATAACGTCATATATCCTAACATAAGGCAACCTAACGTCTCGGATGTAACATCTGACAACATTCCAGGCGTGTCGGTACCTACGTCTCGGTGGTAACATTATATGCGTCTATAACGTTATATATCCTAACCTAAGGCAACCTAACATCTCGGATGTAATATTTGACAACATTCCTGTTGTGTCGGAGCGTACTTTTCGATGGGAATATTATATGCGTCTATAACGGTCGATATCGTAATCTAAGGCAATCTAACATCTCGTATGTAATATTGGCTACATTCCTGGCCTGTCGAACCCTACTTCTCGGAGGGAACAGTATATACGTCTATAACGTCATATATCCTAACATAAGGTAACCTAACATCTCGGATGTAACGTTTGACAACATTCCAGGCGTGTCGGTCCCTACGTCTCGGTGGTAACATTACATGCGTCTATAACGGTATATATCCTAATCTAAGGCAACCTAACATCTCGGATGCAATATTTGACAACATTCCTGGCCTGTCGAACCCTACTTCTCGGAGGGAACAGTATATACGTCTACAACGTCATATATCCTAACCTAAGGCAACCTAAAATCTCGGATGTAACATTTGACAACATTCCAGGCGTGTCGGTCCCTACGTCTCGGTGGTAACATTATATGCGGCTATAACGTTATATATCCTAGCCTAAGGCAACCTAACATCTCGGATGTAATATTTGACAACATTCCTGTCGTGCCAGACCCTACTTCTCGGTGGGAACATTAAATACGTCTATAACGTTATATATTCTAACCTAAGGCAACCTATTATCTCAGACGTAATATTTTACAACACTCCTGGCGTGTCAGAGCATTCTTTTCGATGGGAACATTATATACGTCTATAACGGTATATATCCTAACCTAAGCCAACCTAACAACTCGGATGTAATATTTGACAACATTCCAGGCGTGTCGGTCCCTACGTCCCGGAGGGAACAGTACATACGTCTATAACGTCATATATCTTAACGTAAGGCAACCTAACGCCTCGTATGTAACATTTGACAACATTCCAGGCGTGTCGGTACCTACGTCTCGGTGGTAACATTATATGCGTCTATAACGTCATATATCCTAACATGAGGTAACCTGACATCTCGGATGTAACTTTGAAAACATTCCAGGCGTATCGGTCCCTACGTCTCGGTGGTAACATTACATGCGTCTATAACGGTATATATCCTAATCTAAGGCAACCTAACATCTCGGATGCAATATTTGACAACATTCCTGGCCTGTCGAACCCTACTTCTCGGAGGGGACAGTATATACGTCTACAACGTCATATATCCTAACATAAGGTAACCTAACATCTCGAATGTAGCATTTGACAACATTCCAGGCGTGTCGACCCCTACGTCTCGGTGGTAACATTACATGCGTCTATAACGATATATATCCTAATCTAAGTCAACCTAACATCTCGGATGCAATATTTGACAACATTCCTGGCCTGTCGAACCCTACTTCTCGGAGGGAACAGTATATACGTCTACAACGTCATATATCCTAACCTAAGGCAACCTAACATCTCGGATGTAACATTTGACAACATTCCAGGCGTGTCGGTCCCTACCTCTCGGTGGTAACGTTACATGCGTCTATAACGTTATATATCCTAACCTAAGGCCACCTAAGACCTCGGATGTAATACTTGACAATATTCCTGGCGTGTCGAACCCTACTTCTCGGTGTGACCAGTTTATACGTCTATAACGTTATACATCCTAACCTAAGGCAACCTAACATCTCGGATGTAACATTTGACAACATTCCAGGCGTGTCGGACCCTACGTGTCGGTGGTAACATTACATGCGTCTATAACGATATATATCCTAACCTGAGCCAACCTAACAACTCGGATGTAATACTTGACAACATTCCAGGCGTGTCGGTCCCTACGTCTCGGAGGGAACAGTATATACGTCTATAACGTCATATATCTTAACATAAGGCAACCTAACATCTCGGATGTAACATTTGAAAACATTCCAGGCGTGTCGGTCCCTACGTCTCGGTGGTAACATTACATGCGTCTATAACGGTATATATGCTAATCTAAGGCAACCTAACATCTCGGATGCAATATTTGACAACATTCCTGGCCTGTCGAACCCTACTTCTCGGAGGGAACAGTATATACGTCTATAACGTCATATATCCTAACATAAGGCAACCTAACGTCTCGGATGTAACATTTGACAACATTCCTGGCGTGTCGGTACCTACGTCTCGGTGGTAACATTATATGCGTCTATAACGTTATATATCCCAACCTAAGGCAACCTAACATCTCGGATGTAATATTCGACAACAGTCCTGTTGTGTCGGAGCGTACTTTTCGGTAGGAATATTATATGCGTCTATAACGGTCGATATCGTAATCTAAGGCAATCTAACATATCGGATGTAATATTGGCTACATTCCTGGCCTGTCGAACCCTACTTCTCGGAGGGAACAGTATATACGTCTATAACGTCATATATCCTAACATAAGGTAACCTAACATCTCGGATGTAACATTTGACAACATTCCAGGCGTGTCGGTCCCTACGTCTCGGTGGTAACATTACATGCGTCTATAACGGTATATATCTTAATCTAAGGCAACCTAACATCTCGGATGCAATATTTGACAACATTCCTGGCCTGTCGAACCCTACTTCTCGGAGGGAACAGTATATACGTCTACAACGTCATATATCCTAACCTAAGGCAACCTAACATCTCGGATGTAACATTGGACAACATTCCAGGCGTGTCGGACCCTACGTCTCGGTGGTAACGTTACATGCGTCTATAACGTTATATATCCTAACCTAAGGCCACCTAACACCTCGGATGTAATACTTGACAATATTCCTGGCGTGTCGAACCCTACTTCTCGGTGGGACCAGTTTATACGTCTATAACGTTATACATCCTAACCTAAGGCAACCTAACATCTCGGATGTAACATTTGACAACATTCCAGGCGTGTCCGCCCCTACGTCTCGGTGGTAACATTACATGCGTCTATAACGATATATATCCTAACCTAAGCCAACCTCACAACTCGGATGTAATACTTGACAACATTGCAGGCGTGTCGGTCCCTACGTCTCGGAGGGAACAGTATATACGTCTATAACGTCATATATCTTAACATAAGGCAACCTAACATCTTGGATGTAACATTTGAAAACATTCCAGGCGTGTCGGTCCCTACGTCTCGGTGGTAACATTACATGCGTCTATAACGGTATATATCCTAATCTAAGGCAACCTAACATCTCGGATGCAATATTTGACAATATTCCTGGCCTGTCGAACCCTACTTCTTGGAGGGAACAGTATATACGTCTATAACGTCATATATCCTAACATAAGGCAACCTAACGTCTCGGATGTAACATTTGACAACATTCCAGGCGTGTAGGTACCTACGTCTCGGTGGTAACATTATATTCGTCTATAACGTCATATATCCTAACATAAGGTAACCTAACATCTCGGATGTAACATTTGAAAACATTCCAGGCGTGTCGGTCCCTACGTTTCGGTGGTAACATTACATGCGTCTATAACGGTATATATCCTAATCTAAGGCAACCTAACATCTCGGATGCAATATTTGACAATATTCCTGGCCTGTCGAACCCTACTTCTTGGAGGGAACAGTATATACGTCTATAACGTCATATATCCTAACATAAGGCAACCTAACGTCTCGGATGTAACATCTGACAACATTCCAGGCGTGTCGGTACCTACGTCTCGGTGGTAACATTATATGCGTCTATAACGTTATATATCCTAACCTAAGGCAACCTAACATCTCGGATGTAATATTTGACAACATTCCTGTTGTGTCGGAGCGTACTTTTCGATGGGAATATTATATGCGTCTATAACGGTCGATATCGTAATCTAAGGCAATCTAACATCTCGTATGTAATATTGGCTACATTCCTGGCCTGTCGAACCCTACTTCTCGGAGGGAACAGTATATACGTCTATAACGTCATATATCCTAACATAAGGTAACCTAACATCTCGGATGTAACGTTTGACAACATTCCAGGCGTGTCGGTCCCTACGTCTCGGTGGTAACATTACATGCGTCTATAACGGTATATATCCTAATCTAAGGCAACCTAACATCTCGGATGCAATATTTGACAACATTCCTGGCCTGTCGAACCCTACTTCTCGGAGGGAACAGTATATACGTCTACAACGTCATATATCCTAACCTAAGGCAACCTAAAATCTCGGATGTAACATTTGACAACATTCCAGGCGTGTCGGTCCCTACGTCTCGGTGGTAACATTATATGCGGCTATAACGTTATATATCCTAGCCTAAGGCAACCTAACATCTCGGATGTAATATTTGACAACATTCCTGTCGTGCCAGACCCTACTTCTCGGTGGGAACATTAAATACGTCTATAACGTTATATATTCTAACCTAAGGCAACCTATTATCTCAGACGTAATATTTTACAACACTCCTGGCGTGTCAGAGCATTCTTTTCGATGGGAACATTATATACGTCTATAACGGTATATATCCTAACCTAAGCCAACCTAACAACTCGGATGTAATATTTGACAACATTCCAGGCGTGTCGGTCCCTACGTCCCGGAGGGAACAGTACATACGTCTATAACGTCATATATCTTAACGTAAGGCAACCTAACGCCTCGTATGTAACATTTGACAACATTCCAGGCGTGTCGGTACCTACGTCTCGGTGGTAACATTATATGCGTCTATAACGTCATATATCCTAACATGAGGTAACCTGACATCTCGGATGTAACTTTGAAAACACTCCAGGCGTATCGGTCCCTACGTCTCGGTGGTAACATTACATGCGTCTATAACGGTATATATCCTAATCTAAGGCAACCTAACATCTCGGATGCAATATTTGACAACATTCCTGGCCTGTCGAACCCTACTTCTCGGAGGGGACAGTATATACGTCTACAACGTCATATATCCTAACATAAGGTAACCTAACATCTCGAATGTAGCATTTGACAACATTCCAGGCGTGTCGACCCCTACGTCTCGGTGGTAACATTACATGCGTCTATAACGATATATATCCTAATCTAAGTCAACCTAACATCTCGGATGCAATATTTGACAACATTCCTGGCCTGTCGAACCCTACTTCTCGGAGGGAACAGTATATACGTCTACAACGTCATATATCCTAACCTAAGGCAACCTAACATCTCGGATGTAACATTTGACAACATTCCAGGCGTGTCGGTCCCTACCTCTCGGTGGTAACGTTACATGCGTCTATAACGTTATATATCCTAACCTAAGGCCACCTAAGACCTCGGATGTAATACTTGACAATATTCCTGGCGTGTCGAACCCTACTTCTCGGTGTGACCAGTTTATACGTCTATAACGTTATACATCCTAACCTAAGGCAACCTAACATCTCGGATGTAACATTTGACAACATTCCAGGCGTGTCGGACCCTACGTGTCGGTGGTAACATTACATGCGTCTATAACGATATATATCCTAACCTGAGCCAACCTAACAACTCGGATGTAATACTTGACAACATTCCAGGCGTGTCGGTCCCTACGTCTCGGAGGGAACAGTATATACGTCTATAACGTCATATATCTTAACATAAGGCAACCTAACATCTCGGATGTAACATTTGAAAACATTCCAGGCGTGTCGGTCCCTACGTCTCGGTGGTAACATTACATGCGTCTATAACGGTATATATGCTAATCTAAGGCAACCTAACATCTCGGATGCAATATTTGACAACATTCCTGGCCTGTCGAACCCTACTTCTCGGAGGGAACAGTATATACGTCTATAACGTCATATATCCTAACATAAGGCAACCTAACGTCTCGGATGTAACATTTGACAACATTCCTGGCGTGTCGGTACCTACGTCTCGGTGGTAACATTATATGCGTCTATAACGTTATATATCCCAACCTAAGGCAACCTAACATCTCGGATGTAATATTCGACAACAGTCCTGTTGTGTCGGAGCGTACTTTTCGGTAGGAATATTATATGCGTCTATAACGGTCGATATCGTAATCTAAGGCAATCTAACATATCGGATGTAATATTGGCTACATTCCTGGCCTGTCGAACCCTACTTCTCGGAGGGAACAGTATATACGTCTATAACGTCATATATCCTAACATAAGGTAACCTAACATCTCGGATGTAACATTTGACAACATTCCAGGCGTGTCGGTCCCTACGTCTCGGTGGTAACATTACATGCGTCTATAACGGTATATATCTTAATCTAAGGCAACCTAACATCTCGGATGCAATATTTGACAACATTCCTGGCCTGTCGAACCCTACTTCTCGGAGGGAACAGTATATACGTCTACAACGTCATATATCCTAACCTAAGGCAACCTAACATCTCGGATGTAACATTGGACAACATTCCAGGCGTGTCGGACCCTACGTCTCGGTGGTAACGTTACATGCGTCTATAACGTTATATATCCTAACCTAAGGCCACCTAACACCTCGGATGTAATACTTGACAATATTCCTGGCGTGTCGAACCCTACTTCTCGGTGGGACCAGTTTATACGTCTATAACGTTATACATCCTAACCTAAGGCAACCTAACATCTCGGATGTAACATTTGACAACATTCCAGGCGTGTCCGCCCCTACGTCTCGGTGGTAACATTACATGCGTCTATAACGATATATATCCTAACCTAAGCCAACCTAACAACTCGGATGTAATACTTGACAACATTGCAGGCGTGTCGGTCCCTACGTCTCGGAGGGAACAGTATATACGTCTATAACGTCATATATCTTAACATAAGGCAACCTAACATCTTGGATGTAACATTTGAAAACATTCCAGGCGTGTCGGTCCCTACGTCTCGGTGGTAACATTACATGCGTCTATAACGGTATATATCCTAATCTAAGGCAACCTAACATCTCGGATGCAATATTTGACAATATTCCTGGCCTGTCGAACCCTACTTCTTGGAGGGAACAGTATATACGTCTATAACGTCATATATCCTAACATAAGGCAACCTAACGTCTCGGATGTAACATCTGACAACATTCCAGGCGTGTCGGTACCTACGTCTCGGTGGTAACATTATATGCGTCTATAACGTTATATATCCTAACCTAAGGCAACCTAACATCTCGGATGTAATATTTGACAACATTCCTGTTGTGTCGGAGCGTACTTTTCGGTGGGAATATTATATGCGTCTATAACGGTCGATATCGTAATCTAAGGCAATCTAACATCTCGGATGTAATATTGGCTACATTCCTGGCCTGTCGAACCCTACTTCTCGGAGGGAACAGTACATCCGTCTATAACGTCATATATCCTAACATAAGGTAACCTAACATCTCGGATGTAACGTTTGACAACATTCCAGGCGTGTCGGTCCCTACGTCTCGGTGGTAACATTACATGCGTCTATAACGGTATATATCCTAATCTAAGGCAACCTAACATCTCGGATGCAATATTTGACAACATTCCTGGCCTGTCGAACCCTACTTCTCGGAGGGAACAGTATATACGTCTACAACGTCATATATCCTAACCTAAGGCAACCTAACATCTCGGATGTAACATTTGACAACATTCCAGGCGTGTCGGACCCTACGTCTCGGTGGTAACATTACATGCGTCTATAACGATATATATCCTAACCTAAGCCAACCTAACAACTCGGATGTAATACTTGACAACATTCCAGGCGTGTCGGTCCCTACGTCTCGGAGGGAACAGTATATACGTCTATAACGTCATATATCTTAACATAAGGCAACCTAACATCTCGGATGTAACATTTGAAAACATTCCAGGCGTGTCGGTCCCTACGTCTCGGTGGTAACATTACATGCGTCTATAACGGTATATATGCTAATCTAAGGCAACCTAACATCTCGGATGCAATATTTGACAACATTCCTGGCCTGTCGAACCCTACTTCTCGGAGGGAACAGTATATACGTCTATAACGTCATATATCCTAACATAAGGCAACCTAACGTCTCGGATGTAACATTTGACAACATTCCTGGCGTGTCGGTACCTAAGTCTCGGTGGTAACATTATATGCGTCTATAACGTTATATATCCCAACCTAAGGCAACCTAACATCTCGGATGTAATATTCGACAACAGTCCTGTTGTGTCGGAGCGTACTTTTCGGTGGGAATATTATATGCCTCTATAACGGTCGATATCGTAATCTAAAGCAATCTAACATCTCGGATGTAATATTGGCTACATTCCTGGCCTGTCGAACCCTACTTCTCGGAGGGAACAGTATATACGTCTATAACGTCATATATCCTAACATAAGGTAACCTAACATCTCGGATGTAACATTTGACAACATTCCAGGCGTGTCGGTCCCTACGTCTCGGTGGTAACATTACATGCGTCTATAACGGTATATATCTTAATCTAAGGCAACCTAACATCTCGGATGCAATATTTGACAACATTCCTGGCCTGTCGAACCCTACTTCTCGGAGGGAACAGTATATACGTCTACAACGTCATATATCCTAACCTAAGGCAACCTAACATCTCGGATGTAACATTGGACAACATTCCAGGCGTGTCGGACCCTACGTCTCGGTGGTAACGTTACATGCGTCTATAACGTTATATATCCTAACCTAAGGCCACCTAACACCTCGGATGTAATACTTGACAATATTCCTGGCGTGTCGAACCCTACTTCTCGGTGTGACCAGTTTATACGTCTATAACGTTATACATCCTAACCTAAGGCAACCTAACATCTCGGATGTAACATTTGACAACATTCCAGGCGTGTCGGACCCTACGTCTCGGTGGTAACATTACATGCGTCTATAACGATATATATCCTAACCTAAGCCAACCTAACAACTCGGATGTAATACTTGACAACATTGCAGGCGTGTCGGTCCCTACGTCTCGGAGGGAACAGTATATACGTCTATAACGTCATATATCTTAACATAAGGCAACCTAACATCTTGGATGTAACATTTGAAAACATTCCAGGCGTGTCGGTCCCTACGTCTCGGTGGTAACATTACATGCGTCTATAACGGTATATATCCTAATCTAAGGCAACCTAACATCTCGGATGCAATATTTGACAATATTCCTGGCCTGTCGAACCCTACTTCTTGGAGGGAACAGTATATACGTCTATAACGTCATATATCCTAACATAAGGCAACCTAACGTCTCGGATGTAACATCTGACAACATTCCAGGCGTGTCGGTACCTACGTCTCGGTGGTAACATTATATGCGTCTATAACGTTATATATCCTAACCTAAGGCAACCTAACATCTCGGATGTAATATTTGACAACATTCCTGTTGTGTCGGAGCGTACTTTTCGGTGGGAATATTATATGCGTCTATAACGGTCGATATCGTAATCTAAGGCAATCTAACATCTCGGATGTAATATTGGCTACATTCCTGGCCTGTCGAACCCTACTTCTCGGAGGGAACAGTACATCCGTCTATAACGTCATATATCCTAACATAAGGTAACCTAACATCTCGGATGTAACGTTTGACAACATTCCAGGCGTGTCGGTCCCTACGTCTCGGTGGTAACATTACATGCGTCTATAACGGTATATATCCTAATCTAAGGCAACCTAACATCTCGGATGCAATATTTGACAACATTCCTGGCCTGTCGAACCCTACTTCTCGGAGGGAACAGTATATACGTCTACAACGTCATATATCCTAACCTAAGGCAACCTAACATCTCGGATGTAACATTTGACAACATTCCAGGCGTGTCGGACCCTACGTCTCGGTGGTAACATTACATGCGTCTATAACGATATATATCCTAACCTAAGCCAACCTAACAACTCGGATGTAATACTTGACAACATTCCAGGCGTGTCGGTCCCTACGTCTCGGAGGGAACAGTATATACGTCTATAACGTCATATATCTTAACATAAGGCAACCTAACATCTCGGATGTAACATTTGAAAACATTCCAGGCGTGTCGGTCCCTACGTCTCGGTGGTAACATTACATGCGTCTATAACGGTATATATGCTAATCTAAGGCAACCTAACATCTCGGATGCAATATTTGACAACATTCCTGGCCTGTCGAACCCTACTTCTCGGAGGGAACAGTATATACGTCTATAACGTCATATATCCTAACATAAGGCAACCTAACGTCTCGGATGTAACATTTGACAACATTCCTGGCGTGTCGGTACCTAAGTCTCGGTGGTAACATTATATGCGTCTATAACGTTATATATCCCAACCTAAGGCAACCTAACATCTCGGATGTAATATTCGACAACATTCCTGTTGTGGCGGAGCGTACTTTTCGGTGGGAATATTATATGCGTCTATAACGGTCGATATCGTAATCTAAAGCAATCTAACATCTCGGATGTAATATTGGCTACAGTCCTGGCCTGTCGAACCCTACTTCTCGGAGGGAACAGGATATACGTCTATAACGTCATATATCCTAACATAAGGTAACCTAACGTCTCGGATGCAACATTTGACAACATTCCAGGCGTGACGGTCCCTACGTCTCGGTGGTAACATTACATGCGTCTATAACGGTATATATCCTAATCTAAGGCAACCTAACATCTCGGATGCAATATTTGACAACATTCCTGGCCTGTCGAACCCTACTTCTCGGAGGGAACAGTATATACGTCTATAATGTCATATATCCTAACCTAAGGCAACTTAACATCTGGGATGTAACATTTGACAACATTCCTGGCGTGTCGAACCCTACTTCTCGGTCGGAACAGTATATATGTCTATAACGTTATATATCCTAACCTAAGGCAACCTATCATCTCAGACCTAATATTTTACAACATTCCTGGCGTGTCGGAGCATACTTTTCGATGGGAATATTATATGCGTCTATAACGGTCGATATCGTAATCTAAGGCAACCTAACATCTCGGATGTAATATTGGCTACATTCCTGGCCTTTCGAACCCTACCTCTCGGACGGAATAGTATATACGTCTATAACGTTATATATCCTAACCTGAGGCAACGTAACATCTCGGATGTAACATTTGACAACATTCCAGGCGTGTCGGTCCCTACGTCTCGGTGGTAACATTAATGCGTCTATAACGTTATATATCCTAACCTAAGCCAAACTAACAACTCGGATGTAATACTTGACAACATTCCAGGCGTGTCGGTCCCTACGTCTCGGAGGGAACAGTATATACGTCTATAACGTCATATATCTTAACATAAGGCAACCTAACGTCTCGGATGTAACATTTGACAACATTCCAGGCGTGTAGGTACCTACGTCTCGGTGGTAACATTATATTCGTCTATAACGTCATATATCCTAACATAAGGTAACCTAACATCTCGGATGTAACATTTGAAAACATTCCAGGCGTGTCGGTCCCTACGTTTCGGTGGTAACATTACATGCGTCTATAACGGTATATATCCTAATCTAAGGCAACCTAACATCTCGGATGCAATATTTGACAATATTCCTGGCCTGTCGAACCCTACTTCTTGGAGGGAACAGTATATACGTCTATAACGTCATATATCCTAACATAAGGCAACCTAACGTCTCGGATGTAACATCTGACAACATTCCAGGCGTGTCGGTACCTACGTCTCGGTGGTAACATTATATGCGTCTATAACGTTATATATCCTAACCTAAGGCAACCTAACATCTCGGATGTAATATTTGACAACATTCCTGTTGTGTCGGAGCGTACTTTTCGATGGGAATATTATATGCGTCTATAACGGTCGATATCGTAATCTAAGGCAATCTAACATCTCGTATGTAATATTGGCTACATTCCTGGCCTGTCGAACCCTACTTCTCGGAGGGAACAGTATATACGTCTATAACGTCATATATCCTAACATAAGGTAACCTAACATCTCGGATGTAACGTTTGACAACATTCCAGGCGTGTCGGTCCCTACGTCTCGGTGGTAACATTACATGCGTCTATAACGGTATATATCCTAATCTAAGGCAACCTAACATCTCGGATGCAATATTTGACAACATTCCTGGCCTGTCGAACCCTACTTCTCGGAGGGAACAGTATATACGTCTACAACGTCATATATCCTAACCTAAGGCAACCTAAAATCTCGGATGTAACATTTGACAACATTCCAGGCGTGTCGGTCCCTACGTCTCGGTGGTAACATTATATGCGGCTATAACGTTATATATCCTAGCCTAAGGCAACCTAACATCTCGGATGTAATATTTGACAACATTCCTGTCGTGCCAGACCCTACTTCTCGGTGGGAACATTAAATACGTCTATAACGTTATATATTCTAACCTAAGGCAACCTATTATATCAGACGTAATATTTTACAACACTCCTGGCGTGTCAGAGCATTCTTTTCGATGGGAACATTATATACGTCTATAACGGTATATATCCTAACCTAAGCCAACCTAACAACTCGGATGTAATATTTGACAACATTCCAGGCGTGTCGGTCCCTACGTCCCGGAGGGAACAGTACATACGTCTATAACGTCATATATCTTAACGTAAGGCAACCTAACGCCTCGTATGTAACATTTGACAACATTCCAGGCGTGTCGGTACCTACGTCTCGGTGGTAACATTATATGCGTCTATAACGTCATATATCCTAACATAAGGTAACCTGACATCTCGGATGTAACTTTGAAAACATTCCAGGCGTATCGGTCCCTACGTCTCGGTGGTAACATTACATGCGTCTATAACGGTATATATCCTAATCTAAGGCAACCTAACATCTCGGATGCAATATTTGACAACATTCCTGGCCTGTCGAACCCTACTTCTCGGAGGGGACAGTATATACGTCTACAACGTCATATATCCTAACATAAGGTAACCTAACATCTCGAATGTAGCATTTGACAACATTCCAGGCGTGTCGACCCCTACGTCTCGGTGGTAACATTACATGCGTCTATAACGATATATATCCTAATCTAAGTCAACCTAACATCTCGGATGCAATATTTGACAACATTCCTGGCCTGTCGAACCCTACTTCTCGGAGGGAACAGTATATACGTCTACAACGTCATATATCCTAACCTAAGGCAACCTAACATCTCGGATGTAACATTTGACAACATTCCAGGCGTGTCGGTCCCTACCTCTCGGTGGTAACGTTACATGCGTCTATAACGTTATATATCCTAACCTAAGGCCACCTAAGACCTCGGATGTAATACTTGACAATATTCCTGGCGTGTCGAACCCTACTTCTCGGTGTGACCAGTTTATACGTCTATAACGTTATACATCCTAACCTAAGGCAACCTAACATCTCGGATGTAACATTTGACAACATTCCAGGCGTGTCGGACCCTACGTGTCGGTGGTAACATTACATGCGTCTATAACGATATATATCCTAACCTGAGCCAACCTAACAACTCGGATGTAATACTTGACAACATTCCAGGCGTGTCGGTCCCTACGTCTCGGAGGGAACAGTATATACGTCTATAACGTCATATATCTTAACATAAGGCAACCTAACATCTCGGATGTAACATTTGAAAACATTCCAGGCGTGTCGGTCCCTACGTCTCGGTGGTAACATTACATGCGTCTATAACGGTATATATGCTAATCTAAGGCAACCTAACATCTCGGATGCAATATTTGACAACATTCCTGGCCTGTCGAACCCTACTTCTCGGAGGGAACAGTATATACGTCTATAACGTCATATATCCTAACATAAGGCAACCTAACATCTTGGATGTAACATTTGAAAACATTCCAGGCGTGTCGGTCCCTACGTCTCGGTGGTAACATTACATGCGTCTATAACGGTATATATCCTAATCTAAGGCAACCTAACATCTCGGATGCAATATTTGACAATATTCCTGGCCTGTCGAACCCTACTTCTTGGAGGGAACAGTATATACGTCTATAACGTCATATATCCTAACATAAGGCAACCTAACGTCTCGGATGTAACATCTGACAACATTCCAGGCGTGTCGGTACCTACGTCTCGGTGGTAACATTATATGCGTCTATAACGTTATATATCCTAACCTAAGGCAACCTAACATCTCGGATGTAATATTTGACAACATTCCTGTTGTGTCGGAGCGTACTTTTCGGTGGGAATATTATATGCGTCTATAACGGTCGATATCGTAATCTAAGGCAATCTAACATCTCGGATGTAATATTGGCTACATTCCTGGCCTGTCGAACCCTACTTCTCGGAGGGAACAGTACATCCGTCTATAACGTCATATATCCTAACATAAGGTAACCTAACATCTCGGATGTAACGTTTGACAACATTCCAGGCGTGTCGGTCCCTACGTCTCGGTGGTAACATTACATGCGTCTATAACGGTATATATCCTAATCTAAGGCAACCTAACATCTCGGATGCAATATTTGACAACATTCCTGGCCTGTCGAACCCTACTTCTCGGAGGGAACAGTATATACGTCTACAACGTCATATATCCTAACCTAAGGCAACCTAACATCTCGGATGTAACATTTGACAACATTCCAGGCGTGTCGGACCCTACGTCTCGGTGGTAACATTACATGCGTCTATAACGATATATATCCTAACCTAAGCCAACCTAACAACTCGGATGTAATACTTGACAACATTCCAGGCGTGTCGGTCCCTACGTCTCGGAGGGAACAGTATATACGTCTATAACGTCATATATCTTAACATAAGGCAACCTAACATCTCGGATGTAACATTTGAAAACATTCCAGGCGTGTCGGTCCCTACGTCTCGGTGGTAACATTACATGCGTCTATAACGGTATATATGCTAATCTAAGGCAACCTAACATCTCGGATGCAATATTTGACAACATTCCTGGCCTGTCGAACCCTACTTCTCGGAGGGAACAGTATATACGTCTATAACGTCATATATCCTAACATAAGGCAACCTAACGTCTCGGATGTAACATTTGACAACATTCCTGGCGTGTCGGTACCTAAGTCTCGGTGGTAACATTATATGCGTCTATAACGTTATATATCCCAACCTAAGGCAACCTAACATCTCGGATGTAATATTCGACAACAGTCCTGTTGTGTCGGAGCGTACTTTTCGGTGGGAATATTATATGCCTCTATAACGGTCGATATCGTAATCTAAAGCAATCTAACATCTCGGATGTAATATTGGCTACATTCCTGGCCTGTCGAACCCTACTTCTCGGAGGGAACAGTATATACGTCTATAACGTCATATATCCTAACATAAGGTAACCTAACATCTCGGATGTAACATTTGACAACATTCCAGGCGTGTCGGTCCCTACGTCTCGGTGGTAACATTACATGCGTCTATAACGGTATATATCTTAATCTAAGGCAACCTAACATCTCGGATGCAATATTTGACAACATTCCTGGCCTGTCGAACCCTACTTCTCGGAGGGAACA
Source organism: Xylocopa violacea (assembly GCA_963969225.1). Taxonomy (NCBI): domain Eukaryota; kingdom Metazoa; phylum Arthropoda; class Insecta; order Hymenoptera; family Apidae; genus Xylocopa; species Xylocopa violacea. Next base: position 1,840,892 of record CAXAJV010000006.1, on the reverse strand, counting down.
GTATATACGTCTACAACGTCATATATCCTAACCTAAGGCAACCTAACATCTCGGATGTAACATTGGACAACATTCCAGGCGTGTCGGACCCTACGTCTCGGTGGTAACGTTACATGCGTCTATAACGTTATATATCCTAACCTAAGGCCACCTAACACCTCGGATGTAATACTTGACAATATTCCTGGCGTGTCGAACCCTACTTCTCGGTGTGACCAGTTTATACGTCTATAACGTTATACATCCTAACCTAAGGCAACCTAACATCTCGGATGTAACATTTGACAACATTCCAGGCGTGTCGGACCCTACGTCTCGGTGGTAACATTACATGCGTCTATAACGATATATATCCTAACCTAAGCCAACCTAACAACTCGGATGTAATACTTGACAACATTGCAGGCGTGTCGGTCCCTACGTCTCGGAGGGAACAGTATATACGTCTATAACGTCATATATCTTAACATAAGGCAACCTAACATCTTGGATGTACATTTGAAAACATTCCAGGCGTGTCGGTCCCTACGTCTCGGTGGTAACATTACATGCGTCTATAACGGTATATATCCTAATCTAAGGCAACCTAACATCTCGGATGCAATATTTGACAATATTCCTGGCCTGTCGAACCCTACTTCTTGGAGGGAACAGTATATACGTCCATAACGTCATATATCCTAACATAAGGCAACCTAACGTCTCGGATGTAACATCTGACAACATTCCAGGCGTGTCGGTACCTACGTCTCGGTGGTAACATTATATGCGTCTATAACGTTATATATCCTAACCTAAGGCAACCTAACATCTCGGATGTAATATTTGACAACATTCCTGTTGTGTCGGAGCGTACTTTTCGGTGGGAATATTATATGCGTCTATAACGGTCGATATCGTAATCTAAGGCAATCTAACATCTCGGATGTAATATTGGCTACATTCCTGGCCTGTCGAACCCTACTTCTCGGAGGGAACAGTACATCCGTCTATAACGTCATATATCCTAACATAAGGTAACCTAACATCTCGGATGTAACGTTTGACAACATTCCAGGCGTGTCGGTCCCTACGTCTCGGTGGTAACATTACATGCGTCTATAACGGTATATATCCTAATCTAAGGCAACCTAACATCTCGGATGCAATATTTGACAACATTCCTGGCCTGTCGAACCCTACTTCTCGGAGGGAACAGTATATACGTCTACAACGTCATATATCCTAACCTAAGGCAACCTAACATCTCGGATGTAACATTTGACAACATTCCAGGCGTGTCGGACCCTACGTCTCGGTGGTAACATTACATGCGTCTATAACGATATATATCCTAACCTAAGCCAACCTAACAACTCGGATGTAATACTTGACAACATTCCAGGCGTGTCGGTCCCTACGTCTCGGAGGGAACAGTATATACGTCTATAACGTCATATATCTTAACATAAGGCAACCTAACATCTCGGATGTAACATTTGAAAACATTCCAGGCGTGTCGGTCCCTACGTCTCGGTGGTAACATTACATGCGTCTATAACGGTATATATGCTAATCTAAGGCAACCTAACATCTCGGATGCAATATTTGACAACATTCCTGGCCTGTCGAACCCTACTTCTCGGAGGGAACAGTATATACGTCTATAACGTCATATATCCTAACATAAGGCAACCTAACGTCTCGGATGTAACATTTGACAACATTCCTGGCGTGTCGGTACCTAAGTCTCGGTGGTAACATTATATGCGTCTATAACGTTATATAACCCAACCTAAGGCAACCTAACATCTCGGATGTAATATTCGACAACATTCCTGTTGTGGCGGAGCGTACTTTTCGGTGGGAATATTATATGCGTCTATAACGGTCGATATCGTAATCTAAAGCAATCTAACATCTCGGATGTAATATTGGCTACAGTCCTGGCCTGTCGAACCCTACTTCTCGGAGGGAACAGGATATACGTCTATAACGTCATATATCCTAACATAAGGTAACCTAACGTCTCGGATGCAACATTTGACAACATTCCAGGCGTGACGGTCCCTACGTCTCGGTGGTAACATTACATGCGTCTATAACGGTATATATCCTAATCTAAGGCAACCTAACATCTCGGATGCAATATTTGACAACATTCCTGGCCTGTCGAACCCTACTTCTCGGAGGGAACAGTATATACGTCTATAATGTCATATATCCTAACCTAAGGCAACTTAACATCTGGGATGTAACATTTGACAACATTCCTGGCGTGTCGAACCCTACTTCTCGGTCGGAACAGTATATATGTCTATAACGTTATATATCCTAACCTAAGGCAACCTATCATCTCAGACCTAATATTTTACAACATTCCTGGCGTGTCGGAGCATACTTTTCGATGGGAATATTATATGCGTCTATAACGGTCGATATCGTAATCTAAGGCAATCTAACATCTCGGATGTAATATTGGCTACATTCCTGGCCTTTCGAACCCTACCTCTCGGACGGAATAGTATATACGTCTATAACGTTATATATCCTAACCTGAGGCAACGTAACATCTCGGATGTAACATTTGACAACATTCCAGGCGTGTCGGTCCCTACGTCTCGGTGGTAACATTAATGCGTCTATAACGTTATATATCCTAACCTAAGCCAAACTAACAACTCGGATGTAATACTTGACAACATTCCAGGCGTGTCGGTCCCTACGTCTCGGAGGGAACAGTATATACGTCTATAACGTCATATATCTTAACATAAGGCAACCTAACGTCTCGGATGTAACATTTGACAACATTCCAGGCGTGTAGGTACCTACGTCTCGGTGGTAACATTATATTCGTCTATAACGTCATATATCCTAACATAAGGTAACCTAACATCTCGGATGTAACATTTGAAAACATTCCAGGCGTGTCGGTCCCTACGTTTCGGTGGTAACATTACATGCGTCTATAACGGTATATATCCTAATCTAAGGCAACCTAACATCTCGGATGCAATATTTGACAATATTCCTGGCCTGTCGAACCCTACTTCTTGGAGGGAACAGTATATACGTCTATAACGTCATATATCCTAACATAAGGCAACCTAACGTCTCGGATGTAACATCTGACAACATTCCAGGCGTGTCGGTACCTACGTCTCGGTGGTAACATTATATGCGTCTATAACGTTATATATCCTAACCTAAGGCAACCTAACATCTCGGATGTAATATTTGACAACATTCCTGTTGTGTCGGAGCGTACTTTTCGATGGGAATATTATATGCGTCTATAACGGTCGATATCGTAATCTAAGGCAATCTAACATCTCGTATGTAATATTGGCTACATTCCTGGCCTGTCGAACCCTACTTCTCGGAGGGAACAGTATATACGTCTATAACGTCATATATCCTAACATAAGGTAACCTAACATCTCGGATGTAACGTTTGACAACATTCCAGGCGTGTCGGTCCCTACGTCTCGGTGGTAACATTACATGCGTCTATAACGGTATATATCCTAATCTAAGGCAACCTAACATCTCGGATGCAATATTTGACAACATTCCTGGCCTGTCGAACCCTACTTCTCGGAGGGAACAGTATATACGTCTACAACGTCATATATCCTAACCTAAGGCAACCTAACATCTCGGATGTAACATTTGACAACATTCCAGGCGTGTCGGACCCTACGTCTCGGTGGTAACATTACATGCGTCTATAACGATATATATCCTAACCTAAGCCAACCTAACAACTCGGATGTAATACTTGACAACATTCCAGGCGTGTCGGTCCCTACGTCTCGGAGGGAACAGTATATACGTCTATAACGTCATATATCTTAACATAAGGCAACCTAACATCTCGGATGTAACATTTGAAAACATTCCAGGCGTGTCGGTCCCTACGTCTCGGTGGTAACATTACATGCGTCTATAACGGTATATATGCTAATCTAAGGCAACCTAACATCTCGGATGCAATATTTGACAACATTCCTGGCCTGTCGAACCCTACTTCTCGGAGGGAACAGTATATACGTCTATAACGTCATATATCCTAACATAAGGCAACCTAACGTCTCGGATGTAACATTTGACAACATTCCTGGCGTGTCGGTACCTAAGTCTCGGTGGTAACATTATATGCGTCTATAACGTTATATATCCCAACCTAAGGCAACCTAACATCTCGGATGTAATATTCGACAACAGTCCTGTTGTGTCGGAGCGTACTTTTCGGTGGGAATATTATATGCCTCTATAACGGTCGATATCGTAATCTAAAGCAATCTAACATCTCGGATGTAATATTGGCTACATTCCTGGCCTGTCGAACCCTACTTCTCGGAGGGAACAGTATATACGTCTATAACGTCATATATCCTAACATAAGGTAACCTAACATCTCGGATGTAACATTTGACAACATTCCAGGCGTGTCGGTCCCTACGTCTCGGTGGTAACATTACATGCGTCTATAACGGTATATATCTTAATCTAAGGCAACCTAACATCTCGGATGCAATATTTGACAACATTCCTGGCCTGTCGAACCCTACTTCTCGGAGGGAACAGTATATACGTCTACAACGTCATATATCCTAACCTAAGGCAACCTAACATCTCGGATGTAACATTGGACAACATTCCAGGCGTGTCGGACCCTACGTCTCGGTGGTAACGTTACATGCGTCTATAACGTTATATATCCTAACCTAAGGCCACCTAACACCTCGGATGTAATACTTGACAATATTCCTGGCGTGTCGAACCCTACTTCTCGGTGTGACCAGTTTATACGTCTATAACGTTATACATCCTAACCTAAGGCAACCTAACATCTCGGATGTAACATTTGACAACATTCCAGGCGTGTCGGACCCTACGTCTCGGTGGGCACATTACATGCGTCTATAACGATATATATCCTAACCTAAGCCAACCTAACAACTCGGATGTAATACTTGACAACATTGCAGGCGTGTCGGTCCCTACGTCTCGGAGGGAACAGTATATACGTCTATAACGTCATATATCTTAACATAAGGCAACCTAACATCTTGGATGTAACATTTGAAAACATTCCAGGCGTGTCGGTCCCTACGTCTCGGTGGTAACATTACATGCGTCTATAACGGTATATATCCTAATCTAAGGCAACCTAACATCTCGGATGCAATATTTGACAATATTCCTGGCCTGTCGAACCCTACTTCTTGGAGGGAACAGTATATACGTCTATAACGTCATATATCCTAACATAAGGCAACCTAACGTCTCGGATGTAACATCTGACAACATTCCAGGCGTGTCGGTACCTACGTCTCGGTGGTAACATTATATGCGTCTATAACGTTATATATCCTAACCTAAGGCAACCTAACATCTCGGATGTAATATTTGACAACATTCCTGTTGTGTCGGAGCGTACTTTTCGGTGGGAATATTATATGCGTCTATAACGGTCGATATCGTAATCTAAGGCAATCTAACATCTCGGATGTAATATTGGCTACATTCCTGGCCTGTCGAACCCTACTTCTCGGAGGGAACAGTACATCCGTCTATAACGTCATATATCCTAACATAAGGTAACCTAACATCTCGGATGTAACGTTTGACAACATTCCAGGCGTGTCGGTCCCTACGTCTCGGTGGTAACATTACATGCGTCTATAACGGTATATATCCTAATCTAAGGCAACCTAACATCTCGGATGCAATATTTGACAACATTCCTGGCCTGTCGAACCCTACTTCTCGGAGGGAACAGTATATACGTCTACAACGTCATATATCCTAACCTAAGGCAACCTAACATCTCGGATGTAACATTTGACAACATTCCAGGCGTGTCGGACCCTACGTCTCGGTGGTAACATTACATGCGTCTATAACGATATATATCCTAACCTAAGCCAACCTAACAACTCGGATGTAATACTTGACAACATTCCAGGCGTGTCGGTCCCTACGTCTCGGAGGGAACAGTATATACGTCTATAACGTCATATATCTTAACATAAGGCAACCTAACATCTCGGATGTAACATTTGAAAACATTCCAGGCGTGTCGGTCCCTACGTCTCGGTGGTAACATTACATGCGTCTATAACGGTATATATGCTAATCTAAGGCAACCTAACATCTCGGATGCAATATTTGACAACATTCCTGGCCTGTCGAACCCTACTTCTCGGAGGGAACAGTATATACGTCTATAACGTCATATATCCTAACATAAGGCAACCTAACGTCTCGGATGTAACATTTGACAACATTCCTGGCGTGTCGGTACCTAAGTCTCGGTGGTAACATTATATGCGTCTATAACGTTATATAACCCAACCTAAGGCAACCTAACATCTCGGATGTAATATTCGACAACATTCCTGTTGTGGCGGAGCGTACTTTTCGGTGGGAATATTATATGCGTCTATAACGGTCGATATCGTAATCTAAAGCAATCTAACATCTCGGATGTAATATTGGCTACAGTCCTGGCCTGTCGAACCCTACTTCTCGGAGGGAACAGGATATACGTCTATAACGTCATATATCCTAACATAAGGTAACCTAACGTCTCGGATGCAACATTTGACAACATTCCAGGCGTGACGGTCCCTACGTCTCGGTGGTAACATTACATGCGTCTATAACGGTATATATCCTAATCTAAGGCAACCTAACATCTCGGATGCAATATTTGACAACATTCCTGGCCTGTCGAACCCTACTTCTCGGAGGGAACAGTATATACGTCTATAATGTCATATATCCTAACCTAAGGCAACTTAACATCTGGGATGTAACATTTGACAACATTCCTGGCGTGTCGAACCCTACTTCTCGGTCGGAACAGTATATATGTCTATAACGTTATATATCCTAACCTAAGGCAACCTATCATCTCAGACCTAATATTTTACAACATTCCTGGCGTGTCGGAGCATACTTTTCGATGGGAATATTATATGCGTCTATAACGGTCGATATCGTAATCTAAGGCAATCTAACATCTCGGATGTAATATTGGCTACATTCCTGGCCTTTCGAACCCTACCTCTCGGACGGAATAGTATATACGTCTATAACGTTATATATCCTAACCTGAGGCAACGTAACATCTCGGATGTAACATTTGACAACATTCCAGGCGTGTCGGTCCCTACGTCTCGGTGGTAACATTAATGCGTCTATAACGTTATATATCCTAACCTAAGCCAAACTAACAACTCGGATGTAATACTTGACAACATTCCAGGCGTGTCGGTCCCTACGTCTCGGAGGGAACAGTATATACGTCTATAACGTCATATATCTTAACATAAGGCAACCTAACGTCTCGGATGTAACATTTGACAACATTCCAGGCGTGTAGGTACCTACGTCTCGGTGGTAACATTATATTCGTCTATAACGTCATATATCCTAACATAAGGTAACCTAACGTCTCGGATGCAACATTTGACAACATTCCAGGCGTGACGGTCCCTACGTCTCGGTGGTAACATTACATGCGTCTATAACGGTATATATCCTAATCTAAGGCAACCTAACATCTCGGATGCAATATTTGACAACATTCCTGGCCTGTCGAACCCTACTTCTCGGAGGGAACAGTATATACGTCTATAATGTCATATATCCTAACCTAAGGCAACTTAACATCTGGGATGTAACATTTGACAACATTCCTGGCGTGTCGAACCCTACTTCTCGGTCGGAACAGTATATATGTCTATAACGTTATATATCCTAACCTAAGGCAACCTATCATCTCAGACCTAATATTTTACAACATTCCTGGCGTGTCGGAGCATACTTTTCGATGGGAATATTATATGCGTCTATAACGGTCGATATCGTAATCTAAGGCAATCTAACATCTCGGATGTAATATTGGCTACATTCCTGGCCTTTCGAACCCTACCTCTCGGACGGAATAGTATATACGTCTATAACGTTATATATCCTAACCTGAGGCAACGTAACATCTCGGATGTAACATTTGACAACATTCCAGGCGTGTCGGTCCCTACGTCTCGGTGGTAACATTAATGCGTCTATAACGTTATATATCCTAACCTAAGCCAAACTAACAACTCGGATGTAATACTTGACAACATTCCAGGCGTGTCGGTCCCTACGTCTCGGAGGGAACAGTATATACGTCTATAACGTCATATATCTTAACATAAGGCAACCTAACGTCTCGGATGTAACATTTGACAACATTCCAGGCGTGTAGGTACCTACGTCTCGGTGGTAACATTATATTCGTCTATAACGTCATATATCCTAACATAAGGTAACCTAACATCTCGGATGTAACATTTGAAAACATTCCAGGCGTGTCGGTCCCTACGTTTCGGTGGTAACATTACATGCGTCTATAACGGTATATATCCTAATCTAAGGCAACCTAACATCTCGGATGCAATATTTGACAATATTCCTGGCCTGTCGAACCCTACTTCTTGGAGGGAACAGTATATACGTCTATAACGTCATATATCCTAACATAAGGCAACCTAACGTCTCGGATGTAACATCTGACAACATTCCAGGCGTGTCGGTACCTACGTCTCGGTGGTAACATTATATGCGTCTATAACGTTATATATCCTAACCTAAGGCAACCTAACATCTCGGATGTAATATTTGACAACATTCCTGTTGTGTCGGAGCGTACTTTTCGATGGGAATATTATATGCGTCTATAACGGTCGATATCGTAATCTAAGGCAATCTAACATCTCGTATGTAATATTGGCTACATTCCTGGCCTGTCGAACCCTACTTCTCGGAGGGAACAGTATATACGTCTATAACGTCATATATCCTAACATAAGGTAACCTAACATCTCGGATGTAACGTTTGACAACATTCCAGGCGTGTCGGTCCCTACGTCTCGGTGGTAACATTACATGCGTCTATAACGGTATATATCCTAATCTAAGGCAACCTAACATCTCGGATGCAATATTTGACAACATTCCTGGCCTGTCGAACCCTACTTCTCGGAGGGAACAGTATATACGTCTACAACGTCATATATCCTAACCTAAGGCAACCTAACATCTCGGATGTAACATTTGACAACATTCCAGGCGTGTCGGACCCTACGTCTCGGTGGTAACATTACATGCGTCTATAACGATATATATCCTAACCTAAGCCAACCTAACAACTCGGATGTAATACTTGACAACATTCCAGGCGTGTCGGTCCCTACGTCTCGGAGGGAACAGTATATACGTCTATAACGTCATATATCTTAACATAAGGCAACCTAACATCTCGGATGTAACATTTGAAAACATTCCAGGCGTGTCGGTCCCTACGTCTCGGTGGTAACATTACATGCGTCTATAACGGTATATATGCTAATCTAAGGCAACCTAACATCTCGGATGCAATATTTGACAACATTCCTGGCCTGTCGAACCCTACTTCTCGGAGGGAACAGTATATACGTCTATAACGTCATATATCCTAACATAAGGCAACCTAACGTCTCGGATGTAACATTTGACAACATTCCTGGCGTGTCGGTACCTAAGTCTCGGTGGTAACATTATATGCGTCTATAACGTTATATATCCCAACCTAAGGCAACCTAACATCTCGGATGTAATATTCGACAACAGTCCTGTTGTGTCGGAGCGTACTTTTCGGTGGGAATATTATATGCCTCTATAACGGTCGATATCGTAATCTAAAGCAATCTAACATCTCGGATGTAATATTGGCTACATTCCTGGCCTGTCGAACCCTACTTCTCGGAGGGAACAGTATATACGTCTATAACGTCATATATCCTAACATAAGGTAACCTAACATCTCGGATGTAACATTTGACAACATTCCAGGCGTGTCGGTCCCTACGTCTCGGTGGTAACATTACATGCGTCTATAACGGTATATATCTTAATCTAAGGCAACCTAACATCTCGGATGCAATATTTGACAACATTCCTGGCCTGTCGAACCCTACTTCTCGGAGGGAACAGTATATACGTCTACAACGTCATATATCCTAACCTAAGGCAACCTAACATCTCGGATGTAACATTGGACAACATTCCAGGCGTGTCGGACCCTACGTCTCGGTGGTAACGTTACATGCGTCTATAACGTTATATATCCTAACCTAAGGCCACCTAACACCTCGGATGTAATACTTGACAATATTCCTGGCGTGTCGAACCCTACTTCTCGGTGTGACCAGTTTATACGTCTATAACGTTATACATCCTAACCTAAGGCAACCTAACATCTCGGATGTAACATTTGACAACATTCCAGGCGTGTCGGACCCTACGTCTCGGTGGGCACATTACATGCGTCTATAACGATATATATCCTAACCTAAGCCAACCTAACAACTCGGATGTAATACTTGACAACATTGCAGGCGTGTCGGTCCCTACGTCTCGGAGGGAACAGTATATACGTCTATAACGTCATATATCTTAACATAAGGCAACCTAACATCTTGGATGTAACATTTGAAAACATTCCAGGCGTGTCGGTCCCTACGTCTCGGTGGTAACATTACATGCGTCTATAACGGTATATATCCTAATCTAAGGCAACCTAACATCTCGGATGCAATATTTGACAATATTCCTGGCCTGTCGAACCCTACTTCTTGGAGGGAACAGTATATACGTCTATAACGTCATATATCCTAACATAAGGCAACCTAACGTCTCGGATGTAACATCTGACAACATTCCAGGCGTGTCGGTACCTACGTCTCGGTGGTAACATTATATGCGTCTATAACGTTATATATCCTAACCTAAGGCAACCTAACATCTCGGATGTAATATTTGACAACATTCCTGTTGTGTCGGAGCGTACTTTTCGGTGGGAATATTATATGCGTCTATAACGGTCGATATCGTAATCTAAGGCAATCTAACATCTCGGATGTAATATTGGCTACATTCCTGGCCTGTCGAACCCTACTTCTCGGAGGGAACAGTACATCCGTCTATAACGTCATATATCCTAACATAAGGTAACCTAACATCTCGGATGTAACGTTTGACAACATTCCAGGCGTGTCGGTCCCTACGTCTCGGTGGTAACATTACATGCGTCTATAACGGTATATATCCTAATCTAAGGCAACCTAACATCTCGGATGCAATATTTGACAACATTCCTGGCCTGTCGAACCCTACTTCTCGGAGGGAACAGTATATACGTCTACAACGTCATATATCCTAACCTAAGGCAACCTAACATCTCGGATGTAACATTTGACAACATTCCAGGCGTGTCGGACCCTACGTCTCGGTGGTAACATTACATGCGTCTATAACGATATATATCCTAACCTAAGCCAACCTAACAACTCGGATGTAATACTTGACAACATTCCAGGCGTGTCGGTCCCTACGTCTCGGAGGGAACAGTATATACGTCTATAACGTCATATATCTTAACATAAGGCAACCTAACATCTCGGATGTAACATTTGAAAACATTCCAGGCGTGTCGGTCCCTACGTCTCGGTGGTAACATTACATGCGTCTATAACGGTATATATGCTAATCTAAGGCAACCTAACATCTCGGATGCAATATTTGACAACATTCCTGGCCTGTCGAACCCTACTTCTCGGAGGGAACAGTATATACGTCTATAACGTCATATATCCTAACATAAGGCAACCTAACGTCTCGGATGTAACATTTGACAACATTCCTGGCGTGTCGGTACCTAAGTCTCGGTGGTAACATTATATGCGTCTATAACGTTATATAACCCAACCTAAGGCAACCTAACATCTCGGATGTAATATTCGACAACATTCCTGTTGTGGCGGAGCGTACTTTTCGGTGGGAATATTATATGCGTCTATAACGGTCGATATCGTAATCTAAAGCAATCTAACATCTCGGATGTAATATTGGCTACAGTCCTGGCCTGTCGAACCCTACTTCTCGGAGGGAACAGGATATACGTCTATAACGTCATATATCCTAACATAAGGTAACCTAACGTCTCGGATGCAACATTTGACAACATTCCAGGCGTGACGGTCCCTACGTCTCGGTGGTAACATTACATGCGTCTATAACGGTATATATCCTAATCTAAGGCAACCTAACATCTCGGATGCAATATTTGACAACATTCCTGGCCTGTCGAACCCTACTTCTCGGAGGGAACAGTATATACGTCTATAATGTCATATATCCTAACCTAAGGCAACTTAACATCTGGGATGTAACATTTGACAACATTCCTGGCGTGTCGAACCCTACTTCTCGGTCGGAACAGTATATATGTCTATAACGTTATATATCCTAACCTAAGGCAACCTATCATCTCAGACCTAATATTTTACAACATTCCTGGCGTGTCGGAGCATACTTTTCGATGGGAATATTATATGCGTCTATAACGGTCGATATCGTAATCTAAGGCAATCTAACATCTCGGATGTAATATTGGCTACATTCCTGGCCTTTCGAACCCTACCTCTCGGACGGAATAGTATATACGTCTATAACGTTATATATCCTAACCTGAGGCAACGTAACATCTCGGATGTAACATTTGACAACATTCCAGGCGTGTCGGTCCCTACGTCTCGGTGGTAACATTAATGCGTCTATAACGTTATATATCCTAACCTAAGCCAAACTAACAACTCGGATGTAATACTTGACAACATTCCAGGCGTGTCGGTCCCTACGTCTCGGAGGGAACAGTATATACGTCTATAACGTCATATATCTTAACATAAGGCAACCTAACGTCTCGGATGTAACATTTGACAACATTCCAGGCGTGTAGGTACCTACGTCTCGGTGGTAACATTATATTCGTCTATAACGTCATATATCCTAACATAAGGTAACCTAACATCTCGGATGTAACATTTGAAAACATTCCAGGCGTGTCGGTCCCTACGTTTCGGTGGTAACATTACATGCGTCTATAACGGTATATATCCTAATCTAAGGCAACCTAACATCTCGGATGCAATATTTGACAATATTCCTGGCCTGTCGAACCCTACTTCTTGGAGGGAACAGTATATACGTCTATAACGTCATATATCCTAACATAAGGCAACCTAACGTCTCGGATGTAACATCTGACAACATTCCAGGCGTGTCGGTACCTACGTCTCGGTGGTAACATTATATGCGTCTATAACGTTATATATCCTAACCTAAGGCAACCTAACATCTCGGATGTAATATTTGACAACATTCCTGTTGTGTCGGAGCGTACTTTTCGATGGGAATATTATATGCGTCTATAACGGTCGATATCGTAATCTAAGGCAATCTAACATCTCGTATGTAATATTGGCTACATTCCTGGCCTGTCGAACCCTACTTCTCGGAGGGAACAGTATATACGTCTATAACGTCATATATCCTAACATAAGGTAACCTAACATCTCGGATGTAACGTTTGACAACATTCCAGGCGTGTCGGTCCCTACGTCTCGGTGGTAACATTACATGCGTCTATAACGGTATATATCCTAATCTAAGGCAACCTAACATCTCGGATGCAATATTTGACAACATTCCTGGCCTGTCGAACCCTACTTCTCGGAGGGAACAGTATATACGTCTACAACGTCATATATCCTAACCTAAGGCAACCTAAAATCTCGGATGTAACATTTGACAACATTCCAGGCGTGTCGGTCCCTACGTCTCGGTGGTAACATTATATGCGGCTATAACGTTATATATCCTAGCCTAAGGCAACCTAACATCTCGGATGTAATATTTGACAACATTCCTGTCGTGCCAGACCCTACTTCTCGGTGGGAACATTAAATACGTCTATAACGTTATATATTCTAACCTAAGGCAACCTATTATATCAGACGTAATATTTTACAACACTCCTGGCGTGTCAGAGCATTCTTTTCGATGGGAACATTATATACGTCTATAACGGTATATATCCTAACCTAAGCCAACCTAACAACTCGGATGTAATATTTGACAACATTCCAGGCGTGTCGGTCCCTACGTCCCGGAGGGAACAGTACATACGTCTATAACGTCATATATCTTAACGTAAGGCAACCTAACGCCTCGTATGTAACATTTGACAACATTCCAGGCGTGTCGGTACCTACGTCTCGGTGGTAACATTATATGCGTCTATAACGTCATATATCCTAACATAAGGTAACCTGACATCTCGGATGTAACTTTGAAAACATTCCAGGCGTATCGGTCCCTACGTCTCGGTGGTAACATTACATGCGTCTATAACGGTATATATCTTAATCTAAGGCAACCTAACATCTCGGATGCAATATTTGACAACATTCCTGGCCTGTCGAACCCTACTTCTCGGAGGGAACAGTATATACGTCTACAACGTCATATATCCTAACCTAAGGCAACCTAACATCTCGGATGTAACATTGGACAACATTCCAGGCGTGTCGGACCCTACGTCTCGGTGGTAACGTTACATGCGTCTATAACGTTATATATCCTAACCTAAGGCCACCTAACACCTCGGATGTAATACTTGACAATATTCCTGGCGTGTCGAACCCTACTTCTCGGTGTGACCAGTTTATACGTCTATAACGTTATACATCCTAACCTAAGGCAACCTAACATCTCGGATGTAACATTTGACAACATTCCAGGCGTGTCGGACCCTACGTCTCGGTGGTAACATTACATGCGTCTATAACGATATATATCCTAACCTAAGCCAACCTAACAACTCGGATGTAATACTTGACAACATTGCAGGCGTGTCGGTCCCTACGTCTCGGAGGGAACAGTATATACGTCTATAACGTCATATATCTTAACATAAGGCAACCTAACATCTTGGATGTAACATTTGAAAACATTCCAGGCGTGTCGGTCCCTACGTCTCGGTGGTAACATTACATGCGTCTATAACGGTATATATCCTAATCTAAGGCAACCTAACATCTCGGATGCAATATTTGACAATATTCCTGGCCTGTCGAACCCTACTTCTTGGAGGGAACAGTATATACGTCTATAACGTCATATATCCTAACATAAGGCAACCTAACGTCTCGGATGTAACATCTGACAACATTCCAGGCGTGTCGGTACCTACGTCTCGGTGGTAACATTATATGCGTCTATAACGTTATATATCCTAACCTAAGGCAACCTAACATCTCGGATGTAATATTTGACAACATTCCTGTTGTGTCGGAGCGTACTTTTCGGTGGGAATATTATATGCGTCTATAACGGTCGATATCGTAATCTAAGGCAATCTAACATCTCGGATGTAATATTGGCTACATTCCTGGCCTGTCGAACCCTACTTCTCGGAGGGAACAGTACATCCGTCTATAACGTCATATATCCTAACATAAGGTAACCTAACATCTCGGATGTAACGTTTGACAACATTCCAGGCGTGTCGGTCCCTACGTCTCGGTGGTAACATTACATGCGTCTATAACGGTATATATCCTAATCTAAGGCAACCTAACATCTCGGATGCAATATTTGACAACATTCCTGGCCTGTCGAACCCTACTTCTCGGAGGGAACAGTATATACGTCTACAACGTCATATATCCTAACCTAAGGCAACCTAACATCTCGGATGTAACATTTGACAACATTCCAGGCGTGTCGGACCCTACGTCTCGGTGGTAACATTACATGCGTCTATAACGATATATATCCTAACCTAAGCCAACCTAACAACTCGGATGTAATACTTGACAACATTCCAGGCGTGTCGGTCCCTACGTCTCGGAGGGAACAGTATATACGTCTATAACGTCATATATCTTAACATAAGGCAACCTAACATCTCGGATGTAACATTTGAAAACATTCCAGGCGTGTCGGTCCCTACGTCTCGGTGGTAACATTACATGCGTCTATAACGGTATATATGCTAATCTAAGGCAACCTAACATCTCGGATGCAATATTTGACAACATTCCTGGCCTGTCGAACCCTACTTCTCGGAGGGAACAGTATATACGTCTATAACGTCATATATCCTAACATAAGGCAACCTAACGTCTCGGATGTAACATTTGACAACATTCCTGGCGTGTCGGTACCTAAGTCTCGGTGGTAACATTATATGCGTCTATAACGTTATATATCCCAACCTAAGGCAACCTAACATCTCGGATGTAATATTCGACAACATTCCTGTTGTGGCGGAGCGTACTTTTCGGTGGGAATATTATATGCGTCTATAACGGTCGATATCGTAATCTAAAGCAATCTAACATCTCGGATGTAATATTGGCTACAGTCCTGGCCTGTCGAACCCTACTTCTCGGAGGGAACAGGATATACGTCTATAACGTCATATATCCTAACATAAGGTAACCTAACGTCTCGGATGCAACATTTGACAACATTCCAGGCGTGACGGTCCCTACGTCTCGGTGGTAACATTACATGCGTCTATAACGGTATATATCCTAATCTAAGGCAACCTAACATCTCGGATGCAATATTTGACAACATTCCTGGCCTGTCGAACCCTACTTCTCGGAGGGAACAGTATATACGTCTATAATGTCATATATCCTAACCTAAGGCAACTTAACATCTGGGATGTAACATTTGACAACATTCCTGGCGTGTCGAACCCTACTTCTCGGTCGGAACAGTATATATGTCTATAACGTTATATATCCTAACCTAAGGCAACCTATCATCTCAGACCTAATATTTTACAACATTCCTGGCGTGTCGGAGCATACTTTTCGATGGGAATATTATATGCGTCTATAACGGTCGATATCGTAATCTAAGGCAACCTAACATCTCGGATGTAATATTGGCTACATTCCTGGCCTTTCGAACCCTACCTCTCGGACGGAATAGTATATACGTCTATAACGTTATATATCCTAACCTGAGGCAACGTAACATCTCGGATGTAACATTTGACAACATTCCAGGCGTGTCGGTCCCTACGTCTCGGTGGTAACATTAATGCGTCTATAACGTTATATATCCTAACCTAAGCCAAACTAACAACTCGGATGTAATACTTGACAACATTCCAGGCGTGTCGGTCCCTACGTCTCGGAGGGAACAGTATATACGTCTATAACGTCATATATCTTAACATAAGGCAACCTAACGTCTCGGATGTAACATTTGACAACATTCCTGTTGTGTCGGAGCGTACTTTTCGATGGGAATATTATATGCGTCTATAACGGTCGATATCGTAATCTAAGGCAATCTAACATCTCGTATGTAATATTGGCTACATTCCTGGCCTGTCGAACCCTACTTCTCGGAGGGAACAGTATATACGTCTATAACGTCATATATCCTAACATAAGGTAACCTAACATCTCGGATGTAACGTTTGACAACATTCCAGGCGTGTCGGTCCCTACGTCTCGGTGGTAACATTACATGCGTCTATAACGGTATATATCCTAATCTAAGGCAACCTAACATCTCGGATGCAATATTTGACAACATTCCTGGCCTGTCGAACCCTACTTCTCGGAGGGAACAGTATATACGTCTACAACGTCATATATCCTAACCTAAGGCAACCTAAAATCTCGGATGTAACATTTGACAACATTCCAGGCGTGTCGGTCCCTACGTCTCGGTGGTAACATCATATGCGGCTATAACGTTATATATCCTAGCCTAAGGCAACCTAACATCTCGGATGTAATATTTGACAACATTCCTGTCGTGCCAGACCCTACTTCTCGGTGGGAACATTAAATACGTCTATAACGTTATATATTCTAACCTAAGGCAACCTATTATCTCAGACGTAATATTTTACAACACTCCTGGCGTGTCAGAGCATTCTTTTCGATGGGAACATTATATACGTCTATAACGGTATATATCCTAACCTAAGCCAACCTAACAACTCGGATGTAATATTTGACAACATTCCAGGCGTGTCGGTCCCTACGTCCCGGAGGGAACAGTACATACGTCTATAACGTCATATATCTTAACGTAAGGCAACCTAACGCCTCGTATGTAACATTTGACAACATTCCAGGCGTGTCGGTACCTACGTCTCGGTGGTAACATTATATGCGTCTATAACGTCATATATCCTAACATAAGGTAACCTGACATCTCGGATGTAACTTTGAAAACATTCCAGGCGTATCGGTCCCTACGTCTCGGTGGTAACATTACATGCGTCTATAACGGTATATATCCTAATCTAAGGCAACCTAACATCTCGGATGCAATATTTGACAACATTCCTGGCCTGTCGAACCCTACTTCTCGGAGGGGACAGTATATACGTCTACAACGTCATATATCCTAACATAAGGTAACCTAACATCTCGTATGTAGCATTTGACAACATTCCAGGCGTGTCGACCCCTACGTCTCGGTGGTAACATTACATGCGTCTATAACGATATATATCCTAATCTAAGTCAACCTAACATCTCGGATGCAATATTTGACAACATTCCTGGCCTGTCGAACCCTACTTCTCGGAGGGAACAGTATATACGTCTACAACGTCATATATCCTAACCTAAGGCAACCTAACATCTCGGATGTAACATTTGACAACATTCCAGGCGTGTCGGTCCCTACCTCTCGGTGGTAACGTTACATGCGTCTATAACGTTATATATCCTAACCTAAGGCCACCTAAGACCTCGGATGTAATACTTGACAATATTCCTGGCGTGTCGAACCCTACTTCTCGGTGTGACCAGTTTATACGTCTATAACGTTATACATCCTAACCTAAGGCAACCTAACATCTCGGATGTAACATTTGACAACATTCCAGGCGTGTCGGACCCTACGTGTCGGTGGTAACATTACATGCGTCTATAACGATATATATCCTAACCTAAGCCAACCTAACAACTCGGATGTAATACTTGACAACATTGCAGGCGTGTCGGTCCCTACGTCTCGGAGGGAACAGTATATACGTCTATAACGTCATATATCTTAACATAAGGCAACCTAACATCTTGGATGTAACATTTGAAAACATTCCAGGCGTGTCGGTCCCTACGTCTCGGTGGTAACATTACATGCGTCTATAACGGTATATATCCTAATCTAAGGCAACCTAACATCTCGGATGCAATATTTGACAATATTCCTGGCCTGTCGAACCCTACTTCTTGGAGGGAACAGTATATACGTCTATAACGTCATATATCCTAACATAAGGCAACCTAACGTCTCGGATGTAACATCTGACAACATTCCAGGCGTGTCGGTACCTACGTCTCGGTGGTAACATTATATGCGTCTATAACGTTATATATCCTAACCTAAGGCAACCTAACATCTCGGATGTAATATTTGACAACATTCCTGTTGTGTCGGAGCGTACTTTTCGGTGGGAATATTATATGCGTCTATAACGGTCGATATCGTAATCTAAGGCAATCTAACATCTCGGATGTAATATTGGCTACATTCCTGGCCTGTCGAACCCTACTTCTCGGAGGGAACAGTACATCCGTCTATAACGTCATATATCCTAACATAAGGTAACCTAACATCTCGGATGTAACGTTTGACAACATTCCAGGCGTGTCGGTCCCTACGTCTCGGTGGTAACATTACATGCGTCTATAACGGTATATATCCTAATCTAAGGCAACCTAACATCTCGGATGCAATATTTGACAACATTCCTGGCCTGTCGAACCCTACTTCTCGGAGGGAACAGTATATACGTCTACAACGTCATATATCCTAACCTAAGGCAACCTAACATCTCGGATGTAACATTTGACAACATTCCAGGCGTGTCGGACCCTACGTCTCGGTGGTAACATTACATGCGTCTATAACGATATATATCCTAACCTAAGCCAACCTAACAACTCGGATGTAATACTTGACAACATTCCAGGCGTGTCGGTCCCTACGTCTCGGAGGGAACAGTATATACGTCTATAACGTCATATATCTTAACATAAGGCAACCTAACATCTCGGATGTAACATTGGACAACATTCCAGGCGTGTCGGACCCTACGTCTCGGTGGTAACGTTACATGCGTCTATAACGTTATATATCCTAACCTAAGGCCACCTAACACCTCGGATGTAATACTTGACAATATTCCTGGCGTGTCGAACCCTACTTCTCGGTGTGACCAGTTTATACGTCTATAACGTTATACATCCTAACCTAAGGCAACCTAACATCTCGGATGTAACATTTGACAACATTCCAGGCGTGTCGGACCCTACGTCTCGGTGGTAACATTACATGCGTCTATAACGATATATATCCTAACCTAAGCCAACCTAACAACTCGGATGTAATACTTGACAACATTGCAGGCGTGTCGGTCCCTACGTCTCGGAGGGAACAGTATATACGTCTATAACGTCATATATCTTAACATAAGGCAACCTAACATCTTGGATGTAACATTTGAAAACATTCCAGGCGTGTCGGTCCCTACGTCTCGGTGGTAACATTACATGCGTCTATAACGGTATATATCCTAATCTAAGGCAACCTAACATCTCGGATGCAATATTTGACAATATTCCTGGCCTGTCGAACCCTACTTCTTGGAGGGAACAGTATATACGTCTATAACGTCATATATCCTAACATAAGGCAACCTAACGTCTCGGATGTAACATCTGACAACATTCCAGGCGTGTCGGTACCTACGTCTCGGTGGTAACATTATATGCGTCTATAACGTTATATATCCTAACCTAAGGCAACCTAACATCTCGGATGTAATATTTGACAACATTCCTGTTGTGTCGGAGCGTACTTTTCGGTGGGAATATTATATGCGTCTATAACGGTCGATATCGTAATCTAAGGCAATCTAACATCTCGGATGTAATATTGGCTACATTCCTGGCCTGTCGAACCCTACTTCTCGGAGGGAACAGTACATCCGTCTATAACGTCATATATCCTAACATAAGGTAACCTAACATCTCGGATGTAACGTTTGACAACATTCCAGGCGTGTCGGTCCCTACGTCTCGGTGGTAACATTACATGCGTCTATAACGGTATATATCCTAATCTAAGGCAACCTAACATCTCGGATGCAATATTTGACAACATTCCTGGCCTGTCGAACCCTACTTCTCGGAGGGAACAGTATATACGTCTACAACGTCATATATCCTAACCTAAGGCAACCTAACATCTCGGATGTAACATTTGACAACATTCCAGGCGTGTCGGACCCTACGTCTCGGTGGTAACATTACATGCGTCTATAACGATATATATCCTAACCTAAGCCAACCTAACAACTCGGATGTAATACTTGACAACATTCCAGGCGTGTCGGTCCCTACGTCTCGGAGGGAACAGTATATACGTCTATAACGTCATATATCTTAACATAAGGCAACCTAACATCTCGGATGTAACATTTGAAAACATTCCAGGCGTGTCGGTCCCTACGTCTCGGTGGTAACATTACATGCGTCTATAACGGTATATATGCTAATCTAAGGCAACCTAACATCTCGGATGCAATATTTGACAACATTCCTGGCCTGTCGAACCCTACTTCTCGGAGGGAACAGTATATACGTCTATAACGTCATATATCCTAACATAAGGCAACCTAACGTCTCGGATGTAACATTTGACAACATTCCTGGCGTGTCGGTACCTAAGTCTCGGTGGTAACATTATATGCGTCTATAACGTTATATATCCCAACCTAAGGCAACCTAACATCTCGGATGTAATATTCGACAACATTCCTGTTGTGGCGGAGCGTACTTTTCGGTGGGAATATTATATGCGTCTATAACGGTCGATATCGTAATCTAAAGCAATCTAACATCTCGGATGTAATATTGGCTACAGTCCTGGCCTGTCGAACCCTACTTCTCGGAGGGAACAGGATATACGTCTATAACGTCATATATCCTAACATAAGGTAACCTAACGTCTCGGATGCAACATTTGACAACATTCCAGGCGTGACGGTCCCTACGTCTCGGTGGTAACATTACATGCGTCTATAACGGTATATATCCTAATCTAAGGCAACCTAACATCTCGGATGCAATATTTGACAACATTCCTGGCCTGTCGAACCCTACTTCTCGGAGGGAACAGTATATACGTCTATAATGTCATATATCCTAACCTAAGGCAACTTAACATCTGGGATGTAACATTTGACAACATTCCTGGCGTGTCGAACCCTACTTCTCGGTCGGAACAGTATATATGTCTATAATGTTATATATCCTAACCTAAGGCAACCTATCATCTCAGACCTAATATTTTACAACATTCCTGGCGTGTCGGAGCATACTTTTCGATGGGAATATTATATGCGTCTATAACGGTCGATATCGTAATCTAAGGCAACCTAACATCTCGGATGTAATATTGGCTACATTCCTGGCCTTTCGAACCCTACCTCTCGGACGGAATAGTATATACGTCTATAACGTTATATATCCTAACCTGAGGCAACGTAACATCTCGGATGTAACATTTGACAACATTCCAGGCGTGTCGGTCCCTACGTCTCGGTGGTAACATTAATGCGTCTATAACGTTATATATCCTAACCTAAGCCAAACTAACAACTCGGATGTAATACTTGACAACATTCCAGGCGTGTCGGTCCCTACGTCTCGGAGGGAACAGTATATACGTCTATAACGTCATATATCTTAACATAAGGCAACCTAACGTCTCGGATGTAACATTTGACAACATTCCTGTTGTGTCGGAGCGTACTTTTCGATGGGAATATTATATGCGTCTATAACGGTCGATATCGTAATCTAAGGCAATCTAACATCTCGTATGTAATATTGGCTACATTCCTGGCCTGTCGAACCCTACTTCTCGGAGGGAACAGTATATACGTCTATAACGTCATATATCCTAACATAAGGTAACCTAACATCTCGGATGTAACGTTTGACAACATTCCAGGCGTGTCGGTCCCTACGTCTCGGTGGTAACATTACATGCGTCTATAACGGTATATATCCTAATCTAAGGCAACCTAACATCTCGGATGCAATATTTGACAACATTCCTGGCCTGTCGAACCCTACTTCTCGGAGGGAACAGTATATACGTCTACAACGTCATATATCCTAACCTAAGGCAACCTAAAATCTCGGATGTAACATTTGACAACATTCCAGGCGTGTCGGTCCCTACGTCTCGGTGGTAACATCATATGCGGCTATAACGTTATATATCCTAGCCTAAGGCAACCTAACATCTCGGATGTAATATTTGACAACATTCCTGTCGTGCCAGACCCTACTTCTCGGTGGGAACATTAAATACGTCTATAACGTTATATATTCTAACCTAAGGCAACCTATTATCTCAGACGTAATATTTTACAACACTCCTGGCGTGTCAGAGCATTCTTTTCGATGGGAACATTATATACGTCTATAACGGTATATATCCTAACCTAAGCCAACCTAACAACTCGGATGTAATATTTGACAACATTCCAGGCGTGTCGGTCCCTACGTCCCGGAGGGAACAGTACATACGTCTATAACGTCATATATCTTAACGTAAGGCAACCTAACGCCTCGTATGTAACATTTGACAACATTCCAGGCGTGTCGGTACCTACGTCTCGGTGGTAACATTATATGCGTCTATAACGTCATATATCCTAACATAAGGTAACCTGACATCTCGGATGTAACTTTGAAAACATTCCAGGCGTATCGGTCCCTACGTCTCGGTGGTAACATTACATGCGTCTATAACGGTATATATCCTAATCTAAGGCAACCTAACATCTCGGATGCAATATTTGACAACATTCCTGGCCTGTCGAACCCTACTTCTCGGAGGGGACAGTATATACGTCTACAACGTCATATATCCTAACATAAGGTAACCTAACATCTCGTATGTAGCATTTGACAACATTCCAGGCGTGTCGACCCCTACGTCTCGGTGGTAACATTACATGCGTCTATAACGATATATATCCTAATCTAAGTCAACCTAACATCTCGGATGCAATATTTGACAACATTCCTGGCCTGTCGAACCCTACTTCTCGGAGGGAACAGTATATACGTCTACAACGTCATATATCCTAACCTAAGGCAACCTAACATCTCGGATGTAACATTTGACAACATTCCAGGCGTGTCGGTCCCTACCTCTCGGTGGTAACGTTACATGCGTCTATAACGTTATATATCCTAACCTAAGGCCACCTAAGACCTCGGATGTAATACTTGACAATATTCCTGGCGTGTCGAACCCTACTTCTCGGTGTGACCAGTTTATACGTCTATAACGTTATACATCCTAACCTAAGGCAACCTAACATCTCGGATGTAACATTTGACAACATTCCAGGCGTGTCGGACCCTACGTGTCGGTGGTAACATTACATGCGTCTATAACGATATATATCCTAACCTAAGCCAACCTAACAACTCGGATGTAATACTTGACAACATTGCAGGCGTGTCGGTCCCTACGTCTCGGAGGGAACAGTATATACGTCTATAACGTCATATATCTTAACATAAGGCAACCTAACATCTTGGATGTAACATTTGAAAACATTCCAGGCGTGTCGGTCCCTACGTCTCGGTGGTAACATTACATGCGTCTATAACGGTATATATCCTAATCTAAGGCAACCTAACATCTCGGATGCAATATTTGACAATATTCCTGGCCTGTCGAACCCTACTTCTTGGAGGGAACAGTATATACGTCTATAACGTCATATATCCTAACATAAGGCAACCTAACGTCTCGGATGTAACATCTGACAACATTCCAGGCGTGTCGGTACCTACGTCTCGGTGGTAACATTATATGCGTCTATAACGTTATATATCCTAACCTAAGGCAACCTAACATCTCGGATGTAATATTTGACAACATTCCTGTTGTGTCGGAGCGTACTTTTCGGTGGGAATATTATATGCGTCTATAACGGTCGATATCGTAATCTAAGGCAATCTAACATCTCGGATGTAATATTGGCTACATTCCTGGCCTGTCGAACCCTACTTCTCGGAGGGAACAGTACATCCGTCTATAACGTCATATATCCTAACATAAGGTAACCTAACATCTCGGATGTAACGTTTGACAACATTCCAGGCGTGTCGGTCCCTACGTCTCGGTGGTAACATTACATGCGTCTATAACGGTATATATCCTAATCTAAGGCAACCTAACATCTCGGATGCAATATTTGACAACATTCCTGGCCTGTCGAACCCTACTTCTCGGAGGGAACAGTATATACGTCTACAACGTCATATATCCTAACCTAAGGCAACCTAACATCTCGGATGTAACATTTGACAACATTCCAGGCGTGTCGGACCCTACGTCTCGGTGGTAACATTACATGCGTCTATAACGATATATATCCTAACCTAAGCCAACCTAACAACTCGGATGTAATACTTGACAACATTCCAGGCGTGTCGGTCCCTACGTCTCGGAGGGAACAGTATATACGTCTATAACGTCATATATCTTAACATAAGGCAACCTAACATCTCGGATGTAACATTTGAAAACATTCCAGGCGTGTCGGTCCCTACGTCTCGGTGGTAACATTACATGCGTCTATAACGGTATATATGCTAATCTAAGGCAACCTAACATCTCGGATGCAATATTTGACAACATTCCTGGCCTGTCGAACCCTACTTCTCGGAGGGAACAGTATATACGTCTATAACGTCATATATCCTAACATAAGGCAACCTAACGTCTCGGATGTAACATTTGACAACATTCCTGGCGTGTCGGTACCTAAGTCTCGGTGGTAACATTATATGCGTCTATAACGTTATATATCCCAACCTAAGGCAACCTAACATCTCGGATGTAATATTCGACAACAGTCCTGTTGTGTCGGAGCGTACTTTTCGGTGGGAATATTATATGCCTCTATAACGGTCGATATCGTAATCTAAAGCAATCTAACATCTCGGATGTAATATTGGCTACATTCCTGGCCTGTCGAACCCTACTTCTCGGAGGGAACAGTATATACGTCTATAACGTCATATATCCTAACATAAGGTAACCTAACATCTCGGATGTAACATTTGACAACATTCCAGGCGTGTCGGTCCCTACGTCTCGGTGGTAACATTACATGCGTCTATAACGGTATATATCTTAATCTAAGGCAACCTAACATCTCGGATGCAATATTTGACAACATTCCTGGCCTGTCGAACCCTACTTCTCGGAGGGAACAGTATATACGTCTACAACGTCATATATCCTAACCTAAGGCAACCTAACATCTCGGATGTAACATTGGACAACATTCCAGGCGTGTCGGACCCTACGTCTCGGTGGTAACGTTACATGCGTCTATAACGTTATATATCCTAACCTAAGGCCACCTAACACCTCGGATGTAATACTTGACAATATTCCTGGCGTGTCGAACCCTACTTCTCGGTGTGACCAGTTTATACGTCTATAACGTTATACATCCTAACCTAAGGCAACCTAACATCTCGGATGTAACATTTGACAACATTCCAGGCGTGTCGGACCCTACGTCTCGGTGGTAACATTACATGCGTCTATAACGATATATATCCTAACCTAAGCCAACCTAACAACTCGGATGTAATACTTGACAACATTGCAGGCGTGTCGGTCCCTACGTCTCGGAGGGAACAGTATATACGTCTATAACGTCATATATCTTAACATAAGGCAACCTAACATCTTGGATGTAACATTTG
Organism: Xylocopa violacea; assembly: GCA_963969225.1. NCBI lineage: Eukaryota > Metazoa > Arthropoda > Insecta > Hymenoptera > Apidae > Xylocopa > Xylocopa violacea. The sequence goes on along the minus strand of CAXAJV010000006.1, from coordinate 1,814,157 downwards.
AAAACATTCCAGGCGTGTCGGTCCCTACGTCTCGGTGGTAACATTACATGCGTCTATAACGGTATATATCCTAATCTAAGGCAACCTAACATCTCGGATGCAATATTTGACAATATTCCTGGCCTGTCGAACCCTACTTCTTGGAGGGAACAGTATATACGTCTATAACGTCATATATCCTAACATAAGGCAACCTAACGTCTCGGATGTAACATCTGACAACATTCCAGGCGTGTCGGTACCTACGTCTCGGTGGTAACATTATATGCGTCTATAACGTTATATATCCTAACCTAAGGCAACCTAACATCTCGGATGTAATATTTGACAACATTCCTGTTGTGTCGGAGCGTACTTTTCGGTGGGAATATTATATGCGTCTATAACGGTCGATATCGTAATCTAAGGCAATCTAACATCTCGGATGTAATATTGGCTACATTCCTGGCCTGTCGAACCCTACTTCTCGGAGGGAACAGTACATCCGTCTATAACGTCATATATCCTAACATAAGGTAACCTAACATCTCGGATGTAACGTTTGACAACATTCCAGGCGTGTCGGTCCCTACGTCTCGGTGGTAACATTACATGCGTCTATAACGGTATATATCCTAATCTAAGGCAACCTAACATCTCGGATGCAATATTTGACAACATTCCTGGCCTGTCGAACCCTACTTCTCGGAGGGAACAGTATATACGTCTACAACGTCATATATCCTAACCTAAGGCAACCTAACATCTCGGATGTAACATTTGACAACATTCCAGGCGTGTCGGACCCTACGTCTCGGTGGTAACATTACATGCGTCTATAACGATATATATCCTAACCTAAGCCAACCTAACAACTCGGATGTAATACTTGACAACATTCCAGGCGTGTCGGTCCCTACGTCTCGGAGGGAACAGTATATACGTCTATAACGTCATATATCTTAACATTAAGGCAACCTAACATCTCGGATGTAACATTTGAAAACATTCCAGGCGTGTCGGTCCCTACGTCTCGGTGGTAACATTACATGCGTCTATAACGGTATATATGCTAATCTAAGGCAACCTAACATCTCGGATGCAATATTTGACAACATTCCTGGCCTGTCGAACCCTACTTCTCGGAGGGAACAGTATATACGTCTATAACGTCATATATCCTAACATAAGGCAACCTAACGTCTCGGATGTAACATTTGACAACATTCCTGGCGTGTCGGTACCTAAGTCTCGGTGGTAACATTATATGCGTCTATAACGTTATATATCCCAACCTAAGGCAACCTAACATCTCGGATGTAATATTCGACAACAGTCCTGTTGTGTCGGAGCGTACTTTTCGGTGGGAATATTATATGCGTCTATAACGGTCGATATCGTAATCTAAAGCAATCTAACATCTCGGATGTAATATTGGCTACATTCCTGGCCTGTCGAACCCTACTTCTCGGAGGGAACAGTATATACGTCTATAACGTCATATATCCTAAAATAAGGTAACCTAACATCTCGGATGTAACATTTGACAACATTCCAGGCGTGTCGGTCCCTACGTCTCGGTGGTAACATTACATGCGTCTATAACGGTATATATCTTAATCTAAGGCAACCTAACATCTCGGATGCAATATTTGACAACATTCCTGGCCTGTCGAACCCTACTTCTCGGAGGGAACAGTATATACGTCTACAACGTCATATATCCTAACCTAAGGCAACCTAACATCTCGGATGTAACATTGGACAACATTCCAGGCGTGTCGGACCCTACGTCTCGGTGGTAACGTTACATGCGTCTATAACGTTATATATCCTCACCTAAGGCCACCTAACACCTCGGATGTAATACTTGACAATATTCCTGGCGTGTCGAACCCTACTTCTCGGTGTGACCAGTTTATACGTCTATAACGTTATACATCCTAACCTAAGGCAACCTAACATCTCGGATGTAACATTTGACAACATTCCAGGCGTGTCGGACCCTACGTCTCGGTGGTAACATTACATGCGTCTATAACGATATATATCCTAACCTAAGCCAACCTAACAACTCGGATGTAATACTTGACAACATTCCAGGCGTGTCGGTCCCTACGTCTCGGAGGGAACAGTATATACGTCTATAACGTCATATATCTTAACATAAGGCAACCTAACATCTCGGATGTAACATTTGAAAACATTCCAGGCGTGTCGGTCCCTACGTCTCGGTGGTAACATTACATGCGTCTATAACGGTATATATGCTAATCTAAGGCAACCTAACATCTCGGATGCAATATTTGACAGCATTCCTGGCCTGTCGAACCCTACTTCTCGGAGGGAACAGTATATACGTCTACAACGTCATATATCCTAACCTAAGGCAACCTAACATCTCGGATGTAACATTGGACAACATTCCAGGCGTGTCGGACCCTACGTCTCGGTGGTAACGTTACATGCGTCTATAACGTTATATATCCTAACCTAAGGCCACCTAACACCTCGGATGTAATACTTGACAATATTCCTGGCGTGTCGAACCCTACTTCTCGGTGGGACCAGTTTATACGTCTATAACGTTATACATCCTAACCTAAGGCAACCTAACATCTCGGATGTAACATTTGACAACATTCCAGGCGTGTCGGTCCCTACGTCTAGGTGGTAATATTACATGCGTCTATAACGGTATATATCCTAATCTAAGGCAACCTAACATCTCGGATGCAATATTTTACAATATTCCTGGCCTGTCGAACCCTACATCTCGGAGGGAACAGTTGATATGTCTATAACGTCATATATCCTAACATAAGGCAACCTAACGTCTCGGATGTAACATTGGACAACATTCCAGGCGTGTCGGACCCTACGTCTCGGTGGTAACGTTACATGCGTCTATAACGTTATATATCCTAACCTAAGGCCACCTAACACCTCGGATGTAATACTTGACAATATTCCTGGCGTGTCGAACCCTACTTCTCGGTGGGACCAGTTTATACGTCTATAACGTTATACATCCTAACCTAAGGCAACCTAACATCTCGGATGTAACATTTGACAACATTCCAGGCGTGTCGGTCCCTACGTCTAGGTGGTAATATTACATGCGTCTATAACGGTATATATCCTAATCTAAGGCAACCTAACATCTCGGATGCAATATTTTACAATATTCCTGGCCTGTCGAACCCTACATCTCGGAGGGAACAGTTGATATGTCTATAACGTCATATATCCTAACATAAGGCAACCTAACGTCTCGGATGTAACATTTGACAACATTGCAGGCGTGTCGGTACCTACGTCACGGTGGTAACATTATATGCGTCTATAACGTTATATATCCTAACCTAAGGCAACCTAACATCTCGGATGTAATATTTGACAACATTCCTGTTGTGTCGGAGCGTACTTTTCGGTGGTAACATTACATGCGTTTATAACGATATATATCCTAATCTAAGGCAACCTAACGTCTCGGATGTAACATTTGACAACATTCCAGGCGTGTCGGTACCTACGTCTCGGTGGTAACATTATATGCGTCTATAACGTTGTATATCCTAACCTAAGGCAACCTAACATCTCGGATGTAATATTTGACAACATTCCTGTTGTGTCGGAGCGTACTTTTCGGTGGGAATATTATATGCGTCTATAACGGTCGATATCGTAATCTAAGGCAACCTAACATCTCGGATGCAATATTTGACAACATTCCTGGCCTGTCGAATCCTACTTCTCGGAGGGGACAGTATATACGTCTACAACGTCATATATCCTAACCTAAGGCAACCTAACATCTCGGATGTAACATTTGACAACATTCCAGGCGTGTCGGTCCCTACGTCTAGGTGGTAATATTACATGCGTCTATAACGGTATATATCCTAATCTAAGGCAACCTAACATCTCGGATGCAATATTTTACAATATTCCTGGCCTGTCGAACCCTACTTCTCGGAGGGAACAGTAGATATGTCTATAACGGCATATATCCTAACATAAGGCAACCTAACGTCTCGGATGTAACATTTGACAACATTGCAGGCGTGTCGGTACCTACGTCACGGTGGTAACATTATATGCGTCTATAACGTTATATATCCTAACCTAAGGCAACCTAACATCTCGGATGTAATATTTGACAACATTCCTGTTGTGTTGGAGCGTACTTTTCGGTGGTAACATTACATGCGTCTATAACGATATATATCCTAATCTAAGGCAACCTAACGTCTCGGATGTAACATTTGACAACATTCCAGGCGTGTCGGTACCTACGTCTCGGTGGTAACATTATATGCGTCTATAACGTTGTATATCCTAACCTAAGGCAACCTAACATCTCGGATGTAATATTTGACAACATTCCTGTTGTGTCGGAGCGTACTTTTCGGTGGGAATATTATATGCGTCTATAACGGTCGATATCGTAATCTAAGGCAATCTAACATCTCGGATGTAATATTGGCTACATTCCTGGCCTGCCGAACCCTACTTCTCGGAGGGAACAGTATATACGTCTACAACGTCATATATCCTAACCTAAGGCAACCTAAAATCTCGGATGTAACATTTGACAACATTCCAGGCGTGTCGGTCCCTACGTCTCGGTGGTAACATTATATGCGGCTATAACGTTATATATCCTAGCCTAAGGCAACCTAACATCTCGGATGTAATATTTGACAACATTCCTGTCGTGCCAGACCCTACTTCTCGGTGGGAACATTAAATACGTCTATAACGTTATATATTCTAACCTAAGGCAACCTAACAACTCGGATGTAATATTTGACAACATTCCAGGCGTGTCGGTCCCTACGTCCTGGAGGGAACAGTACATACGTCTATAACGTCATATATCTTAACATAAGGCAACCTAACGCCTCGTATGTAACATTTGACAACATTCCAGGCGTGTCGGTACCTACGTCTCGGTGGTAACATTATATGCGTCTATAACGTCATATATCCTAACATAAGGTAACCTGACATCTCGGATGTAACTTTGAAAACATTCCAGGCGTATCGGTCCCTACGTCTCGGTGGTAACATTACATGCGTCTATAACGGTATATATCCTAATCTAAGGCAACCTAACATCTCGGATGCAATATTTGACAGCATTCCTGGCCTGTCGAACCCTACTTCTCGGAGGGAACAGTATATACGTCTACAACGTCATATATCCTAACCTAAGGCAACCTAACATCTCGGATGTAACATTGGACAACATTCCAGGCGTGTCGGACCCTACGTCTCGGTGGTAACGTTACATGCGTCTATAACGTTATATATCCTAACCTAAGGCCACCTAACACCTCGGATGTAATACTTGACAATATTCCTGGCGTGTCGAACCCTACATCTCGGTGGGACCAGTTTATACGTCTATAACGTTATACATCCTAACCTAAGGCAACCTAAAATCTCGGATGTAATACTTGACAATATTCCTGGCGTGTCGAACCCTACTTCTCGGTGGGACCAGTTTATACGTCCATAACGTTATGCATCCTAACTTAAGGCAACCTAACATCTCGGATGTAACATTTGACAACATTCCTGGCCTGTCGAACCCTACTTCTCGGAGGGGACAGTATATACGTCTACAACGTCATATATCCTAACCTAAGGCAACCTAACATCTCGGATGTAACATTTGACAACATTCCAGGCGTGTCGGTCCCTACGTCTAGGTGGGAATATTATATGCGTCTATAACGGTCGATATGGTAATATAAGGCAACCTAACATCTCGGATGCAATATTTGACAACATTCCTGGCCTGTCGAACCCTACTTCTCGGAGGGAACAGTATATACGTCTACAACGTCATATATCCTAACCTAAGGCAACCTAACATCTCGGATGTATTATTTGACAACATTCCTGGCGTGTCGGACCCTACTTCTCGGTGGGAACATTAAATACGTCTATAACGTTATATATCCTAACGTAAGGCAACCTATTATCTCAGACGTAATATTTTACAACACTCCTGGCGTGTCGGAGCATTCTTCTCGATGGGAACATTATATACGTCTATAACGGTATATATCCTAATCTAAGGCAACCTAACATCTCGGATGTAATATTTGACAACATTCCTGGCGTGTCGGACCCTACTTCTCGGAGGGAACATTATATACGTCTATAACGTCATATATATTAACATAAGGCAACCTAACGTCTCGGATGTAACATTTGACAACATTCCAGGCGTGTCGGTACCTACGTCTCGGTGGTTCCATTATATGCGTCTATAACGTTATATATCCTAACCTAAGGCAACCTAACATCTCGGATGTAATATTTGACAACATTCCTGTTGTGGCGGAGCGTACTTTTCGGTGGGAATATTATATGCGTCTATAACGGTCGATATCGTAATCTAAGGCAATCTAACATCTCGGATGTAATATTGGCTACAGTCCTGGCCTGTCGAACCCTACTTCTCGGAGGGAACAGGATATACGTCTATAACGTCATATATCCTAACATAAGGTAACCTAACGTCTCGGATGCAACATTTGACAACATTCCAGGCGTGTCGGTCCCTACGTCTCGGTAGTAACATTACATGCGTCTATAACGGTATATATCCTAATCTAAGGCAACCTAACATCTCGGATGCAATATTTGACAACATTCCTGGCCTGTCGAACCCTACTTCTCGGAGGGAACAGTATATACGTCTATAAGGTCATATATCCTAACCTAAGGCAACCTAACATCTGGGATGTAACATTTGACAACATTCCTGGCGTGTCGAACCCTACTTCTCGGTCGGAACAGTATATATGTCTATAACGTTATATATCCTAACCTAAGGCAACCTATCATCTCAGACCTAATATTTTACAACATTCCTGGCGTGTCGGAGCATACTTTTCGATGGGAATATTATATGCGTCTATAACGGTCGATATCGTAATCTAAGGCAACCTAACATCTCGGATGTAATATTGGCTACATTCCTGGCCTTTCGAACCCTACCTCTCGGACGGAATAGTATATACGTCTATAACGTTATATATCCTAACCTGAGGCAACGTAACATCTCGGATGTAACATTTGACAACATTCCAGGCGTGTCGGTCCCTACGTCTCGGTGGTAACATTAATGCGTCTATAACGTTATATATCCTAACCTAAGCCAAACTAACAACTCGGATGTAATACTTGACAACATTCCAGGCGTGTCGGTCCCTACGTCTCGGAGGGAACAGTATATACGTCTATAACGTCATATATCTTAACATAAGGCAACCTAACGTCTCGGATGTAACATTTGACAACATTCCAGGCGTGTAGGTACCTACGTCTCGGTGGTAACATTATATTCGTCTATAACGTCATATATCCTAACATAAGGTAACCTAACATCTCGGATGTAACATTTGAAAACATTCCAGGCGTGTCGGTCCCTACGTTTCGGTGGTAACATTACATGCGTCTATAACAGTATATATCCTAATCTAAGGCAACCTAACATCTCGGAAGCAATATTTGACAATATTCCTGGCCTGTCGAACCCTACTTCTTGGAGGGAACAGTATATACGTCTATAACGTCATATATCCTAACATAAGGCAACCTAACGTCTCGGATGTAACATCTGACAACATTCCAGGCGTGTCGGTACCTACGTCTCGGTGGTAACATTATATGCGTCTATAACGTTATATATCCTAACCTAAGGCAACCTAACATCTCGGATGTAATATTTGACAACATTCCTGTTGTGTCGGAGCGTACTTTTCGGTGGGAATATTATATGCGTCTATAACGGTCGATATCGTAATCTAAGGCAATCTAACATCTCGGATGTAATATTGGCTACATTCCTGGCCTGTCGAACCCTACTTCTCGGAGGGAACAGTATATACGTCTATAACGTCATATATCCTAACCTAAGGCAACCTAAAATCTCGGATGTAACATTTGACAACATTCCAGGCGTGTCGGTCCCTACGTCTCGGTGGTAACATTATATGCGGCTATAACGTTATATATCCTAGCCTAAGGCAACCTAACATCTCGGATGTAATATTTGACAACATTCCTGTCGTGCCAGACCCTACTTCTCGGTGGGAACATTAAATACGTCTATAACGTTATATATTCTAACCTAAGGCAACCTAACAACTCGGATGTAATATTTGACAACATTCCAGGCGTGTCGGTCCCTACGTCCTGGAGGGAACAGTACATACGTCTATAACGTCATATATCTTAACATAAGGCAACCTAACGCCTCGTATGTAACATTTGACAACATTCCAGGCGTGTCGGTACCTACGTCTCGGCGGTAACATTATATGCGTCTATAACGTCATATATCCTAACATAAGGTAACCTGACATCTCGGATGTAACTTTGAAAACATTCCAGGCGTATCGGTCCCTACGTCTCGGTGGTAACATTACATGCGTCTATAACGGTATATATCCTAATCTAAGGCAACCTAACTTCTCGGATGCAATATTTGACAACATTCCTGGCCTGTCGAACCCTACTTCTCGGAGGGGACAGTATATACGTCTACAACGTCATATATCCTAACCTAAGGTAACCTAACATCTCGAATGTAGCATTTGACAACATTCCAGGCGTGTCGACCCCTACGTCTCGGTGGTAACATTACATGCGTCTATAACGGTATATATCTTAATCTAAGGCAACCTAACATCTCGGATGCAATATTTGACAGCATTCCTGGCCTGTCGAACCCTACTTCTCGGAGGGAACAGTATATACGTCTACAACGTCATATATCCTAACCTAAGGCAACCTAACATCTCGGATGTAACATTGGACAACATTCCAGGCGTGTCGGACCCTACATCTCGGTGGTAACGTTACATGCGTCTATAACGTTATATATCCTAACCTAAGGCCACCTAACACCTCGGATGTAATACTTGACAATATTCCTGGCGTGTCGAACCCTACTTCTCGGTGGGACCAGTTTATACGTCTATAACGTTATACATCCTAACCTAAGGCAACCTAACATCTCGGATGTAACATTTGACAACATTCCAGGCGTGTCGGCCCCTACGTCTCGGTGGTAACATTACATGCGTCTATAACGATATATATCCTAATCTAAGGCAACCTAACATCTCGGATGCAATATTTGACAACATTCCTGGCCTGTCGAACCCTACTTCTCGGAGGGAACAGTATATACGTCTATAACGATATACATCCTAACCTAAGGCAACCTAACATCTCGGATGCAGTATTTGACAACATTCGTGGCCTGTCGAACCCTACTTCTCGGAGGGGACAGTATATACGTCTACAACGTCATATATCCTAACCTAAGGTAACCTAACATCTCAGATGTAACATTGGACAACATTCCAGGCGTGTCGGTCCCTACGTCTCGGTGGTAACGTTACATGCGTCTATAACGTTATATATCCTAACCTAAGGCCACCTACCACCTCGGATGTAATACTTGACAACATTCCTGGGGTGTCGAACCCTACATCTCGGTGGGACCAGTTTATACGTCTATAACGTTATACATCCTAACCTAAGGCAACCTAAAATCTCGGATGTAACATTTGACAACATTCCAGGCGTGTCGGTCCCTACGTCTAGGTGGGAATATTATATGCGTCTATAACGGTCGATATGGTAATCTAAGGCAACCTAACATCTCGGATGCAATATTTGACAACATTCCTGGCCTGTCGAACCCTACTTCTCGGAGGGAACAGTATATACGTCTACAACGTCATATATCCTAACCTAAGGCAACCTAACATCTCGGATGTATTATTTGACAACATTCCTGGCGTGTCGGACCCTACTTCTCGGGGGGAACATTAAATACGTCTATAACGTTATATATCCTAACGTAAGGCAACCTATTATCTCAGACGTAATATTTTACAACACTCCTGGCGTGTCGGAGCATTCTTCTCGATGGGAAGATTATATACGTCTATAACGGTATATATCCTAATCTAAGGCAACCTAACATCTCGGATGTAATATTTGACAACATTCCTGGCGTGTCGGACCCTACTTCTCGGAGGGAACATTATATACGTCTATAACGTCATATATCTTAACATAAGGCAACCTAACGTCTCGGATGTAACATTTGACAACATTCCAGGCGTGTCGGTACCTACGTCTCGGTGGTTCCATTATATGCGTCTATAACGTTATATATCCTAACCTAAGGCAACCTAACATCTCGGATGTAATATTTGACAACATTCCTGTTGTGGCGGAGCGTACTTTTCGGTGGGAATATTATATGCGTCTATAACGGTCGATATCGTAATCTAAGGCAATCTAACATCTCGGATGTAATATTGGCTACAGTCCTGGCCTGTCGAACCCTACTTCTCGGAGGGAACAGGATATACGTCTATAACGTCATATATCCTAACATAAGGTAACCTAACGTCTCGGATGCAACATTTGACAACATTCCAGGCGTGTCGGTCCCTACGTCTCGGTGGTAACATTAATGCGTCTATAACGTTATATATCCTAACCTAAGCCAAACTAACAACTCGGATGTAATACTTGACAACATTCCAGGCGTGTCGGTCCCTACGTCTCGGAGGGAACAGTATATACGTCTATAACGTCATATATCTTAACATAAGGCAACCTAACGTCTCGGATGTAACATTTGACAACATTCCAGGCGTGTAGGTACCTACGTCTCGGTGGTAACATTATATTCGTCTATAACGTCATATATCCTAACATAAGGTAACCTAACATCTCGGATGTAACATTTGAAAACATTCCAGGCGTGTCGGTCCCTACGTTTCGGTGGTAACATTACATGCGTCTATAACAGTATATATCCTAATCTAAGGCAACCTAACATCTCGGAAGCAATATTTGACAATATGCCTGGCCTGTCGATCCCTACTTCTTGGAGGGAACAGTATATACGTCTATAACGTCATATATCCTAACATAAGGCAACCTAACGTCTCGGATGTAACATCTGACAACATTCCAGGCGTGTCGGTACCTACGTCTCGGTGGTAACATTATATGCGTCTATAACGTTATATATCCTAACCTAAGGCAACCTAACATCTCGGATGTAATATTTGACAACATTCCTGTTGTGTCGGAGCGTACATTTCGGTGGGAATATTATATGCGTCTATAACGGTCGATATCGTAATCTAAGGCAATCTAACATCTCGGATGTAATATTGGCTACATTCCTGGCCTGTCGAACCCTACTTCTCGGAGGGAACAGTATATACGTCTATAACGTCATATATCCTAACATAAGGTAACCTAACATCTCGGATGTAACGTTTGACAACATTCCAGGCGTGTCGGTCCCTACGTCTCGGTGGTAACATTACATGCGTCTATAACGGTATATATACTAATCTAAGGCAACCTAACATCTCGGATGCAATATTTGCCAACATTCCTGGCCTGTCGAACCCTACTTCTCGGAGGGAACAGTATATACGTCTACAACGTCATATATCCTAACCTAAGGCAACCTAAAATCTCGGATGTAACATTTGACAACATTCCAGGCGTGTCGGTCCCTACGTCTCGGTGGTAACATTATATGCGGCTATAACGTTATATATCCTAGCCTAAGGCAACCTAACATCTCGGATGTAATATTTGACAACATTCCTGTCGTGCCAGACCCTACTTCTCGGTGGGAACATTAAATACGTCTATAACGTTATATATTCTAACCTAAGGCAACCTAACAACTCGGATGTAATATTTGACAACATTCCAGGCGTGTCGGTCCCTACGTCCGGGAGGGAACAGTACATACGTCTATAACGTCATATATCTTAACATAAGGCAACCTAACGCCTCGTATGTAACATTTGACAACATTCCAGGCGTGTCGGTACCTACGTCTCGGTGGTAACATTATATGCGTCTATAAGGTCATATATCCTAACATAAGGTAACCTGACATCTCGGATGTAACTTTGAAAACATTCCAGGCGTATCGGTCCCTACGTCTCGGTGGTAACATTACATGCGTCTATAACGGTATATATCCTAATCTAAGGCAACCTAACTTCTCGGATGCAATATTTGACAACATTCCTGGCCTGTCGAACCCTACTTCTCGGAGGGGACAGTATATACGTCTACAACGTCATATATCCTAACCTAAGGTAACCTAACATCTCGAATGTAGCATTTGACAACATTCCAGGCGTGTCGACCCCTACGTCTCGGTGGTAACATTACATGCGTCTATAACGATATATATCCTAATCTAAGTCAACCTAACATCTCGGATGCAATATTTGACAACACTCCTGGCCTGTCGAACCCTACTTCTCGGAGGGAACAGTATATACGTCTACAACGTCATATATCCTAACCTAAGGCAACCTAACATCTCGGATGTAACATTTGACAACATTCCAGGCGTGTCGGTCCCTACGTCTCGGTGGTAACGTTACATGCGTCTATAACGTTATATATCCTAACCTAAGGCCACCTAAGACCTCGGATGTAATACTTGACAATATTCCTGGCGTGTCGAACCCTACTTCTCGGTGTGACCAGTTTATACGTCTATAACGTTATACATCCTAACCTAAGGCAACCTAACATCTCGGATGTAACATTTGACAACATTCCAGGCGTGTCGGACCCTACGTCTCGGTGGTAACATTACATGCGTCTATAACGATATATATCCTAACCTAAGCCAACCTAACAACTCGGATGTAATACTTGACAACATTCCAGGCGTGTCGGTCCCTACGTCTCGGAGGGAACAGTATATACATCTATAACGTCATATATCTTAACATAAGGCAACCTAACATCTCGGATGTAACATTTGAAAACATTCCAGGCGTGTCGGTCCCTACGTCTCGGTGGTAACATTACATGCGTCTATAACGGTATATATGCTAATCTAAGGCAACCTAACATCTCGGATGCAATATTTGACAACATTCCTGGCCTGTCGAACCCTACTTCTCGGAGGGAACAGTATATACGTCTATAACGTCATATATCCTAACATAAGGCAACCTAACGTCTCGGATGTAACATCTGACAACATTCCAGGCGTGTCGGTACCTACGTCTCGGTGGTAACATTATATGCGTCTATAACGTTATATATCCTAACCTAAGGCAACCTAACATCTCGGATGTAATATTTGACAACATTCCTGTTGTGTCGGAGCGTACTTTTCGGTGGGAATATTATATGCGTCTATAACGGTCGATATCGTAATCTAAGGCAATCTAACATCTCGGATGTAATATTGGCTACATTCCTGGCCTGTCGAACCCTACTTCTCGGAGGGAACAGTATATACGTCTATAACGTCATATATCCTAACATAAGGTAACCTAACATCTCGGATGTAACGTTTGACAACATTCCAGGCGTGTCGGTCCCTACGTCTCGGTGGTAACATTACATGCGTCTATAACGGTATATATACTAATCTAAGGCAACCTAACATCTCGGATGCAATATTTGCCAACATTCCTGGCCTGTCGAACCCTACTTCTCGGAGGGAACAGTATATACGTCTACAACGTCATATATCCTAACCTAAGGCAACCTAAAATCTCGGATGTAACATTTGACAACATTCCAGGCGTGTCGGTCCCTACGTCTCGGTGGTAACATTATATGCGGCTATAACGTTATATATCCTAGCCTAAGGCAACCTAACATCTCGGATGTAATATTTGACAACATTCCTGTCGTGCCAGACCCTACTTCTCGGTGGGAACATTAAATACGTCTATAACGTTATATATTCTAACCTAAGGCAACCTAACAACTCGGATGTAATATTTGACAACATTCCAGGCGTGTCGGTCCCTACGTCCTGGAGGGAACAGTACATACGTCTATAACGTCATATATCTTAACATAAGGCAACCTAACGCCTCGTATGTAACATTTGACAACATTCCAGGCGTGTCGGTACCTACGTCTCGGTGGTAACATTATATGCGTCTATAAGGTCATATATCCTAACATAAGGTAACCTGACATCTCGGATGTAACTTTGAAAACATTCCAGGCGTATCGGTCCCTACGTCTCGGTGGTAACATTACATGCGTCTATAACGGTATATATCCTAATCTAAGGCAACCTAACTTCTCGGATGCAATATTTGACAACATTCCTGGCCTGTCGAACCCTACTTCTCGGAGGGGACAGTATATACGTCTACAACGTCATATATCCTAACCTAAGGTAACCTAACATCTCGAATGTAGCATTTGACAACATTCCAGGCGTGTCGACCCCTACGTCTCGGTGGTAACATTACATGCGTCTATAACGATATATATCCTAATCTAAGTCAACCTAACATCTCGGATGCAATATTTGACAACACTCCTGGCCTGTCGAACCCTACTTCTCGGAGGGAACAGTATATACGTCTACAACGTCATATATCCTAACCTAAGGCAACCTAACATCTCGGATGTAACATTTGACAACATTCCAGGCGTGTCGGTCCCTACGTCTCGGTGGTAACGTTACATGCGTCTATAACGTTATATATCCTAACCTAAGGCCACCTAAGACCTCGGATGTAATACTTGACAATATTCCTGGCGTGTCGAACCCTACTTCTCGGTGTGACCAGTTTATACGTCTATAACGTTATACATCCTAACCTAAGGCAACCTAACATCTCGGATGTAACATTTGACAACATTCCAGGCGTGTCGGACCCTACGTCTCGGTGGTAACATTACATGCGTCTATAACGATATATATCCTAACCTAAGCCAACCTAACAACTCGGATGTAATACTTGACAACATTCCAGGCGTGTCGGTCCCTACGTCTCGGAGGGAACAGTATATACGTCTATAACGTCATATATCTTAACATAAGGCAACCTAACATCTCGGATGTAACATTTGAAAACATTCCAGGCGTGTCGGTCCCTACGTCTCGGTGGTAACATTACATGCGTCTATAACGGTATATATGCTAATCTAAGGCAACCTAACATCTCGGATGCAATATTTGACAACATTCCTGGCCTGTCGAACCCTACTTCTCGGAGGGAACAGTATATACGTCTATAACGTCATATATCCTAACATAAGGCAACCTAACGTCTCGGATGTAACATCTGACAACATTCCAGGCGTGTCGGTACCTACGTCTCGGTGGTAACATTATATGCGTCTATAACGTTATATATCCTAACCTAAGGCAACCTAACATCTCGGATGTAATATTTGACAACATTCCTGTTGTGTCGGAGCGTACTTTTCGGTGGGAATATTATATGCGTCTATAACGGTCGATATCGTAATCTAAGGCAATCTAACATCTCGGATGTAATATTGGCTACATTCCTGGCCTGTCGAACCCTACTTCTCGGAGGGAACAGTATATACGTCTATAACGTCATATATCCTAACATAAGGTAACCTAACATCTCGGATGTAACGTTTGACAACATTCCAGGCGTGTCGGTCCCTACGTCTCGGTGGTAACATTACATGCGTCTATAACGGTATATATCCTAATCTAAGGCAACCTAACATCTCGGATGCAATATTTGACAACATTCCTGGCCTGTCGAACCCTACTTCTCGGAGGGAACAGTATATACGTCTACAACGTCATATATCCTAACCTAAGGCAACCTAAAATCTCGGATGTAACATTTGACAACATTCCAGGCGTGTCGGTCCCTACGTCTCGGTGGTAACGTTACATGCGTCTATAACGTTATATATCCTAACCTAAGGCCACCTAAGACGTCGGATGTAATACTTGACAATATTCCTGGCGTGTCGAACCCTACTTCTCGGTGTGACCAGTTTATACGTCTATAACGTTATACATCCTAACCTAAGGCAACCTAACATCTCGGATGTAACATTTGACAACATTCCAGGCGTGTCGGGCCCTACGTCTCGGTGGTAACATTACATGCGTCTATAACGATATATATCCTAATCTAAGGCAACCTAACATCTCGGATGCAATATTTGACAACATTCCTGGCCTGTCGAACCCTACTTCTCGGAGGGAACAGTATATACGTCTATAACGATATACATCCTAACCTAAGGCAACCTAACATCTCGGATGCAGTATTTGACAACATTCGTGGCCTGTCGAACCCTACTTCTCGGAGGGGACAGTATATACGTCTACAACGTCATATATCCTAACCTAAGGTAACCTAACATCTCAGATGTAACATTGGACAACATTCCAGGCGTGTCGGTCCCTACGTCTCGGTGGTAACATTACATGCGTCTATAACGATATATATCCTAATCTAAGGCAACCTAACATCTCGGATGCAATATTTGACAACATTCCTGGCCTGTCGAACCCTACTTCTCGGAGGGAACAGTATATACGTCTATAACGATATACATCCTAACCTAAGGCAACCTAACATCTCGGATGCAGTATTTGACAACATTCGTGGCCTGTCGAATTCTACTTCTCGGAGGGAACGGTATATACGTCTATAAGGTCATATACCCTAACCTAAGGCAACCTAACATCTGGGATGTAACATTTGACAACATTCCTGGCGTGTCGGACCCTACTTCTCGGTCGGAACAGTATATACGTCTATAACGTTATATATCCTAACCTAAGGCAACCTATCATCTCGGATGTAATATTTGACAACATTCCTGTTGTGTCGGAGCGTACTTTTCGGTGGGAATATTATATGCGTCTATAACGGTCGATATCGTAAACTAAGGCAATCTAACATCTCGGATGTAATATTGGCTACATTCCTGGCCTGTCGAACCCTACTTCTCGGAGGGAACAGTATATACGTCTATAACGTCATATATCTTAACATAAGGCAACCTAACGTCTCGGATGTAACATTTGACAACATTCCAGGCGTGTCGGTACCTACGTCTCGGTGGTAACATTATATGCGTCTATAACGTTATATATCCTAACCTAAGGCAACCTAACATCTCGGATGTAATATTTGGCAACATTCCTGTTGTGTCGGAGCGTACTTTTCGATGGGAATATTATATGCGTCTATAACGGTCGATATCTTAATCTAAGGCAATCTAACATCTCGGATGTAATATTGGCTACATTCCTGGCCTGTCGAACCCTACTTCTCGGAGGGAACAGTATATACGTCTATAACGTCATATATCCTAACATAAGGTAACCTAACATCTCGGATGTAACATTTGACAACATTCCAGGCGTGTCGGTCCCTACGTCTCGGTGGTAACATTACATGCGTCTATAACGGTATATATCTTAATCTAAGGCAACCTAACATCTCGGATGCAATATTTGACACCATTCCTGGCCTGTCGAACCCTACTTCTCGGAGGGAACAGTATATACGTCTACAACGTCATATATCCTAACCTAAGGTAACCTAACATCTCGGATGTAACATTTGACAACATTCCAGGCGTGTCGGTCCCTACGTCTCGTTGGTAACGTTACATGCGTCTATAACGTTATATATCCTAACCTAAGGCCACCTAACACCTCGGATGTAATACTTGACAATATTCCTGGCGTGTCGAACCCTACATCTCGGTGGGACCAGTTTATACGTCGATAACGTTATACATCCTAACCTAAGGCAACCTAAAATCTCGGATGTAATACTTGACAATATTCCTGGCGTGTCGAACCCTACTTCTCGGTGGGAACATTAAATACGTCTATAACGTCATATATCCTAACCTAAGGCAACCTAACATCTCGGATGTAACATTTGACAACATTCCAGGCGTGTCGGTCCCTACGTCTAGGTAGGAATATTATATGCGTCTATAACGGTCGATATGGTAATCTAAGGCAACCTAACATCTCGGATGCAATATTTGACAACATTCCTGGCCTGTCGAACCCTACTTCTCGGAGGGAACAGTATATACGTCTACAACGTCATATATCCTAACCTAAGGCAACCTAACATCTCGGATGTATTATTTGACAACATTCCTGGCGTGTCGGACCCTACTTCTCGGTGGGAACATTAAATACGTCTATAACGTTATATATCCTAACGTAAGGCAACCTATTATCTCAGACGTAATATTTGACAACATTCCAGGCGTGTCGGTACCTACGTCTCGGTGGTAACATTATATGCGTCTATAACGTTATATATCCTAACCTAAGGCAACCTAACATCTCGGATGTAATATTTGACAACATTCCTGTTGTGGCGGAGCGTGCTTTTCGGTGGGAATATTATATGCGTCTATAACGGTCGATATCGTAATCTAAGGCAATCTAACATCTCGGATGTAATATTGGCTACAGTCCTGGCCTGTCGAACCCTACTTCTCGGAGGGAACAGGATATACGTCTATAACGTCATATATCCTAACATAAGGTAACCTAACGTCTCGGATGCAACATTTGACAACATTCCAGGCGTGTCGGTCCCTACGTCTCGGTGGTAACATTACATGCGTCTATAACGGTATATATCCTAATCTAAGGCAACCTAACATCTCGGATGCAATATTTGACAACATTCCTGGCCTGTCGAACCCTACTTCTCGGAGGGAACAGTATATACGTCTACAACGTCATATATCCTAACCTAAGGCAACCTAACATCTCGGATGTAACATTGGACAACATTCCAGGCGTGTCGGACCGTACGTCTCGGTGGTAACGTTACATGCGTCTATAACGTTATATATCCTAACCTAAGGCCACCTAACACCTCGGATGTAATACTTGACAATATTCCTGGCGTGTCGAACCCTACTTCTCGGTGGGACCAGTTTATACGTCTATAACGTTATACATCCTAACCTAAGGCAACCTAACATCTCGGATGTAACATTTGACAACATTCCAGGCGTGTCGGCCCCTACGTCTCGGTGGTAACATTACATGCGTCTATAACGATATATATCCTAATCTAAGGCAACCTACCATCTCGGATGCAATATTTGACAACATTCCTGGCCTGTCGAATCCTACTTCTCGGAGGGGACAGTATATACGTCTACAACGTCATATATCCTAACCTAAGGCAACCTAACATCTCGGATGTAACATTTGTCAACATTCCAGGCGTGTCGGTCCCTACGTCTAGGTGGTAATATTACATGCGTCTATAACGGTATATATCCTAACCTAAGGCCACCTACCACCTCGGATGTAATACTTGACAACATTCCTGGGGTGTCGAACCCTACTTCTCGGTGGGACCAGTTTATACGTCTATAACGATATACATCCTAACCAAAGGCAACCTAACATCTCGGATGCAGTATTTGACAACATTCGTGGCCTGTCGAATTCTACTTCTCGGAGGGAACAGTATATACGTCTATAAGGTCATATACCCTAACCTAAGGCAACCTAACATCTGGGATGTAACATTTGACAACATTCCTGGCGTGTCGGACCCTACTTCTCGGTCGGAACAGTATATACGTCTATAACGTTATATATCCTAACCTAAGGCAACCTATCATCTCGGATGTAATATTTGACAACATTCCTGTTGTGTCGGAGCGTACTTTTCGGTGGGAATATTATATGCGTCTATAACGGTCGATATCGTAAACTAAGGCAATCTAACATCTCGGATGTAATATTGGCTACATTCCTGGCCTGTCGAACCCTACTTCTCGGAGGGAACAGTATATACGTCTATAACGTCATATATCTTAACATAAGGCAACCTAACGTCTCGGATGTAACATTTGACAACATTCCAGGCGTGTCGGTACCTACGTCTCGGTGGTAACATTATATGCGTCTATAACGTTATATATCCCAACCTAAGGCAACCTAACATCTCGGATGTAATATTGGACAACATTCCTGTTGTGTCGGAGCGTACTTTTCGATGGGAATATTATATGCGTCTATAACGGTCGATATCGTAATCTAAGGCAATCTAACATCTCGGATGTAATATTGGCTACATTCCTGGCCTGTCGAACCCTACTTCTCGGAGGGAACAGTATATACGTCTATAACGTCATATATCCTAACATAAGGTAACCTAACATCTCGGATGTAACATTTGACAACATTCCAGGCGTGTCGGTCCCTACGTCTCGGTGGTAACATTACATGCGTCTATAACGGTATATATCTTAATCTAAGGCAACCTAACATCTCGGATGCAATATTTGACACCATTCCTGGCCTGTCGAACCCTACTTCTCGGAGGGAACAGTATATACGTCTACAACGTCATATATCCTAACCTAAGGTAACCTAACATCTCGGATGTAACATTTGACAACATTCCAGGCGTGTCGGTCCCTACGTCTCGGTGGTAACGTTACATGCGTCTATAACGTTATATATCCTAACCTAAGGCCACCTAACACCTCGGATGTAATACTTGACAATATTCCTGGCGTGTCGAACCCTACTTCTCGGTGGGACCAGTTTAAACGTCTATAACGTTATACATCCTAACCTAAGGCAACCTAACATCTCGGATGTAACATTTGACAACATTCCTGGCCTGTCGAACCCTACTTCTCGGAGGGGACAGTATATACGTCTACAACGTCATATATCCTAACCTAAGGCAACCTAACATCTCGGATGTAACATTTGACAACATTCCAGGCGTGTCGGTCCCTACGTCTAGGTGGGAATATTATATGCGTCTATAACGGTCGATATGGTAATCTAAGGCAACCTAACATCTCGGATGCAATATTTGACAACATTCCTGGCCTGTCGAACCCTACTTCTCGGAGGGAACAGTATATACGTCTACAACGTCATATATCCTAACCTAAGGCAACCTAACATCTCGGATGTATTATTTGACAACATTCCTGGCGTGTCGGACCCTACTTCTCGGTGGGAACATTAAATACGTCTATAACGTTATATATCCTAACGTAAGGCAACCTATTATCTCAGACGTAATATTTTACAACACTCCTGGCGTGTCGGAGCATTCTTCTCGATGGGAACATTATATACGTCTATAACGGTATATATCCTAATCTAAGGCAACCTAACATCTCGGATGTAATATTTGACAACATTCCTGGCGTGTCGGACCCTACTTCTCGGAGGGAACATTATATACGTCTATAACGTCATATATCTTAACATAAGGCAACCTAACGTCTCGGATGTAACATTTGACAACATTCCAGGCGTGTCGGTACCTACGTCTCGGTGGTAACATTATATGCGTCTATAACGTTATATATCCTAACCTAAGGCAACCTAACATCTCGGATGTAATATTTGACAACATTCCTGTTGTGGCGGAGCGTACTTTTCGGTGGGAATATTATATGCGTCTATAACGGTCGATATCGTAATCTAAGGCAACCTAACATCTCGGATGTAATATTGGCTACATTCCTGGCCTTTCGAACCCTACCTCTCGGACGGAATAGTATATACGTCTATAACGTCATATATCCTAACATAAGGTAACCTAACATCTCGGATGTAACGTTTGACAACATTCCAGGCGTGTCGGTCCCTACGTCTCGGTGGTAACATTACATGCGTCTATAACGGTATATATCCTAACCTAAGGCAACTTAACATCTCGGATGTAATATTTGGCAACATTCCTGTTGTGTCGGAGCGTACTTTTCGGTGGGAATATTATATGCGTCTATAACGGTCGATATCGTAATCTAAGGCAATCTAACATCTCGGATGTAATATTGGCTACATTCCTGGCCTGTCGAACCCTACTTCTCGGAGGGAACAGTATATACGTCTATAACGTCATATATCCTAACATAAGGTAACCTAACATCTCGGATGTAACGTTTGACAACATTCCAGGCGTGTCGGTCCCTACGTCTCGGTGGTAACATTACATGCGTCTATAACGGTATATATCCTAATCTAAGGCAACCTAACATCTCGGATGCAATATTTGACAACATTCCTGGCCTGTCGAACCCTACTTCTCGGAGGGAACAGTATATACGTCTACAACGTCATATATCCTAACCTAAGGCAACCTAAAATCTCGGATGTAACATTTGACAACATTCCAGGCGTGTCGGTCCCTACGTCTCGGTGGTAACATTATATGCGGCTATAACGTTATATAACCTAGCCTAAGGCAACCTAACATCTCGGATGTAATATTTGACAACATTCCTGTCGTGCCAGACCCTACTTCTCGGTGGGAACATTAAATACGTCTATAACGTTATATATTCTAACCTAAGGCAACCTATTATCTCAGACGTAATATTTTACAACACTCCTGGCGTGTCAGAGCATTCTTTTCGATGGGAACATTATATACGTCTATAACGGTATATATCCTAACCTAAGCCAACCTAACAACTCGGATGTAATATTTGACAACATTCCAGGCGTGTCGGTCCCTACGTCCCGGAGGGAACAGTACATACGTCTATAACGTCATATATCTTAACATAAGGCAACCTAACGCCTCGTATGTAACATTTGACAACATTCCAGGCGTGTCGGTCCCTACGTCTCGGTGGTAACGTTACATGCGTCTATAACGTTATATATCCTAACCTAAGGCCACCTAAGACCTCGGATGTAATACTTGACAATATTCCTGGCGTGTCGAACCCTACTTCTCGGTGTGACCAGTTTATACGTCTATAACGTTATACATCCTAACCTAAGGCAACCTAACATCTCGGATGTAACATTTGACAACATTCCAGGCGTGTCGGACCCTACGTCTCGGTGGTAACATTACATGCGTCTATAACGATATATATCCTAACCTAAGCCAACCTAACAACTCGGATGTAATACTTGACAACATTCCAGGCGTGTCGGTCCCTACGTCTCGGAGGGAACAGTATATACGTCTATAACGTCATATATCTTAACATAAGGCAACCTAACATCTCGGATGTAACATTTGAAAACATTCCAGGCGTGTCGGTCCCTACGTCTCGGTGGTAACATTACATGCGTCTATAACGGTATATATGCTAATCTAAGGCAACCTAACATCTCGGATGCAATATTTGACAACATTCCTGGCCTGTCGAACCCTACTTCTCGGTGGTAACATTACATGCGTCTATAACGATATATATCCTAACCTAAGCCAACCTAACAACTCGGATGTAATACTTGACAACATTCCAGGCGTGACGGTCCCTACGTCTCGGAGGGAACAGTATATACGTCTATAACGTCATATATCTTAACATAAGGCAACCTAACATCTCGGATGTAACATTTGAAAACATTCCAGGCGTGTCGGTCCCTACGTCTCGGTGGTAACATTACATGCGTCTATAACGGTATATATGCTAATCTAAGGCAACCTAACATCTCGGATGCAATATTTGACAACATTCCTGGCCTGTCGAACCCTACTTCTCGGAGGGAACAGTATATACGTCTATAACGTCATATATCCTAACATAAGGCAACCTAACGTCTCGGATGTAACATTTGACAACATTCCTGGCGTGTCGGTACCTACGTCTCGGTGGTAACATTATATGCGTCTATAACGTTATATATCCCAACCTAAGGCAACCTAACATCTCGGATGTAATATTCGACAACAGTCCTGTTGTGTCGGAGCGTACTTTTCGGTGGGAATATTATATGCGTCTATAACGGTCGATATCGTAATCTAAGGCAATCTAACATCTCGGGTGTAATATTGGCTACATTCCTGGCCTGTCGAACCCTACTTCTCGGAGGGAACAGTATATACGTCTATAACGTCATATATCCTAACATAAGGTAACCTAACATCTCGGATGTAACATTTGACAACATTCCAGGCGTGTCGGTCCCTACGTCTCGGTGGTAACATTACATGCGTCTATAACGGTATATATCTTAATCTAAGGCAACCTAACATCTCGGATGCAATATTTGACAACATTCCTGGCCTGTCGAACCCTACTTCTCGGAGGGAACAGTATATACGTCTACAACGTCATATATCCTAACCTAAGGCAACCTAACATCTCGGATGTAACATTGGACAACATTCCAGGCGTGTCGGACCCTACGTCTCGGTGGTAACGTTACATGCGTCTATAACGTTATATATCCTAACCTAAGGCCACCTAACACCTCGGATGTAATACTTGACAATATTCCTGGCGTGTCGAACCCTACTTCTCGGTGGGAACAGTTTATACGTCTATAACGTTATACATCCTAACCTAAGGCAACCTAACATCTCGGATGTAACATTTGACAACATTCCAGGCGTGTCGGCCCCTACGTCTCGGTGGTAACATTACATGCGTCTATAACGATATATATCCTAATCTAAGGCAACCTAACATCTCGGATGCAATATTTGACAACATTCCTGGCCTGTCGAATCCTACTTCTCGGAGGGGACAGTATATACGTCTACAACGTCATATATCCTAACCTAAGGCAACCTAACATCTCGGATGTAACATTTGACAACATTCCAGGCGTGTCGGTCCCTACGTCTAGGTGGTAATATTACATGCGTCTATAACGGTATATATCCTAATCTAAGGCAACCTAACATCTCGGATGCAATATTTTACAATATTCCTGGCCTGTCGAACCCTACTTCTCGGAGGGAACAGTAGATACGTCTATAACGTCATATATCCTAACATAAGGCAACCTAACGTCTCGGATGTAACATTTGACAACATTGCAGGCGTGTCGGTACCTACGTCACGGTGGTAACATTATATGCGTCTATAACGTTGTATATCCTAACCTAAGGCAACCTAACATCTCG
This sequence comes from Xylocopa violacea, assembly GCA_963969225.1. Lineage (NCBI taxonomy): Eukaryota > Metazoa > Arthropoda > Insecta > Hymenoptera > Apidae > Xylocopa > Xylocopa violacea. The sequence goes on along the minus strand of CAXAJV010000006.1, from coordinate 1,789,450 downwards.
GATGTAATATTTGACAACATTCCTGTTGTGTCGGAGCGTACTTTTCGGTGGGAATATTATATGCGTCTATAACGGTCGATATCGTAATCTAAGGCAATCTGACATCTCGGATGTAATATTGGCTACATTCCTGGCCTGCCGAACCCTACTTCTCGGAGGTAACAGTATATACGTCTATAACGTCATATATCTTAACATAAGGCAACCTAACGTCTCGGATGTAACATTTGACAACATTCCAGGCGTGTCGGCCCCTACGTCTCGGTGGTAACATTACATGCGTCTATAACGATATATATCCTAATCTAAGGCAACCTAACATCTCGGATGCAATATTTGACAACATTCCTGGCCTGTCGAACCCTACTTCTCGGAGGGGACAGTATATACGTCTACAACGTCATATATCCTAACCTAAGGCAACCTAACATCTCGGATGTAAAATTTGACAACATTCCAGGCGTGTCGGTACCTACGTCTCGGTGGTAACATTATATGTGTCTATAACGTTATATATCCTAACCTAAGGCAACCTAACATCTCGGATGTAACATTTGACAACATTCCAGGCGTGTCGGTCCCTACGTCTCGGTGGTAACGTTACATGCGTCTGTAACGTTATATATCCTAACCTAAGCCAACCTAACATCTCGGATGTAACATTTGACAACATTCCAGGCGTGTCGGTCCCTACGTCTCGGTGGTAACGTTACATGCGTCTATAACGTTATATATCCTAACCTAAGGCCACCTAACACCTCGGATGTAATACCTGACAACATTCTTGGCGTGTCGAACCCTACTTCTCGGTGGGACCAGTTTATACGTCTGTAACGTTATACATCCTAAACTAAGGCAACCTAACATCTCGGATGCAGTATTTGTCAACATTCGTGGCCTGTCGAATTCTACTTCTCGGAGGGAACAGTATATACGTGTATAAGGTCATATATCCTAAAATAGGGCAACCTAACATCTGGGATGTAACATTTGACAACATTCCAGGCGTGTCGGTCCCTACGTCTAGGTGGTAACATTACATGCGTCTATAACGGTATATATCCTAATCTAAGGCAACCTAACATCTCGGATGCAATATTTGACAATATTCCTGGCCTGTCGAACCCTACTTCTCGGAGGGAACAGTATATACGTCTATAACGTCATATATCCTAACATAAGGCAACCTAACGTCTCGGATGTAACATTTGACAACATTCCAGCCGTGTCGGTACCTACGTCTCGGTGGTAACATTATATGCGTCTATAACGTTATATATCCTAACCTAAGGCAACCTAACATCTCGGATGTAATATTTGGCAACATTCCTGTTGTGTCGGAGCGTACTTTTGGTGGGAATATTATATGCGTCTATAACGGTCGATATCTTAATCTAAGGCAATCTAACATCTCGGATGTAATATTAGCTACATTCCTGGCCTGTCGAACCCTACTTCTCGGAGGGAACAGGATATACGTCTATAACGTCATATATCCTAACATAAGGTAACCTAACATCTCGGATGTAACATTTGACAACATTCCAAGCGTGTCGGTCCCTACGTCTCGGTAGTAACATTACATGCGTCTATAACGGTATATATCCTAATCTAAGGCAACCTAACATCTCGGATGCAATATGTGACAACATTCCTGGCCTCTCGAACCCTACTTCTCGGAGGGAACAGTATATACGTCTATAACGTCATATATCCTAACCTAAGGCAACCTAACATCTCAGATGTAACATTTGACAACATTCCAGGCGTGTCGGTCCCTACGTCTCGGTGGTAACATTATATGCGTCTATAACGTTATATATCCTAGCCTAAGGCAACCTAACATCTCGGATGTAATATTTGACAACATTCCTGTCGTGTCGGACCCTACTTCTCGGTGGGAACATTAAATACGTCAATAACGTTATATATCCTAACCTAAGGCAACCTATTATCTCAGACGTAATATTTTACAACACTCCTGGCGTGTCAGAGCATTCTTTTCGATGGGAACATTATATACGTCTATAACGGTATATATCCTAATCTAAGGCAACCTAACATCTCGGATGTAATATTGGCTACATTCCTGGCCTGTCGAACCCTACTTCTCGGAGGGAACAGGATATACGTCTATAACGTCATATATCCTAACATAAGGTAACCTAACATCTCGGATGTAACATTTGACAACATTCCAGGCGTGTCGGTCCCTACGTCTCGGTGGTAACATTACATGCGTCCATAACGGTATATATCCTAATCTAAGGCAACCTGACATCTCGGATGCAATATTTGACTACATTCCTGGCCTGTCGAACCCTACTTCTCGGAGGGAACAGTATATACGTCTACAACGTCATATATCCTAACCTAAGGAAACCTAACATCTCGGATGTAACATTTGACAACATTCCAGGCGTGTCGGTCCCTACGTCTCGGTGGTAACGTTATATGCGTCTATAACGTTATATATCCTAGCCTAATGCAACCTAACATCTCGGATGTAATATTTGACAACATTCCTGTCGTGTCGGACCCTACTTCTCGATGGGAACATTAAATACGCCAATAACGTTATATATCCTAACCTAAGGCAACCTATTATCTCAGACGTAATATTTTACAACACTCCTGGCGTGTCAGAGCATTCTTTTCGATGGGAACATTATATACGTCTATAACGGTATATATCCTAATCTAAGGCAACCTAACATCTCGGATGTAACATTTGACAACATTCCAGGCGTGTCGGTCCCTACGTCTCAATGGTAACATTATATGCGTCTATAACGTTATATATCCTAGCCTAAGGCAACCTAACATCTCGGATGTAATATTTGACAACATTCCTGTCGTGTCGGACCCTACTTCTCGATGGGAACATTAAATACGCCAATAACGTTATATATCCTAACCTAAGGCAACCTATTATCTCAGACGTAATATTTGACAACATTCCTGTTGTGTCGGAGCGTACTTTTCGGTGGGAATATTATATGCGTCTATAACGGTCGATATCGTAATCTAAGGCAATCTAACATCTCGGATGTAATATTGGCTACATTCCTGGCCTGTCGAACCCTACTTCTCGGAGGGAACAGGATATTCGTCTATAACGTCATATATCCTAACATAAGGTAACCTAACATCTCGGATGTAACATTTGACAACATTCCAGGCGTGTCGGTCCCTACGTCTCGGTGGTAACATTATATGCGTCTATAATGTTATATATCCTAGCCTAAGGCAACCTAACATCTCGGATGTAATATTTGACAACATTCCTGTCGTGTCGGACCCTACTTCTCGGTAGGAACATTAAATACGTCAATTACGTTATATATCCTAACCTAAGGCAACCTATTATCTCAGACGTAATATTTTACAACACTCCTGGCATGTCAGAGCATTCTTTTCGATGGGAACATTATATATGTCTATAACGGTATATATCCTAATCTAAGGCAACCTAACATCTCGGATGTAATATTTGACAACATTCCTGGCGTGTCGGACCCTACTTCTCGGAGGGAACAGTATATACGTCTATAACGTCATATATCTTAACATAAGGCAACCTAGCGTCTCGGATGTAACATTTGACAACATTCCAGGCGTGTCGGTACCTACGTCTCGGTGGTAACATTATATGCGTCTATAACGGTATATATCCTAATCTAAGGCAACCTAACATCTCGGATGCAATATTTGACAATATTCCTGGCCTGTCGAACCCTACTTCTCGGAGGGAACAGTATATACGTCTATAAAGTCATATATCCTAACATAAGGCAACCTAACGTCTCGGATGTAACATTTGACAACATTCCAGGCGTGTCGGTACCTACGTCTCGGTGGTAACATTATATGCGTCTATAACGTTATATATCCTAACCTAAGGCAACCTAACATCTCGGATGTAATATTTGGCAACATTCCTGTTGTGTCGGAGCGTACTTTTCGGTGGGAATATTATATGCGTCTATAACGGTCGATATCTTAATCTAAGGCAACCTAACGTCTCGGATGTAACATTTGACAACATTCCAGGCGTGTCGGTCCCTACGTCTCGGTGGTAACATTACATGCGTCCATAACGGTATATATCCTAATCTAAGGCAACCTAACATCTCGGATGCAATATTTGACAACATTCCAGGCCTGTCGAACCCTACTTCTCGGAGGGAACAGTATATACGTCTATAACGTTATATATCCTAACCTAAGGCAACCTAACATCTCGGACGTAACATTTGACAACATTCCTGGCCTGTCGAACCCTACTTCTCGGAGGGAACAGTATATACGTCTATAACGTCATATATCCTAACCTAAGGCAACCTAACATCTCGGATGTAACATTTGACAACATTCCAGGCGTGTCGGTACCTACGTCTCGGTGGTAACATTATATGCGTCTATAACGTTATATATCCTAACCTAAGGCAACCTAACATCTCGGATGTAATATATGACAACATTCCTGTTGTGTCGGAGCGTACTTTTCGGTGGGAATATTATATGCGTCTATAACGGTCGATATCGTAATCTAAGGCAATCTAACATCTCGGATGTAATATTGCCTACATTCCTGGCCTGTCGAACCATACTTCTCGGAGGGAACAGTATATACGTCTATAACGGTATATATCCTCATCTAAGGCAACCTAACATCTCGGATGTAATATTTGACAACATTCCTGGCGTGTCGGACCCTACTTCTCGGAGGGAACAGTATATACGTCTATAACGTCATATATCTTAACATAAGGCAACCTAACGTCTCGGATGTAACATTTGACAACATTCCAGGCGTGACGGTACCTACGTCTAGGTGGTAACATTATGTGCGTCTATAACGTTATATATCCTAACCTAAGGCAACCTGACATCTCGGATGTAATATTTGACAACATTCCTGTTGTGTCGGAGCGTACGTTTCGGTGGGAATATTATATGCGTCTATAACGGTCGATATCGTAATCTAAGGCAATCTAACATCTCGGATGTAATATTGGCTACATTCCTGGCCAGTCGAACCCTAATTCTCGGAGGGAACAGTATATACGTCTATAACGTCATATATCCTAACATAAGGTATCCTAACATCTCGAATGTAGCATTTGACAACATTCCAGGCGTGTCGGAACCTACGTCTCGGTGGTAACATTACATGCGTCTATAACGATATATATCCTAATCTAAGGCAACCTAACATCTCGGATGCATTATTTGACAACATTCCTGGCCTGTCGAACCCTACTTCTCGGAGGGAACAGTATATACGTCTATAACGTCATATATCCTAACCTAAGGCAACCTAACATCTCGGATGTAACATTTGACAACATTCCAGGCGTGTCGGTCCCTACGTCTAGGTGGTAACATTACATGCGTCTATAACGGTATATATCCTAATCTAAGGCAACCTAACATCTCGGATGCAATATTTGACAATATTCCTGGCCTGTCGAACCCTACTTCTTGGAGGGAACAGCATATACGTCTATAACGTCATATATCCTAACATAAGGCAACCTAACGTCTCGGATGTAACATTTGACAACATTCCAGGCGTGTCGGTACCTACGTCTCGGTGGTAACATTATATGCGTCTATAACGTTATATATCCTAACCTAAGGCAACCTAACATCTCGGATGTAATATATGACAACATTCCTGTTGTGTCGGAGCGTACTTTTCGGTGGGAATATTATATGCGTCTATGACGGTCGATATCGTAATCTAAGGCAATCTAACATCTCGGATGTAATATTGCCTACATTCCTGGCCTGTCGAACCATACTTCTCGGAGGGAACAGTATATACGTCTATAACGTCATATATCTTAACATAAGGCAACCTAACGTCTCGGATGTAACATTTGACAACATTCCAGGCGTGTCGGTACCTACGTCCCGGTGGTAACATTATATGTGTCTATAACGTTATATATCCTAACCTAAGGCAACCTAACATCTCGGATGTAACATTTGACAACATTCCAGGCGTGTCGGTCCCTACGTCTCGGTGGTAACGTTACATGCGTCTGTAACGTTATATATCCTAACCTAAGCCAACCTAACATCCCGGATGTAACATTTGACAACATTCCAGGCGTGTCGGTCCCTACGTCTCGGTGGTAACGTTACATGCGTCTATAACGTTATATATCCTTACCTAAGGCCACCTAACACCTCGGATGTAATACCTGACAACATTCCTGGCGTGTCGAACCCTACTTCTCGGTGGGACCAGTTTATACGTCTGTAACGTTATACATCCTAAACTAAGGCAACCTAACATCTCGGATGCAGTATTTGTCAACATTCGTGGCCTGTCGAATTCTACTTCTCGGAGGGAACAGTATATACGTGTATAAGGTCATATATCCTAAAATAGGGCAACCTAACATCTGGGATGTAACATTTGACAACATTCCAAGCGTGTCGGTCCCTACGTCTCGGTAGTAACATTACATGCGTCTATAACGGTATATATCCTAATCTAAGGCAACCTAACATCTCGGATGCAATATGTGACAACGTTCCTGGCCTCTCGAACCCTACTTCTCGGAGGGAACAGTACATACGTCTATAACGTCATATATCCTAACCTAAGGCAACCTAACATCTCGGATGTAACATTTGACAACATTCCAGGCGTGTCGGTCCCTACGTCTCGGTGGTAACATTATATGCGTCTATAACGTTATATATCCTAGCCTAAGGCAACCTAACATCTCGGATGTAATATTTGACAACATTCCTGTCGTGTCGGACCCTACTTCTCGGTGGGAACATTAAATACGTCAATAACGTTATATATCCTAACCTAAGGCAACCTATTATCTCAGACGTAATATTTTACAACACTCCTGGCGTGTCAGAGCATTCTTTTCGATGGGAACATTATATACGTCTATAACGGTATATATCCTAATCTAAGGCAACCTAACATCTCGGATGTAATATTTGACAACATTTCTGGCGTGTCGGACCCTACTTCTCGGAGGGAACAGTATATACGTCTATAACGTCATATATCTTAACATAAGGCAACCTAACGTCTCGGATGCAACATTTGACAACATTCCAGGCGTGTCGGTACCTACGTCTTGGTGGTAACATTATATGCGTCTATAACGTTATATATCCTAACCTAAGGCAACCTAACATCTCGGATGTAATATTTGACAACATTCCTGTTGTGTCGGAGCGTACTTTTCGGTGGGAATATTATATGCGTCTATAACGGTCGATATCGTAATCTAAGGCAATCTAACATCTCGGATGTAATATTGGCTACATTCCTGGCCTGTCGAACCCTACTTCTCGGAGGGAACAGGATATACGTCTATAACGTCATATATCCTAACATAAGGTAACCTAACATCTCGGATGTAACATTTGACAACATTCCAGGCGTGTCGGTCCCTACGTCTCGGTGGTAACATTACATGCGTCCATAACGGTATATATCCTAATCTAAGGCAACCTGACATCTCGGATGCAATATTTATATACATTCCTGGCCTGTCGAACCCTACTTCTCGGAGGGAACAGTATATACGTCTACAACGTCATATATCCTAACCTAAGGAAACCTAACATCTCGGATGTAACATTTGACAACATTCCAGGCGTGTCGGTCCCTACGTCTCGGTGGTAACGTTATATGCGTCTATAACGTTATATATCCTAGCCTAATGCAACCTAACATCTCGGATGTAATATTTGACAACATTCCTGTCGTGTCGGACCCTACTTCTCGATGGGAACATTAAATACGCCAATAACGTTATATATCCTAACCTAAGGCAACCTATTATCTCAGACGTAATATTTTACAACACTCCTGGCGTGTCAGAGCATTCTTTTCGATGGGAACATTATATACGTCTATAACGGTATATATCCTAATCTAAGGCAACCTAACATCTCGGATGTAACATTTGACAACATTCCAGGCGTGTCGGTCCCTACGTCTCGGTGGTAACATTATATGCGTCTATAACGTTATATATCCTAGCCTAAGGCAACCTAACATCTCGGATGTAATATTTGACAACATTCCTGTCGTGTCGGACCCTACTTCTCGATGGGAACATTAAATACGCCAATAACGTTATATATCCTAACCTAAGGCAACCTATTATCTCAGACGTAATATTTTACAACACTCCTGGCGTGTCAGAGCATTCTTTTCGATGGGAACATTATATACGTCTATAACGGTATATATCCTAATCTAAGGCAACCTAACATCTCGGAGGTAATATTTGACAACATTCCTGGCGTGTCGGACCCTACTTCTCGGAGGGAACAGTATATACGTCTATAACGTCATACATCTTAACATAAGGCAACGTAACGTCTCGGATGTAACATTTGACAACATTCCAGGAGTGTCGGTACCTACGTCTCGGTGGTAACATTATATGCGTCTATAACGTTATATATCCTAACCTAAGGCAACCTAACATCTCGGATGTAATATTTGACAACATTCCTGTTGTGTCGGAGCGTACTTTTCGGTGGGAATATTATATGCGTCTATAACGGTCGATATCGTAATCTAAGGCAATCTAACATCTCGGATGTAATATTGGCTACATTCCTGGCCTGTCGAACCCTACTTCTCGGAGGGAACAGGATATTCGTCTATAACGTCATATATCCTAACATAAGGTAACCTAACATCTCGGATGTAACATTTGACAACATTCCAGGCGTGTCAGTTCCTACGTCTCGGTGGTAACATTACATGCGTCTATAACGGTATATATCCTAATCTAAGGCAACCTAACATCTCGGATGCAATATTTGACAACATTCCTGGCCTGTCGAACCCTACTTCTCGGAGGGAACAGTATATACGTCTACAACGTCATATATCCTAACCTAAGGCAACCTAACATCTCGGATGTAACATTTGACAACATTCTAGGCGTGTCGGTCCCTACGTCTCGGTGGTAACATTATATGCGTCTATAATGTTATATATCCTAGCCTAAGGCAACCTAACATCTCGGATGTAATATTTGACAACATTCCTGTCGTGTCGGACCCTACTTCTCGGTAGGAACATTAAATACGTCAATTACGTTATATATCCTAACCTAAGGCAACCTATTATCTCAGACGTAATATTTTACAACACTCCTGGCATGTCAGAGCATTCTTTTCGATGGGAACATTATATATGTCTATAACGGTATATATCCTAATCTAAGGCAACCTAACATCTCGGATGTAATATTTGACAACATTCCTGGCGTGTCGGACCCTACTTCTCGGAGGGAACAGTATATACGTCTGTAACGTCATATATCTTAACATAAGGCAACCTAGCGTCTCGGATGTAACATTTGACAACATTCCAGGCGTGTCGGTACCTACGTCTCGGTGGTAACATTATATGCGTCTATAACGGTATATATCCTAATCTAAGGCAACCTAACATCTCGGATGCAATATTTGACAATATTCCTGGCCTGTCGAACCCTACTTCTCGGAGGGAACAGTATATACGTCTATAAAGTCATATATCCTAACATAAGGCAACCTAACGTCTCGGATGTAACATTTGACAACATTCCAGGCGTGTCGGTACCTACGTCTCGGTGGTAACATTATATGCGTCTATAACGTTATATATCCTAACCTAAGGCAACCTAACATCTCGGATGTAATATTTGGCAACATTCCTGTTGTGTCGGAGCGTACTTTTCGGTGGGAATATTATATGCGTCTATAACGGTCGATATCTTAATCTAAGGCAACCTAACGTCTCGGATGTAACATTTGACAACATTCCAGGCGTGTCGGTCCCTACGTCTCGGTGGTAACATTACATGCGTCCATAACGGTATATATCCTAATCTAAGGCAACCTAACATCTCGGATGCAATATTTGACAACATTCCAGGCCTGTCGAACCCTACTTCTCGGAGGGAACAGTATATACGTCTATAACGTTATATATCCTAACCTAAGGCAAACTAACATCTCGGACGTAACATTTGGTTATATTCCAGGCGAGTCGGTCCTTACGTCTCGGTGGTAACATTATATACGTCTACAACGTCATATATCCTAACCTAAGGCAACCTAACATCTCGGATGTAACATTAGACAACATTCCAGGCGTGTCGGTCCCTACGTCTCGGTGGTAACATTATATGCGTCTATAACGTTATATATCCCAGCCTAAGGCAACCTAACATCTCGGATGTAATATTTGACAACATTCCTGTCGTGTCGGACCCTACTTCTCGGTGGGAACATTAAATACGTCAATAACGTTATATATCCTAACCTAAGGCAACCTATTATCTCAGACGTAATATTTTACTACACTCCTGGCGTGTCAGAGCATTCTTTTCGATGGGAACATTATATACGTCTATAACGGTATATATCCTCATCTAAGGCAACCTAACATCTCGGATGTAATATTTGACAACATTCCTGGCGTGTCGGACCCTACTTCTCGGAGGGAACAGTATATACGTCTATAACGTCATATATCTTAACATAAGGCAACCTAACGTCTCGGATGTAACATTTGACAACATTCCAGGCGTGACGGTACCTACGTCTAGGTGGTAACATTATGTGCGTCTATAACGTTATATATCCTAACCTAAGGCAACCTGACATCTCGGATGTAATATTTGACAACATTCCTGTTGTGTCGGAGCGTACGTTTCGGTGGGAATATTATATGCGTCTATAACGGTCGATATCGTAATCTAAGGCAATCTAACATCTCGGATGTAATATTGGCTACATTCCTGGCCAGTCGAACCCTAATTCTCGGAGGGAACAGTATATACGTCTATAACGTCATATATCCTAACATAAGGTATCCTAACATCTCGAATGTAGCATTTGACAACATTCCAGGCGTGTCGGAACCTACGTCTCGGTGGTAACATTACATGCGTCTATAACGATATATATCCTAATCTAAGGCAACCTAACATCTCGGATGCATTATTTGACAACATTCCTGGCCTGTCGAACCCTACTTCTCGGAGGGAACAGTATATACGTCTATAACGTCATATATCCTAACCTAAGGCAACCTAACATCTCGGATGTAACATTTGACAACATTCCAGGCGTGTCGGTCCCTACGTCTAGGTGGTAACATTACATGCGTCTATAACGGTATATATCCTAATCTAAGGCAACCTAACATCTCGGATGCAATATTTGACAGTATTCCTGGCCTGTCGAACCCTACTTCTCGGAGGGAACAGTATATACGTCTATAACGTCATATATCCTAACATAAGGCAACCTAACGTCTCGGATGTAACATTTGACAACATTCCAGGCGTGACGGTACCTACGTCTAGGTGGAAACATTATGTGCGTCTATAACGTTATATATCCTAACCTAAGGCAACCTGACATCTCGGATGTAATATTTGACAACATTCCTGTTGTGTCGGAGCGTACGTTTCGGTGGGAATATTATATGCGTCTATAACGGTCGATATCGTAATCTAAGGCAATCTAACATCTCGGATGTAATATTGGCTACATTCCTGGCCTGTCGAACCGTAATTCTCGGAGGGAACAGTATATACGTCCATAACGTCATATATCCTAACATAAGGTATCCTAACATCTCGAATGTAGCATTTGACAACATTCCAGGCGTGTCGGAACCTACGTCTCGGTGGTAACATTACATGCGTCTATAACGATATATATCCTAATCTAAGGCAACCTAACATCTCGGATGCAATATTTGACAACATTCCTGGCCTGTCGAACCCTACTTCTCGGAGGGAACAGTATATACGTCTATAACGTCATATATCCTAACCTAAGGCAACCTAACATCTCGGATGTAACATTTGACAACATTCCAGGCGTGTCGGTCCCTACGTCTAGGTGGTAACATTACATGCGTCTATAACGGTATATATCCTAATCTAAGGCAACCTAACATCTCGGATGCAATATTTGACAATATTCCTGGCCTGTCGAACCCTACTTCTTGGAGGGAACAGCATATACGTCTATAACGTCATATATCCTAACATAAGGCAACCTAACGTCTCGGATGTAACATTTGACAACATTCCAGGCGTGTCGGTACCTACGTCTCGGTGGTAACATTATATGCGTCTATAACGTTATATATCCTAACCTAAGGCAACCTAACATCTCGGATGTAATATATGACAACATTCCTGTTGTGTCGGAGCGTACTTTTCGGTGGGAATATTATATGCGTCTATAACGGTCGATATCGTAATCTAAGGCAATCTAACATCTCGGATGTAATATTGCCTACATTCCTGGCCTGTCGAACCATACTTCTCGGAGGGAACAGTATATACGTCTATAACGTCATATATCTTAACATAAGGCAACCTAACGTCTCGGATGTAACATTTGACAACATTCCAGGCGTGTCGGTACCTACGTCCCGGTGGTAACATTATATGTGTCTATAACGTTATATATCCTAACCTAAGGCAACCTAACATCTCGGATGTAACATTTGACCACATTCCAGGCGTGTCGGTCCCTACGTCTCGGTGGTAACGTCACATGCGTCTGTAACGTTATATATCCTAACCTAAGCCAACCTAACATCCCGGATGTAACATTTGACAACATTCCAGGCGTGTCGGTCCCTACGTCTCGGTGGTAACGTTACATGCGTCTATAACGTTATATATCCTTACCTAAGGCCACCTAACACCTCGGATGTAATACCTGACAACATTCCTGGCGTGTCGAACCCTACTTCTCGGTGGGACCAGTTTATACGTCTGTAACGTTATACATCCTAAACTAAGGCAACCTAACATCTCGGATGCAGTATTTGTCAACATTCGTGGCCTGTCGAATTCTACTTCTCGGAGGGAACAGTATATACGTGTATAAGGTCATATATCCTAACCTAGGGCAACCTAACATCTGGGATGTAACATTTGACAACATTCCAGGCGTGTCGGTCCCTACGTCTAGGTGGTAACATTACATGCGTCTATAACGGTATATATCCTAATCTAAGGCAACCTAACATCTCGGATGCAATATTTGACAATATTCCTGGTCTGTCGAACACTACTTCTCGGAGGGAACAGTATATACGTCTATAACGTCATATATCCTAACATAAGGCAACCTAACGTCTCGGATGTAACATTTGACAACATTCCAGGCGTGTCGGTACCTACGTCTCGGTGGTAACATTATATGCGTCTATAACGTTATATATCCTAACCTAAGGCAACCTAACATCTCGGATGCAATATTTGACAACATTCCTGGCGTGTCGGACCCTACTTCTCGGAGGGAACAGTATATACGTCTATAACGTCATATATCTTAACATAAGGCAACCTAACGTCTCGGATGTAACATTTGACAACATTCCAGGCGTGACGGAACCTACGTCTAGGTGGTAACATTATGTGCGTCTATAACGTTATATATCCTAACCTAAGGCAACCTGACATCTCGGATGTAATATTTGACAACATTCCTGTTGTGTCGGAGCGTACGTTTCGGTGGGAATATTATATGCGTCTATAACGGTCGATATCGTAATCTAAGGCAATCTAACATCTCGGATGTAATATTTGACAACATTTCTGGCGTGTCGGACCCTACTTCTCGGAGGGAACAGTATATACGTCTATAACGTCATATATCTTAACATAAGGCAACCTAACGTCTCGGATGCAACATTTGACAACATTCCAGGCGTGTCGGTACCTACGTCTCGGTGGTAACATTATATGCGTCTATAACGTTATATATCCTAACCTAAGGCAACCTAACATCTCGGATGTAATATTTGACAACACTCCTGGCGTGTCAGAGCATTCTTTTCGATGGGAACATTATATACGTCTATAACGGTATATATCCTAATCTAAGGCAATCTAACATCTCGGATGTAATATTGGATACATTCCTGGCCTGTCGAACCCTACTTCTCGGAGGAAACAGGATATACGTCTATAACGTCATATATCCTAACATAAGGTAACCTAACATCTCGGATGTAACATTTGACAACATTCCAGGCGTGTCGGTCCCTACGTCTCGGTGGTAACATTACATGCGTCCATAACGGTATATATCCTAATCTAAGGCAACCTGACATCTCGGATGCAATATTTGACTACATTCCTGGCCTGTCGAACCCTACTTCTCGGAGGGAACAGTATATACGTCTACAACGTCATATATCCTAACCTAAGGCAACCTAACATCTCGGATGTAACATTTGACAACATTCCAGGCGTGTCGGTACCTACGTCTCGGTGGTAACATTATATGCGTCTATAACGTTATATATCCTAACCTAAGGCAACCTAACATCTCGGATGTAATATTTGGCAACATTCCTGTTGTGTCGGAGCGTACTTTTCGGTGGGAATATTATATGCGTCTATAACGGTCGATATCGTAATCTAAGGCAATCTAACATCTCGGATGTAATATTGGCTACATTCCTGGCCTGTCGAACCCTAATTCTCGGAGGGAACAGTATATACGTCTATAACGTCATATATCCTAACATAAGGTATCCTGACATCTCGAATGTAGCATTTGACAACATTCCAGGCGTGTCGGAACCTACGTCTCGGTGGTAACATTACATGCGTCTATAACGATATATATCCTAATCTAAGGCAACCTAACATCTCGGATGCAATATTTGACAACATTCCTGGCCTGTCGAACCCTACTTCTCGGAGGGAACAGTATATACGTCTATAACGTCATATATCCTAACCTAAGGCAACCTAACATCTCGGATGTAACATTTGACAACATTCCAGGCGTGTCGGTCCCTACGTCTAGGTGGTAACATTACATGCGTCTATAACGGTATATATCCTAATCTAAGGCAACCTAACATCTCGGATGCAATATTTGACAGTATTCCTCGCCTGTCGAACCCTACTTCTCGGAGGGAACAGTATATACGTCTATAACGTCATATATCCTAACATAAGGCAACCTAACGTCTCGGATGTAACATTTGACAACATTCCAGGCGTGACGGTACCTACGTCTAAGTGGTAACATTATGTGCGTCTATAACGTTATATATCCTAACCTAAGGCAACCTGACATCTCGGATGTAATATTTGACAACATTCCTGTTGTGTCGGAGCGTACGTTTCGGTGGGAATATTATATGCGTCTATAACGGTCGATATCGTAATCTAAGGCAATCTAACATCTCGGATGTAATATTGGCTACATTCCTGGCCTGTCGAACCCTAATTCTCGGAGGGAACAGTATATACGTCTATAACGTCATATATCCTAACATAAGGTATCCTAACATCTCGAATGTAGCATTTGACAACATTCCAGGCGTGTCGGAACCTACGTCTCGGTGGTAACATTACATGCGTCTATAACGATATATATCCTAATCTAAGGCAACCTAACATCTCGGATGCAATATTTGACAACATTCCTGGCCTGTCGAACCCTACTTCTCGGAGGGAACAGTATATACGTCTATAACGTCATATATCCTAACCTAAGGCAACCTAACATCTCGGATGTAACATTAGACAACATTCCAGGCGTGTCGGTCCCTACGACTAGGTGGTAACATTACATGCGTCTATAACGGTATATATCCTAATCTAAGGCAACCTAACATCTCGGATGCAATATTTGACAATATTCCTGGCCTGTCGAACCCTACTTCTTGGAGGGAACAGCATATACGTCTATAACGTCATATATCCTAACATAAGGCAACCTAACGTCTCGGATGTAACATTTGACAACATTCCAGGCGTGTCGGTACCTACGTCTCGGTGGTAACATTATATGCGTCTATAACGTTATATATCCTAACCTAAGGCAACCTAACATCTCGGATGTAATATATGACAACATTCCTGTTGTGTCGGAGCGTACTTTTCGGTGGGAATATTATATGCGTCTATAACGGTCGATATCGTAATCTAAGGCAATCTAACATCTCGGATGTAATATTGCCTACATTCCTGGCCTGTCGAACCATACTTCTCGGAGGGAACAGTATATACGTCTATAACGTCATATATCTTAACATAAGGCAACCTAACGTCTCGGATGTAACATTTGACAACATTCCAGGCGTGTCGGTACCTACGTCCCGGTGGTAACATTATATGTGTCTATAACGTTATATATCCTAACCTAAGGCAACCTAACATCTCGGATGTAACATTTGACCACATTCCAGGCGTGTCGGTCCCTACGTCTCGGTGGTAACGTCACATGCGTCTGTAACGTTATATATCCTAACCTAAGCCAACCTAACATCCCGGATGTAACATTTGACAACATTCCAGGCGTGTCGGTCCCTACGTCTCGGTGGTAACGTTACATGCGTCTATAACGTTATATATCCTTACCTAAGGCCACCTAACACCTCGGATGTAATACCTGACAACATTCCTGGCGTGTCGAACCCTACTTCTCGGTGGGACCAGTTTATACGTCTGTAACGTTATACATCCTAAACTAAGGCAACCTAACATCTCGGATGCAGTATTTGTCAACATTCGTGGCCTGTCGAATTCTACTTCTCGGAGGGAACAGTATATACGTGTATAAGGTCATATATCCTAACCTAGGGCAACCTAACATCTGGGATGTAACATTTGACAACATTCCAGGCGTGTCGGTCCCTACGTCTAGGTGGTAACATTACATGCGTCTATAACGGTATATATCCTAATCTAAGGCAACCTAACATCTCGGATGCAATATTTGACAATATTCCTGGTCTGTCGAACACTACTTCTCGGAGGGAACAGTATATACGTCTATAACGTCATATATCCTAACATAAGGCAACCTAACGTCTCGGATGTAACATTTGACAACATTCCAGGCGTGTCGGTACCTACGTCTCGGTGGTAACATTATATGCGTCTATAACGTTATATATCCTAACCTAAGGCAACCTAACATCTCGGATGCAATATTTGACAACATTCCTGGCGTGTCGGACCCTACTTCTCGGAGGGAACAGTATATACGTCTATAACGTCATATATCTTAACATAAGGCAACCTAACGTCTCGGATGTAACATTTGACAACATTCCAGGCGTGACGGAACCTACGTCTAGGTGGTAACATTATGTGCGTCTATAACGTTATATATCCTAACCTAAGGCAACCTGACATCTCGGATGTAATATTTGACAACATTCCTGTTGTGTCGGAGCGTACGTTTCGGTGGGAATATTATATGCGTCTATAACGGTCGATATCGTAATCTAAGGCAATCTAACATCTCGGATGTAATATTTGACAACATTTCTGGCGTGTCGGACCCTACTTCTCGGAGGGAACAGTATATACGTCTATAACGTCATATATCTTAACATAAGGCAACCTAACGTCTCGGATGCAACATTTGACAACATTCCAGGCGTGTCGGTACCTACGTCTCGGTGGTAACATTATATGCGTCTATAACGTTATATATCCTAACCTAAGGCAACCTAACATCTCGGATGTAATATTTGACAACACTCCTGGCGTGTCAGAGCATTCTTTTCGATGGGAACATTATATACGTCTATAACGGTATATATCCTAATCTAAGGCAATCTAACATCTCGGATGTAATATTGGATACATTCCTGGCCTGTCGAACCCTACTTCTCGGAGGAAACAGGATATACGTCTATAACGTCATATATCCTAACATAAGGTAACCTAACATCTCGGATGTAACATTTGACAACATTCCAGGCGTGTCGGTCCCTACGTCTCGGTGGTAACATTACATGCGTCCATAACGGTATATATCCTAAT
The DNA here is from genome assembly GCA_963969225.1 of Xylocopa violacea. Lineage (NCBI taxonomy): Eukaryota > Metazoa > Arthropoda > Insecta > Hymenoptera > Apidae > Xylocopa > Xylocopa violacea. The sequence goes on along the minus strand of CAXAJV010000006.1, from coordinate 1,771,613 downwards.
CTAAGGCAACCTGACATCTCGGATGCAATATTTGACTACATTCCTGGCCTGTCGAACCCTACTTCTCGGAGGGAACAGTATATACGTCTACAACGTCATATATCCTAACCTAAGGCAACCTAACATCTCGGATGTAACATTTGACAACATTCCAGGCGTGTCGGTACCTACGTCTCGGTGGTAACATTATATGCGTCTATAACGTTATATATCCTAACCTAAGGCAACCTAACATCTCGGATGTAATATTTGGCAACATTCCTGTTGTGTCGGAGCGTACTTTTCGGTGGGAATATTATATGCGTCTATAACGGTCGATATCGTAATCTAAGGCAATCTAACATCTCGGATGTAATATTGGCTACATTCCTGGCCTGTCGAACCCTAATTCTCGGAGGGAACAGTATATACGTCTATAACGTCATATATCCTAACATAAGGTATCCTGACATCTCGAATGTAGCATTTGACAACATTCCAGGCGTGTCGGAACCTACGTCTCGGTGGTAACATTACATGCGTCTATAACGATATATATCCTAATCTAAGGCAACCTAACATCTCGGATGCAATATTTGACAACATTCCTGGCCTGTCGAACCCTACTTCTCGGAGGGAACAGTATATACGTCTATAACGTCATATATCCTAACCTAAGGCAACCTAACATCTCGGATGTAACATTTGACAACATTCCAGGCGTGTCGGTCCCTACGTCTAGGTGGTAACATTACATGCGTCTATAACGGTATATATCCTAATCTAAGGCAACCTAACATCTCGGATGCAATATTTGACAGTATTCCTCGCCTGTCGAACCCTACTTCTCGGAGGGAACAGTATATACGTCTATAACGTCATATATCCTAACATAAGGCAACCTAACGTCTCGGATGTAACATTTGACAACATTCCAGGCGTGACGGTACCTACGTCTAAGTGGTAACATTATGTGCGTCTATAACGTTATATATCCTAACCTAAGGCAACCTGACATCTCGGATGTAATATTTGACAACATTCCTGTTGTGTCGGAGCGTACGTTTCGGTGGGAATATTATATGCGTCTATAACGGTCGATATCGTAATCTAAGGCAATCTAACATCTCGGATGTAATATTGGCTACATTCCTGGCCTGTCGAACCCTAATTCTCGGAGGGAACAGTATATACGTCTATAACGTCATATATCCTAACATAAGGTATCCTAACATCTCGAATGTAGCATTTGACAACATTCCAGGCGTGTCGGAACCTACGTCTCGGTGGTAACATTACATGCGTCTATAACGATATATATCCTAATCTAAGGCAACCTAACATCTCGGATGCAATATTTGACAACATTCCTGGCCTGTCGAACCCTACTTCTCGGAGGGAACAGTATATACGTCTATAACGTCATATATCCTAACCTAAGGCAACCTAACATCTCGGATGTAACATTAGACAACATTCCAGGCGTGTCGGTCCCTACGACTAGGTGGTAACATTACATGCGTCTATAACGGTATATATCCTAATCTAAGGCAACCTAACATCTCGGATGCAATATTTGACAATATTCCTGGCCTGTCGAACCCTACTTCTCGGAGGGAACAGCATATACGTCTATAACGTCATATATCCTAACATAAGGCAACCTAACGTCTCGGATGTAACATTTGACAACATTCCAGGCGTGTCGGTACCTACGTCTCGGTGGTAACATTATATGCGTCTATAACGTTATATATCCTAACCTAAGGCAACCTAACATCTCGGATGTAATATATGACAACATTCCTGTTGTGTCGGAGCGTACTTTTCGGTGGGAATATTATATGCGTCTATAACGGTCGATATCGTAATCTAAGGCAATCTAACATCTCGGATGTAATATTGCCTACATTCCTGGCCTGTCGAACCATACTTCTCGGAGGGAACAGTATATACGTCTATAACGTCATATATCTTAACATAAGGCAACCTAACATCTCGGATGTAATATTTGGCAACATTCCTGTTGTGTCGGAGCGTACTTTTCGATGGGAATATTATATGCGTCTATAACGGTCGATATCTTAATCTAAGGCAATCTAACATCTCGGATGTAATATTGGCTACATTCCTGGCCTGTCGAACCCTACTTCTCGGAGGGAACAGGATATACGTCTATAACGTCATATATCCTAACATAAGGTAACCTAACATCTCGGATGTAACATTTGACAACATTCCTAGCGTGTCGGTCCCTACGTCTCGGTAGTAACATTACTTGCGTCTATAACGGTATATATCCTAATCTAAGTCAACCTAACATCTCGGATGCAATATTTGACAACATTCCTGGCCTGTCGAACCCTACTTCTCGGAGGGAACAGTATATATGTCTACAACGTCATATATCCTAACCTAAGGCAACCTAACATCTCGGATGTAACATTTGACAACATTCCAGTCGTGTCGGTCCCTACGTCTCGGTGGTAACATTATATGCGTCTATAACGTTATATATCCTAGCCTAAGGCAACCTAACATCTCGGATGTAATATTTGACATCATTCCTGTCGTGTCGGACCCTACTTCTCGGTGGGAACATTAAATACGTCAATAACGTTATATATCCTAACCTAAGGCAACCTATTATCTCAGACGTAATATTTTACAACACTCCTGGCGTGTCAGAGCATTCTTTTCGATGGGATCATTATATACGTCTATAACGGTATATATCCTAATCTAAGGCAACCTAACATCTCGGATGTAATATTTGACAACATTTCTGGCGTGTCGGTACCTACGTCTCGGTGGTAACATTATATGCGTCTATAACGTCATATATCCTTACATAAGGTAACCTAACATCTCGAATGTAGCATTTGACAACATTCCAGGCGTGTCGGCCCCTACGTCTCGGTGGTAACATTACATGCGTCTATAACGATATATATCCTAATCTAAGGCAACCTAACATCTCGGATGCAATATTTGACAACATTCCTGGCCTGTCGAACCCTACTTCTCGGAGGGAACAGTATATACGTCTATAACGTCATATATCCTAACCTAAGGCAACCTAACATCTCGGATGTAATATTTGACAACATTCCAGGCGTGTCGGTCCCTACGTCTAGGTGGTAACATTACATGCGTCTATAACGGTATATATCCTAATCTAAGGCAACCTAACATCTCGGATGCAATATTTGACAATATTCCTGGCCTGTCGAACCCTACTTCTCGGAGGGAACAGTATATACGTCTATAACGTCGTATATCTTAACATAAGGCAACGTAACGTCTCGGATGTAACATTTGACAACATTCCAGGAGTGTCGGTACCTACGTCTCGGTGGTAACATTATATGCGTCTATAACGTTATATATCCTACCATAAGGCAACCTAACATCTCGGATGTAATATTTGACAACATTCCTGTTGTGTCGGAGCGTACTTTTGGGTGTGAATATTATATGCGTCTATAACGGTCGATATCGTAATCTAAGGCAATCTAACATCTCGGATGTAATATTGGCTACATTCCTGGCCTGTCGAACCCTACTTCTCGGAGGGAACAGGATATACGTCTATAACGCATATATCCTAACATAAGGTAACCTAACATCTCGGATGTAACATTTGACAACATTCCAGGCGTGTCGGTCCCTACGTCTCGGTGGTAACATTACATGCGTCCATAACGGTATATATCCTAATCTAAGGCAACCTAACATCTCGGATGCAATATTTGACAACATTCCTGGCCTGTCGAACCCTACTTCTCGGAGGGAACAGTATATACGTCTATAACGATATACATCCTAACCTAAGGCAACCTAACATCTCGGATGCAGTATTTGACAACATTCGTGGCCTGTCGAACCCTACTTCTCGGAGGGGACAGTATATACGTCTACAACGTCATATATACTAACCTAAGGTAACCTAACATCTCAGATGTAACATTGGACAACATTCCAGGCGTGTCGGTCCCTACGTCTCGGTGGTAACGTTACATGCGTCTATAACGTTATATATCCAAACCTAAGGCCACCTACCACCTCGGATGTAATACTTGACAACATTCCTGGGGTGTCGAACCCTACTTCTCGGTGGGACCAGTTTATACGTCTATAACGATATACATCCTAACCTAAGGCAACCTAACATCTCGGATACAGTATTTGACAACATTCGTGGCCTGTCGAATTCTACTTCTCGGAGGGAACAGTATATACGTCTATAAGGTCATATACCCTAACCTAAGGCAACCTAACATCTGGGATGTAACATTTGACAACATTCCTGGCGTGTCGGACCCTACTTCTCGGTCGGAACAGTATATACGTCTATAACGTTATATATCCTAACCTAAGGCAACCTATCATCTCGGATGTAATATTTGACAACATTCCTGTTGTGTCGGAGCGTACTTTTCGGTGGGAATATTATATGCGTCTATAACGGTCGATATCGTAAACTAAGGCAATCTAACATCTCGGATGTAATATGGGCTACATTCCTGGCGTGTCGAACCCTACTTCTCGGAGGGAACAGTATATACGTCTATAACGTCATATATCTTAACATAAGGCAACCTAACGTCTCGGATGTAACATTTGACAACATTCCAGGCGTGTCAGTACCTACGTCTCGGTGGTAGCATTATATGCGTCTATAACGTTATATATCCCAACCTAAGGCAACCTAACATCTCGGATGTAACATTTGACAACATTCCTGGCCTGTCGAACCCTACGTCTCGGTGGTAACATTACATGCGTCTATAACGATATATATCCTAATCTAAGGCAACCTAACATCTCGGATGCAATATTTGACAACATTCCTGGCCTGTCGAACCCTACTTCTCGGAGGGAACAGTATATACGTCTATAACGTCATATATCCTAACCTAAGGCAACCTAACATCTCGGATGTAACATTTGACAACATTCCAGGCGTGTCGGTACCTACGTCTCGGTGGTAACATTATATGCGTCTATAACGTTATATATCCTAACCTAAGGCAACCTAACATCTCGGATGTAATATATGACAACATTCCTGTTGTGTCGGAGCGTACTTTTCGGTGGGAATATTATATGCGTCTATAACGGTCGATATCGTAATCTAAGGCAATCTAACATCTCGGATGTAATATTGCCTACATTCCTGGCCTGTCGAACCATACTTCTCGGAGGGAACAGTATATACGTCTATAACGTCATATATCTTAACATAAGGCAACCTAACGTCTCGGATGTAACATTTGACAACATTCCAGGCGTGTCGGTACCTACGTCCCGGTGGTAACATTATATGTGTCTATAACGTTATATATCCTAACCTAAGGCAACCTAACATCTCGGATGTAACATTTGACAACATTCCAGGCGTGTCGGTCCCTACGTCTCGGTGGTAACGTTACATGCGTCTGTAACGTTATATATCCTAACCTAAGCCAACCTAACATCCCGGATGTAACATTTGACAACATTCCAGGCGTGTCGGTCCCTACGTCTCGGTGGTAACGTTACATGCGTCTATAACGTTATATATCCTAACCTAAGGCCACCTAACACCTCGGATGTAATACCTGACAACATTCCTGGCGTGTCGAACCCTACTTCTCGGTGGGACCAGTTTATACGTCTGTAACGTTATACATCCTAAACTAAGGCAACCTAACATCTCGGATGCAGTATTTGTCAACATTCGTGGCCTGTCGAATTCTACTTCTCGGAGGGAACAGTATATACGTGTATAAGGTCATGTATCCTAACCTAGGGCAACCTAACATCTGGGATGTAACATTTGACAACATTCCAGGCGTGTCGGTCCCTACGTCTAGGTGGTAACATTACATGCGTCTATAACGGTATATATCCTAATCTAAGGCAACCTAACATCTCGGATGCAATATTTGACAATATTCCTGGTCTGTCGAACACTACTTCTCGGAGGGAACAGTATATACGTCTATAACGTCATATATCCTAACATAAGGCAACCTAACGTCTCGGATGTAACATTTGACAACATTCCAGGCGTGTCGGTACCTACGTCTCGGTGGTAACATTATATGCGTCTATAACGTTATATATCCTAACCTAAGGCAACCTAACATCTCGGATGTAATATTTGGCAACATTCCTGTTGTGTCGGAGCGTACTTTTCGATGGGAATATTATATGCGTCTATAACGGTCGATATCTTAATCTAAGGCAATCTAACATCTCGGATGTAATATTGGCTACATTCCTGGCCTGTCGAACCCTACTTCTCGGAGGGAACAGGATATACGTCTATAACGTCATATATCCTAACATAAGGTAACCTAACATCTCGGATGTAACATTTGACAACATTCCTAGCGTGTCGGTCCCTACGTCTCGGTAGTAACATTACTTGCGTCTATAACGGTATATATCCTAATCTAAGTCAACCTAACATCTCGGATGCAATATTTGACAACATTCCTGGCCTGTCGAACCCTACTTCTCGGAGGGAACAGTATATATGTCTACAACGTCATATATCCTAACCTAAGGCAACCTAACATCTCGGATGTAACATTTGACAACATTCCAGTCGTGTCGGTCCCTACGTCTCGGTGGTAACATTATATGCGTCTATAACGTTATATATCCTAGCCTAAGGCAACCTAACATCTCGGATGTAATATTTGACATCATTCCTGTCCTGTCGGACCCTACTTCTCGGTGGGAACATTAAATACGTCAATAACGTTATATATCCTAACCTAAGGCAACCTATTATCTCAGACGTAATATTTTACAACACTCCTGGCGTGTCAGAGCATTCTTTTCGATGGGATCATTATATACGTCTATAACGGTATATATCCTAATCTAAGGCAACCTAACATCTCGGATGTAATATTTGACAACATTTCTGGCGTGTCGGACCCTACTTCTCGGAGGGAACAGTATATACGTCTATAACGTCATATATCTTAACATAAGGCAACCTAACGTCTCGGATGCAACATTTGACAACATTCCAGGCGTGTCGGTACCTACGTCTCGGTGGTAACATTATATGCGTCTATAACGTTATATATCCTAACCTAAGGCAACCTAACATCTCGGATGTAATATTTGACAAAATTCCTGTTGTGTCGGAGCGTACTTTTCGGTGGGAATATTATATGCGTCTATAACGGTCGATATCGTAATCTAAGGCAATCTAACATCTCGGATGTAATATTGGCTACATTCCTGGCCTGTCGAACCCTACTTCCCGGAGGGAACAGTATATACGTCTATAACGTCATATATCCTAACATAAGGTAACCTAACATCTCGGATGTAACATTTGACAACATTCCAGGCGTGTCGGTCCCTACGTCTCGGTGGTAACATTACATGCGTCTATAACGGTATATATCCTCATCTAAGGCAACCTAACATCTCGGATGTAATATTTGACAACATTCGTGGCCTGTCGAATTCTACTTCTCGGAGGGAACAGTATATACGTCTATAAGGTCATATACCCTAACCTAAGGCAACCTAACATCTGGGATGTAACATTTGACAACATTCCTGGCGTGTCGGACCCTACTTCTCGGTCGGAACAGTATATACGTCTATAACGTTATATATCCTAACCTAAGGCAACCTATCATCTCGGATGTAATATTTGACAACATTCCTGTTGTGTCGGAGCGTACTTTTCGGTGGGAATATTATATGCGTCTATAACGGTCGATATCGTAAACTAAGGCAATCTAACATCTCGGATGTAATATTGGCTACATTCCTGGCGTGTCGAACCCTACTTCTCGGAGGGAACAGTATATACGTCTATAACGTCATATATCTTAACATAAGGCAACCTAACGTCTCGGATGTAACATTTGACAACATTCCAGGCGTGTCAGTACCTACGTCTCGGTGGTAACATTATATGCGTCTATAACGTTATATATCTCAACCTAAGGCAACCTAACATCTCGGATGTAACATTTGACAACATTCCTGGCCTGTCGAACCCTACGTCTCGGTGGTAACATTACATGCGTCTATAACGATATATATCCTAATCTAAGGCAACCTAACATCTCGGATGCAATATTTGACAACATTCCTGGCCTGACGAACCCTACTTCTCGGAGGGAACAGTATATACGTCTATAACGTCATATATCCTAACCTAAGGCAACCTAACATCTCGGATGTAACATTTGACAACATTCCAGGCGTGTCGGTCCCTACGTCTAGGTGGTAACATTACATGCGTCTATAACGGTATATATCCTAATCTAAGGCAACCTAACATCTCGGATGCAATATTTGACAGTATTCCTCGCCTGTCGAACCCTACTTCTCGGAGGGAACAGTATATACGTCTATAACGTCATATATCCTAACATAAGGCAACCTAACGTCTCGGATGTAACATTTGACAACATTCCAGGCGTGACGGTACCTACGTCTAGGTGGTAACATTATGTGCGTCTATAACGTTATATATCCTAACCTAAGGCAACCTGACATCTCGGATGTAATATTTGACAACATTCCTGTTGTGTCGGAGCGTACGTTTCGGTGGGAATATTATATGCGTCTATAACGGTCGATATCGTAATCTAAGGCAATCTAACATCTCGGATGTAATATTGGCTACATTCCTGGCCTGTCGAACCCTAATTCTCGGAGGGAACAGTATATACGTCTATAACGTCATATATCCTAACATAAGGTATCCTAACATCTCGAATGTAGCATTTGACAACATTCCAGGCGTGTCGGAACCTACGTCTCGGTGGTAACATTACATGCGTCTATAACGATATATATCCTAATCTAAGGCAACCTAACATCTCGGATGCAATATTTGACAACATTCCTGGCCTGTCGAACCCTACTTCTCGGAGGGAACAGTATATACGTCTATAACGTCATATATCCTAACCTAAGGCAACCTAACATCTCGGATGTAACATTTGACAACATTCCAGGCGTGTCGGTCCCTACGTCTAGGTGGTAACATTACATGCGTCTATAACGGTATATATCCTAATCTAAGGCAACCTAACATCTCGGATGCAATATTTGACAATATTCCTGGCCTGTCGAACCCTACTTCTCGGAGGGAACAGCATATACGTCTATAACGTCATATATCCTAACATAAGGCAACCTAACGTCTCGGATGTAACATTTGACAACATTCCAGGCGTGTCGGTACCTACGTCTCGGTGGTAACATTATATGCGTCTATAACGTTATATATCCTAACCTAAGGCAACCTAACATCTCGGATGTAATATATGACAACATTCCTGTTGTGTCGGAGCGTACTTTTCGGTGGGAATATTATATGCGTCTATAACGGTCGATATCGTAATCTAAGGCAATCTAACATCTCGGATGTAATATTGCCTACATTCCTGGCCTGTCGAACCATACTTCTCGGAGGGAACAGTATATACGTCTATAACGTCATATATCTTAACATAAGGCAACCTAACGTCTCGGATGTAACATTTGACAACATTCCAGGCGTGTCGGTACCTACGTCCCGGTGGTAACATTATATGTGTCTATAACGTTATATATCCTAACCTAAGGCAACCTAACATCTCGGATGTAACATTTGACAACATTCCAGGCGTGTCGGTCCCTACGTCTCGGTGGTAACGTTACATGCGTCTGTAACGTTATATATCCTAACCTAAGCCAACCTAACATCCCGGATGTAACATTTGACAACATTCCAGGCGTGTCGGTCCCTACGTCTCGGTGGTAACGTTACATGCGTCTATAACGTTATATATCCTAACCTAAGGCCACCTAACACCTCGGATGTAATACCTGACAACATTCCTGGCGTGTCGAACCCTACTTCTCGGTGGGACCAGTTTATACGTCTGTAACGTTATACATCCTAAACTAAGGCAACCTAACATCTCGGATGCAGTATTTGTCAACATTCGTGGCCTGTCGAATTCTACTTCTCGGAGGGAACAGTATATACGTGTATAAGGTCATATATCCTAACCTAGGGCAACCTAACATCTGGGATGTAACATTTGACAACATTCCAGGCGTGTCGGTCCCTACGTCTAGGTGGTAACATTACATGCGTCTATAACGGTATATATCCTAATCTAAGGCAACCTAACATCTCGGATGCAATATTTGACAATATTCCTGGTCTGTCGAACACTACTTCTCGGAGGGAACAGTATATACGTCTATAACGTCATATATCCTAACATAAGGCAACCTAACGTCTCGGATGTAACATTTGACAACATTCCAGGCGTGTCGGTACCTACGTCTCGGTGGTAACATTATATGCGTCTATAACGTTATATATCCTAACCTAAGGCAACCTAACATCTCGGATGTAATATTTGGCAACATTCCTGTTGTGTCGGAGCGTACTTTTCGATGGGAATATTATATGCGTCTATAACGGTCGATATCTTAATCTAAGGCAATCTAACATCTCGGATGTAATATTGGCTACATTCCTGGCCTGTCGAACCCTACTTCTCGGAGGGAACAGGATATACGTCTATAACGTCATATATCCTAACATAAGGTAACCTAACATCTCGGATGTAACATTTGACAACATTCCTAGCGTGTCGGTCCCTACGTCTCGGTAGTAACATTACTTGCGTCTATAACGGTATATATCCTAATCTAAGTCAACCTAACATCTCGGATGCAATATTTGACAACATTCCTGGCCTGTCGAACCCTACTTCTCGGAGGGAACAGTATATATGTCTACAACGTCATATATCCTAACCTAAGGCAACCTAACATCTCGGATGTAACATTTGACAACATTCCAGTCGTGTCGGTCCCTACGTCTCGGTGGTAACATTATATGCGTCTATAACGTTATATATCCTAGCCTAAGGCAACCTAACATCTCGGATGTAATATTTGACATCATTCCTGTCGTGTCGGACCCTACTTCTCGGTGGGAACATTAAATACGTCAATAACGTTATATATCCTAACCTAAGGCAACCTATTATCTCAGACGTAATATTTTACAACACTCCTGGCGTGTCAGAGCATTCTTTTCGATGGGATCATTATATACGTCTATAACGGTATATATCCTAATCTAAGGCAACCTAACATCTCGGATGTAATATTTGACAACATTTCTGGCGTGTCGGACCCTACTTCTCGGAGGGAACAGTATATACGTCTATAACGTCATATATCTTAACATAAGGCAACCTAACGTCTCGGATGCAACATTTGACAACATTCCAGGCGTGTCGGTACCTACGTCTCGGTGGTAACATTATATGCGTCTATAACGTTATATATCCTAACCTAAGGCAACCTAACATCTCGGATGTAATATTTGACAAAATTCCTGTTGTGTCGGAGCGTACTTTTCGGTGGGAATATTATATGCGTCTATAACGGTCGATATCGTAATCTAAGGCAATCTAACATCTCGGATGTAATTTTGGCTACATTCCTGGCCTGTCGAACCCTACTTCCCGGAGGGAACAGTATATACGTCTATAACGTCATATATCCTAACATAAGGTATCCTAACATCTCGGATGTAACATTTGACAACATTCCAGGCGTGTCGGTCCCTACGTCTCGGTGGTAACATTACATGCGTCTATAACGTTATATATCCTAACCTAAGCCAACCTAACAACTCGGATGTCATATTTGACAACATTCCAGGCGTGTCGGTCCCTACGTCACGGAGGGAACAGTATATACGTCTATAACATCATATATCTTAACATAAGGCAACCTAACGTCTCGGATGTAACATTTGACAACATTCCAGGCGTGTCGGTACCTACGTCTCGGTGGTAACATTATATGCGTCTATAACGTCATATATCCTTACATAAGGTAACCTAACATCTCGAATGTAGCATTTGACAACATTCCAGGCGTGTCGGCCCCTACGTCTCGGTGGTAACATTACATGCGTCTATAACGATATATATCCTAATCTAAGGCAACCTAACATCTCGGATGCAATATTTGACAACATTCCTGGCCTGTCGAACCCTACTTCTCGGAGGGAACAGTATATACGTCTATAACGTCATATATCCTAACCTAAGGCAACCTAACATCTCGGATGTAATATTTGACAACATTCCAGGCGTGTCGGTCCCTACGTCTAGGTGGTAACATTACATGCGTCTATAACGGTATATATCCTAATCTAAGGCAACCTAACATCTCGGATGCAATATTTGACAATATTCCTGGCCTGTCGAACCCTACTTCTCGGAGGGAACAGTATATACGTCTATAACGTCGTATATCTTAACATAAGGCAACGTAACGTCTCGGATGTAACATTTGACAACATTCCAGGAGTGTCGGTACCTACGTCTCGGTGGTAACATTATATGCGTCTATAACGTTATATATCCTACCATAAGGCAACCTAACATCTCGGATGTAATATTTGACAACATTCCTGTTGTGTCGGAGCGTACTTTTGGGTGTGAATATTATATGCGTCTATAACGGTCGATATCGTAATCTAAGGCAATCTAACATCTCGGATGTAATATTGGCTACATTCCTGGCCTGTCGAACCCTACTTCTCGGAGGGAACAGGATATACGTCTATAACGCATATATCCTAACATAAGGTAACCTAACATCTCGGATGTAACATTTGACAACATTCCAGGCGTGTCGGTCCCTACGTCTCGGTGGTAACATTACATGCGTCCATAACGGTATATATCCTAATCTAAGGCAACCTAACATCTCGGATGCAATATTTGACAACATTCCTGGCCTGTCGAACCCTACTTCTCGGAGGGAACAGTATATACGTCTATAACGATATACATCCTAACCTAAGGCAACCTAACATCTCGGATGCAGTATTTGACAACATTCGTGGCCTGTCGAACCCTACTTCTCGGAGGGGACAGTATATACGTCTACAACGTCATATATACTAACCTAAGGTAACCTAACATCTCAGATGTAACATTGGACAACATTCCAGGCGTGTCGGTCCCTACGTCTCGGTGGTAACGTTACATGCGTCTATAACGTTATATATCCAAACCTAAGGCCACCTACCACCTCGGATGTAATACTTGACAACATTCCTGGGGTGTCGAACCCTACTTCTCGGTGGGACCAGTTTATACGTCTATAACGATATACATCCTAACCTAAGGCAACCTAACATCTCGGATACAGTATTTGACAACATTCGTGGCCTGTCGAATTCTACTTCTCGGAGGGAACAGTATATACGTCTATAAGGTCATATACCCTAACCTAAGGCAATCTAACATCTCGGATGTAATATTGGCTACATTCCTGGCGTGTCGAACCCTACTTCTCGGAGGGAACAGTATATACGTCTATAACGTCATATATCTTAACATAAGGCAACCTAACGTCTCGGATGTAACATTTGACAACATTCCAGGCGTGTCAGTACCTACGTCTCGGTGGTAACATTATATGCGTCTATAACGTTATATATCCCAACCTAAGGCAACCTAACATCTCGGATGTAACATTTGACAACATTCCAGGCGTGTCGGTCCCTACGTCTAGGTGGTAAAATTACATGCGTCTATAACGGTATATATCCTAATCTAAGGCAACCTAACATCTCGGATGCAATATTTGACAATATTCCTGGCCTGTCGAACCCTACTTCTCGGAGGGAACAGTATATACGTCTATAACGTCGTATATCTTAACATAAGGCAACGTAACGTCTCGGATGTAACATTTGACAACATTCCAGGAGTGTCGGTACCTACGTCTCGGTGGTAACATTATATGCGTCTATAACGTTATATATCCTACCATAAGGCAACCTAACATCTCGGATGTAATATTTGACAACATTCCTGTTGTGTCGGAGCGTACTTTTGGGTGTGAATATTATATGCGTCTATAACGGTCGATATCGTAATCTAAGGCAATCTAACATCTCGGATGTAATATTGGCTACATTCCTGGCCTGTCGAACCCTACTTCTCGGAGGGAACAGGATATACGTCTATAACGCATATATCCTAACATAAGGTAACCTAACATCTCGGATGTAACATTTGACAACATTCCAGGCGTGTCGGTCCCTACGTCTCGGTGGTAACATTACATGCGTCCATAACGGTATATATCCTAATCTAAGGCAACCTAACATCTCGGATGCAATATTTGACAACATTCCTGGCCTGTCGAACCCTACTTCTCGGAGGGAACAGTATATACGTCTATAACGATATACATCCTAACCTAAGGCAACCTAACATCTCGGATGCAGTATTTGACAACATTCGTGGCCTGTCGAACCCTACTTCTCGGAGGGGACAGTATATACGTCTACAACGTCATATATACTAACCTAAGGTAACCTAACATCTCAGATGTAACATTGGACAACATTCCAGGCGTGTCGGTCCCTACGTCTCGGTGGTAACGTTACATGCGTCTATAACGTTATATATCCAAACCTAAGGCCACCTACCACCTCGGATGTAATACTTGACAACATTCCTGGGGTGTCGAACCCTACTTCTCGGTGGGACCAGTTTATACGTCTATAACGATATACATCCTAACCTAAGGCAACCTAACATCTCGGATACAGTATTTGACAACATTCGTGGCCTGTCGAATTCTACTTCTCGGAGGGAACAGTATATACGTCTATAAGGTCATATACCCTAACCTAAGGCAACCTAACATCTGGGATGTAACATTTGACAACATTCCTGGCGTGTCGGACCCTACTTCTCGGTCGGAACAGTATATACGTCTATAACGTTATATATCCTAACCTAAGGCAACCTATCATCTCGGATGTAATATTTGACAACATTCCTGTTGTGTCGGAGCGTACTTTTCGGTGGGAATATTATATGCGTCTATAACGGTCGATATCGTAAACTAAGGCAATCTAACATCTCGGATGTAATATTGGCTACATTCCTGGCGTGTCGAACCCTACTTCTCGGAGGGAACAGTATATACGTCTATAACGTCATATATCTTAACATAAGGCAACCTAACGTCTCGGATGTAACATTTGACAACATTCCAGGCGTGTCAGTACCTACGTCTCGGTGGTAACATTATATGCGTCTATAACGTTATATATCCCAACCTAAGGCAACCTAACATCTCGGATGTAACATTTGACAACATTCCAGGCGTGTCGGTCCCTACGTCTCGGTGGTAATATTACATGCGTCTATAACGGTATATATCTTAATCTAAGGCAACCGAACATCTCGGATGCAATATTTGACACCATTCCTGGCCTGTCGAACCCTACTTCTCGGAGGGAACAGTATATACGTCTACAACGTCATATATCCTAACCTAAGGTAACCTAACATCTCGGATGTAACATTTGACAACATTCCAGGCGTGTCGGTCCCTACGTCTCGGTGGTAACGTTACATGCGTCTATAACGTTATATATCCTAACCTAAGGCCACCTAACACCTCGGATGTAATACTTGACAATATTCCTGGCGTGTCGAACCCTACTTCTCGGTGGGACCAGTTTATACGTCTATAACGTTATACATCCTAACCTAAGGCAACCTAACATCTCGGATGTAACATTTGACAACATTCCTGGCCTGTCGAACCCTACTTCTCGGAGGGGACAGTATATACGTCTACAACGTCATATATCCTAACCTAAGGCAACCTAACATCTCGGATGTAACATTTGACAACATTCCAGGCGTGTCGGTCCCTACGTCTAGGTGGGAATATTATATGCGTCTATAACGGTCGATATGGTAATCTAAGGCAACCTAACATCTCGGATGCTATATTTGACAACATTCCTGGCCTGTCGAACCCTACTTCTCGGAGGGAACAGTATATACGTCTACAACGTCATATATCCTAACCTAAGGCAACCTAACATCTCGGATGTATTATTTGACAACATTCCTGGCGTGTCGGACCCTACTTCTCGGTGGGAACATTAAATACGTCTATAACGTTATATATCCTAACCTAAGGCAACCTATCATCTCAGACGTAATATTTTACAACATTCCTGGCGTGTCGGAGCATACTTTTCGGTGGGAATATTATATGCGTCTATAACGGTCGATATCGTAATCTAAGGCAACCTAACATCTCGGATGTAATATTGGCTACATTCCTGGCCCTTCGAACCCTACTTCTCGGACGGAATAGTATATACGTCTATAACGTTATATATCCTAACCTGAGGCAACCTAACATCTCGGATGTAACATTTGACAACATTCCAGGCGTGTCGGTCCCTACGTCTCGGTGGTAACATTAATGCGTCTATAACGTTATATATACTAACCTAAGGCAACCTAACATCTCGGATGTAATATATGACAACATTCCTGTTGTGTCGGAGCGTACTTTTCGGTGGGAATATTACATGCGTCTATAACGGTCGATATCGTATACTAAGGCAATCTAACATCTCGGATGTAATATTGCCTACATTCCTGGCCTGTCGAACCATACTTCTCGGAGGGAACAGTATATACGTCTATAACGTCATATATCTTAACATAAGGCAACCTAACGTATCGGATGTAACATTTGACAACATTCCAGGCGTGTCGGTACCTACGTCTCGGTGGTAACATTATATGTGTCTATAACGTTATATATCCTAACCTAAGGCAACCTAACATCTGGGATGTAACATTTGACAACATTCCAGGCGTGTCGGTCCCTACGTCTCGGTGGTAACGTTACATGCGTCTGTAACGTTATATATCCTAACCTAAGCCAACCTAACATCTCGGATGTAACATTTGACAACATTCCAGGCGTGTCGGTCCCTACGTCTCGGTGGTAACGTTACATGCGTCTATAACGTTATATATCCTAACCTAAGGCCACCTAACACCTCGGATGTAATACCTGACAACATTCCTGGCGTGTCGAACCCTACTTCTCGGTGGGACCAGTTTATACGTTTGTAACGTTATACATCCTAAACTAAGGCAACCTAACATCTCGGATGCAGTATTTGTCAACATTCGTGGCCTGTCGAATTCTACTTCTCGGAGGGAACAGTATATACGTGTATAAGGTCATATATCCTAAAATAGGGCAACCTAACATCTGGGATGTAACATTTGACAACATTCCAGGCGTGTCGGTCCCTACGTCTAGGTGGTAGCATTACATGCGTCTATAACGGTATATATCCTAATCTAAGGCAACCTAACATCTCGGATGCAATATTTGACAATATTCCTGGCCTGTCGAACCCTACTTCTCGGAGGGAGCAGTATATACGTCTATAACGTCATATATCCTAACATAAGGCAACCTAACGTCTCGGATGTAACATTTGACAACATTCCAGCCGTGTCGGTACCTACGTCTCGGTGGTAACATTATATGCGTCTATAACGTTATATATCCTAACCTAAGGCAACCTAACATCTCGGATGTAATATTTGGCAACATTCCTGTTGTGTCGGAGCGTACTTTTGGTGGGAATATTATATGCGTCTATAACGGTCGATATCGTAAACTAAGGCAATCTAACATCTCGGATGTAATATTGGCTACATTCCTGGCGTGTCGAACCCTACTTCTCGGAGGGAACAGTATATACGTCTATAACGTCATATATCTTAACATAAGGCAACCTAACGTCTCGGATGTAACATTTGACAACATTCCAGGCGTGTCAGTACCTACGTCTCGGTGGTAACATTATATGCGTCTATAACGTTATATATCCCAACCTAAGGCAACCTAACATCTCGGATGTAACATTTGACAACATTCCAGGCGTGTCGGTCCCTACGTCTCGGTGGTAATATTACATGCGTCTATAACGGTATATATCTTAATCTAAGGCAACCGAACATCTCGGATGCAATATTTGACACCATTCCTGGCCTGTCGAACCCTACTTCTCGGAGGGAACAGTATATACGTCTACAACGTCATATATCCTAACCTAAGGTAACCTAACATCTCGGATGTAACATTTGACAACATTCCAGGCGTGTCGGTCCCTACGTCTCGGTGGTAACGTTACATGCGTCTATAACGTTATATATCCTAACCTAAGGCCACCTAACACCTCGGATGTAATACTTGACAATATTCCTGGCGTGTCGAACCCTACTTCTCGGTGGGACCAGTTTATACGTCTATAACGTTATACATCCTAACCTAAGGCAACCTAACATCTCGGATGTAACATTTGACAACATTCCTGGCCTGTCGAACCCTACTTCTCGGAGGGGACAGTATATACGTCTACAACGTCATATATCCTAACCTAAGGCAACCTAACATCTCGGATGTAACATTTGACAACATTCCAGGCGTGTCGGTCCCTACGTCTAGGTGGGAATATTATATGCGTCTATAACGGTCGATATGGTAATCTAAGGCAACCTAACATCTCGGATGCTATATTTGACAACATTCCTGGCCTGTCGAACCCTACTTCTCGGAGGGAACAGTATATACGTCTACAACGTCATATATCCTAACCTAAGGCAACCTAACATCTCGGATGTATTATTTGACAACATTCCTGGCGTGTCGGACCCTACTTCTCGGTGGGAACATTAAATACGTCTATAACGTTATATATCCTAACCTAAGGCAACCTATCATCTCAGACGTAATATTTTACAACATTCCTGGCGTGTCGGAGCATACTTTTCGGTGGGAATATTATATGCGTCTATAACGGTCGATATCGTAATCTAAGGCAACCTAACATCTCGGATGTAATATTGGCTACATTCCTGGCCCTTCGAACCCTACTTCTCGGACGGAATAGTATATACGTCTATAACGTTATATATCCTAACCTGAGGCAACCTAACATCTCGGATGTAACATTTGACAACATTCCAGGCGTGTCGGTCCCTACGTCTCGGTGGTAACATTAATGCGTCTATAACGTTATATATACTAACCTAAGGCAACCTAACATCTCGGATGTAATATATGACAACATTCCTGTTGTGTCGGAGCGTACTTTTCGGTGGGAATATTACATGCGTCTATAACGGTCGATATCGTATACTAAGGCAATCTAACATCTCGGATGTAATATTGCCTACATTCCTGGCCTGTCGAACCATACTTCTCGGAGGGAACAGTATATACGTCTATAACGTCATATATCTTAACATAAGGCAACCTAACGTATCGGATGTAACATTTGACAACATTCCAGGCGTGTCGGTACCTACGTCTCGGTGGTAACATTATATGTGTCTATAACGTTATATATCCTAACCTAAGGCAACCTAACATCTGGGATGTAACATTTGACAACATTCCAGGCGTGTCGGTCCCTACGTCTCGGTGGTAACGTTACATGCGTCTGTAACGTTATATATCCTAACCTAAGCCAACCTAACATCTCGGATGTAACATTTGACAACATTCCAGGCGTGTCGGTCCCTACGTCTCGGTGGTAACGTTACATGCGTCTATAACGTTATATATCCTAACCTAAGGCCACCTAACACCTCGGATGTAATACCTGACAACATTCCTGGCGTGTCGAACCCTACTTCTCGGTGGGACCAGTTTATACGTTTGTAACGTTATACATCCTAAACTAAGGCAACCTAACATCTCGGATGCAGTATTTGTCAACATTCGTGGCCTGTCGAATTCTACTTCTCGGAGGGAACAGTATATACGTGTATAAGGTCATATATCCTAAAATAGGGCAACCTAACATCTGGGATGTAACATTTGACAACATTCCAGGCGTGTCGGTCCCTACGTCTAGGTGGTAGCATTACATGCGTCTATAACGGTATATATCCTAATCTAAGGCAACCTAACATCTCGGATGCAATATTTGACAATATTCCTGGCCTGTCGAACCCTACTTCTCGGAGGGAGCAGTATATACGTCTATAACGTCATATATCCTAACATAAGGCAACCTAACGTCTCGGATGTAACATTTGACAACATTCCAGCCGTGTCGGTACCTACGTCTCGGTGGTAACATTATATGCGTCTATAACGTTATATATCCTAACCTAAGGCAACCTAACATCTCGGATGTAATATTTGGCAACATTCCTGTTGTGTCGGAGCGTACTTTTGGTGGGAATATTATATGCGTCTATAACGGTCGATATCTTAATCTAAGGCAATCTGACATCTCGGATGTAATATTGGCTACATTCCTGGCCTGTCGAACCCTACTTCTCGGAGGGAACAGGATATACGTCTATAACGTCATATATCCTAACATAAGGTAACCTAACATCTCGGATGTAACATTTGACAACATTCCAGGCGTGTCGGTCCCTACGTCTCGGTGGTAACATTACTGCATCCATAACGGTATATATCCTAATCTAAGGCAACCTGACATCTCGGATGCAATATTTGACTACACTCCTGGCGTGTCAGAGCATTCTTTTCGATGGGAACATTATATACGTCTATAACGGTATATATCCTAATCTAAGGCAACCTAACATCTCGGATGTAATATTTGACAACATTCCTGGCGTGTCGGACCCTACTTCTCGGAGGGAACAGTATATACGTCTATAACGTCATATATCTTAACATAAGGCAACCTAGCGTCTCGGATGTAACATTTGACAACATTCCAGGCGTGTCGGTACCTACGTCTCGGTGGTAACATTATATGCGTCTATAACGGTATATATCCTAATCTAAGGCAACCTAACATCTCGAATGTAATATTTGGCAACATTCCTGTTGTGTCGGAGCGTACTTTTCGGTGGGAATATTATATGCGTCTATAACGGTCGATATCTTAATCTAAGGCAACCTAACGTCTCGGATGTAACATTTGACAACATTCCAGGCGTGTCGGTCCCTACGTCTCGGTGGTAACATTACATGCGTCCATAACGGTATATATCCTAATCTAAGGCAACCTAACATCTCGGATGCAATATTTGACAACATTCCAGGCCTGTCGAACCCTACTTTTCGGAGGGAACAGTATATACGTCTACAACGTCATATATCCTAACCTAAGGCAACCTAACATCTCGGATGTAACATTAGACAACATTCCAGGCGTGTCGGTCCCTACGTCTCGGTGGTAACATTATATGCGTCTATAACGTTATATATCCTAGCCTAAGGCAACCTAACATCTCGGATGTAATATTTGACAACATTCCTGTCGTGTCGGACCCTACTTCTCGGTGGGAACATTAAATACGTCAATAACGTTATATATCCTAACCTAAGGCAACCTATTATCTCAGACGTAATATTTTACTACACTCCTGGCGTGTCAGAGCATTCTTTTCGATGGGAACATTATATACGTCTATAACGGTATATATCCTCATCTAAGGCAACCTAACATCTCGGATGTAATATTTGACAACATTCCTGGCGTGTCGGACCCTACTTCTCGGAGGGAACAGTATATACGTCTATAACGTCATATATCTTAACATAAGGCAACCTAACGTCTCGGATGTAACATTTGACAACATTCCAGGCGTGACGGTACCTACGTCTAGGTGGTAACATTATGTGCGTCTATAACGTTATATATCCTAACCTAAGGCAACCTGACATCTCGGATGTAATATTTGACAACATTCCTGTTGTGTCGGAGCGTACGTTTCGGTGGGAATATTATATGCGTCTATAACGGTCGATATCGTAATCTAAGGCAATCTAACATCTCGGATGTAATATTGGCTACATTCCTGGCCTGTCGAACCATACTTCTCGGAGGGAACAGTATATACGTCTATAACGTCATATATCTTAACATAAGGCAACCTAACGTCTCGGATGTAACATTTGACAACATTCCAGGCGTGTCGGTACCTACGTCTCGGTGGTAACATTATATGTGTCTATAACGTTATATATCCTAACCTAAGGCAACCTAACATCTCGGATGCAGTATTTGTCAACATTCGTGGCCTGTCGAATTCTACTTCTCGGAGGGAACAGTATATACGTGTATAAGGTCATATATCCTAACCTAGGGCAACCTAACATCTGGGATGTAACATTTGACAACATTCCAGGCGTGTCGGTCCCTACGTCTAGGTGGTAACATTACATGCGTCTATAACGGTATATATCCTAATCTAAGGCAACCTAACATCTCGGATGTAATATTGGCTACATTCCTGGCCTGTCGAACCCTACTTCTCGGAGGGAACAGGATATACGTCTATAACGTCATATATCCTAACATAAGGTAACCTAACATCTCGGATGTAACATTTGACAACATTCCATGCGTGTCGGTTCCTACGTCTCGGTGGTAAAATTACATGCGTCTATAACGGTATATATCCTAATCTAAGGCAACCTAACATCTCGGATGCAATATTTGACAACATTCCTGGCCTGTCGAACCCTACTTCTCGGAGGGAACAGTATATACGTCTACAACGTCATATATCCTAACCTAAGGAAACCTAACATCTCGGATGTAACATTTGACAACATTCCAGGCGTGTCGGTCCCTACGTCTCGGTGGTAACATTATATGCGTCTATAACGTTATATATCCTAACCTAAGGCAACCTAACATCTCGGATGTAATATTTGACAACATTCCTGTCGTGTCGGACCCTACTTCTCGATGGGAACATTAAATACGTCAATAACGTTATATATCCTAACCTAAGGCAACCTATTATCTCAGACGTAATATTTTACAACACTCCTGGCGTGTCAGAGCATTCTTTTCGATGGGAACATTATATACGTCTATAACGGTATATATCCTAATCTAAGGCAACCTAACATCTCGGAGGTAATATTTGACAACATTCCTGGCGTGTCGGACCCTACTTCTCGGAGGGAACAGTATATACGTCTATAACGTCATATATCTTAACATAAGGCAACGTAACGTCTCGGATGTAACATTTGACAACATTCCAGGAGTGTCGGTACCTACGTCTCGGTGGTAACATTATATGCGTCTATAACGTTATATATCCTAACCAAAGGCAACCTAACATCTCGGATGTAATATTTGACAACATTCCTGTTGTGTCGGAGCGTACTTTTCGGTGGGAATATTATATGCGTCTATAACGGTCGATATCTTAATCTAAGGCAACCTAACATCTCGGATGTAATATTTGACATCATTCCTGTCGTGTCGGACCCTACTTCTCGGTGGGAACATTAAATACGTCAATAACGTTATATATCCTAACCTAAGGCAACCTATCATCTCAGACGTAATATTTTACAACATTCCTGGCGTGTCGGAGCATACTTTTCGGTGGGAATATTATATGCGTCTATAACGGTCGATATCTTAATCTAAGGCAATCTAACATCTCGGGTGTAATATTGGCTACATTCCTGGCCTGTCGAACCCTACTTCTCGGAGGGAACAGGATATACGTCTATAACGTCATATATCCTAACATAAGGTAACCTAACATCTCGGATGTAACATTTGACAACATTCCAAGCGTGTCGGTCCCTACGTCTCGGTAGTAATATTACATGCGTCTATAACGGTATATATCCTAATCTAAGGCAACCTAACATCTCGGATGCAATATTTCACAACATTCCTGGCCTGTCGAACCCTACTTCTCGGAGGGAACAGTATATACGTCTACAACGTCATATATCCTAACCTAAGGCAACCTAACATCTCGGATGTAACATTTGACAACATTCCAGGCGTGTCGGTCCCTACGTCTCGGTGGTAACATTATATGCGTCTATAACGTTATATATCCTAGCCAAAGGCAACCTAACATCTCGGATGTAATATTTGACAACATTCCTGTCGTGTCGGACCCTACTTCTCGGTGGGAACATTAAATACGTCAATAACGTTATATATCCTAACCTAAGGCAACCTATTATCTCAGACGTAATATTTTACAACACTCCTGGCGTGTCAGAGCATTCTTTTCGATGGGAACATTATATACGTCTATAACGGTATATATCCTAATCTAAGGCAACCTAACATCTCGGATGTAATATTTGACAACATTTCTGGCGTGTCGGACCCTACTTCTCGGAGGGAACAGTATATACGTCTATAACGTCATATATCTTAACATAAGGCAACCTAACGTCTCGGATGCAACATTTGACAACATTCCAGGCGTGTCGGTACCTACGTCTCGGTGGTAACATTATATGCGTCTATAACGTCATATATCCTAACATAAGGTAACCTAACATCTCGGATGTAACATTTGACAACATTCCAGGCGTGTCGGTCCCTACGTCTCGGTGGTAACATTACATGCATCCATAACGGTATATATCCTAATCTAAGGCAACCTGACATCTCGGATGCAATATTTGACTACATTCCTGGCCTGTCGAACCCTACTTCTCGGAGGGAACAGTATATACGTCTACAACGTCATATATCCTAACCTAAGGAAACCTAACATCTCGGATGTAACATTTGACAACATTCCAGGCGTGTCGGTCCCTACGTCTCGGTGGTAACGTTATATGCGTCTATAACGTTATATATCCTAGCCTAATGCAACCTAACATCTCGGATGTAATATTTGACAACATTCCTGTCGTGTCGGACCCTACTTCTCGATGGGAACATTAAATACGCCAATAACGTTATATATCCTAACCTAAGGCAACCTATTATCTCGGACGTAATATTTTACAACAATCCTGGCGTGTCAGAGCATTCTTTTCGATGGGAACATTATATACGTCTATAACGGTATATATCCTAATCTAAGGCAACCTAACATCTCGGATGTAACATTTGACAACATTCCAGGCGTGTCGGTCCCTACGTCTCGGTGGTAACATTATATGCGTCTATAACGTTATATATCCTAGCCTAAGGCAACCTAACATCTCGGATGTAATATTTGACAACATTCCTGTCGTGTCGGACCCTACTTCTCGATGGGAACATTAAATACGCCAATAACGTTATATATCCTAACCTAAGGCAACCTATTATCTCAGACGTAATATTTTACAACACTCCTGGCGTGTCAGAGCATTCTTTTCGATGGGAACATTATATACGTCTATAACGGTATATATCCTAATCTAAGGCAACCTAACATCTCGGAGGTAATATTTGACAACATTCCTGGCGTGTCGGACCCTACTTCTCGGAGGGAACAGTATATACGTCTATAACGTCATATATCTTAACATAAGGCAACGTAACGTCTCGGATGTAACATTTGACAACATTCCAGGAGTGTCGGTACCTACGTCTCGGTGGTAACATTATATGCGTCTATAACGTTATATGTCCTAACCTAAGGCAACCTAACATCTCGGATGTAATATTTGACAACATTCCTGTTGTGTCGGAGCGTACTTTTCGGTGGGAATATTATATGCGTCTATAACGGTCGATATCGTAATCTAAGGCAATCTAACATCTCGGATGTAATATTGGCTACATTCCTGGCCTGTCGAACCCTACTTCTCGGAGGGAACAGGATATTCGTCTATAACGTCATATATCCTAACATAAGGTAACCTAACATCTCGGATGTAACATTTGACAACATTCCAGGCGTGTCGGTTCCTACGTCTCGGTGGTAACATTACATGCGTCTATAACGGTATATATCCTAATCTAAGGCAACCTAACATCTCGGATGCAATATTTGACAACATTCCTGGCCTGTCGAACCCTACTTCTCGGAGGGAACAGTATATACGTCTACAACGTCATATATCCTAACCTAAGGCAACCTAACATCTCGGATGTAACATTTGACAACATTCCAGGCGTGTCGGTCCCTACGTCTCGGTGGTAACATTATATGCGTCTATAACGGTATATATCCTAATCTAAGGCAACCTAACATCTCGGATGTAATATTTGGCAACATTCCTGTTGTGTCGGAGCGTACTTTTCGGTGGGAATATTATATGCGTCTATAACGGTCGATATCTTAATCTAAGGCAACCTAACGTCTCGGATGTAACATTTGACAACATTCCAGGCGTGTCGGTCCCTACGTCTCGGTGGTAACATTACATGCGTCCATAACGGTATATATCCTAATCTAAGGCAACCTAACATCTCGGATGCAATATTTGACAACATTCCAGGCCTGTCGAACCCTACTTCTCGGAGGGAACAGTATATACGTCTACAACGTCATATATCCTAACCTAAGGCAACCTAACATCTCGGATGTAACATTATACAACATTCCAGGCGTGTCGGTCCCTACGTCTCGGTGGTAACATTATATGCGTCTATAACGTTATATATCCTAGCCTAAGGCAACCTAACATCTCGGATGTAATATTTGACAACATTCCTGTCGTGTCGGACCCTACTTCTCGGTGGGAACATTAAATACGTCAATAACGTTATATATCCTAACCTAAGGCAACCTATTATCTCAGACGTAATATTTTACTACACTCCTGGCGTGTCAGAGCATTCTTTTCGATGGGAACATTATATACGTCTATAACGGTATATATCCTCATCTAAGGCAACCTAACATCTCGGATGTAATATTTGACAACATTCCTGGCGTGTCGGACCCTACTTCTCGGAGGGAACAGTATATACGTCTATAACGTCATATATCTTAACATAAGGCAACCTAACGTCTCGGATGTAACATTTGACAACATTCCAGGCGTGACGGTACCTACGTCTAGGTGGTAACATTATGTGCGTCTATAACGTTATATATCCTAACCTAAGGCAACCTGACATCTCGGATGTAATATTTGACAACATTCCTGTTGTGTCGGAGCGTACGTTTCGGTGGGAATATTATATGCGTCTATAACGGTCGATATCGTAATCTAAGGCAATCTAACATCTCGGATGTAATATTGGCTACATTCCTGGCCTGTCGAACCCTAATTCTCGGAGGGAACAGTATATACGTCTATAACGTCATATATCCTAACGTAAGGTATCCTAACATCTCGAATGTAGCATTTGACAACATTCCAGGCGTGTCGGAACCTACGTCTCGGTGGTAACATTACATGCGTCTATAACGATATATATCCTAATCTAAGGCAACCTAACATCTCGGATGCAATATTTGACAACATTCCTGGCCTGTCGAACCCTACTTCTCGGAGGGAACAGTATATACGTCTATAACGTCATATATCCTAACCTAAGGCAACCTAACATCTCGGATGTAACATTTGACAACATTCCAGGCGTGTCGGTCCCTACGTCTAGGTGGTAACTTTACATGCGTCTATAACGGTATATATCCTAATCTAAGGCAACCTAACATCTCGGATGCAATATTTGACAATATTCCTGGCCTGTCGAACCCTACTTCTCGGAGGAAACAGTATATACGTCTATAACGTCATATATCCTAACATAAGGCAACCTAACGTCTCGGATGTAACATTTGACAACATTCCAGGCGTGTCGGTACCTACGTCTCGGTGGTAACATTATATGCGTCTATAACGTTATATATCCTAACCTAAGGCAACCTAACATCTCGGATGTAATATATGACAACATTCCTGTTGTGTCGGAGCGTACTTTTCGGTGGGAATATTATATGCGTCTATAACGGTCGATATCGTAATCTAAGGCAATCTAACATCTCGGATGTAATATTGCCTACATTCCTGGCCTGTCGAACCATACTTCTCGGAGGGAACAGTATATACGTCTATAACGTCATATATCTTAACATAAGGCAACCTAACGTCTCGGATGTAACATTTGACAACATTCCAGGCGTGTCGGTACCTACGTCTCGGTGGTAACATTATATGTGTCTATAACGTTATATATCCTAACCTAAGGCAACCTAACATCTCGGATGTAACATTTGACAACATTCCAGGCGTGTCGGTCCCTACGTCTCGGTGGTAACGTTACATGCGTCTGTAACGTTATATATCCTAACCTAAGCCAACCTAACATCCCGGATGTAACATTTGACAACATTCCAGGCGTGTCGGTCCCTACGTCTCGGTGGTAACGTTACATGCGTCTATAACGTTATATATCCTAACCTAAGGCCACCTAACACCTCGGATGTAATACCTGACAACATTCCTGGTCTGTCGAACACTACTTCTCGGAGGGAACAGTATATACGTCTATAACGTCATATATCCTAACATAAGGCAACCTAACGTCTCGGATGTAACATTTGACAACATTCCAGGCGTGTCGGTACCTACGTCTCGGTGGTAACATTATATGCGTCTATAACGTTATATATCCTAACCTAAGGCAACCTAACATCTCGGATGTAATATTTGGCAACATTCCTGTTGTGTCGGAGCGTACTTTTCGATGGGAATATTATATGCGTCTATAACGGTCGATATCTTAATCTAAGGCAATCTAACATCTCGGATGTAATATTGGCTACATTCCTGGCCTGTCGAACCCTACTTCTCGGAGGGAACAGGATATACGTCTATAACGTCATATATCCTAACATAAGGTAACCTAACATCTCGGATGTAACATTTGACAACATTCCATGCGTGTCGGTTCCTACGTCTCGGTGGTAAAATTACATGCGTCTATAACGGTATATATCCTAATCTAAGGCAACCTAACATCTCGGATGCAATATTTGACAACATTCCTGGCCTGTCGAACCCTACTTCTCGGAGGGAACAGTATATACGTCTACAACGTCATATATACTAACGTAAGGAAACCTAACATCTCGGATGTAACATTTGACAACATTCCAGGCGTGTCGGTCCCTACGTCTCGGTGGTAACATTATATGCGTCTATAACGTTATATATCCTAACCTAAGGCAACCTAACATCTCGGATGTAATATTTGACAACATTCCTGTCGTGTCGGACCCTACTTCTCGATGGGAACATTAAATACGTCAATAACGTTATATATCCTAACCTAAGGCAACCTATTATCTCAGACGTAATATTTTACAACACTCCTGGCGTGTCAGAGCATTCTTTTCGATGGGAACATTATATACGTCTATAACGGTATATATCCTAATCTAAGGCAACCTAACATCTCGGAGGTAATATTTGACAACATTCCTGGCGTGTCGGACCCTACTTCTCGGAGGGAACAGTATATACGTCTATAACGTCATATATCTTAACATAAGGCAACGTAACGTCTCGGATGTAACATTTGACAACATTCCAGTAGTGTCGGTACCTACGTCTCGGTGGTAACATTATATGCGTCTATAACGTTATATATCCTAACCTAAGGCAACCTAACATCTCGGATGTAATATTTGACAACATTCCTGTTGTGTCGGAGCGTACTTTTCGGTGGGAATATTATATGCGTCTATAACGGTCGATATCGTAATCTAAGGCAATCTAACATCTCGGATGTAATATTGGCTACATTCCTGGCCTGTCGAACCCTACTTCTCGGAGGGAACAGGATATACGTCTATAACGTCATATATCCTAACATAAGGTAACCTAACATCTCGGATGTAACATTTGACAACATTCCAGGCGTGTCGGTTCCTACGTCTCGGTGGTAAAATTACATGCGTCTATAACGGTATATATCCTAATCTAAGGCAACCTAACATCTCGGATGCAATATTTTACAACATTCCTGGCCTGTCGAACCCTACTTCTCGGAGGGAACAGTATATACGTCTACAACGTCATATATCCTAACCTAAGGCAACCTAACATCTCGGATGTAACATTTGACAACATTCCAGGCGTGTCGGTCCCTACGTCTCGGTGGTAACGTTACATGCGTCTGTAACGTTATATACCCTAACCTAAGCCAACCTAACATCCCGGATGTAACATTTGACAACATTCCAGGCGAGTCGGTCCCTACGTCTCGGTGGTAACGTTACATGCGTCTATAACGTTATATATCCTAACCTAAGGCCACCTAACACCTCGGATGTAATACCTGACAACATTCCTGGCGTGTCGAACCCTACTTCTCGGTGGGACCAGTTTATACGTCTGTAACGTTATACATCCTAAACTAAGGCAACCTAACATCTCGGATGCAGTATTTGTCAACATTCGTGGCCTGTCGAATTCTACTTCTCGGAGGGAACAGTATATACGTGTATAAGGTCATATATCCTAACCTAGGGCAACCTAACATCTGGGATGTAACATTTGACAACATTCCAGGCGTGTCGGTCCCTACGTCTAGGTGGTAACATTACATGCGTCTATAACGGTATATATCCTAATCTAAGGCAACCTAACATCTCGGATGCAATATTTGACAATATTCCTGGTCTGTCGAACACTACTTCTCGGAGGGAACAGTATATACGTCTATAACGTCATATATCCTAACCTAAGGAAACCTAACATCTCGGATGTAACATTTGACAACATTCCAGGCGTGTCGGTTCCTACTTCTCGGTGGTAACATTATATGCGTCTATAACGTTATATATCCTAACCTAAGGCAACCTAACATCTCGGATGTAATATTTGACAACATTCCTGTCGTGTCGGACCCTACTTCTCGGTGGGACCAGTTTATACGTCTGTAACGTTATACATCCTAAACTAAGGCAACCTAACATCTCGGATGCAGTATTTGTCAACATTCGTGGCCTGTCGAATTCTACTTCTCGGAGGGAACAGTATATACGTCTATAACGTCATATATCCTAACATAAGGCAACCTAACGTCTCGGATGTAACATTTGACAACATTCCAGGCGTGTCGGTACCTACGTCTCGGTGGTAACGTTATATGCGTCTATAACGTTATATATCCTAACCTAAGGCAACCTAACATCTCGGATGTAATATTTGGCAACATTCCTGTTGTGTCGGAGCGTACTTTTCGATGGGAATATTATATGCGTCTATAACGGTCGATATCTTAATCTAAGGCAATCTAACATCTCGGATGTAATATTGGCTACATTCCTGGCCTGTCGAACCCTACTTCTCGGAGGGAACAGGATATACGTCTATAACGTCATATATCCTAACATAAGGTAACCTAACATCTCGGATGTAACATTTGACAACATTCCATGCGTGTCGGTTCCTACGTCTCGGTGGTAAAATTACATGCGTCTATAACGGTATATATCCTAATCTAAGGCAACCTAACATCTCGGATGCAATATTTGACAACATTCCTGGCCTGTCGAACCCTACTTCTCGGAGGGAACAGTATATACGTCTACAACGTCATATATCCTAACCTAAGGAAACCTAACATCTCGGATGTAACATTTGACAACATTCCAGGCGTGTCGGTACCTACGTCTCGGTGGTAACGTTATATGCGTCTATAACGTTATATATCCTAACCTAAGGCAACCTAACATCTCGGATGTAATATTTGGCAACATTCCTGTTGTGTCGGAGCGTACTTTTCGATGGGAATATTATATGCGTCTATAACGGTCGATATCTTAATCTAAGGCAATCTAACATCTCGGATGTAATATTGGCTACATTCCTGGCCTGTCGAACCCTACTTCTCGGAGGGAACAGGATATACGTCTATAACGTCATATATCCTAACATAAGGTAACCTAACATCTCGGATGTAACATTTGACAACATTCCATGCGTGTCGGTTCCTACGTCTCGGTGGTAAAATTACATGCGTCTATAACGGTATATATCCTAATCTAAGGCAACCTAACATCTCGGATGCAATATTTGACAACATTCCTGGCCTGTCGAACCCTACTTCTCGGAGGGAACAGTATATACGTCTACAACGTCATATATCCTAACCTAAGGAAACCTAACATCTCGGATGTAACATTTGACAACATTCCAGGCGTGTCGGTCCCTACGTCTCGGTGGTAACATTATATGCGTCTATAACGTTATATATCCTAACCTAAGGCAACCTAACATCTCGGATGTAATATTTGACAACATTCCTGTCGTGTCGGACCCTACTTCTCGATGGGAACATTAAATACGTCAATAACGTTATATATCCTAACCTAAGGCAACCTATTATCTCAGACGTAATATTTTACAACACTCCTGGCGTGTCAGAGCATTCTTTTCGATGGGAACATTATATACGTCTATAACGGTATATATCCTAATCTAAGGCAACCTAACATCTCGGAGGTAATATTTGACAACATTCCTGGCGTGTCGGACCCTACTTCTCGGAGGGAACAGTATATACGTCTATAACGTCATATATCTTAACATAAGGCAACGTAACGTCTCGGATGTAACATTTGACAACATTCCAGGAGTGTCGGTACCTACGTCTCGGTGGTAACATTATATGCGTCTATAACGTTATATATCCTAACCTAAGGCAACCTAACATCTCGGATGTAATATTTGACAACATTCCTGTTGTGTCGGAGCGTACTTTTCGGTGGTAATATTATATGCGTCTATAACGGTCGATATCGTAATCTAAGGCAATCTAACATCTCGGATGTAATATTGGCTACATTCCTGGCCTGTCGAACCCTACTTCTCGGAGGGAACAGGATATACGTCTATAACGTCATATATCCTAACATAAGGTAACCTAACATCTCGGATGTAACATTTGACAACATTCCAGGCGTGTCGGTTCCTACGTCTCGGTGGTAAAATTACATGCGTCTATAACGGTATATATCCTAATCTAAGGCAACCTAACATCTCGTATGCAATATTTGACAACATTCCTGGCCCGTCGAACCCTACTTCTCGGAGGGAACAGTATATACGTCTACAACGTCATATATCCTAACCTAAGGCAACCTAACATCTCGGATGTAACATTTGACAACATTCCAGGCGTGTCGGTCCCTACGTCTCGGTGGTAACGTTACATGCGTCTGTAACGTTATATATCCTAACCTAAGCCAACCTAACATCCCGGATGTAACATTTGACAACATTCCAGGCGTGTCGGTCCCTACGTCTCGGTGGTAACGTTACATGCGTCTATAACGTTATATATCCTAACCTAAGGCCACCTAACACGTCGGATGTAATACCTGACAACATTCCTGGCGTGTCGAACCCTACTTCTCGGTGGGACCAGTTTATACGTCTGTAACGTTATACATCCTAAACTAAGGCAACCTAACATCTCGGATGCAGTATTTGTCAACATTCGTGGCCTGTCGAATTCTACTTCTCGGAGGGAACAGTATATACGTGTATAAGGTCATATATCCTAACCTAGGGCAACCTAACATCTGGGATGTAACATTTGACAACATTCCAGGCGTGTCGGTCCCTACGTCTAGGTGGTAACATTACATGCGTCTATAACGGTATATATCCTAATCTAAGGCAACCTAACATCTCGGATGCAATATTTGACAATATTCCTGGTCTGTCGAACACTACTTCTCGGAGGGAACAGTATATACGTCTATAACGTCATATATCCTAACATCAGGCAACCTAACGCCTCGGATGTAACATTTGACAACATTCCAGGCGTGTCGGTACCTACGTCTCGGTGGTAACATTATATGCGTCTATAACGTTATATATCCTAACCTAAGGCAACCTAACATCTCGGATGTAATATTTGGCAACATTCCTGTTGTGTCGGAGCGTACTTTTCGATGGGAATATTATATGCGTCTATAACGGTCGATATCTTAATCTAAGGCAATCTAACATCTCGGATGTAATATTGGCTACATTCCTGGCCTGTCGAACCCTACTTCTCGGAGGGAACAGGATATACGTCTATAACGTCATATATCCTAACATAAGGTAACCTAACATCTCGGATGTAACATTTGACAACATTCCAAGCGTGTCGGTCCCTACGTCTCGGTGGTAACATTACATGCGTCTATAACGATATATATCCTAATCTAAGGCAACCTAACATCTCGGATGCAATATTTGACAACATTCCTGGCCTGTCGAACCCTACTTCTCGGAGGGAACAGTATATACGTCTATAACGTCATATATCCTAACCTAAGGCAACCTAACATCTCGGATGTAATATTTGACAACATTCCAGGCGTGTCGGTCCCTACGTCTAGGTGGTAACATTACATGCGTCTATAACGGTATATATCCTAATCTAAGGCAACCTAACATCTCGGATGCAATATTTGACAATATTCCTGGCCTGTCGAACCCTACTTCTCGGAGGGAACAGTATATACGTCTATAACGTCGTATATCCTAACATAAGGCAACGTAACGTCTCGGATGTAACATTTGACAACATTCCAGGCGTGTCGGTACCTACGTCACGGTGGTAACATTATATGCGTCTATAACGTTATATATCCTACCATAAGGCAACCTAACATCTCGGATGTAATATTTGGCAACATTCCATGCGTGTCGGTTCCTACGTCTCGGTGGTAAAATTACATGCGTCTATAACGGTATATATCCTAATCTAAGGCAACCTAACATCTCGGATGTAATATTTGACAACATTCCTGTTGTGTCGGAGCGTACTTTTCGGTGGGAATATTATATGCGTCTATAACGGTCGATATCGTAATCTAAGGCAATCTAACATCTCGGATGTAATATTGGCTACATTCCTGGCCTGTCGAACCCTACTTCTCGGAGGGAACAGGATATACGTCTATAACGTCATATATCCTAACATAAGGTAACCTAACATCTCGGATGTAACATTTGACAACATTCCAGGCGTGTCGGTCCCTACGTCTCGGTGGTAACATTACATGCGTCCATAACGGTATATATCCTAATCCAAGGCAACCTGACATCTCGGATGCAATATTTGACTACATTCCTGGCCTGTCGAACCCTACTTCTCGGAGGGAACAGTATATACGTCTACAACGTCATATATCCTAACCTAAGGCAACCTAACATCTCGGATGTAACATTTGACAACATTCCAGACGTGCCGGTCCCTACGTCTCGGTGGTAACATTATATGCGTCTATAACGTTATATATCCTAGCCTAAGGCAACCTAACATCTCGGATGTAATATTTGACAACATTCCTGTCGTGTCGGACCCTACTTCTCGGCGGGAACATTAAATACGTCAATAACGTTATATATCCTAACCTAAGGCAACCTATTATCTCAGACGTAATATTTTACAACACTCCTGGCGTGTCAGAGCATTCTTTTCGATGGGAACATTATATATGTCTATAACGGTATATATCCTAATCTAAGGCAACCTAACATCTCGGATGCAATATTTGACAACATTCCTGGCCTGTCGAACCCTACTTCTCGGAGGGAACAGTATATACGTCCACAACGTCATATATCCTAACCTAAGGCAACCTAACATCTCGGATGTAACATTTGACAACATTCCAGGCGTGTCGGTCCCTACGTCTCGGTGGTAACATTATATGCGTCTATAACGTTATATATCCTATCCTAAGGCAACCTAACGTCTCGGATGTAATATTTGACAACATTCCTGTCGTGTCGGACCCTACTTCTCGAGGGGAACATTAAATACATCAATAACGTTATATATCCAAACCTAAGGCAACCTATTATCTCAGACGTAATATTTTTCAACACTCCTGGCGTGTCAGAGCATTCTTTTCGATGGGAACATGATATACGTCTATAACGGTATATATCATAATCTAAGGCAACCTAACATCTCGGATGTAATATTTGACAAAATTCCTGGCGTGTCGGACCCTACTTCTCGGAGGGAACAGTATATACGTCTATAACTTCATATATTTTAACATAAGGCAACCTAACGTCTCGGATGTAACATTTGACAACATTCCAGGCGTGTCGGTCCCTACGTCTCGGTGGTAACGTTACATGCGTCTATAACGTTATATATCCTAACCTAAGCCAACCTAACAACTCGGATGTAATATTTGACAACATTCCAGGCGTGTCGGTTCCTACGTCTCGGAGGGAACAGTATATACGTCTATAACGTCATATATCTTAACATAAGGCAACCTAACGTCTCGGATGTAACATTTGACAACATTCCAGGCGTGTCGGTACCTACGTCTCGGTGGTAACATTATATGCGTCTATAACGTCATATATCCTTACATAAGGTAACCTAACATCTCGGATGTAACATTTGACAACATTCCAGGCGTGTCGGTTCCTACGTCTCGGTGGTAAAATTACATGCGTCTATAACGGTATATATCCTAATCTAAGGCAACCTAACATCTCGGATGCAATATTTGACAACATTCCTGGCCTGTCGAACCCTACTTCTCGGAGGGAACAGTATATACGTCTACAACGTCATATATCCTAACCTAAGGCAACCTAACATCTCGGATGTAACATTTGACAACATTCCAGGCGTGTCGGTCCCTACGTCTCGGTGGTAACGTTACATGCGTCTGTAACGTTATATATCCTAACCTAAGCCAACCTAACATCCCGGATGTAACATTTGACAACATTCCAGGCGTGTCGGTCCCTACGTCTCGGTGGTAACGTTACATGCGTCTATAACGTTATATATCCTAACCTAAGGCCACCTAACACCTCGGATGTAATACCTGACAACATTCCTGGCGTGTCGAACCCTACTTCTCGGTGGGACCAGTTTATACGTCTGTAACGTTATACATCCTAAACTAAGGCAACCTAACATCTCGGATGCAGTATTTGTCAACATTCGTGGCCTGTCGAATTCTACTTCTCGGAGGGAACAGTATATACGTGTATAAGGTCATATATCCTAACCTAGGGCAACCTAACATCTGGGATGTAACATTTGACAACATTCCAGGCGTGTCGGTCCCTACGTCTAGGTGGTAACATTACATGCGTCTATAACGGTATATATCCTAATCTAAGGCAACCTAACATCTCGGATGCAATATTTGACAATATTCCTGGTCTGTCGAACACTACTTCTCGGAGGGAACAGTATATACGTCTATAACGTCATATATCCTAACATCAGGCAACCTAACGCCTCGGATGTAACATTTGACAACATTCCAGGCGTGTCGGTACCTACGTCTCGGTGGTAACATTATATGCGTCTATAACGTTATATATCCTAACCTAAGGCAACCTAACATCTCGGATGTAATATTTGGCAACATTC
Source organism: Xylocopa violacea (assembly GCA_963969225.1). NCBI lineage: Eukaryota > Metazoa > Arthropoda > Insecta > Hymenoptera > Apidae > Xylocopa > Xylocopa violacea. Next base: position 1,734,664 of record CAXAJV010000006.1, on the reverse strand, counting down.
CTGTTGTGTCGGAGCGTACTTTTCGATGGGAATATTATATGCGTCTATAACGGTCGATATCTTAATCTAAGGCAATCTAACATCTCGGATGTAATATTGGCTACATTCCTGGCCTGTCGAACCATACTTCTCGGAGGGAACAGGATATACGTCTATAACGTCATATATCCTAACATAAGGTAACCTAACATCTCGGATGTAACATTTGACAACATTCCAAGCGTGTCGGTCCCTACGTCTCGGTGGTAACATTACATGCGTCTATAACGATATATATCCTAATCTAAGGCAACCTAACATCTCGGATGCAATATTTGACAACATTCCTGGCCTGTCGAACCCTACTCCTCGGAGGGAACAGTATATACGTCTATAACGTCATATATCCTAACCTAAGGCAACCTAACATCTCGGATGTAATATTTGACAACATTCCAGGCGTGTCGGTCCCTACGTCTAGGTGGTAACATTACATGCGTCTATAACGGTATATATCCTAATCTAAGGCAACCTAACATCTCGGATGCAATATTTGACAATATTCCTGGCCTGTCGAACCCTACTTCTCGGAGGGAACAGTATATACGTCTATAACGTCGTATATCCTAACATAAGGCAACGTAACGTCTCGGATGTAACATTTGACAACATTCCAGGCGTGTCGGTACCTACGTCACGGTGGTAACATTATATGCGTCTATAACGTTATATATCCTACCATAAGGCAACCTAACATCTCGGATGTAATATTTGGCAACATTCCATGCGTGTCGGTTCCTACGTCTCGGTGGTAAAATTACATGCGTCTATAACGGTATATATCCTAATCTAAGGCAACCTAACATCTCGGATGTAATATTTGACAACATTCCTGTTGTGTCGGAGCGTACTTTTCGGTGGGAATATTATATGCGTCTATAACGGTCGATATCGTAATCTAAGGCAATCTAACATCTCGGATGTAATATTGGCTACATTCCTGGCCTGTCGAACCCTACTTCTCGGAGGGAACAGGATATACGTCTATAACGTCATATATCCTAACATAAGGTAACCTAACATCTCGGATGTAACATTTGACAACATTCCAGGCGTGTCGGTCCCTACGTCTCGGTGGTAACATTACATGCGTCCATAACGGTATATATCCTAATCCAAGGCAACCTGACATCTCGGATGCAATATTTGACTACATTCCTGGCCTGTCGAACCCTACTTCTCGGAGGGAACAGTATATACGTCTACAACGTCATATATCCTAACCTAAGGCAACCTAACATCTCGGATGTAACATTTGACAACATTCCAGACGTGTCGGTCCCTACGTCTCGGTGGTAACATTATATGCGTCTATAACGTTATATATCCTAGCCTAAGGCAACCTAACATCTCGGATGTAATATTTGACAACATTCCTGTCGTGTCGGACCCTACTTCTCGGCGGGAACATTAAATACGTCAATAACATTATATATCCTAACCTAAGGCAACCTATTATCTCAGACGTAATATTTTACAACACTCCTGGCGTGTCAGAGCATTCTTTTCGATGGGAACATTATATATGTCTATAACGGTATATATCCTAATCTAAGGCAACCTAACATCTCGGATGCAATATTTGACAACATTCCTGGCCTGTCGAACCCTACTTCTCGGAGGGAACAGTATATACGTCCACAACGTCATATATCCTAACCTAAGGCAACCTAACATCTCGGATGTAACATTTGACAACATTCCAGGCGTGTCGGTCCCTACGTCTCGGTGGTAACATTATATGCGTCTATAACGTTATATATCCTATCCTAAGGCAACCTAACGTCTCGGATGTAATATTTGACAACATTCCTGTCGTGTCGGACCCTACTTCTCGAGGGGAACATTAAATACATCAATAACGTTATATATCCAAACCTAAGGCAACCTATTATCTCAGACGTAATATTTTTCAACACTCCTGGCGTGTCAGAGCATTCTTTTCGATGGGAACATTATATACGTCTATAACGGTATATATCATAATCTAAGGCAACCTAACATCTCGGATGTAATATTTGACAAAATTCCTGGCGTGTCGGACCCTACTTCTCGGAGGGAACAGTATATACGTCTATAACTTCATATATTTTAACATAAGGCAACCTAACGTCTCGGATGTAACATTTGACAACATTCCAGGCGTGTCGGTCCCTACGTCTCGGTGGTAACGTTACATGCGTCTATAACGTTATATATCCTAACCTAAGCCAACCTAACAACTCGGATGTAATATTTGACAACATTCCAGGCGTGTCGGTTCCTACGTCTCGGAGGGAACAGTATATACGTCTATAACGTCATATATCTTAACATAAGGCAACCTAACGTCTCGGATGTAACATTTGACAACATTCCAGGCGTGTCGGTACCTACGTCTCGGTGGTAACATTATATGCGTCTATAACGTCATATATCCTTACATAAGGTAACCTAACATCTCGGATGTAACATTTGACAACATTCCAGGCGTGTCGGTTCCTACGTCTCGGTGGTAAAATTACATGCGTCTATAACGGTATATATCCTAATCTAAGGCAACCTAACATCTCGGATGCAATATTTGACAACATTCCTGGCCTGTCGAACCCTACTTCTCGGAGGGAACAGTATATACGTCTACAACGTCATATATCCTAACCTAAGGCAACCTAACATCTCGGATGTAACATTTGACAACATTCCAGGCGTGTCGGTCCCTACGTCTCGGTGGTAACGTTACATGCGTCTGTAACGTTATATATCCTAACCTAAGCCAACCTAACATCCCGGATGTAACATTTGACAACATTCCAGGCGTGTCGGTCCCTACGTCTCGGTGGTAACGTTACATGCGTCTATAACGTTATATATCCTAATCTAAGGCCACCTAACACCTCGGATGTAATACCTGACAACATTCCTGGCGTGTCGAACCCTACTTCTCGGTGGGACTAGTTTATACGTCTGTAACGTTATACATCCTAAACTAAGGCAACCTAACATCTCGGATGCAGTATTTGTCAACATTCGTGGCCTGTCGAATTCTACTTCTCGGAGGGAACAGTATATACGTGTATAAGGTCATATATCCTAACCTAGGGCAACCTAACATCTGGGATGTAACATTTGACAACATTCCAGGCGTGTCGGTCCCTACGTCTAGGTGGTAACATTACATGCGTCTATAACGGTATATATCCTAATCTAAGGCAACCTAACATCTCGGATGCAATATTTGACAACATTCCTGGCGTGTCGGACCCTACTTCTCGGAGGGAACAGTATATACGTCTATAACGTCATATATCTTAACATAAGGCAACCTAACGTCTCGGATGCAACATTTGACAACATTCCAGGCGTGCCGGTACCTACGTCTCGGTGGTAACATTATATGCGTCTATAACGTTATATATCCTAACCTAAGGCAACCTAACATCTCGGATGTAATATTTGACAACATTCCTGTTGTGTCGGAGCGTACTTTTCGGTGGGAATATTATATGCGTCTATAACGGTCGATATCGTAATCTAAGGCAATCTAACATCTCGGATGTAATATTGGCTACATTCCTGGCCTGTCGAACCCTACTTCTCGGAGGGAACAGGATATACGTCTATAACGTCATATATCCTAACATAAGGTAACCTAACATCTCGGATGTAACATTTGACAACATTCCAGGCGTGTCGGTCCCTACGTCTCGGTGGTAACATTACATGCGTCCATAACGGTATATATCCTAATCCAAGGCAACCTGACATCTCGGATGCAATATTTGACTACATTCCTGGCCTGTCGAACCCTACTTCTCGGAGGGAACAGTATATACGTCTACAACGTCATATATCCTAACCTAAGGCAACCTAACATCTCGGATGTAACATTTGACAACATTCCAGACGTGTCGGTCCCTACGTCTCGGTGGTAACATTATATGCGTCTATAACGTTATATATCCTAGCCTAAGGCAACCTAACATTTCGGATGTAATATTTGACAACATTCCTGTCGTGTCGGACCCTACTTCTCGGCGGGAACATTAAATACGTCAATAACGTTATATATCCTAACCTATGGCAACCTATTATCTCAGACGTAATATTTTACAACACTCCTGGCGTGTCAGAGCATTCTTTTCGATGGGAACATTATATATGTCTATAACGGTATATATCCTAATCTAAGGCAACCCAACATCTCGGATGCAATATTTGACAACATTCCTGGCCTGTCGAACCCTACTTCTCGGAGGGAACAGTATATACGTCTACAACGTCATATATCCTAACCTAAGGCAACCTAACATCTCGGATGTAACATTTGACAACATTCCAGGCGTGTCGGTCCCTACGTCTCGGTGGTAACATTATATGCGTCTATAACGTTATATATCCTATCCTAAGGCAACCTAACGTCTCGGATGTAATATTTGACAACATTCCTGTCGTGTCGGACCCTACTTCTCGAGGGGAACATTAAATACATCAATAACGTTATATATCCTAACCTAAGGCAACCTATTATCTCAGACGTAATATTTTTCAACACTCCTGGCGTGTCAGAGCATTCTTTTCGATGGGAACATTATATACGTCTATAACGGTATATATCATAATCTAAGGCAACCTAACATATCGGATGTAATATTTGACAAAATTCCTGGCGTGTCGGACCCTACTTCTCGGAGGGAACAGTATATACGTCTATAACTTCATATATTTTAACATAAGGCAACCTAACGTCTCGGATGTAACATTTGACAACATTCCAGGCGTGTCGGTCCCTACGTCTCGGTGGTAACGTTACATGCGTCTATAACGTTATATATCCTAACCTAAGCCAACCTAACAACTCGGATGTAATATTTGACAACATTCCAGGCGTGTCGGTTCCTACGTCTCGGAGGGAACAGTATATACGTCTATAACGTCATATATCTTAACATAAGGCAACCTAACGTCTCGGATGTAACATTTGACAACATTCCAGGCGTGTCGGTACCTACGTCTCGGTGGTAACATTATATGCGTCTATAACGTTATATATCCTATCCTAAGGCAACCTAACGTCTCGGATGTAATATTTGACAACATTCCTGTCGTGTCGGACCCTACTTCTCGAGGGGAACATTAAATACATCAATAACGTTATATATCCTAACCTAAGGCAACCTATTATCTCAGACGTAATATTTTTCAACACTCCTGGCGTGTCAGAGCATTCTTTTCGATGGGAACATTATATACGTCTATAACGGTATATATCATAATCTAAGGCAACCTAACATATCGGATGTAATATTTGACAAAATTCCTGGCGTGTCGGACCCTACTTCTCGGAGGGAACAGTATATACGTCTATAACTTCATATATTTTAACATAAGGCAACCTAACGTCTCGGATGTAACATTTGACAACATTCCAGGCGTGTCGGTCCCTACGTCTCGGTGGTAACGTTACATGCGTCTATAACGTTATATATCCTAACCTAAGCCAACCTAACAACTCGGATGTAATATTTGACAACATTCCAGGCGTGTCGGTTCCTACGTCTCGGAGGGAACAGTATATACGTCTATAACGTCATATATCTTAACATAAGGCAACCTAACGTCTCGGATGTAACATTTGACAACATTCCAGGCGTGTCGGTACCTACGTCTCGGTGGTAACATTACATGCGTCCATAACGGTATATATCCTAATCCAAGGCAACCTGACATCTCGGATGCAATATTTGACTACATTCCTGGCCTGTCGAACCCTACTTCTCGGAGGGAACAGTATATACGTCTACAACGTCATATATCCTAACCTAAGGCAACCTAACATCTCGGATGTAACATTTGACAACATTCCAGACGTGTCGGTCCCTACGTCTCGGTGGTAACATTATATGCGTCTATAACGTTATATATCCTAGCCTAAGGCAACCTAACATCTCGGATGTAATATTTGACAACATTCCTGTCGTGTCGGACCCTACTTCTCGGCGGGAACATTAAATACGTCAATAACGTTATATATCCTAACCTAAGGCAACCTATTATCTCAGACGTAATATTTTACAACACTCCTGGCGTGTCAGAGCATTCTTTTCGATGGGAACATTATATATGTCTATAACGGTATATATCCTAATCTAAGGCAACCTAACATCTCGGATGCAATATTTGACAACATTCCTGGCCTGTCGAACCCTACTTCTCGGAGGGAACAGTATATACGTCTACAACGTCATATATCCTAACCTAAGGCAACCTAACATCTCGGATGTAACATTTGACAACATTCCAGGCGTGTCGGTCCCTACGTCTCGGTGGTAACATTATATGCGTCTATAACGTTATATATCCTATCCTAAGGCAACCTAACGTCTCGGATGTAATATTTGACAACATTCCTGTCGTGTCGGACCCTACTTCTCGAGGGGAACATTAAATACATCAATAACGTTATATATCCTAACCTAAGGCAACCTATTATCTCAGACGTAATATTTTTCAACACTCCTGGCGTGTCAGAGCATTCTTTTCGATGGGAACATTATATACGTCTATAACGGTATATATCATAATCTAAGGCAACCTAACATCTCGGATGTAATATTTGACAAAATTCCTGGCGTGTCGGACCCTACTTCTCGGAGGGAACAGTATATACGTCTATAACTTCATATATTTTAACATAAGGCAACCTAACGTCTCGGATGTAACATTTGACAACATTCCAGGCGTGTCGGTCCCTACGTCTCGGTGGTAACGTTACATGCGTCTATAACGTTATATATCCTAACCTAAGCCAACCTAACAACTCGGATGTAATATTTGACAACATTCCAGGCGTGTCGGTTCCTACGTCTCGGAGGGAACAGTATATACGTCTATAACGTCATATATCTTAACATAAGGCAACCTAACGTCTCGGATGTAACATTTGACAACATTCCAGGCGTGTCGGTACCTACGTCTCGGTGGTAACATTATATGCGTCTATAACGTCATATATCCTTACATAAGGTAACCTAACATCTCGGATGTAACATTTGACAACATTCCAGGCGTGTCGGTTCCTACGTCTCGGTGGTAAAATTACATGCGTCTATAACGGTATATATCCTAATCTAAGGCAACCTAACATCTCGGATGCAATATTTGACAACATTCCTGGCCTGTCGAACCCTACTTCTCGGAGGGAACAGTATATACGTCTACAACGTCATATATCCTAACCTAAGGCAACCTAACATCTCGGATGTAACATTTGACAACATTCCAGGCGTGTCGGTCCCTACGTCTCGGTGGTAACGTTACATGCGTCTGTAACGTTATATATCCTAACCTAAGCCAACCTAACATCCCGGATGTAACATTTGACAACATTCCAGGCGTGTCGGTCCCTACGTCTCGGTGGTAACGTTACATGCGTCTATAACGTTATATATCCTAACCTAAGGCCACCTAACACCTCGGATGTAATACCTGACAACATTCCTGGCGTGTCGAACCCTACTTCTCGGTGGGACCAGTTTATACGTCTGTAACGTTATACATCCTAAACTAAGGCAACCTAACATCTCGGATGCAGTATTTGTCAACATTCGTGGCCTGTCGAATTCTACTTCTCGGAGGGAACAGTATATACGTGTATAAGGTCATATATCCTAACCTAGGGCAACCTAACATCTGGGATGTAACATTTGACAACATTCCAGGCGTGTCGGTCCCTACGTCTAGGTGGTAACATTACATGCGTCTATAACGGTATATATCCTAATCTAAGGCAACCTAACATCTCGGATGCAATATTTGACAATATTCCTGGTCTGTCGAACACTACTTCTCGGAGGGAACAGTATATACGTCTATAACGTCATATATCCTAACATAAGGCAACCTAACGTCTCGGATGTAACATTTGACAACATTCCAGGCGTGTCGGTACCTACGTCTCGGTGGTAACATTATATGCGTCTATAACGTTATATATCCTATCCTAAGGCAACCTAACGTCTCGGATGTAATATTTGACAACATTCCTGTCGTGTCGGACCCTACTTCTCGAGGGGAACATTAAATACATCAATAACGTTATATATCCTAACCTAAGGCAACCTATTATCTCAGACGTAATATTTTTCAACACTCCTGGCGTGTCAGAGCATTCTTTTCGATGGGAACATTATATACGTCTATAACGGTATATATCATAATCTAAGGCAACCTAACATCTCGGATGTAATATTTGACAAAATTCCTGGCGTGTCGGACCCTACTTCTCGGAGGGAACAGTATATACGTCTATAACTTCATATATTTTAACATAAGGCAACCTAACGTCTCGGATGTAACATTTGACAACATTCCAGGCGTGTCGGTCCCTACGTCTCGGTGGTAACGTTACATGCGTCTATAACGTTATATATCCTAACCTAAGCCAACCTAACAACTCGGATGTAATATTTGACAACATTCCAGGCGTGTCGGTTCCTACGTCTCGGAGGGAACAGTATATACGTCTATAACGTCATATATCTTAACATAAGGCAACCTAACGTCTCGGATGTAACATTTGACAACATTCCAGGCGTGTCGGTACCTACGTCTCGCTGGTAACATTACATGCGTCCATAACGGTATATATCCTAATCCAAGGCAACCTGACATCTCGGATGCAATATTTGACTACATTCCTGGCCTGTCGAACCCTACTTCTCGGAGGGAACAGTATATACGTCTACAACGTCATATATCCTAACCTAAGGCAACCTAACATCTCGGATGTAACATTTGACAACATTCCAGACGTGTCGGTCCCTACGTCTCGGTGGTAACATTATATGCGTCTATAACGTTATATATCCTAGCCTAAGGCAACCTAACATCTCGGATGTAATATTTGACAACATTCCTGTCGTGTCGGACCCTACTTCTCGGCGGGAACATTAAATACGTCAATAACGTTATATATCCTAACCTAAGGCAACCTATTATCTCAGACGTAATATTTTACAACACTCCTGGCGTGTCAGAGCATTCTTTTCGATGGGAACATTATATATGTCTATAACGGTATATATCCTAATCTAAGGCAACCTAACATCTCGGATGCAATATTTGACAACATTCCTGGCCTGTCGAACCCTACTTCTCGGAGGGAACAGTATATACGTCTACAACGTCATATATCCTAACCTAAGGCAACCTAACATCTCGGATGTAACATTTGACAACATTCCAGGCGTGTCGGTCCCTACGTCTCGGTGGTAACATTATATGCGTCTATAACGTTATATATCCTATCCTAAGGCAACCTAACGTCTCGGATGTAATATTTGACAACATTCCTGTCGTGTCGGACCCTACTTCTCGAGGGGAACATTAAATACATCAATAACGTTATATATCCTAACCTAAGGCAACCTATTATCTCAGACGTAATATTTTTCAACACTCCTGGCGTGTCAGAGCATTCTTTTCGATGGGAACATTATATACGTCTATAACGGTATATATCATAATCTAAGGCAACCTAACATCTCGGATGTAATATTTGACAAAATTCCTGGCGTGTCGGACCCTACTTCTCGGAGGGAACAGTATATACGTCTATAACTTCATATATTTTAACATAAGGCAACCTAACGTCTCGGATGTAACATTTGACAACATTCCAGGCGTGTCGGTCCCTACGTCTCGGTGGTAACGTTACATGCGTCTATAACGTTATATATCCTAACCTAAGCCAACCTAACAACTCGGATGTAATATTTGACAACATTCCAGGCGTGTCGGTTCCTACGTCTCGGAGGGAACAGTATATACGTCTATAACGTCATATATCTTAACATAAGGCAACCTAACGTCTCGGATGTAACATTTGACAACATTCCAGGCGTGTCGGTACCTACGTCTCGGTGGTAACATTATATGCGTCTATAACGTCATATATCCTTACATAAGGTAACCTAACATCTCGGATGTAACATTTGACAACATTCCAGGCGTGTCGGTTCCTACGTCTCGGTGGTAAAATTACATGCGTCTATAACGGTATATATCCTAATCTAAGGCAACCTAACATCTCGGATGCAATATTTGACAACATTCCTGGCCTGTCGAACCCTACTTCTCGGAGGGAACAGTATATACGTCTACAACGTCATATATCCTAACCTAAGGCAACCTAACATCTCGGATGTAACATTTGACAACATTCCAGGCGTGTCGGTCCCTACGTCTCGGTGGTAACGTTACATGCGTCTGTAACGTTATATATCCTAACCTAAGCCAACCTAACATCCCGGATGTAACATTTGACAACATTCCAGGCGTGTCGGTCCCTACGTCTCGGTGGTAACGTTACATGCGTCTATAACGTTATATATCCTAACCTAAGGCCACCTAACACCTCGGATGTAATACCTGACAACATTCCTGGCGTGTCGAACCCTACTTCTCGGTGGGACCAGTTTATACGTCTGTAACGTTATACATCCTAAACTAAGGCAACCTAACATCTCGGATGCAGTATTTGTCAACATTCGTGGCCTGTCGAATTCTACTTCTCGGAGGGAACAGTATATACGTGTATAAGGTCATATATCCTAACCTAGGGCAACCTAACATCTGGGATGTAACATTTGACAACATTCCAGGCGTGTCGGTCCCTACGTCTAGGTGGTAACATTACATGCGTCTATAACGGTATATATCCTAATCTAAGGCAACCTAACATCTCGGATGCAATATTTGACAATATTCCTGGTCTGTCGAACACTACTTCTCGGAGGGAACAGTATATACGTCTATAACGTCATATATCCTAACATAAGGCAACCTAACGTCTCGGATGTAACATTTGACAACATTCCAGGCGTGTCGGTACCTACGTCTCGGTGGTAACATTATATGCGTCTATAACGTTATATATCCTATCCTAAGGCAACCTAACGTCTCGGATGTAATATTTGACAACATTCCTGTCGTGTCGGACCCTACTTCTCGAGGGGAACATTAAATACATCAATAACGTTATATATCCTAACCTAAGGCAACCTATTATCTCAGACGTAATATTTTTCAACACTCCTGGCGTGTCAGAGCATTCTTTTCGATGGGAACATTATATACGTCTATAACGGTATATATCATAATCTAAGGCAACCTAACATCTCGGATGTAATATTTGACAAAATTCCTGGCGTGTCGGACCCTACTTCTCGGAGGGAACAGTATATACGTCTATAACTTCATATATTTTAACATAAGGCAACCTAACGTCTCGGATGTAACATTTGACAACATTCCAGGCGTGTCGGTCCCTACGTCTCGGTGGTAACGTTACATGCGTCTATAACGTTATATATCCTAACCTAAGCCAACCTAACAACTCGGATGTAATATTTGACAACATTCCAGGCGTGTCGGTTCCTACGTCTCGGAGGGAACAGTATATACGTCTATAACGTCATATATCTTAACATAAGGCAACCTAACGTCTCGGATGTAACATTTGACAACATTCCAGGCGTGTCGGTACCTACGTCTCGCTGGTAACATTACATGCGTCCATAACGGTATATATCCTAATCCAAGGCAACCTGACATCTCGGATGCAATATTTGACTACATTCCTGGCCTGTCGAACCCTACTTCTCGGAGGGAACAGTATATACGTCTACAACGTCATATATCCTAACCTAAGGCAACCTAACATCTCGGATGTAACATTTGACAACATTCCAGACGTGTCGGTCCCTACGTCTCGGTGGTAACATTATATGCGTCTATAACGTTATATATCCTAGCCTAAGGCAACCTAACATCTCGGATGTAATATTTGACAACATTCCTGTCGTGTCGGACCCTACTTCTCGGCGGGAACATTAAATACGTCAATAACGTTATATATCCTAACCTAAGGCAACCTATTATCTCAGACGTAATATTTTACAACACTCCTGGCGTGTCAGAGCATTCTTTTCGATGGGAACATTATATATGTCTATAACGGTATATATCCTAATCTAAGGCAACCTAACATCTCGGATGCAATATTTGACAACATTCCTGGCCTGTCGAACCCTACTTCTCGGAGGGAACAGTATATACGTCTACAACGTCATATATCCTAACCTAAGGCAACCTAACATCTCGGATGTAACATTTGACAACATTCCAGGCGTGTCGGTCCCTACGTCTCGGTGGTAACATTATATGCGTCTATAACGTTATATATCCTATCCTAAGGCAACCTAACGTCTCGGATGTAATATTTGACAACATTCCTGTCGTGTCGGACCCTACTTCTCGAGGGGAACATTAAATACATCAATAACGTTATATATCCTAACCTAAGGCAACCTATTATCTCAGACGTAATATTTTTCAACACTCCTGGCGTGTCAGAGCATTCTTTTCGATGGGAACATTATATACGTCTATAACGGTATATATCATAATCTAAGGCAACCTAACATCTCGGATGTAATATTTGACAAAATTCCTGGCGTGTCGGACCCTACTTCTCGGAGGGAACAGTATATACGTCTATAACTTCATATATTTTAACATAAGGCAACCTAACGTCTCGGATGTAACATTTGACAACATTCCAGGCGTGTCGGTCCCTACGTCTCGGTGGTAACGTTACATGCGTCTATAACGTTATATATCCTAACCTAAGCCAACCTAACAACTCGGATGTAATATTTGACAACATTCCAGGCGTGTCGGTTCCTACGTCTCGGAGGGAACAGTATATACGTCTATAACGTCATATATCTTAACATAAGGCAACCTAACGTCTCGGATGTAACATTTGACAACATTCCAGGCGTGTCGGTACCTACGTCTCGGTGGTAACATTATATGCGTCTATAACGTCATATATCCTTACATAAGGTAACCTAACATCTCGGATGTAACATTTGACAACATTCCAGGCGTGTCGGTTCCTACGTCTCGGTGGTAAAATTACATGCGTCTATAACGGTATATATCCTAATCTAAGGCAACCTAACATCTCGGATGCAATATTTGACAACATTCCTGGCCTGTCGAACCCTACTTCTCGGAGGGAACAGTATATACGTCTACAACGTCATATATCCTAACTTAAGGCAACCTAACATCTCGGATGTAACATTTGACAACATTCCAGGCGTGTCGGTCCCTACGTCTCGGTGGTAACGTTACATGCGTCTGTAACGTTATATATCCTAACCTAAGCCAACCTAACATCCCGGATGTAACATTTGACAACATTCCAGGCGTGTCGGTCCCTACGTCTCGGTGGTAACGTTACATGCGTCTATAACGTTATATATCCTAACCTAAGGCCACCTAACACCTCGGATGTAATACCTGACAACATTCCTGGCGTGTCGAACCCTACTTCTCGGTGGGACCAGTTTATACGTCTGTAACGTTATACATCCTAAACTAAGGCAACCTAACATCTCGGATGCAGTATTTGTCAACATTCGTGGCCTGTCGAATTCTACTTCTCGGAGGGAACAGTATATACGTGTATAAGGTCATATATCCTAACCTAGGGCAACCTAACATCTGGGATGTAACATTTGACAACATTCCAGGCGTGTCGGTCCCTACGTCTAGGTGGTAACATTACATGCGTCTATAACGGTATATATCCTAATCTAAGGCAACCTAACATCTCGGATGCAATATTTGACAATATTCCTGGTCTGTCGAACACTACTTCTCGGAGGGAACAGTATATACGTCTATAACGTCATATATCCTAACATAAGGCAACCTAACGTCTCGGATGTAACATTTGACAACATTCCAGGCGTGTCGGTACCTACGTCTCGGTGGTAACATTATATGCGTCTATAACGTTATATATCCTATCCTAAGGCAACCTAACGTCTCGGATGTAATATTTGACAACATTCCTGTCGTGTCGGACCCTACTTCTCGAGGGGAACATTAAATACATCAATAACGTTATATATCCTAACCTAAGGCAACCTATTATCTCAGACGTAATATTTTTCAACACTCCTGGCGTGTCAGAGCATTCTTTTCGATGGGAACATTATATACGTCTATAACGGTATATATCATAATCTAAGGCAACCTAACATCTCGGATGTAATATTTGACAAAATTCCTGGCGTGTCGGACCCTACTTCTCGGAGGGAACAGTATATACGTCTATAACTTCATATATTTTAACATAAGGCAACCTAACGTCTCGGATGTAACATTTGACAACATTCCAGGCGTGTCGGTCCCTACGTCTCGGTGGTAACGTTACATGCGTCTATAACGTTATATATCCTAACCTAAGCCAACCTAACAACTCGGATGTAATATTTGACAACATTCCAGGCGTGTCGGTTCCTACGTCTCGGAGGGAACAGTATATACGTCTATAACGTCATATATCTTAACATAAGGCAACCTAACGTCTCGGATGTAACATTTGACAACATTCCAGGCGTGTCGGTACCTACGTCTCGGTGGTAACATTACATGCGTCCATAACGGTATATATCCTAATCCAAGGCAACCTGACATCTCGGATACAATATTTGACTACATTCCTGGCCTGTCGAACCCTACTTCTCGGAGGGAACAGTATATACGTCTACAACGTCATATATCCTAACCTAAGGTAACCTAACATCTCGGATGTAACATTTGACAACATTCCAGACGTGTCGGTCCCTACGTCTCGGTGGTAACATTATATGCGTCTATAACGTTATATATCCTAGCCTAAGGCAACCTAACATCTCGGATGTAATATTTGACAACATTCCTGTCGTGTCGGACCCTACTTCTCGGCGGGAACATTAAATACGTCAATAACGTTATATATCCTAACCTAAGGCAACCTATTATCTCAGACGTAATATTTTACAACACTCCTGGCGTGTCAGAGCATTCTTTTCGATGGGAACATTATATATGTCTATAACGGTATATATCCTAATCTAAGGCAACCTAACATCTCGGATGCAATATTTGACAACATTCCTGGCCTGTCGAACCCTACTTCTCGGAGGGAACAGTATATACGTCTACAACGTCATATATCCTAACCTAAGGCAACCTAACATCTCGGATGTAACATTTGACAACATTCCAGGCGTGTCGGTCCCTACGTCTCGGTGGTAACATTATATGCGTCTATAACGTTATATATCCTATCCTAAGGCAACCTAACGTCTCGGAT
Source organism: Xylocopa violacea (assembly GCA_963969225.1). Taxonomy (NCBI): domain Eukaryota; kingdom Metazoa; phylum Arthropoda; class Insecta; order Hymenoptera; family Apidae; genus Xylocopa; species Xylocopa violacea. The sequence goes on along the minus strand of CAXAJV010000006.1, from coordinate 1,719,426 downwards.
GTAATATTTGACAACATTCCTGTCGTGTCGGACCCTACTTCTCGAGGGGAACATTAAATACATCAATAACGTTATATATCCTTACCTAAGGCAACCTATTATCTCAGACGTAATATTTTTCAACACTCCTGGCGTGTCAGAGCATTCTTTTCGATGGGAACATTATATACGTCTATAACGGTATATATCATAATCTAAGGCAACCTAACATCTCGGATGTAATATTTGACAAAATTCCTGGCGTGTCGGACCCTACTTCTCGGAGGGAACAGTATATACGTCTATAACTTCATATATTTTAACATAAGGCAACCTAACGTCTCAGATGTAACATTTGACAACATTCCAGGCGTGTCGGTCCCTACGTCTCGGTGGTAACGTTACATGCGTCTATAACGTTATATATCCTAACCTAAGCCAACCTAACAACTCGGATGCAATATTTGACAACATTCCTGGCGTGTCGGACCCTACTTCTCGGAGGGAACAGTATATACGTCTATAACGTCATATATCTTAACATAAGGCAACCTAACGTCTCGGATGCAACATTTGACAACATTCCAGGCGTGCCGGTACCTACGTCTCGGTGGTAACATTATATGCGTCTATAACGTTATATATCCTAACCTAAGGCAACCTAACATCTCGGATGTAATATTTGACAACATTCCTGTTGTGTCGGAGCGTACTTTTCGGTGGGAATATTATATGCGTCTATAACGGTCGATATCGTAATCTAAGGCAATCTAACATCTCGGATGTAATATTGGCTACATTCCTGGCCTGTCGAACCCTACTTCTCGGAGGGAACAGGATATACGTCTATAACGTCATATATCCTAACATAAGGTAACCTAACATCTCGGATGTAACATTTGACAACATTCCAGGCGTGTCGGTCCCTACGTCTCGGTGGTAACATTACATGCGTCCATAACGGTATATATCCTAAGCCAAGGCAACCTGACATCTCGGATGCAATATTTGACTACATTCCTGGCCTGTCGAACCCTACTTCTCGGAGGGAACAGTATATACGTCTACAACGTCATATATCCTAACCTAAGGCAACCTAACATCTCGGATGTAACATTTGACAACATTCCAGACGTGTCGGTCCCTACGTCTCGGTGGTAACATTATATGCGTCTATAACGTTATATATCCTAGCCTAAGGCAACCTAACATTTCGGATGTAATATTTGACAACATTCCTGTCGTGTCGGACCCTACTTCTCGGCGGGAACATTAAATACGTCAATAACGTTATATATCCTAACCTAAGGCAACCTATTATCTCAGACGTAATATTTTACAACACTCCTGGCGTGTCAGAGCATTCTTTTCGATGGGAACATTATATATGTCTATAACGGTATATATCCTAATCTAAGGCAACCCAACATCTCGGATGCAATATTTGACAACATTCCTGGCCTGTCGAACCCTACTTCTCGGAGGGAACAGTATATACGTCTACAACGTCATATATCCTAACCTAAGGCAACCTAACATCTCGGATGTAACATTTGACAACATTCCAGGCGTGTCGGTCCCTACGTCTCGGTGGTAACATTATATGCGTCTATAACGTTATATATCCTATCCTAAGGCAACCTAACGTCTCGGATGTAATATTTGACAACATTCCTGTCGTGTCGGACCCTACTTCTCGAGGGGAACATTAAATACATCAATAACGTTATATATCCTAACCTAAGGCAACCTATTATCTCAGACGTAATATTTTTCAACACTCCTGGCGTGTCAGAGCATTCTTTTCGATGGGAACATTATATACGTCTATAACGGTATATATCATAATCTAAGGCAACCTAACATCTCGGATGTAATATTTGACAAAATTCCTGGCGTGTCGGACCCTACTTCTCGGAGGGAACAGTATATACGTCTATAACTTCATATATTTTAACATAAGGCAACCTAACGTCTCGGATGTAACATTTGACAACATTCCAGGCGTGTCGGTCCCTACGTCTCGGTGGTAACGTTACATGCGTCTATAACGTTATATATCCTAACCTAAGCCAACCTAACAACTCGGATGTAATATTTGACAACATTCCAGGCGTGTCGGTTCCTACGTCTCGGAGGGAACAGTATATACGTCTATAACGTCATATATCTTAACATAAGGCAACCTAACGTCTCGGATGTAACATTTGACAACATTCCAGGCGTGTCGGTACCTACGTCTCGGTGGTAACATTACATGCGTCCATAACGGTATATATCCTAATCCAAGGCAACCTGACATCTCGGATGCAATATTTGACTACATTCCTGGCCTGTCGAACCCTACTTCTCGGAGGGAACAGTATATACGTCTACAACGTCATATATCCTAACCTAAGGCAACCTAACATCTCGGATGTAACATTTGACAACATTCCAGACGTGTCGGTCCCCACGTCTCGGTGGTAACATTATATGCGTCTATAACGTTATATATCCTAGCCTAAGGCAACCTAACATCTCGGATGTAATATTTGACAACATTCCTGTCGTGTCGGACCCTACTTCTCGGCGGGAACATTAAATACGTCAATAACGTTATATATCCTAACCTAAGGCAACCTATTATCTCAGACGTAATATTTTACAACACTCCTGGCGTGTCAGAGCATTCTTTTCGATGGGAACATTATATATGTCTATAACGGTATATATCCTAATCTAAGGCAACCTAACATCTCGGATGCAATATTTGACAACATTCCTGGCCTGTCGAACCCTACTTCTCGGAGGGAACAGTATATACGTCTACAACGTCATATATCCTAACCTAAGGCAACCTAACATCTCGGATGTAACATTTGACAACATTCCAGGCGTGTCGGTCCCTACGTCTCGGTGGTAACATTATATGCGTCTATAACGTTATATATCCTATCCTAAGGCAACCTAACGTCTCGGATGTAATATTTGACAACATTCCTGTCGTGTCGGACCCTACTTCTCGAGGGGAACATTAAATACATCAATAACGTTATATATCCTAACCTAAGGCAACCTATTATCTCAGACGTAATATTTTTCAACACTCCTGGCGTGTCAGAGCATTCTTTTCGATGGGAACATTATATACGTCTATAACGGTATATATCATAATCTAAGGCAACCTAACATCTCGGATGTAATATTTGACAAAATTCCTGGCGTGTCGGACCCTACTTCTCGGAGGGAACAGTATATACGTCTATAACTTCATATATTTTAACATAAGGCAACCTAACGTCTCGGATGTAACATTTGACAACATTCCAGGCGTGTCGGTCCCTACGTCTCGGTGGTAACGTTACATGCGTCTATAACGTTATATATCCTAACCTAAGCCAACCTAACAACTCGGATGTAATATTTGACAACATTCCAGGCGTGTCGGTTCCTACGTCTCGGAGGGAACAGTATATACGTCTATAACGTCATATATCTTAACATAAGGCAACCTAACGTCTCGGATGTAACATTTGACAACATTCCAGGCGTGTCGGTACCTACGTCTCGGTGGTAACATTATATGCGTCTATAACGTCATATATCCTTACATAAGGTAACCTAACATCTCGGATGTAACATTTGACAACATTCCAGGCGTGTCGGTTCCTACGTCTCGGTGGTAAAATTACATGCGTCTATAACGGTATATATCCTAATCTAAGGCAACCTAACATCTCGGATGCAATATTTGACAACATTCCTGGCCTGTCGAACCCTACTTCTCGGAGGGAACAGTATATACGTCTACAACGTCATATATCCTAACCTAAGGCAACCTAACATCTCGGATGTAACATTTGACAACATTCCAGGCGTGTCGGTCCCTACGTCTCGGTGGTAACGTTACATGCGTCTGTAACGTTATATATCCTAACCTAAGCCAACCTAACATCCCGGATGTAACATTTGACAACATTCCAGGCGTGTCGGTCCCTACGTCTCGGTGGTAACGTTACATGCGTCTATAACGTTATATATCCTAACCTAAGGCCACCTAACACCTCGGATGTAATACCTGACAACATTCCTGGCGTGTCGAACCCTACTTCTCGGTGGGACTAGTTTATACGTCTGTAACGTTATACATCCTAAACTAAGGCAACCTAACATCTCGGATGCAGTATTTGTCAACATTCGTGGCCTGTCGAATTCTACTTCTCGGAGGGAACAGTATATACGTGTATAAGGTCATATATCCTAACCTAGGGCAACCTAACATCTGGGATGTAACATTTGACAACATTCCAGGCGTGTCGGTCCCTACGTCTAGGTGGTAACATTACATGCGTCTATAACGGTATATATCCTAATCTAAGGCAACCTAACATCTCGGATGCAATATTTGACAATATTCCTGGTCTGTCGAACACTACTTCTCGGAGGGAACAGTATATACGTCTATAACGTCATATATCCTAACATAAGGCAACCTAACGTCTCGGATGTAACATTTGACAACATTCCAGGCGTGTCGGTACCTACGTCTCGGTGGTAACATTATATGCGTCTATAACGTTATATATCCTAACCTAAGGCAACCTAACATCTCGGATGTAATATATGACAACATTCCTGTTGTGTCGGAGCGTACTTTTCGGTGGGAATATTATATGCGTCTATAACGGTCGATATCGTAATCTAAGGCAATCTAACATCTCGGATGTAATATTGCCTACATTCCTGGCCTGTCGAACCATACTTCTTGGAGGGAACAGTATATACGTCTATAACGTCATATATCTTAACATAAGGCAACCTAACGTCTCGGATGTAACATTTGACAACATTCCAGGCGTGTCGGTACCTACTTCTCGGAGGGAACAGTATATACGTCTATAACGTCATATATCCTAACATAAGGCAACCTAACGTCTCGGATGTAACATTTGACAACATTCCAGGCGTGTCGGTACCTACGTCTCGGTGGTAACGTTATATGCGTCTATAACGTTATATATCCTAACCTAAGGCAACCTAACATCTCGGATGTAATATTTGGCAACATTCCTGTTGTGTCGGAGCGTACTTTTCGATGGGAATATTATATGCGTCTATAACGGTCGATATCTTTATCTAAGGCAATCTAACATCTCGGATGTAATATTGGCTACATTCCTGGCCTGTCGAACCCTACTTCTCGGAGGGAACAGGATATACGTCTATAACGTCATATATCCTAACATAAGGTAACCTAACATCTCGGATGTAACATTTGACAACATTCTATGCGTGTCGGTTCCTACGTCTCGGTGGTAAAATTACATGCGTCTATAACGGTATATATCCTAATCTAAGGCAACCTAACATCTCGGATGCAATATTTGACAACATTCCTGGCCTGTCGAACCCTACTTCTCGGAGGGAACAGTATATACGTCTACAACGTCATATATCCTAACGTAAGGAAACCTAACATCTCGGATGTAACATTTGACAACATTCCAGGCGTGTCGGTCCCTACGTCTCGGTGGTAACATTATATGCGTCTATAACGTTATATATCCTAACCTAAGGCAACCTAACATCTCGGATGTAATATTTGACAACATTCCTGTCGTGTCGGACCCTACTTCTCGATGGGAACATTAAATACGTCAATAACGTTATATATCCTAACCTAAGGCAACCTATTATCTCAGACGTAATATTTTACAACACTCCTGGCGTGTCAGAGCATTCTTTTCGATGGGAACATTATATACGTCTATAACGGTATATATCCTAATCTAAGGCAACCTAACATCTCGGAGGTAATATTTGACAACATTCCTGGCGTGTCGGACCCTACTTCTCGGAGGGAACAGTATATACGTCTATAACGTCATATATCTTAACATAAGGCAACGTAACGTCTCGGATGTAACATTTGACAACATTCCATTAGTGTCGGTACCTACGTCTCGGTGGTAACATTATATGCGTCTATAACGTTATATATCCTAACCTAAGGCAACCTAACATCTCGGATGTAATATTTGACAACATTTCTGTTGTGTCGGAGCGTACTTTTCGGTGGGAATATTATATGCGTCTATAACGGTCGATATCGTAATCTAAGGCAATCTAACATCTCGGATGTAATATTGGCTACATTCCTGGCCTGTCGAACCCTACTTCTCGGAGGGAACAGGATATACGTCTATAACGTCATATATCCTAACATAAGGTAACCTAACATCTCGGATGTACATTTGACAACATTCCAGGCGTGTCGGTTCCTACGTCTCGGTGGTAAAATTACATGCGTCTATAACGGTATATATCCTAATCTAAGGCAACCTAACATCTCGGATGCAATATTTTACAACATTCCTGGCCTGTCGAACCCTACTTCTCGGAGGGAACAGTATATACGTCTACAACGTCATATATCCTAACCTAAGGCAACCTAACATCTCGGATGTAACATTTGACAACATTCCAGGCGTGTCGGTCCCTACGTCTCGGTGGTAACGTTACATGCGTCTGTAACGTTATATATCCTAACCTAAGCCAACCTAACATCCCGGATGTAACATTTGACAACATTCCAGGCGTGTCGGTCCCTACGTCTCGGTGGTAACGTTACATGCGTCTATAACGTTATATATCCTAACCTAAGGCCACCTAACACCTCGGATGTAATACCTGACAACATTCCTGGCGTGTCGAACCCTACTTCTCGGTGGGACCAGTTTATACGTCTGTAACGTTATACATCCTAAACTAAGGCAACCTAACATCTCGGATGCAGTATTTGTCAACATTCGTGGCCTGTCGAATTCTACTTCTCGGAGGGAACAGTATATACGTGTATAAGGTCATATATCCTAACCTAGGGCAACCTAACATCTGGGATGTAACATTTGACAACATTCCAGGCGTGTCGGTCCCTACGTCTAGGTGGTAACATTACATGCGTCTATAACGGTATATATCCTAATCTAAGGCAACCTAACATCTCGGATGCAATATTTGACAATATTCCTGGTCTGTCGAACACTACTTCTCGGAGGGAACAGTATATACGTCTATAACGTCATATATCCTAACATAAGGCAACCTAACGTCTCGGATGTAACATTTGACAACATTCCAGGCGTGTCGGTACCTACGTCTCGGTGGTAACATTATATGCGTCTATAACGTTATATATCCTAACCTAAGGCAACCTAACATCTCGGATGTAATATTTGGCAACATTCCTGTTGTGTCGGAGCGTACTTTTCGATGGGAATATTATATGCGTCTAATACGGTCGATATCTTAATCTAAGGCAACCTAACATCTCGGATGTAATATTTGACATCATTCCTGTCGTGTCGGACCCTACTTCTCGGTGGGAACATTAAATACGTCAATAACGTTATATATCCTAACCTAAGGCAACCTATTATCTCACACGTAATATTTTACAACACTCCTGGCGTGTCAGAGCATTCTTTTCGATGGGATCATTATATACGTCTATAACGGTATATATCCTAATCTAAGGCAACCTAACATCTCGGATGTAATATTTGACAACATTTCTGGCGTGTCGGACCCTACTTCTCGGAGGGAACAGTATATACGTCTATAACGTCATATATCTTAACATAAGGCAACCTAACATCTCGGATGTAACATTTGACAACATTCCAGGCGTGTCGGTCCCTACGTCTCGGTGGTAACATTATATGCGTCTATAACGTTATATATCCTAACCTAAGGCAACCTAACATCTCGGATGTAATATTTGACAACATTCCTGTCGTGTCGGACCCTACTTCTCGATGGGAACATTAAATACGTCAATAACGTTATATATCCTAACCTAAGGCAACCTATTATCTCAGACGTAATATTTTACAACACTCCTGGCGTGTCAGAGCATTCTTTTCGATGGGAACATTATATACGTCTATAACGGTATATATCCTAATCTAAGGCAACCTAACATCTCGGAGGTAATATTTGACAACATTCCTGGCGTGTCGGACCCTACTTCTCGGAGGGAACAGTATATACGTCTATAACGTCATATATCTTAACATAAGGCAACGTAACGTCTCGGATGTAACATTTGACAACATTCCAGGAGTGTCGGTACCTACGTCTCGGTGGTAACATTATATGCGTCTATAACGTTATATATCCTAACCTAAGGCAACCTAACATCTCGGATGTAATATTTGACAACATTCCTGTTGAGTCGGAGCGTACTTTTCGGTGGGAATATTATATGCGTCTATAACGGTCGATATCGTAATCTAAGGCAATCTAACATCTCGGATGTAATATTGGCTACATTCCTGGCCTGTCGAACCCTACTTCTCGGAGGGAACAGGATATACGTCTATAACGTCATATATCCTAACATAAGGTAACCTAACATCTCGGATGTAACATTTGACAACATTCCAGGCGTGTCGGTTCCTACGTCTCGGTGGTAAAATTACATGCGTCTATAACGGTATATATCCTAATCTAAGGCAACCTAACATCTCGGATGCAATATTTGACAACATTCCTGGCCTGTCGAACCCTACTTCTCGGAGGGAACAGTATATACGTCTACAACGTCATATATCCTAACCTAAGGCAACCTAACATCTCGGATGTAACATTTGACAACATTCCAGGCGTGTCGGTCCCTACGTCTCGGTGGTAACGTTACATGCGTCTGTAACGTTATATATCCTAACCTAAGCCAACCTAACATCCCGGATGTAACATTTGACAACATTCCAGGCGTGTCGGTCCCTACGTCTCGGTGGTAACGTTACATGCGTCTATAACGTTATATATCCTAACCTAAGGCCACCTAACACCTCGGATGTAATACCTGACAACATTCCTGGCGTGTCGAACCCTACTTCTCGGTGGGACCAGTTTATACGTCTGTAACGTTATACATCCTAAACTAAGGCAACCTAACATCTCGGATGCAGTATTTGTCAACATTCGTGGCCTGTCGAATTCTACTTCTCGGAGGGAACAGTATATACGTGTATAAGGTCATATATCCTAACCTAGGGCAACCTAACATCTGGGATGTAACATTTGACAACATTCCAGGCGTGTCGGTCCCTACGTCTAGGTGGTAACATTACATGCGTCTATAACGGTATATATCCTAATCTAAGGCAACCTAACATCTCGGATGCAATATTTGACAATATTCCTGGTCTGTCGAACACTACTTCTCGGAGGGAACAGTATATACGTCTATAACGTCATATATCCTAACATCAGGCAACCTAACGTCTCGGATGTAACATTTGACAACATTCCAGGCGTGTCGGTACCTACGTCTCGGTGGTAACATTATATGCGTCTATAACGTTATATATCCTAACCTAAGGCAACCTAACATCTCGGATGTAATATTTGGCAACATTCCTGTTGTGTCGGAGCGTACTTTTCGATGGGAATATTATATGCGTCTATAACGGTCGATATCTTAATCTAAGGCAATCTAACATCTCGTATGTAATATTGGCTACATTCCTGGCCTGTCGAACCCTACTTCTCGGAGGGAACAGGATATACGTCTATAACGTCATATATCCTAACATAAGGTAACCTAACATCTCGGATGTAACATTTGACAACATTCCAAGCGTGTCGGTCCCTACGTCTCGGTAGTAACATTACATGCGTCTATAACGGTATATATCCTAATCTAAGGCAACCTAACATCTCGGATGCAATATTTGACAACATTCCTGGCCTGTCGAACCCTACTTCTCGGAGGGAACAGTATATACGTCTACAACGTTATATATCCTAACGTAAGGAAACCTAACATCTCGGATGTAACATTTGACAACATTCCAGGCGTGTCGGTCCCTACGTCTCGGTGGTAACATTATATGCGTCTATAACGTTATATATCCTAACCTAAGGCAACCTAACATCTCGGATGTAATATTTGACAACATTCCTGTCGTGTCGGACCCTACTTCTCGATGGGAACATTAAATACGTCAATAACGTTATATATCCTAACCTAAGGCAACCTATTATCTCAGACGTAATATTTTACAACACTCCTGGCGTGTCAGAGCATTCTTTTCGATGGGAACATTATATACGTCTATAACGGTATATATCCTAATCTAAGGCAACCTAACATCTCGGAGGTAATATTTGACAACATTCCTGGCGTGTCGGACCCTACTTCTCGGAGGGAACAGTATATACGTCTATAACGTCATATATCTTAACATAAGGCAACGTAACGTCTCGGATGTAACATTTGACAACATTCCAGGAGTGTCGGTACCTACGTCTCGGTGGTAACATTATATGCGTCTATAACGTTATATATCCTAACCTAAGGCAACCTAACATCTCGGATGTAATATTTGACAACATTTCTGTTGTGTCGGAGCGTACTTTTCGGTGGGAATATTATATGCGTCTATAACGGTCGATATCGTAATCTAAGGCAATCTAACATCTCGGATGTAATATTGGCTACATTCCTGGCCTGTCGAACCCTACTTCTCGGAGGGAACAGGATATACGTCTATAACGTCATATATCCTAACATAAGGTAACCTAACATCTCGGATGTAACATTTGACAACATTCCAGGCGTGTCGGTTCCTACGTCTCGGTGGTAAAATTACATGCGTCTATAACGGTATATATCCTAATCTAAGGCAACCTAACATCTCGGATGCAATATTTGACAACATTCCTGGCCTGTCGAACCCTACTTCTCGGAGGGAACAGTATATACGTCTACAACGTCATATATCCTAACCTAAGGCAACCTAACATCTCGGATGTAACATTTGACAACATTCCAGGCGTGTCGGTCCCTACGTCTCGGTGGTAACGTTACATGCGTCTGTAACGTTATATATCCTAACCTAAGCCAACCTAACATCCCGGATGTAACATTTGACAACATTCCAGGCGTGTCGGTCCCTACGTCTCGGTGGTAACGTTACATGCGTCTATAACGTTATATATCCTAACCTAAGGCCACCTAACACCTCGGATGTAATACCTGACAACATTCCTGGCGTGTCGAACCCTACTTCTCGGTGGGACCAGTTTATACGTCTGTAACGTTATACATCCTAAACTAAGGCAACCTAACATCTCGGATGCAGTATTTGTCAACATTCGTGGCCTGTCGAATTCTACTTCTCGGAGGGAACAGTATATACGTGTATAAGGTCATATATCCTAACCTAGGGCAACCTAACATCTGGGATGTAACATTTGACAACATTCCAGGCGTGTCGGTCCCTACGTCTAGGTGGTAACATTACATGCGTCTATAACGGTATATATCCTAATCTAAGGCAACCTAACATCTCGGATGCAATATTTGACAATATTCCTGGTCTGTCGAACACTACTTCTCGGAGGGAACAGTATATACGTCTATAACGTCATATATCCTAACATAAGGCAACCTAACGTCTCGGATGTAACATTTGACAACATTCCAGGCGTGTCGGTACCTACGTCTCGGTGGTAACATTATATGCGTCTATAACGTTATATATCCTAACCTAAGGCAACCTAACATCTCGGATGTAATATTTGGCAACATTCCTGTTGTGTCGGAGCGTACTTTTCGATGGGAATATTATATGCGTCTAATACGGTCGATATCTTAATCTAAGGCAACCTAACATCTCGGATGTAATATTTGACATCATTCCTGTCGTGTCGGACCCTACTTCTCGGTGGGAACATTAAATACGTCAATAACGTTATATATCCTAACCTAAGGCAACCTATTATCTCACACGTAATATTTTACAACACTCCTGGCGTGTCAGAGCATTCTTTTCGATGGGATCATTATATACGTCTATAACGGTATATATCCTAATCTAAGGCAACCTAACATCTCGGATGTAATATTTGACAACATTTCTGGCGTGTCGGACCCTACTTCTCGGAGGGAACAGTATATACGTCTATAACGTCATATATCTTAACATAAGGCAACCTAACATCTCGGATGTAACATTTGACAACATTCCAGGCGTGTCGGTCCCTACGTCTCGGTGGTAACATTATATGCGTCTATAACGTTATATATCCTAACCTAAGGCAACCTAACATCTCGGATGTAATATTTGACAACATTCCTGTCGTGTCGGACCCTACTTCTCGATGGGAACATTAAATACGTCAATAACGTTATATATCCTAACCTAAGGCAACCTATTATCTCAGACGTAATATTTTACAACACTCCTGGCGTGTCAGAGCATTCTTTTCGATGGGAACATTATATACGTCTATAACGGTATATATCCTAATCTAAGGCAACCTAACGTCTCGGAGGTAATATTTGACAACATTCCTGGCGTGTCGGACCCTACTTCTCGGAGGGAACAGTATATACGTCTATAACGTCATATATCTTAACATAAGGCAACGTAACGTCTCGGATGTAACATTTGACAACATTCCAGGAGTGTCGGTACCTACGTCTCGGTGGTAACATTATATGCGTCTATAACGTTATATATCCTAACCTAAGGCAACCTAACATCTCGGATGTAATATTTGACAACATTCCTGTTGAGTCGGAGCGTACTTTTCGGTGGGAATATTATATGCGTCTATAACGGTCGATATCGTAATCTAAGGCAATCTAACATCTCGGATGTAATATTGGCTACATTCCTGGCCTGTCGAACCCTACTTCTCGGAGGGAACAGGATATACGTCTATAACGTCATATATCCTAACATAAGGTAACCTAACATCTCGGATGTAACATTTGACAACATTCCAAGCGTGTCGGTCCCTACGTCTCGGTAGTAACATTACTTGCGTCTATAACGGTATATATCCTAATCTAAGGCAACCTAACATCTCGGAGGTAATATTTGACAACATTCCTGGCGTGTCGGACCCTACTTCTCGGAGGGAACAGTATATACGTCTATAACGTCATATATCTTAACATAAGGCAACGTAACGTCTCGGATGTAACATTTGACAACATTCCAGGCGTGTCGGTACCTACTTCTCGGAGGGAACAGTATATACGTCTATAACGTCATATATCCTAACATAAGGCAACCTAACGTCTCGGATGTAACATTTGACAACATTCCAGGCGTGTCGGTACCTACGTCTCGGTGGTAACGTTATATGCGTCTATAACGTTATATATCCTAACCTAAGGCAACCTAACATCTCGGATGTAATATTTGGCAACATTCCTGTTGTGTCGGAGCGTACTTTTCGATGGGAATATTATATGCGTCTATAACGGTCGATATCTTTATCTAAGGCAATCTAACATCTCGGATGTAATATTGGCTACATTCCTGGCCTGTCGAACCCTACTTCTCGGAGGGAACAGGATATACGTCTATAACGTCATATATCCTAACATAAGGTAACCTAACATCTCGGATGTAACATTTGACAACATTCTATGCGTGTCGGTTCCTACGTCTCGGTGGTAAAATTACATGCGTCTATAACGGTATATATCCTAATCTAAGGCAACCTAACATCTCGGATGCAATATTTGACAACATTCCTGGCCTGTCGAACCCTACTTCTCGGAGGGAACAGTATATACGTCTACAACGTCATATATCCTAACGTAAGGAAACCTAACATCTCGGATGTAACATTTGACAACATTCCAGGCGTGTCGGTCCCTACGTCTCGGTGGTAACATTATATGCGTCTATAACGTTATATATCCTAACCTAAGGCAACCTAACATCTCGGATGTAATATTTGACAACATTCCTGTCGTGTCGGACCCTACTTCTCGATGGGAACATTAAATACGTCAATAACGTTATATATCCTAACCTAAGGCAACCTATTATCTCAGACGTAATATTTTACAACACTCCTGGCGTGTCAGAGCATTCTTTTCGATGGGAACATTATATACGTCTATAACGGTATATATCCTAATCTAAGGCAACCTAACATCTCGGAGGTAATATTTGACAACATTCCTGGCGTGTCGGACCCTACTTCTCGGAGGGAACAGTATATACGTCTATAACGTCATATATCTTAACATAAGGCAACGTAACGTCTCGGATGTAACATTTGACAACATTCCATTAGTGTCGGTACCTACGTCTCGGTGGTAACATTATATGCGTCTATAACGTTATATATCCTAACCTAAGGCAACCTAACATCTCGGATGTAATATTTGACAACATTTCTGTTGTGTCGGAGCGTACTTTTCGGTGGGAATATTATATGCGTCTATAACGGTCGATATCGTAATCTAAGGCAATCTAACATCTCGGATGTAATATTGGCTACATTCCTGGCCTGTCGAACCCTACTTCTCGGAGGGAACAGGATATACGTCTATAACGTCATATATCCTAACATAAGGTAACCTAACATCTCGGATGTACATTTGACAACATTCCAGGCGTGTCGGTTCCTACGTCTCGGTGGTAAAATTACATGCGTCTATAACGGTATATATCCTAATCTAAGGCAACCTAACATCTCGGATGCAATATTTTACAACATTCCTGGCCTGTCGAACCCTACTTCTCGGAGGGAACAGTATATACGTCTACAACGTCATATATCCTAACCTAAGGCAACCTAACATCTCGGATGTAACATTTGACAACATTCCAGGCGTGTCGGTCCCTACGTCTCGGTGGTAACGTTACATGCGTCTGTAACGTTATATATCCTAACCTAAGCCAACCTAACATCCCGGATGTAACATTTGACAACATTCCAGGCGTGTCGGTCCCTACGTCTCGGTGGTAACGTTACATGCGTCTATAACGTTATATATCCTAACCTAAGGCCACCTAACACCTCGGATGTAATACCTGACAACATTCCTGGCGTGTCGAACCCTACTTCTCGGTGGGACCAGTTTATACGTCTGTAACGTTATACATCCTAAACTAAGGCAACCTAACATCTCGGATGCAGTATTTGTCAACATTCGTGGCCTGTCGAATTCTACTTCTCGGAGGGAACAGTATATACGTGTATAAGGTCATATATCCTAACCTAGGGCAACCTAACATCTGGGATGTAACATTTGACAACATTCCAGGCGTGTCGGTCCCTACGTCTAGGTGGTAACATTACATGCGTCTATAACGGTATATATCCTAATCTAAGGCAACCTAACATCTCGGATGCAATATTTGACAATATTCCTGGTCTGTCGAACACTACTTCTCGGAGGGAACAGTATATACGTCTATAACGTCATATATCCTAACATAAGGCAACCTAACGTCTCGGATGTGACATTTGACAACATTCCAGGCGTGTCGGTACCTACGTCTCGGTGGTAACATTATATGCGTCTATAACGTTATATATCCTAACCTAAGGCAACCTAACATCTCGGATGTAATATTTGGCAACATTCCTGTTGTGTCGGAGCGTACTTTTCGATGGGAATATTATATGCGTCTAATACGGTCGATATCTTAATCTAAGGCAACCTAACATCTCGGATGTAATATTTGACATCATTCCTGTCGTGTCGGACCCTACTTCTCGGTGGGAACATTAAATACGTCAATAACGTTATATATCCTAACCTAAGGCAACCTATTATCTCACACGTAATATTTTACAACACTCCTGGCGTGTCAGAGCATTCTTTTCGATGGGATCATTATATACGTCTATAACGGTATATATCCTAATCTAAGGCAACCTAACATCTCGGATGTAATATTTGACAACATTTCTGGCGTGTCGGACCCTACTTCTCGGAGGGAACAGTATATACGTCTATAACGTCATATATCTTAACATAAGGCAACCTAACATCTCGGATGTAACATTTGACAACATTCCAGGCGTGTCGGTCCCTACGTCTCGGTGGTAACATTATATGCGTCTATAACGTTATATATCCTAACCTAAGGCAACCTAACATCTCGGATGTAATATTTGACAACATTCCTGTCGTGTCGGACCCTACTTCTCGATGGGAACATTAAATACGTCAATAACGTTATATATCCTAACCTAAGGCAACCTATTATCTCAGACGTAATATTTTACAACACTCCTGGCGTGTCAGAGCATTCTTTTCGATGGGAACATTATATACGTCTATGACGGTATATATCCTAATCTAAGGCAACCTAACATCTCGGAGGTAATATTTGACAACATTCCTGGCGTGTCGGACCCTACTTCTCGGAGGGAACAGTATATACGTCTATAACGTCATATATCTTAACATAAGGCAACGTAACGTCTCGGATGTAACATTTGACAACATTCCAGGAGTGTCGGTACCTACGTCTCGGTGGTAACATTATATGCGTCTATAACGTTATATATCCTAACCTAAGGCAACCTAACATCTCGGATGTAATATTTGACAACATTCCTGTTGAGTCGGAGCGTACTTTTCGGTGGGAATATTATATGCGTCTATAACGGTCGATATCGTAATCTAAGGCAATCTAACATCTCGGATGTAATATTGGCTACATTCCTGGCCTGTCGAACCCTACTTCTCGGAGGGAACAGGATATACGTCTATAACGTCATATATCCTAACATAAGGTAACCTAACATCTCGGATGTAACATTTGACAACATTCCAGGCGTGTCGGTTCCTACGTCTCGGTGGTAAAATTACATGCGTCTATAACGGTATATATCCTAATCTAAGGCAACCTAACATCTCGGATGCAATATTTGACAACATTCCTGGCCTGTCGAACCCTACTTCTCGGAGGGAACAGTATATACGTCTACAACGTCATATATCCTAACCTAAGGCAACCTAACATCTCGGATGTAACATTTGACAACATTCCAGGCGTGTCGGTCCCTACGTCTCGGTGGTAACGTTACATGCGTCTGTAACGTTATATATCCTAACCTAAGCCAACCTAACATCCCGGATGTAACATTTGACAACATTCCAGGCGTGTCGGTCCCTACGTCTCGGTGGTAACGTTACATGCGTCTATAACGTTATATATCCTAACCTAAGGCCACCTAACACCTCGGATGTAATACCTGACAACATTCCTGGCGTGTCGAACCCTACTTCTCGGTGGGACCAGTTTATACGTCTGTAACGTTATACATCCTAAACTAAGGCAACCTAACATCTCGGATGCAGTATTTGTCAACATTCGTGGCCTGTCGAATTCTACTTCTCGGAGGGAACAGTATATACGTGTATAAGGTCATATATCCTAACCTAGGGCAACCTAACATCTGGGATGTAACATTTGACAACATTCCAGGCGTGTCGGTCCCTACGTCTAGGTGGTAACATTACATGCGTCTATAACGGTATATATCCTAATCTAAGGCAACCTAACATCTCGGATGCAATATTTGACAATATTCCTGGTCTGTCGAACACTACTTCTCGGAGGGAACAGTATATACGTCTATAACGTCATATATCCTAACATCAGGCAACCTAACGTCTCGGATGTAACATTTGACAACATTCCAGGCGTGTCGGTACCTACGTCTCGGTGGTAACATTATATGCGTCTATAACGTTATATATCCTAACCTAAGGCAACCTAACATCTCGGATGTAATATTTGGCAACATTCCTGTTGTGTCGGAGCGTACTTTTCGATGGGAATATTATATGCGTCTATAACGGTCGATATCTTAATCTAAGGCAATCTAACATCTCGTATGTAATATTGGCTACATTCCTGGCCTGTCGAACCCTACTTCTCGGAGGGAACAGGATATACGTCTATAACGTCATATATCCTAACATAAGGTAACCTAACATCTCGGATGTAACATTTGACAACATTCCAAGCGTGTCGGTCCCTACGTCTCGGTAGTAACATTACATGCGTCTATAACGGTATATATCCTAATCTAAGGCAACCTAACATCTCGGATGCAATATTTGACAACATTCCTGGCCTGTCGAACCCTACTTCTCGGAGGGAACAGTATATACGTCTACAACGTTATATATCCTAACGTAAGGAAACCTAACATCTCGGATGTAACATTTGACAACATTCCAGGCGTGTCGGTCCCTACGTCTCGGTGGTAACATTATATGCGTCTATAACGTTATATATCCTAACCTAAGGCAACCTAACATCTCGGATGTAATATTTGACAACATTCCTGTCGTGTCGGACCCTACTTCTCGATGGGAACATTAAATACGTCAATAACGTTATATATCCTAACCTAAGGCAACCTATTATCTCAGACGTAATATTTTACAACACTCCTGGCGTGTCAGAGCATTCTTTTCGATGGGAACATTATATACGTCTATAACGGTATATATCCTAATCTAAGGCAACCTAACATCTCGGAGGTAATATTTGACAACATTCCTGGCGTGTCGGACCCTACTTCTCGGAGGGAACAGTATATACGTCTATAACGTCATATATCTTAACATAAGGCAACGTAACGTCTCGGATGTAACATTTGACAACATTCCAGGAGTGTCGGTACCTACGTCTCGGTGGTAACATTATATGCGTCTATAACGTTATATATCCTAACCTAAGGCAACCTAACATCTCGGATGTAATATTTGACAACATTTCTGTTGTGTCGGAGCGTACTTTTCGGTGGGAATATTATATGCGTCTATAACGGTCGATATCGTAATCTAAGGCAATCTAACATCTCGGATGTAATATTGGCTACATTCCTGGCCTGTCGAACCCTACTTCTCGGAGGGAACAGGATATACGTCTATAACGTCATATATCCTAACATAAGGTAACCTAACATCTCGGATGTAACATTTGACAACATTCCAGGCGTGTCGGTTCCTACGTCTCTGTGGTAAAATTACATGCGTCTATAACGGTATATATCCTAATCTAAGGCAACCTAACATCTCGGATGCAATATTTGACAACATTCCTGGCCTGTCGAACCCTACTTCTCGGAGGGAACAGTATATACGTCTACAACGTCATATATCCTAACCTAAGGCAACCTAACATCTCGGATGTAACATTTGACAACATTCCAGGCGTGTCGGTCCCTACGTCTCGGTGGTAACGTTACATGCGTCTGTAACGTTATATATCCTAACCTAAGCCAACCTAACATCCCGGATGTAACATTTGACAACATTCCAGGCGTGTCGGTCCCTACGTCTCGGTGGTAACGTTACATGCGTCTATAACGTTATATATCCTAACCTAAGGCCACCTAACACCTCGGATGTAATACCTGACAACATTCCTGGCGTGTCGAACCCTACTTCTCGGTGGGACCAGTTTATACGTCTGTAACGTTATACATCCTAAACTAAGGCAACCTAACATCTCGGATGCAGTATTTGTCAACATTCGTGGCCTGTCGAATTCTACTTCTCGGAGGGAACAGTATATACGTGTATAAGGTCATATATCCTAACCTAGGGCAACCTAACATCTGGGATGTAACATTTGACAACATTCCAGGCGTGTCGGTCCCTACGTCTAGGTGGTAACATTACATGCGTCTATAACGGTATATATCCTAATCTAAGGCAACCTAACATCTCGGATGCAATATTTGACAATATTCCTGGTCTGTCGAACACTACTTCTCGGAGGGAACAGTATATACGTCTATAACGTCATATATCCTAACATAAGGCAACCTAACGTCTCGGATGTAACATTTGACAACATTCCAGGCGTGTCGGTACCTACGTCTCGGTGGTAACATTATATGCGTCTATAACGTTATATATCCTAACCTAAGGCAACCTAACATCTCGGATGTAATATTTGGCAACATTCCTGTTGTGTCGGAGCGTACTTTTCGATGGGAATATTATATGCGTCTAATACGGTCGATATCTTAATCTAAGGCAACCTAACATCTCGGATGTAATATTTGACATCATTCCTGTCGTGTCGGACCCTACTTCTCGGTGGGAACATTAAATACGTCAATAACGTTATATATCCTAACCTAAGGCAACCTATTATCTCACACGTAATATTTTACAACACTCCTGGCGTGTCAGAGCATTCTTTTCGATGGGATCATTATATACGTCTATAACGGTATATATCCTAATCTAAGGCAACCTAACATCTCGGATGTAATATTTGACAACATTTCTGGCGTGTCGGACCCTACTTCTCGGAGGGAACAGTATATACGTCTATAACGTCATATATCTTAACATAAGGCAACCTAACATCTCGGATGTAACATTTGACAACATTCCAGGCGTGTCGGTCCCTACGTCTCGGTGGTAACATTATATGCGTCTATAACGTTATATATCCTAACCTAAGGCAACCTAACATCTCGGATGTAATATTTGACAACATTCCTGTCGTGTCGGACCCTACTTCTCGATGGGAACATTAAATACGTCAATAACGTTATATATCCTAACCTAAGGCAACCTATTATCTCAGACGTAATATTTTACAACACTCCTGGCGTGTCAGAGCATTCTTTTCGATGGGAACATTATATACGTCTATAACGGTATATATCCTAATCTAAGGCAACCTAACGTCTCGGAGGTAATATTTGACAACATTCCTGGCGTGTCGGACCCTACTTCTCGGAGGGAACAGTATATACGTCTATAACGTCATATATCTTAACATAAGGCAACGTAACGTCTCGGATGTAACATTTGACAACATTCCAGGAGTGTCGGTACCTACGTCTCGGTGGTAACATTATATGCGTCTATAACGTTATATATCCTAACCTAAGGCAACCTAACATCTCGGATGTAATATTTGACAACATTCCTGTTGAGTCGGAGCGTACTTTTCGGTGGGAATATTATATGCGTCTATAACGGTCGATATCGTAATCTAAGGCAATCTAACATCTCGGATGTAATATTGGCTACATTCCTGGCCTGTCGAACCCTACTTCTCGGAGGGAACAGGATATACGTCTATAACGTCATATATCCTAACATAAGGTAACCTAACATCTCGGATGTAACATTTGACAACATTCCAGGAGTGTCGGTACCTACGTCTCGGTGGTAACATTATATGCGTCTATAACGTTATATATCCTAACCTAAGGCAACCTAACATCTCGGAGGTAATATTTGACAACATTCCTGGCGTGTCGGACCCTACTTCTCGGAGGGAACAGTATATACGTCTATAACGTCATATATCTTAACATAAGGCAACGTAACGTCTCGGATGTAACATTTGACAACATTCCAGGAGTGTCGGTACCTACGTCTCGGTGGTAACATTATATGCGTCTATAACGTTATATATCCTAACCTAAGGCAACCTAACATCTCGGATGTAATATTTGACAACATTCCTGTTGTGTCGGAGCGTACTTTTCGGTGGGAATATTATATGCGTCTATAACGGTCGATATCGTAATCTAAGGCAATCTAACATCTCGGATGTAATATTGGCTACATTCCTGGCCTGTCGAACCCTACTTCTCGGAGGGAACAGTATATACGTCTACAACGTCATATATCCTAACCTAAGGCAACCTAACATCTCGGATGTAACATTTGACAACATTCCAGGCGTGTCGGTCCCTACGTCTCGGTGGTAACGTTACATGCGTCTGTAACGTTATATATCCTAACCTAAGCCAACCTAACATCCCGGATGTAACATTTGACAACATTCCAGGCGTGTCGGTCCCTACGTCTCGGTGGTAACGTTACATGCGTCTATAACGTTATATATCCTAACCTAAGGCCACCTAACACCTCGGATGTAATACCTGACAACATTCCTGGCGTGTCGAACCCTACTTCTCGGTGGGACCAGTTTATACGTCTGTAACGTTATACATCCTAAACTAAGGCAACCTAACATCTCGGATGCAGTATTTGTCAACATTCGTGGCCTGTCGAATTCTACTTCTCGGAGGGAACAGTATATACGTGTATAAGGTCATATATCCTAACCTAGGGCAACCTAACATCTGGGATGTAACATTTGACAACATTCCAGGCGTGTCGGTCCCTACGTCTAGGTGGTAACATTACATGCGTCTATAACGGTATATATCCTAATCTAAGGCAACCTAACATCTCGGATGCAATATTTGACAATATTCCTGGTCTGTCGAACACTACTTCTCGGAGGGAACAGTATATACGTCTATAACGTCATATATCCTAACATC
Organism: Xylocopa violacea; assembly: GCA_963969225.1. Classification (NCBI taxonomy): domain Eukaryota; kingdom Metazoa; phylum Arthropoda; class Insecta; order Hymenoptera; family Apidae; genus Xylocopa; species Xylocopa violacea. The sequence goes on along the minus strand of CAXAJV010000006.1, from coordinate 1,697,337 downwards.
AGGCAACCTAACGTCTCGGATGTAACATTTGACAACATTCCAGGCGTGTCGGTACCTACGTCTCGGTGGTAACATTATATGCGTCTATAACGTTATATATCCTAACCTAAGGCAACCTAACATCTCGGATGTAATATTTGGCAACATTCCTGTTGTGTCGGAGCGTACTTTTCGATGGGAATATTATATGCGTCTATAACGGTCGATATCTTAATCTAAGGCAATCTAACATCTCGGATGTAATATTGGCTACATTCCTGGCCTGTCGAACCCTACTTCCCGGAGGGAACAGTATATACGTCTATAACGTCATATATCCTAACATAAGGTATCCTAACATCTCGGATGTAACATTTGACAACATTCCAGGCGTGTCGGTCCGTACGTCTCGGTGGTAACATTACATGCGTCTATAACGTTATATATCCTAACCTAAGCCAACCTAACAACTCGGATGTCATATTTGACAACATTCCAGGCGTGTCGGTCCCTACGTCTCGGAGGGAACAGTATATACGTCTATAACATCATATATCTTAACATAAGGCAACCTAACGTCTCGGATGTAACATTTGACAACATTCCAGGCGTGTCGGTACCTACGTCTCGGTGGTAACATTATATGCGTCTATAACGTCATATATCCTTACATAAGGTAACCTAACATCTCGAACGTAGCATTTGACAACATTCCAGGCGTGTCGGCCCCTACGTCTCGGTGGTAACATTACATGCGACTATAACGATATATATCCTAATCTAAGGCAACCTAACATCTCGGATGCAATATTTGACAACATTCCTGGACTGTCGAACCCTACTTCTCGGAGGGAACAGTATATACGTCTATAACGTCATATATCCTAACCTAAGGCAACCTAACATCTCGGATGTAATATTTGACAACATTCCAGGCGTGTCGGTCCCTACGTCTAGGTGGTAACATTACATGCGTCTATAACGGTATATATCCTAATCTAAGGCAACCTAACATCTCGGATGCAATATTTGACAATATTCCTGGCCTGTCGAACCCTACTTCTCGGAGGGAACAGTATATACGTCTATAACGTCGTATATCCTAACATAAGGCAACGTAACGTCTCGGATGTAACATTTGACAACATTCCAGGCGTGTCGGTACCTACGTCACGGTGGTAACATTATATGCGTCTATAACGTTATATATCCTACCATAAGGCAACCTAACATCTCGGATGTAATATTTGACAACATTCCTGTTGTGTCGGAGCGTACTTTTGGGTGGGAATATTATATGCGTCTATAACGGTCGATATCGTAATCTAAGGCAATCTAACATCTCGGATGTAATATTGGCTACATTCCTGGCCTGTCGAACCCTACTTCTCGGAGGGAACAGGATATACGTCTATAACGTCATATATCCTAACATAAGGTAACCTAACATCTCGGATGTAACATTTGACAACATTCCAGGCGTGTCGGTCCCTACGTCTCGGTGGTAACATTACATGCGTCCATAACGGTATATATCCTAATCCAAGGCAACCTGACATCTCGGATGCAATATTTGACTACATTCCTGGCCTGTCGAACCCTACTTCTCGGAGGGAACAGTATATACGTCTACAACGTCATATATCCTAACCTAAGGCAACCTAACATCTCGGATGTAACATTTGACAACATTCCAGACGTGTCGGTCCCTACGTCTCGGTGGTAACATTATATGCGTCTATAACGTTATATATCCTAGCCTAAGGCAACCTAACATCTCGGATGTAATATTTGACAACATTCCTGTCGTGTCGGACCCTACTTCTCGGCGGGAACATTAAATACGTCAATAACGTTATATATCCTAACCTAAGGCAACCTATTATCTCAGACGTAATATTTTACAACACTCCTGGCGTGTCAGAGCATTCTTTTCGATGGGAACATTATATATGTCTATAACGGTATATATCCTAATCTAAGGCAACCTAACATCTCGGATGCAATATTTGACAACATTCCTGGCCTGTCGAACCCTACTTCTCGGAGGGAACAGTATATACGTCTACAACGTCATATATCCTAACCTAAGGCAACCTAACATCTCGGATGTAACATTTGACAACATTCCAGGCGTGTCGGTCCCTACGTCTCGGTGGTAACATTATATGCGTCTATAACGTTATATATCCTATCCTAAGGCAACCTAACGTCTCGGATGTAATATTTGACAACATTCCTGTCGTGTCGGACCCTACTTCTCGAGGGGAACATTAAATACATCAATAACGTTATATATCCTAACCTAAGGCAACCTATTATCTCAGACGTAATATTTTTCAACACTCCTGGCGTGTCAGAGCATTCTTTTCGATGGGAACATTATATACGTCTATAACGGTATATATCATAATCTAAGGCAACCTAACATCTCGGATGTAATATTTGACAAAATTCCTGGCGTGTCGGACCCTACTTCTCGGAGGGAACAGTATATACGTCTATAACGTCATATATCTTAACATAAGGCAACGTAACGTCTCGGATGTAACATTTGACAACATTCCAGGAGTGTCGGTACCTACGTCTCGGTGGTAACATTATATGCGTCTATAACGTCATATATCCTTACATAAGGTAACCTAACATCTCGAATGTAGCATTTGACAACATTCCAGGCGTGTCGGTCCCTACGTCTCGGTGGTAACATTACATGCGTCCATAACGGTATATATCCTAATCCAAGGCAACCTGACATCTCGGATGCAATATTTGACTACATTCCTGGCCTGTCGAACCCTACTTCTCGGAGGGAACAGTATATACGTCTACAACGTCATATATCCTAACCTAAGGCAACCTAACATCTCGGATGTAACATTTGACAACATTCCAGGCGTGTCGGTCCCTACGTCTCGGTGGTAACATTATATGCGTCTATAACGTTATATATCCTATCCTAAGGCAACCTAACGTCTCGGATGTAATATTTGACAACATTCCTGTCGTGTCGGACCCTACTTCTCGAGGGGAACATTAAATACATCAATAACGTTATATATCCTAACCTAAGGCAACCTATTATCTCAGACGTAATATTTTTCAACACTCCTGGCGTGTCAGAGCATTCTTTTCGATGGGAACATTATATACGTCTATAACGGTATATATCATAATCTAAGGCAACCTAACATCTCGGATGTAATATTTGACAAAATTCCTGGCGTGTCGGACCCTACTTCTCGGAGGGAACAGTATATACGTCTATAACTTCATATATTTTAACATAAGGCAACCTAACGTCTCGGATGTAACATTTGACAACATTCCAGGCGTGTCGGTACCTACGTCTCGGTGGTAACATTATATGCTTCTATAACGTTATATATCCTAACCTAAGGCAACCTAACATCTCGGATGTAACATTTGACAACATTCCAGGCGTGTCGGTCCCTACGTCTCGGTGGTAACGTTACATGCGTCTATAACGTTATATATCCTAACCTAAGCCAACCTAACAACTCGGATGTAATATTTGACAACATTCCAGGCGTGTCGGTTCCTACGTCTCGGAGGGAACAGTATATACGTCTATAACGTCATATATCTTAACATAAGGCAACCTAACGTCTCGGATGTAACATTTGACAACATTCCAGGCGTGTCGGTACCTACGTCTCGGTGGTAACATTATATGCGTCTATAACGTCATATATCCTTACATAAGGTAACCTAACATCTCGGATGTAACATTTGACAACATTCCAGGCGTGTCGGTTCCTACGTCTCGGTGGTAAAATTACATGCGTCTATAACGGTATATATCCTAATCTAAGGCAACCTAACATCTCGGATGCAATATTTGACAACATTCCTGGCCTGTCGAACCCTACTTCTCGGAGGGAACAGTATATACGTCTACAACGTCATATATCCTAACCTAAGGCAACCTAACATCTCGGATGTAACATTTGACAACATTCCAGGCGTGTCGGTCCCTACGTCTCGGTGGTAACGTTACATGCGTCTGTAACGTTATATATCCTAACCTAAGCCAACCTAACATCCCGGATGTAACATTTGACAACATTCCAGGCGTGTCGGTCCCTACGTCTCGGTGGTAACGTTACATGCGTCTATAACGTTATATATCCTAACCTAAGGCCACCTAACACCTCGGATGTAATACCTGACAACATTCCTGGCGTGTCGAACCCTACTTCTCGGTGGGACTAGTTTATACGTCTGTAACGTTATACATCCTAAACTAAGGCAACCTAACATCTCGGATGCAGTATTTGTCAACATTCGTGGCCTGTCGAATTCTACTTCTCGGAGGGAACAGTATATACGTGTATAAGGTCATATATCCTAACCTAGGGCAACCTAACATCTGGGATGTAACATTTGACAACATTCCAGGCGTGTCGGTCCCTACGTCTAGGTGGTAACATTACATGCGTCTATAACGGTACATATCCTAATCCAAGGCAACCTAACATCTCGGATGCAATATTTGACAATATTCCTGGTCTGGCGAACACTACTTCTCGGAGGGAACAGTATATACGTCTATAACGTCATATATCCTAACATCAGGCAACCTAACGTCTCGGATGTAACATTTGACAACATTCCAGGCGTGTCGGTCCCTACGTCTCGGTGGTAACATTATATGCGTCTATAACGTTATATATCCTATCCTAAGGCAACCTAACGTCTCGGATGTAATATTTGACAACATTCCTGTCGTGTCGGACCCTACTTCTCGAGGGGAACATTAAATACATCAATAACGTTATATATCCTAACCTAAGGCAACCTATTATCTCAGACGTAATATTTTTCAACACTCCTGGCGTGTCAGAGCATTCTTTTCGATGGGAACATTATATACGTCTATAACGGTATATATCATAATCTAAGGCAACCTAACATCTCGGATGTAATATTTGACAAAATTCCTGGCGTGTCGGACCCTACTTCTCGGAGGGAACAGTATATACGTCTATAACGTTATATATCCTAACCTAAGGCAACCTAACATCTCGGATGTAACATTTGACAACATTCCAGGCGTGTCGGTCCCTACGTCTCGGTGGTAACGTTACATGCGTCTATAACGTTATATATCCTAACCTAAGCCAACCTAACAACTCGGATGTAATATTTGACAACATTCCAGGCGTGTCGGTTCCTACGTCTCGGAGGGAACAGTATATACGTCTATAACGTCATATATCTTAATATAAGGCAACCTAACGTCTCGGATGTAACATTTGACAACATTCCAGGCGTGTCGGTACCTACGTCTCGGTGGTAACATTATATGCGTCTATAACGTCATATATCCTAACCTAAGGCAACCTAACATCTCGGATGTAACATTTGACAACATTCCAGGCGTGTCGGTCCCTACGTCTCGGTGGTAACGTTACATGCGTCTATAACGTTATATATCCTAACCTAAGCCAACCTAACAACTCGGATGTAATATTTGACAACATTCCAGGCGTGTCGGTTCCTACGTCTCGGAGGGAACAGTATATACGTCTATAACGTCATATATCTTAACATAAGGCAACCTAACGTCTCGGATGTAACATTTGACAACATTCCAGGCGTGTCGGTACCTACGTCTCGGTGGTAACATTATATGCGTCTATAACGTCATATATCCTTACATAAGGTAACCTAACATCTCGAATGTAGCATTTGACAACATTCCAGGCGTGTCGGCCCCCACGTCTCGGTGGTAACATTACATGCGTCTATAACGATATATATCCTAATCTAAGGCAACCTAACATCTCGGATGCAATATTTGACAACATTCCTGGCCTGTCGAACCCTACTTCTCGGAGGGAACAGTATATACGTCTATAACGTCATATATCCTAACCTAAGGCAACCTAACATCTCGGATGTAACATTTGACAACATTTCAGGCGTGTCGGTCCCTACATCTAGGTGGTAACATTACATGCGTCTATAACGGTATATATCCTAATCTAAGGGAACCTAACATCTCGGATGCAATATTTGACAATATTCCTGGCCTGTCGAACCCTGCTTCTCGGAGGGAACAGTATATACGTCTATAACGTCATATATCCTAACATAAGGCAACCTAACGTCTCGGATGTAACATTTGACAACATTCCAGGCGTGTCGGTACCTACGTCTCGGTGGTAACATTACATGCGTCTATAACGTTATATATCCTAACCTAAGGCAACCTGACATCTCGGATGTAATATTTGACAACATTCCTGTTGTGTCCGAGCGTACTTTTCGGTGGAAATATTATATGCGTCTATAACGGTCGATATCGTAATCTAAGGCAATCTAACATCTCGGATGTAATATTGGCTACTTTCCTGGCCTGTCGAACCCTACTTCTCGGAGGGAACACGATATACGTCTATAACGTCATATATCCTAACATAAGGTAACCTAACTTCTCGGATGTAACATTTGACAACATTCCAGGCGTGTCGGTTCCTACGTCTCGGTGGTAAAATTACATGCGTCTATAACGGTATATATCCTAATCTAAGGCAACCTAACATCTCGGATGCAATATTTGACAACATTCCTGGCCTGTCGAACCCTACTTCTCGGAGGGAACAGTATATACGTCTACAACGTCATATATCCTAACCTAAGGAAACCTAACATCTCGGATGTAACATTTGACAACATTCCAGGCGTGTCGGTCCCTACGTCTCGGTGGTAACATTATATGCGTCTATAACGTTATATATCCTAGCCTAAGGCAACCTAACGTCTCGGATGTAATATTTGACAACATTCCTGTCGTGTCGGACCCTACTTCTCGGGGGGAACATTAAATACATCAATAACGTTATATATCCTAACCTAAGGCAACCTATTATCTCAGACGTAATATTTTTCGACACTCCTGGCGTGTCAGAGCATTCTTTTCGATGGGAACATTATATACGTCTATAACGGTATATATCATAATCTAAGGCAACCTAACATCTCGGATGTAATATTTGACAAAATTCCTGGCGTGTCGGACCCTACTTCTCGGAGGGAACAGTATATACGTCTATAACTTCATATATTTTAACATAAGGCAACCTAACGTCTCGGATGTAACATTTGACAACATTCCAGGCGTGTCGGTACCTACGTCTCGGTGGTAACATTATATGCGTCTATAACGTCATATATCCTTACATAAGGTAACCTAACATCTCGAATGTAGCATTTGACAACATTCCAGGCGTGTCGGCCCCTACGTCTCGGTGGTAACATTACATGCGTCTATAACGATATATATCCTAATCTAAGGCAACCTAACATCTCGGATGCAATATTTGACAACATTCCTGGCCTGTCGAACCCTACTTCTCGGAGGGAACAGTATATACGTCTATAACGTCATATATCCTAACCTAAGGCAACCTAACATCTCGGATGTAACATTTGACAACATTTCAGGCGTGTCGGTCCCTACATCTAGGTGGTAACATTACATGCGTCTATAACGGTATATATCCTAATCTAAGGCAACCTAACATCTCGGATGCAATATTTGACAATATTCCTGGTCTGGCGAACCCTGCTTCTCGGAGGGAACAGTATATACGTCTATAACGTCATATATCCTAACATCAGGCAACCTAACGTCTCGGATGTAACATTTGACAACATTCCAGGCGTGTCGGTACCTACGTCTCGGTGGTAACATTATATGCGTCTATAACGTTATATATCCTAACCTAAGGCAACCTAACATCTCGGATGTAATATTTGGCAACATTCCTGTTGTGTCGGAGCGTACTTTTCGATGGGAATATTATATGCGCCTATAACGGTCGATATCTTAATCTAAGGCAATCTAACATCTCGGATGTAATATTGGCTACATTCCTGGCCTGTCGAACCCTACTTCCCGGAGGGAACAGTATATACGTCTATAACGTCATATATCCTTACATAAGGTAACCTAACATCTCGAATGTAGCATTTGACAACATTCCAGGCGTGTCGGTCCCTACGTCTCGGTGGTAACATTACATGCGTCCATAACGGTATATATCCTAATCCAAGGCAACCTGACATCTCGGATGCAATATTTGACTACATTCCTGGCCTGTCGAACCCTACTTCTCGGAGGGAACAGTATATACGTCTACAACGTCATATATCCTAACCTAAGGCAACCTAACATCTCGGATGTAACATTTGACAACATTCCAGGCGTGTCGGTCCCTACGTCTCGGTGGTAACATTATATGCGTCTATAACGTTATATATCCTATCCTAAGGCAACCTAACGTCTCGGATGTAATATTTGACAACATTCCTGTCGTGTCGGACCCTACTTCTCGAGGGGAACATTAAATACATCAATAACGTTATATATCCTAACCTAAGGCAACCTATTATCTCAGACGTAATATTTTTCAACACTCCTGGCGTGTCAGAGCATTCTTTTCGATGGGAACATTATATACGTCTATAACGGTATATATCATAATCTAAGGCAACCTAACATCTCGGATGTAATATTTGGCAAAATTCCTGGCGTGTCGGACCCTACTTCTCGGAGGGAACAGTATATACGTCTATAACGTTATATATCCTAACCTAAGGCAACCTAACATCTCGGATGTAACATTTGACAACATTCCAGGCGTGTCGGTCCCTACGTCTCGGTGGTAACGTTACATGCGTCTATAACGTTATATATCCTAACCTAAGCCAACCTAACAACTCGGATGTAATATTTGACAACATTCCAGGCGTGTCGGTTCCTACGTCTCGGAGGGAACAGTATATACGTCTATAACGTCATATATCTTAATATAAGGCAACCTAACGTCTCGGATGTAACATTTGACAACATTCCAGGCGTGTCGGTACCTACGTCTCGGTGGTAACATTATATGCGTCTATAACGTCATATATCCTAACCTAAGGCAACCTAACATCTCGGATGTAACATTTGACAACATTCCAGGCGTGTCGGTCCCTACGTCTCGGTGGTAACGTTACATGCGTCTATAACGTTATATATCCTAACCTAAGCCAACCTAACAACTCGGATGTAATATTTGACAACATTCCAGGCGTGTCGGTTCCTACGTCTCGGAGGGAACAGTATATACGTCTATAACGTCATATATCTTAACATAAGGCAACCTAACGTCTCGGATGTAACATTTGACAACATTCCAGGCGTGTCGGTACCTACGTCTCGGTGGTAACATTATATGCGTCTATAACGTCATATATCCTTACATAAGGTAACCTAACATCTCGAATGTAGCATTTGACAACATTCCAGGCGTGTCGGCCCCCACGTCTCGGTGGTAACATTACATGCGTCTATAACGATATATATCCTAATCTAAGGCAACCTAACATCTCGGATGCAATATTTGACAACATTCCTGGCCTGTCGAACCCTACTTCTCGGAGGGAACAGTATATACGTCTATAACGTCATATATCCTAACCTAAGGCAACCTAACATCTCGGATGTAACATTTGACAACATTTCAGGCGTGTCGGTCCCTACATCTAGGTGGTAACATTACATGCGTCTATAACGGTATATATCCTAATCTAAGGGAACCTAACATCTCGGATGCAATATTTGACAATATTCCTGGCCTGTCGAACCCTGCTTCTCGGAGGGAACAGTATATACGTCTATAACGTCATATATCCTAACATAAGGCAACCTAACGTCTCGGATGTAACATTTGACAACATTCCAGGCGTGTCGGTACCTACGTCTCGGTGGTAACATTACATGCGTCTATAACGTTATATATCCTAACCTAAGGCAACCTGACATCTCGGATGTAATATTTGACAACATTCCTGTTGTGTCCGAGCGTACTTTTCGGTGGAAATATTATATGCGTCTATAACGGTCGATATCGTAATCTAAGGCAATCTAACATCTCGGATGTAATATTGGCTACTTTCCTGGCCTGTCGAACCCTACTTCTCGGAGGGAACACGATATACGTCTATAACGTCATATATCCTAACATAAGGTAACCTAACTTCTCGGATGTAACATTTGACAACATTCCAGGCGTGTCGGTTCCTACGTCTCGGTGGTAAAATTACATGCGTCTATAACGGTATATATCCTAATCTAAGGCAACCTAACATCTCGGATGCAATATTTGACAACATTCCTGGCCTGTCGAACCCTACTTCTCGGAGGGAACAGTATATACGTCTATAACGTTATATATCCTAACCTAAGGCAACCTAACATCTCGGATGTAACATTTGACAACATTCCAGGCGTGTCGGTCCCTACGTCTCGGTGGTAACGTTACATGCGTCTATAACGTTATATATCCTAACCTAAGCCAACCTAACAACTCGGATGTAATATTTGACAACATTCCAGGCGTGTCGGTTCCTACGTCTCGGAGGGAACAGTATATACGTCTATAACGTCATATATCTTAATATAAGGCAACCTAACGTCTCGGATGTAACATTTGACAACATTCCAGGCGTGTCGGTACCTACGTCTCGGTGGTAACATTATATGCGTCTATAACGTCATATATCCTAACCTAAGGCAACCTAACATCTCGGATGTAACATTTGACAACATTCCAGGCGTGTCGGTCCCTACGTCTCGGTGGTAACGTTACATGCGTCTATAACGTTATATATCCTAACCTAAGCCAACCTAACAACTCGGATGTAATATTTGACAACATTCCAGGCGCGTCGGTTCCTACGTCTCGGAGGGAACAGTATATACGTCTATAACGTCATATATCTTAACATAAGGCAACCTAACGTCTCGGATGTAACATTTGACAACATTCCAGGCGTGTCGGTACCTACGTCTCGGTGGTAACATTATATGCGTCTATAACGTCATATATCCTTACATAAGGTAACCTAACATCTCGAATGTAGCATTTGACAACATTCCAGGCGTGTCGGCCCCCACGTCTCGGTGGTAACATTACATGCGTCTATAACGATATATATCCTAATCTAAGGCAACCTAACATCTCGGATGCAATATTTGACAACATTCCTGGCCTGTCGAACCCTACTTCTCGGAGGGAACAGTATATACGTCTATAACGTCATATATCCTAACCTAAGGCAACCTAACATCTCGGATGTAACATTTGACAACATTTCAGGCGTGTCGGTCCCTACATCTAGGTGGTAACATTACATGCGTCTATAACGGTATATATCCTAATCTAAGGGAACCTAACATCTCGGATGCAATATTTGACAATATTCCTGGCCTGTCGAACCCTGCTTCTCGGAGGGAACAGTATATACGTCTATAACGTCATATATCCTAACATAAGGCAACCTAACGTCTCGGATGTAACATTTGTCAACATTCCAGGCGTGTCGGTACCTACGTCTCGGTGGTAACATTACATGCGTCTATAACGTTATATATCCTAACCTAAGGCAACCTGACATCTCGGATGTAATATTTGACAACATTCCTGTTGTGTCCGAGCGTACTTTTCGGTGGAAATATTATATGCGTCTATAACGGTCGATATCGTAATCTAAGGCAATCTAACATCTCGGATGTAATATTGGCTACTTTCCTGGCCTGTCGAACCCTACTTCTCGGAGGGAACACGATATACGTCTATAACGTCATATATCCTAACATAAGGTAACCTAACTTCTCGGATGTAACATTTGACAACATTCCAGGCGTGTCGGTTCCTACGTCACGGTGGTAAAATTACATGCGTCTATAACGGTATATATCCTAATCTAAGGCAACCTAACATCTCGGATGCAATATTTGACAACATTCCTGGCCTGTCGAACCCTACTTCTCGGAGGGAACAGTATATACGTCTACAACGTCATATATCCTAACCTAAGGAAACCTAACATCTCGGATGTAACATTTGACAACATTCCAGGCGTGTCGGTCCCTACGTCTCGGTGGTAACATTATATGCGTCTATAACGTTATATATCCTAGCCTAAGGCAACCTAACGTCTCGGATGTAATATTTGACAACATTCCTGTCGTGTCGGACCCTACTTCTCGGGGGGAACATTAAATACATCAATAACGTTATATATCCTAACCTAAGGCAACCTATTATCTCAGACGTAATATTTTTCGACACTCCTGGCGTGTCAGAGCATTCTTTTCGATGGGAACATTATATACGTCAATAACGGTATATATCATAATCTAAGGCAACCTAACATCTCGGATGTAATATTTGACAAAATTCCTGGCGTGTCGGACCCTACTTCTCGGAGGGAACAGTATATACGTCTATAACTTCATATATTTTAACATAAGGCAACCTAACGTCTCGGATGTAACATTTGACAACATTCCAGGCGTGTCGGTACCTACGTCTCGGTGGTAACATTATATGCGTCTATAACGTCATATATCCTTACATAAGGTAACCTAACATCTCGAATGTAGCATTTGACAACATTCCAGGCGTGTCGGCCCCTACGTCTCGGTGGTAACATTACATGCGTCTATAACGATATATATCCTAATCTAAGGCAACCTAACATCTCGGATGCAATATTTGACAACATTCCTGGCCTGTCGAACCCTACTTCTCGGAGGGAACAGTATATACGTCTATAACGTCATATATCCTAACCTAAGGCAACCTAACATCTCGGATGTAACATTTGACAACATTTCAGGCGTGTCGGTCCCTACATCTAGGTGGTAACATTACATGCGTCTATAACGGTATATATCCTAATCTAAGGCAACCTAACATCTCGGATGCAATATTTGACAAAATTCCTGGCGTGTCGGACCCTACTTCTCGGAGGGAACAGTATATACGTCTATAACGTTATATATCCTAACCTAAGGCAACCTAACATCTCGGATGTAACATTTGACAACATTCCAGGCGTGTCGGTCCCTACGTCTCGGTGGTAACGTTACATGCGTCTATAACGTTATATATCCTAACCTAAGCCAACCTAACAACTCGGATGTAATATTTGACAACATTCCAGGCGTGTCGGTTCCTACGTCTCGGAGGGAACAGTATATACGTCTATAACGTCATATATCTTAACATAAGGCAACCTAACGTCTCGGATGTAACATTTGACAACATTCCAGGCGTGTCGGTACCTACGTCTCGGTGGTAACATTATATGCGTCTATAACGTCATATATCCTAACCTAAGGCAACCTAACATCTCGGATGTAACATTTGACAACATTCCAGGCGTGTCGGTCCCTACGTCTCGGTGGTAACGTTACATGCGTCTATAACGTTATATATCCTAACCTAAGCCAACCTAACAACTCGGATGTAATATTTGACAACATTCCAGGCGTGTCGGTTCCTACGTCTCGGAGGGAACAGTATATACGTCTATAACGTCATATATCTTAACATAAGGCAACCTAACGTCTCGGATGTAACATTTGACAACATTCCAGGCGTGTCGGTACCTACGTCTCGGTGGTAACATTATATGCGTCTATAACGTCATATATCCTTACATAAGGTAACCTAACATCTCGAATGTAGCATTTGACAACATTCCAGGCGTGTCGGCCCCCACGTCTCGGTGGTAACATTACATGCGTCTATAACGGTATATATCCTAATCTAAGGGAACCTAACATCTCGGATGCAATATTTGACAATATTCCTGGCCTGTCGAACCCTGCTTCTCGGAGGGAACAGTATATACGTCTATAACGTCATATATCCTAACATAAGGCAACCTAACGTCTCGGATGTAACATTTGACAACATTCCAGGCGTGTCGGTTCCTACGTCTCGGTGGTAAAATTACATGCGTCTATAACGGTATATATCCTAATCTAAGGCAACCTAACATCTCGGATGCAATATTTGACAACATTCCTGGCCTGTCGAACCCTACTTCTCGGAGGGAACAGTATATACGTCTACAACGTCATATATCCTAACCTAAGGCAACCTAACATCTCGGATGTAACATTTGACAACATTCCAGGCGTGTCGGTCCCTACGTCTCGGTGGTAACATTATATGCGTCTATAACATTATATATCCTAGCCTAAGGCAACCTAACGTCTCGGATGTAATATTTGACAACATTCCTGTCGTGTCGGACCCTACTTCTCGAGGGGAACATTAAATACATCAATAACGTTATATATCCTAACCTAAGGCAACCTATTATCTCAGACGTAATATTTTTCGACACTCCTGGCGTGTCAGAGCATTCTTTTCGATGGGAACATTATATACGTCTATAACGGTATATATCATAATCTAAGGCAACCTAACATCTCGGATGTAATATTTGACAAAATTCCTGGCGTGTCGGACCCTACTTCTCGGAGGGAACAGTATATACGTCTATAACTTCATATATTTTAACATAAGGCAACCTAACGTCTCGGATGTAACATTTGACAACATTCCAGGCGTGTCGGTACCTACGTCTCGGTGGTAACATTATATGCGTCTATAACGTCATATATCCTTACATAAGGTAACCTAACATCTCGAATGTAGCATTTGACAACATTCCAGGCGTGTCGGCCCCTACGTCTCGGTGGTAACATTACATGCGTCTATAACGATATATATCCTAATCTAAGGCAACCTAACATCTCGGATGCAATATTTGACAACATTCCTGGCCTGTCGAACCCTACTTCTCGGAGGGAACAGTATATACGTCTATAACGTCATATATCCTAACCTAAGGCAACCTAACATCTCGGATGTAACATTTGACAACATTTCAGGCGTGTCGGTCCCTACATCTAGGTGGTAACATTACATGCGTCTATAACGGTATATATCCTAATCTAAGGCAACCTAACATCTCGGATGCAATATTTGACAATATTCCTGGCCTGTCGAACCCTGCTTCTCGGAGGGAACAGTATATACGTCTATAACGTCATATATCCTAACATAAGGCAACCTAACGTCTCGGATGTAACATTTGACAACATTCCAGGCGTGTCGGTACCTACGTCTCGGTGGTAACATTACATGCGTCTATAACGTTATATATCCTAACCTAAGGCAACCTGACATCTCGGATGTAATATTTGACAACATTCCTGTTGTGTCGGAGCGTACTTTTCGGTGGAAATATTATATGCGTCTATAACGGTCGATATCGTAATCTAAGGCAATCTAACATCTCGGATGTAATATTGGCTACTTTCCTGGCCTGTCGAACCCTACTTCTCGGAGGGAACACGATATACGTCTATAACGTCATATATCCTAACATAAGGTAACCTAACTTCTCGGATGTAACATTTGACAACATTCCAGGCGTGTCGGTCCCTACGTCTCGGTGGTAACATTACATGCGTCTATAACGGTATATATCCTAATCTAAGGCAACCTAACATCTCGCATGCAATATTTGACAACATTCCTGGCCTGTCGAACCCTACTTCTCGGAGGGAACAGTATATACGTCTATAACGTCATATATCTTAACATAAGGCAACCTAACGTCTCGGATGTAACATTTGACAACAATCCAGGCGTGTCGGTACCTACGTCTCGGTGGTAACATTACATGCGTCTATAACGGTATATATCCTAATCTAAGGCAACCTAACATCTCGTATGCAATATTTGACAACATTCCTGGCCTGTCGAACCCTACTTCTCGGAGGGAACAGTATATACGTCTACAACGTCATATATCCTAACCTAAGGCAACCTAACATCTCGGATGTAACATTTGACAACATTTCAGGCGTGTCGGTCCCTACGTCTCGGTGGTAACATTATATGCGTCTATAACGTTATATATCCTAGCCTAAGGCAACCTAACATCTCGGATGTAATATTTGACAACATTCCTGTCGTGTCGGACCCTACTTCTCGAGGGGAACATTAAATACGTCAATAACGTTATATATCCTAACCTAAGGCAACCTATTATCTCAGACGTAATATTTTTCAACACTCCTGGCGTGTCAGAGCATTCTTTTCGATGGGAACATTATATACGTCTATAACGGTATATATCCTAATCTAAGGCAACCTAACATCTCGGATGTAATATTTGGCAACATTCCTGTTGTGTCGGAGCGTACTTTTCGGTGGGAATATTATATGCGTCTATAACGGTCGATATCGTAATCTAAGGCAATCTAACATCTCGGATGTTATATTGGCTACATTCCTGGCCTGTCGAACCCTACTTCTCGGAGGGAACAGGATATACGTCTATAACGTCATATATCCTAACATAAGGTAACCTAACTTCTCGGATGTAACATTTGACAACATTCCAGGCGTGTCGGTCCCTACGTCTCGGTGGTAACATTACATGCGTCTATAACGGTATATATCCTAATCCAAGGCAACCTAACATCTCGTATGCAATATTTGACAACATTCCTGGCCTGTCGAACCCTACTTCTCGGAGGGAACAGTATATACGTCTACAACGTCATATATCCTAACCTAAGGCAACCTAACATCTCGGATGTAACATTTTACAACATTCCAGGCGTGTCGGTCCCTACGTCTCGGTGGTAACATTATATGCGTCTATAACGTTATATATCCTAGCCTAAGGCAACCTAACATCTCGGATGGAATATTTGACAACATTCCTGTCGTGTCGGACCCTACTTCTCGGTGGGAACATTAAATACGTCAATAACGTTATATATCCTAACCTAAGGCAACCTATTATCTCAGACGTAATATTTTACAACACTCCTGGCGTGTCAGAGCATTCTTTTCGATGGGAACATTATATACGTCTATAACGGTATATATCCTAATCTAAGGCAACCTAACATCTCGGATGTAATATTTGACAACATTCCTGGCGTGTCGGACCCTACTTCTCGGAGGGAACAGTATATACGTCTATAACGTCATATATCTTAACATAAGGCAACCTAACTTCTCGGATGTAACATTTGACAACATTCCAGGCGTGTCGGTCCCTACGTCTCGGTGGTAACATTACATGCGTCTATAACGTTATATATCCTAACCTAAGGCAACCTAACATCTCGGATGTAATATTTGACAACATTCCTGTTGTGTCGGAGCGTACTTTTCGGTGGGAATATTATATGCGTCTATAACGGTCGACATCGTAATCTAAGGCAATCTAACATCTCGGATGTAATATTGGCTACATTCCTGGCCTGTCGAACCCTACTTCTCGGAGGGAACAGTATATACGTCTATAACGTCATATATCCTAACATAAGGTATCCTAACATCTCGGATGTAACATTTGACAACATTCCAGGCGTGTCGGTCCCTACGTCTCGGTGGTAACATTACATGCGTCTATAACGTTATATATCCTAACCTAAGGCAACCTAACATCTCGGATGTAATATTTGGCAACATTCCTGTTGTGTCGGAGCGTACTTTTCGGTGGGAATATTATATGCGTCTATAACGGTCGATATCTTAATCTAAGGCAATCTAACATCTCGGATGTAATATTGGCTACATTCCTGGCCTGTCGAACCCTACTTCTCGGAGGGAACAGGATATACGTCTATAACGTCATATATCCTAACATAAGGTAACCTAACATCTCAGATGTAACATTTGACAACATTCCAGGCGTGTCGGTCCCTACGTCTCGGTGGTAACATTACATGCGTCTATAACGGTATATATCCTAATCTAAGGCAACCTAACATCTCGGATGCAATATTTGACAACATTCGTGGCCTGTCGAATTCTACTTCTCGGAGGGAACAGTATATACGTCTATAAGGTCATATATCCTAACCTAAGGCAACCTAACATCTGGGATGTAACATTTGACAACATTCCTGGCGTGTCGGTCCCTACGTCTCGGTGGTAACATTATATGCGTCTATAACGTTATATATCCTAGCCTAAGGCAACCTAACATCTCGGATGGAATATTTGACAACATTCCTGTCGTGTCGGACCCTACTTCTCGGTGGGAACATTAAATACGTCAATAACGTTATATATCCTAACCTAAGGCAACCTATTATCTCAGACGTAATATTTTACAACACTCCTGGCGTGTCAGAGCATTCTTTTCGATGGGAACATTATATACGTCTATAACGGTATATATCCTAATCTAAGGCAACCTAACATCTCGGATGTAATATTTGACAACATTCCTGGCGTGTCGGACCCTACTTCTCGGAGGGAACAGTATATACGTCTATAACGTCATATATCTTAACATAAGGCAACCTAACTTCTCGGATGTAACATTTGACAACATTCCAGGCGTGTCGGTCCCTACGTCTCGGTGGTAACATTACATGCGTCTATAACGTTATATATCCTAACCTAAGGCAACCTAACATCTCGGATGTAATATTTGACAACATTCCTGTTGTGTCGGAGCGTACTTTTCGGTGGGAATATTATATGCGTCTATAACGGTCGACATCGTAATCTAAGGCAATCTAACATCTCGGATGTAATATTGGCTACATTCCTGGCCTGTCGAACCCTACTTCTCGGAGGGAACAGTATATACGTCTATAACGTCATATATCCTAACATAAGGTATCCTAACATCTCGGATGTAACATTTGACAACATTCCAGGCGTGTCGGTCCCTACGTCTCGGTGGTAACATTACATGCGTCTATAACGTTATATATCCTAACCTAAGGCAACCTAACATCTCGGATGTAATATTTGGCAACATTCCTGTTGTGTCGGAGCGTACTTTTCGGTGGGAATATTATATGCGTCTATAACGGTCGATATCTTAATCTAAGGCAATCTAACATCTCGGATGTAATATTGGCTACATTCCTGGCCTGTCGAACCCTACTTCTCGGAGGGAACAGGATATACGTCTATAACGTCATATATCCTAACATAAGGTAACCTAACATCTCAGATGTAACATTTGACAACATTCCAGGCGTGTCGGTCCCTACGTCTCGGTGGTAACATTACATGCGTCTATAACGGTATATATCCTAATCTAAGGCAACCTAACATCTCGGATGCAATATTTGACAACATTCGTGGCCTGTCGAATTCTACTTCTCGGAGGGAACAGTATATACGTCTATAAGGTCATATATCCTAACCTAAGGCAACCTAACATCTGGGATGTAACATTTGACAACATTCCTGGCGTGTCGGACCCTACTTCTCGGTCGGAACAGTATATACGTCTATACGTTATATATCCTAACCTAAGGCAACCTAACATCTCGGATGTAACAATTTGACAACATTCCAGGCGTGTCGGTCCCTACGTCTCGGTGGTAACATTATATGCGTCTATAACGTTATATATCCTAGCCTAAGGCAACCTAACATCTCGGATGTAATATTTGACAACATTCCTGTCGTGTCGGACCCTACTTCTCGGTGGGAACTCTAAGTACGTCTATAACGTTATATATCCTAACCTAAGGCAACCTATTATATCAGACGTAACATTTTACAACACTCCTGGCGTGTCAGAGCATTCTTTTCGATGGGAACATTATATACGTCTATAACGGTATATATCCTAATCTAAGGCAACCTAACATCTCGGATGTAATATTTGACAACATTCCTGGCGTGTCGGACCCTACTTCTCGGAGGGAACAGTATATACGTCTATAACGTCATATATCTTAACATAAGGCAACCTAACGTCTCGGATGTAACATTTGACAACATTCCAGGCGTGTCGGTACCTACGTCTCGGTGGTAACATTATATGCGTCTATAACGTTATATATCCTCACCTAAGGCAACCTAACATCTCGGATGTAACATTTGACAACATTCTTGGCGTGTCGGTCCCTACGTCTCGGTGGTAATGTTACATGCGTCTATAGCGTTATATAGCCTAACCTAGGGCCACCTAACACCTCGGATGTAATACTTGACAACATTCCTGGCGTGTCGAACCCTACTTCTCGGTGGGACCAGTTTATACGTCTATAATGTTATACATCCTAACCTAAGGCAACCTAACATCTCGGATGCAATATTTGACAACATTCGTGGCCTGTCGAATTCTACTTCTCGGAGGGAAGAGTATATACGTCTATAAGGTCATATATCCTAACCTAAGGCAACCTAACATCTGGGATGTAACATTTGACAACATTCCTGGCGTGTCGGACCCTACTTCTCGGTCGGAACAGTATATACGTCTATAATGTTATACATCCTAACCTAATGCAAAATAACATCTCGGATGTAATATTTGACAACATACCTGGCGTGTCGGACCCTACTTCTCGGAGGGAACAGTATATACGTCTATAAAGTCATATATCCCAACCTGAGGCAACCTAACATCTCGGATGTAACATTTGACAACATTCCAGGCGTGACGGTCCCTACGTCTCGGTGGTAACATTAATTCGTCTATAACGTTATATATCCTAACCTAAGCCAACCTAACATCTCGGATGTAAATTTGACAACATTCCAGGCGTGTCGGTCCCTACGTCTCGGTGGTAACATTACATGCGTCTATAACGGTATATATCCTAGCCTAAGGCAACCTAACATCTCGGATGTAATATTTGACAACATTCCTGTCGTGTCGGACCCTACTTCTCGGAGGGAACTCTAAGTACGTCTATAACGTTATATATCCTAACCTAAGGCAACCTATTATCTCAGACGTAATATTTTACAACACTCCTGGCGTGTCAGAGCATTCTTTTCGATGGGAACATTATATACGTCTATAACGTTATACATCCTAACCTAAGGCAACCTAACATCTCGGATGCAATATTTGACAACATTCGTGGCCTGTCGAATTCTACTTCTCGGAGGGAACAGTATATACGTCTATAAGGTCATATATCCTAACCTAAGGCAACCTAACATCTGGGATGTAACATTTGACAACATTCCTGGCGTGTCGGACCCTACTTCTCGGAGGGAACAGTATATACGTCTATAACGTCATATATCTTAACATAAGGCAACCTAACGTCTCGGATGTAACATTTGACAACATTCCAGGCGTGTCGGTACCTACGTCTCGGTGGTAACATTATATGCGTCTATAACGTCATATATCCTAACCTAAGGCAACCTAACATCTCGGATGTAACATTTGACAACATTCCAGGCGTGTCGGTCCCTACGTCTCGGTGGTAACGTTACATGCGTCTATAACGTTATATATCCTAACCTAAGCCAACCTAACAACTCGGATGTAATATTTGACAACATTCCAGGCGTGTCGGTTCCTACGTCTCGGAGGGAACAGTATATACGTCTATAACGTCATATATCTTAACATAAGGCAACCTAACGTCTCGGATGTAACATTTGACAACATTCCAGGCGTGTCGGTACCTACGTCTCGGTGGTAACATTATATGCGTCTATAACGTCATATATCCTTACATAAGGTAACCTAACATCTCGAATGTAGCATTTGACAACATTCCAGGCGTGTCGGCCCCCACGTCTCGGTGGTAACATTACATGCGTCTATAACGATATATATCCTAATCTAAGGCAACCTAACATCTCGGATGCAATATTTGACAACATTCCTGGCCTGTCGAACCCTACTTCTCGGAGGGAACAGTATATACGTCTATAACGTCATATATCCTAACCTAAGGCAACCTAACATCTCGGATGTAACATTTGACAACATTTCAGGCGTGTCGGTCCCTACATCTAGGTGGTAACATTACATGCGTCTATAACGGTATATATCCTAATCTAAGGGAACCTAACATCTCGGATGCAATATTTGACAATATTCCTGGCCTGTCGAACCCTGCTTCTCGGAGGGAACAGTATATACGTCTATAACGTCATATATCCTAACATAAGGCAACCTAACGTCTCGGATGTAACATTTGACAACATTCCAGGCGTGTCGGTACCTACGTCTCGGTGGTAACATTACATGCGTCTATAACGTTATATATCCTAACCTAAGGCAACCTGACATCTCGGATGTAATATTTGACAACATTCCTGTTGTGTCCGAGCGTACTTTTCGGTGGAAATATTATATGCGTCTATAACGGTCGATATCGTAATCTAAGGCAATCTAACATCTCGGATGTAATATTGGCTACTTTCCTGGCCTGTCGAACCCTACTTCTCGGAGGGAACACGATATACGTCTATAACGTCATATATCCTAACATAAGGTAACCTAACTTCTCGGATGTAACATTTGACAACATTCCAGGCGTGTCGGTTCCTACGTCTCGGTGGTAAAATTACATGCGTCTATAACGGTATATATCCTAATCTAAGGCAACCTAACATCTCGGATGCAATATTTGACAACATTCCTGGCCTGTCGAACCCTACTTCTCGGAGGGAACAGTATATACGTCTACAACGTCATATATCCTAACCTAAGGAAACCTAACATCTCGGATGTAACATTTGACAACATTCCAGGCGTGTCGGTCCCTACGTCTCGGTGGTAACATTATATGCGTCTATAACGTTATATATCCTAGCCTAAGGCAACCTAACGTCTCGGATGTAATATTTGACAACATTCCTGTCGTGTCGGACCCTACTTCTCGGGGGGAACATTAAATACATCAATAACGTTATATATCCTAACCTAAGGCAACCTATTATCTCAGACGTAATATTTTTCGACACTCCTGGCGTGTCAGAGCATTCTTTTCGATGGGAACATTATATACGTCTATAACGGTATATATCATAATCTAAGGCAACCTAACATCTCGGATGTAATATTTGACAAAATTCCTGGCGTGTCGGACCCTACTTCTCGGAGGGAACAGTATATACGTCTATAACTTCATATATTTTAACATAAGGCAACCTAACGTCTCGGATGTAACATTTGACAACATTCCAGGCGTGTCGGTACCTACGTCTCGGTGGTAACATTATATGCGTCTATAACGTCATATATCCTTACATAAGGTAACCTAACATCTCGAATGTAGCATTTGACAACATTCCAGGCGTGTCGGCCCCTACGTCTCGGTGGTAACATTACATGCGTCTATAACGATATATATCCTAATCTAAGGCAACCTAACATCTCGGATGCAATATTTGACAACATTCCTGGCCTGTCGAACCCTACTTCTCGGAGGGAACAGTATATACGTCTATAACGTCATATATCCTAACCTAAGGCAACCTAACATCTCGGATGTAACATTTGACAACATTTCAGGCGTGTCGGTCCCTACATCTAGGTGGTAACATTACATGCGTCTATAACGGTATATATCCTAATCTAAGGCAACCTAACATCTCGGATGCAATATTTGACAATATTCCTGGTCTGGCGAACCCTGCTTCTCGGAGGGAACAGTATATACGTCTATAACGTCATATATCCTAACATCAGGCAACCTAACGTCTCGGATGTAACATTTGACAACATTCCAGGCGTGTCGGTACCTACGTCTCGGTGGTAACATTATATGCGTCTATAACGTTATATATCCTAACCTAAGGCAACCTAACATCTCGGATGTAATATTTGGCAACATTCCTGTTGTGTCGGAGCGTACTTTTCGATGGGAATATTATATGCGCCTATAACGGTCGATATCTTAATCTAAGGCAATCTAACATCTCGGATGTAATATTGGCTACATTCCTGGCCTGTCGAACCCTACTTCCCGGAGGGAACAGTATATACGTCTATAACGTCATATATCCTTACATAAGGTAACCTAACATCTCGAATGTAGCATTTGACAACATTCCAGGCGTGTCGGTCCCTACGTCTCGGTGGTAACATTACATGCGTCCATAACGGTATATATCCTAATCCAAGGCAACCTGACATCTCGGATGCAATATTTGACTACATTCCTGGCCTGTCGAACCCTACTTCTCGGAGGGAACAGTATATACGTCTACAACGTCATATATCCTAACCTAAGGCAACCTAACATCTCGGATGTAACATTTGACAACATTCCAGGCGTGTCGGTCCCTACGTCTCGGTGGTAACGTTACATGCGTCTATAACGTTATATATCCTAACCTAAGCCAACCTAACAACTCGGATGTAATATTTGACAACATTCCAGGCGTGTCGGTTCCTACGTCTCGGAGGGAACAGTATATACGTCTATAACGTCATATATCTTAATATAAGGCAACCTAACGTCTCGGATGTAACATTTGACAACATTCCAGGCGTGTCGGTACCTACGTCTCGGTGGTAACATTATATGCGTCTATAACGTCATATATCCTAACCTAAGGCAACCTAACATCTCGGATGTAACATTTGACAACATTCCAGGCGTGTCGGTCCCTACGTCTCGGTGGTAACGTTACATGCGTCTATAACGTTATATATCCTAACCTAAGCCAACCTAACAACTCGGATGTAATATTTGACAACATTCCAGGCGTGTCGGTTCCTACGTCTCGGAGGGAACAGTATATACGTCTATAACGTCATATATCTTAACATAAGGCAACCTAACGTCTCGGATGTAACATTTGACAACATTCCAGGCGTGTCGGTACCTACGTCTCGGTGGTAACATTATATGCGTCTATAACGTCATATATCCTTACATAAGGTAACCTAACATCTCGAATGTAGCATTTGACAACATTCCAGGCGTGTCGGCCCCCACGTCTCGGTGGTAACATTACATGCGTCTATAACGATATATATCCTAATCTAAGGCAACCTAACATCTCGGATGCAATATTTGACAACATTCCTGGCCTGTCGAACCCTACTTCTCGGAGGGAACAGTATATACGTCTATAACGTCATATATCCTAACCTAAGGCAACCTAACATCTCGGATGTAACATTTGACAACATTTCAGGCGTGTCGGTCCCTACATCTAGGTGGTAACATTACATGCGTCTATAACGGTATATATCCTAATCTAAGGGAACCTAACATCTCGGATGCAATATTTGACAATATTCCTGGCCTGTCGAACCCTGCTTCTCGGAGGGAACAGTATATACGTCTATAACGTCATATATCCTAACATAAGGCAACCTAACGTCTCGGATGTAACATTTGACAACATTCCAGGCGTGTCGGTACCTACGTCTCGGTGGTAACATTACATGCGTCTATAACGTTATATATCCTAACCTAAGGCAACCTGACATCTCGGATGTAATATTTGACAACATTCCTGTTGTGTCCGAGCGTACTTTTCGGTGGAAATATTATATGCGTCTATAACGGTCGATATCGTAATCTAAGGCAATCTAACATCTCGGATGTAATATTGGCTACTTTCCTGGCCTGTCGAACCCTACTTCTCGGAGGGAACACGATATACGTCTATAACGTCATATATCCTAACATAAGGTAACCTAACTTCTCGGATGTAACATTTGACAACATTCCAGGCGTGTCGGTTCCTACGTCTCGGTGGTAAAATTACATGCGTCTATAACGGTATATATCCTAATCTAAGGCAACCTAACATCTCGGATGCAATATTTGACAACATTCCTGGCCTGTCGAACCCTACTTCTCGGAGGGAACAGTATATACGTCTA
This sequence comes from Xylocopa violacea, assembly GCA_963969225.1. Classification (NCBI taxonomy): domain Eukaryota; kingdom Metazoa; phylum Arthropoda; class Insecta; order Hymenoptera; family Apidae; genus Xylocopa; species Xylocopa violacea. Next base: position 1,671,870 of record CAXAJV010000006.1, on the reverse strand, counting down.
TAACGTTATATATCCTAACCTAAGGCAACCTAACATCTCGGATGTAACATTTGACAACATTCCAGGCGTGTCGGTCCCTACGTCTCGGTGGTAACGTTACATGCGTCTATAACGTTATATATCCTAACCTAAGCCAACCTAACAACTCGGATGTAATATTTGACAACATTCCAGGCGTGTCGGTTCCTACGTCTCGGAGGGAACAGTATATACGTCTATAACGTCATATATCTTAATATAAGGCAACCTAACGTCTCGGATGTAACATTTGACAACATTCCAGGCGTGTCGGTACCTACGTCTCGGTGGTAACATTATATGCGTCTATAACGTCATATATCCTAACCTAAGGCAACCTAACATCTCGGATGTAACATTTGACAACATTCCAGGCGTGTCGGTCCCTACGTCTCGGTGGTAACGTTACATGCGTCTATAACGTTATATATCCTAACCTAAGCCAACCTAACAACTCGGATGTAATATTTGACAACATTCCAGGCGTGTCGGTTCCTACGTCTCGGAGGGAACAGTATATACGTCTATAACGTCATATATCTTAACATAAGGCAACCTAACGTCTCGGATGTAACATTTGACAACATTCCAGGCGTGTCGGTACCTACGTCTCGGTGGTAACATTATATGCGTCTATAACGTCATATATCCTTACATAAGGTAACCTAACATCTCGAATGTAGCATTTGACAACATTCCAGGCGTGTCGGCCCCCACGTCTCGGTGGTAACATTACATGCGTCTATAACGATATATATCCTAATCTAAGGCAACCTAACATCTCGGATGCAATATTTGACAACATTCCTGGCCTGTCGAACCCTACTTCTCGGAGGGAACAGTATATACGTCTATAACGTCATATATCCTAACCTAAGGCAACCTAACATCTCGGATGTAACATTTGACAACATTTCAGGCGTGTCGGTCCCTACATCTAGGTGGTAACATTACATGCGTCTATAACGGTATATATCCTAATCTAAGGGAACCTAACATCTCGGATGCAATATTTGACAATATTCCTGGCCTGTCGAACCCTGCTTCTCGGAGGGAACAGTATATACGTCTATAACGTCATATATCCTAACATAAGGCAACCTAACGTCTCGGATGTAACATTTGACAACATTCCAGGCGTGTCGGTACCTACGTCTCGGTGGTAACATTACATGCGTCTATAACGTTATATATCCTAACCTAAGGCAACCTGACATCTCGGATGTAATATTTGACAACATTCCTGTTGTGTCCGAGCGTACTTTTCGGTGGAAATATTATATGCGTCTATAACGGTCGATATCGTAATCTAAGGCAATCTAACATCTCGGATGTAATATTGGCTACTTTCCTGGCCTGTCGAACCCTACTTCTCGGAGGGAACACGATATACGTCTATAACGTCATATATCCTAACATAAGGTAACCTAACTTCTCGGATGTAACATTTGACAACATTCCAGGCGTGTCGGTTCCTACGTCTCGGTGGTAAAATTACATGCGTCTATAACGGTATATATCCTAATCTAAGGCAACCTAACATCTCGGATGCAATATTTGACAACATTCCTGGCCTGTCGAACCCTACTTCTCGGAGGGAACAGTATATACGTCTACAACGTCATATATCCTAACCTAAGGAAACCTAACATCTCGGATGTAACATTTGACAACATTCCAGGCGTGTCGGTCCCTACGTCTCGGTGGTAACATTATATGCGTCTATAACGTTATATATCCTAGCCTAAGGCAACCTAACGTCTCGGATGTAATATTTGACAACATTCCTGTCGTGTCGGACCCTACTTCTCGGGGGGAACATTAAATACATCAATAACGTTATATATCCTAACCTAAGGCAACCTATTATCTCAGACGTAATATTTTTCGACACTCCTGGCGTGTCAGAGCATTCTTTTCGATGGGAACATTATATACGTCTATAACGGTATATATCATAATCTAAGGCAACCTAACATCTCGGATGTAATATTTGACAAAATTCCTGGCGTGTCGGACCCTACTTCTCGGAGGGAACAGTATATACGTCTATAACTTCATATATTTTAACATAAGGCAACCTAACGTCTCGGATGTAACATTTGACAACATTCCAGGCGTGTCGGTACCTACGTCTCGGTGGTAACATTATATGCGTCTATAACGTCATATATCCTTACATAAGGTAACCTAACATCTCGAATGTAGCATTTGACAACATTCCAGGCGTGTCGGCCCCTACGTCTCGGTGGTAACATTACATGCGTCTATAACGATATATATCCTAATCTAAGGCAACCTAACATCTCGGATGCAATATTTGACAACATTCCTGGCCTGTCGAACCCTACTTCTCGGAGGGAACAGTATATACGTCTATAACGTCATATATCCTAACCTAAGGCAACCTAACATCTCGGATGTAACATTTGACAACATTTCAGGCGTGTCGGTCCCTACATCTAGGTGGTAACATTACATGCGTCTATAACGGTATATATCCTAATCTAAGGCAACCTAACATCTCGGATGCAATATTTGACAAAATTCCTGGCGTGTCGGACCCTACTTCTCGGAGGGAACAGTATATACGTCTATAACGTTATATATCCTAACCTAAGGCAACCTAACATCTCGGATGTAACATTTGACAACATTCCAGGCGTGTCGGTCCCTACGTCTCGGTGGTAACGTTACATGCGTCTATAACGTTATATATCCTAACCTAAGCCAACCTAACAACTCGGATGTAATATTTGACAACATTCCAGGCGTGTCGGTTCCTACGTCTCGGAGGGAACAGTATATACGTCTATAACGTCATATATCTTAACATAAGGCAACCTAACGTCTCGGATGTAACATTTGACAACATTCCAGGCGTGTCGGTACCTACGTCTCGGTGGTAACATTATATGCGTCTATAACGTCATATATCCTAACCTAAGGCAACCTAACATCTCGGATGTAACATTTGACAACATTCCAGGCGTGTCGTTCCCTACGTCTCGGTGGTAACGTTACATGCGTCTATAACGTTATATATCCTAACCTAAGCCAACCTAACAACTCGGATGTAATATTTGACAACATTCCAGGCGTGTCGGTTCCTACGTCTCGGAGGGAACAGTATATACGTCTATAACGTCATATATCTTAACATAAGGCAACCTAACGTCTCGGATGTAACATTTGACAACATTCCAGGCGTGTCGGTACCTACGTCTCGGTGGTAACATTATATGCGTCTATAACGTCATATATCCTTACATAAGGTAACCTAACATCTCGAATGTAGCATTTGACAACATTCCAGGCGTGTCGGCCCCCACGTCTCGGTGGTAACATTACATGCGTCTATAACGGTATATATCCTAATCTAAGGGAACCTAACATCTCGGATGCAATATTTGACAATATTCCTGGCCTGTCGAACCCTGCTTCTCGGAGGGAACAGTATATACGTCTATAACGTCATATATCCTAACATAAGGCAACCTAACGTCTCGGATGTAACATTTGACAACATTCCAGGCGTGTCGGTTCCTACGTCTCGGTGGTAAAATTACATGCGTCTATAACGGTATATATCCTAATCTAAGGCAACCTAACATCTCGGATGCAATATTTGACAACATTCCTGGCCTGTCGAACCCTACTTCTCGGAGGGAACAGTATATACGTCTACAACGTCATATATCCTAACCTAAGGCAACCTAACATCTCGGATGTAACATTTGACAACATTCCAGGCGTGTCGGTCCCTACGTCTCGGTGGTAACATTATATGCGTCTATAACATTATATATCCTAGCCTAAGGCAACCTAACGTCTCGGATGTAATATTTGACAACATTCCTGTCGTGTCGGACCCTACTTCTCGAGGGGAACATTAAATACATCAATAACGTTATATATCCTAACCTAAGGCAACCTATTATCTCAGACGTAATATTTTTCGACACTCCTGGCGTGTCAGAGCATTCTTTTCGATGGGAACATTATATACGTCTATAACGGTATATATCATAATCTAAGGCAACCTAACATCTCGGATGTAATATTTGACAAAATTCCTGGCGTGTCGGACCCTACTTCTCGGAGGGAACAGTATATACGTCTATAACTTCATATATTTTAACATAAGGCAACCTAACGTCTCGGATGTAACATTTGACAACATTCCAGGCGTGTCGGTACCTACGTCTCGGTGGTAACATTATATGCGTCTATAACGTCATATATCCTTACATAAGGTAACCTAACATCTCGAATGTAGCATTTGACAACATTCCAGGCGTGTCGGCCCCTACGTCTCGGTGGTAACATTACATGCGTCTATAACGATATATATCCTAATCTAAGGCAACCTAACATCTCGGATGCAATATTTGACAACATTCCTGGCCTGTCGAACCCTACTTCTCGGAGGGAACAGTATATACGTCTATAACGTCATATATCCTAACCTAAGGCAACCTAACATCTCGGATGTAACATTTGACAACATTTCAGGCGTGTCGGTCCCTACATCTAGGTGGTAACATTACATGCGTCTATAACGGTATATATCCTAATCTAAGGCAACCTAACATCTCGGATGCAATATTTGACAATATTCCTGGCCTGTCGAACCCTGCTTCTCGGAGGGAACAGTATATACGTCTATAACGTCATATATCCTAACATAAGGCAACCTAACGTCTCGGATGTAACATTTGACAACATTCCAGGCGTGTCGGTACCTACGTCTCGGTGGTAACATTACATGCGTCTATAACGTTATATATCCTAACCTAAGGCAACCTGACATCTCGGATGTAATATTTGACAACATTCCTGTTGTGTCGGAGCGTACTTTTCGGTGGAAATATTATATGCGTCTATAACGGTCGATATCGTAATCTAAGGCAATCTAACATCTCGGATGTAATATTGGCTACTTTCCTGGCCTGTCGAACCCTACTTCTCGGAGGGAACACGATATACGTCTATAACGTCATATATCCTAACATAAGGTAACCTAACTTCTCGGATGTAACATTTGACAACATTCCAGGCGTGTCGGTCCCTACGTCTCGGTGGTAACATTACATGCGTCTATAACGGTATATATCCTAATCTAAGGCAACCTAACATCTCGCATGCAATATTTGACAACATTCCTGGCCTGTCGAACCCTACTTCTCGGAGGGAACAGTATATACGTCTATAACGTCATATATCTTAACATAAGGCAACCTAACGTCTCGGATGTAACATTTGACAACAATCCAGGCGTGTCGGTACCTACGTCTCGGTGGTAACATTACATGCGTCTATAACGGTATATATCCTAATCTAAGGCAACCTAACATCTCGTATGCAATATTTGACAACATTCCTGGCCTGTCGAACCCTACTTCTCGGAGGGAACAGTATATACGTCTACAACGTCATATATCCTAACCTAAGGCAACCTAACATCTCGGATGTAACATTTGACAACATTTCAGGCGTGTCGGTCCCTACGTCTCGGTGGTAACATTATATGCGTCTATAACGTTATATATCCTAGCCTAAGGCAACCTAACATCTCGGATGTAATATTTGACAACATTCCTGTCGTGTCGGACCCTACTTCTCGAGGGGAACATTAAATACGTCAATAACGTTATATATCCTAACCTAAGGCAACCTATTATCTCAGACGTAATATTTTTCAACACTCCTGGCGTGTCAGAGCATTCTTTTCGATGGGAACATTATATACGTCTATAACGGTATATATCCTAATCTAAGGCAACCTAACATCTCGGATGTAATATTTGGCAACATTCCTGTTGTGTCGGAGCGTACTTTTCGGTGGGAATATTATATGCGTCTATAACGGTCGATATCGTAATCTAAGGCAATCTAACATCTCGGATGTTATATTGGCTACATTCCTGGCCTGTCGAACCCTACTTCTCGGAGGGAACAGGATATACGTCTATAACGTCATATATCCTAACATAAGGTAACCTAACTTCTCGGATGTAACATTTGACAACATTCCAGGCGTGTCGGTCCCTACGTCTCGGTGGTAACATTACATGCGTCTATAACGGTATATATCCTAATCCAAGGCAACCTAACATCTCGTATGCAATATTTGACAACATTCCTGGCCTGTCGAACCCTACTTCTCGGAGGGAACAGTATATACGTCTACAACGTCATATATCCTAACCTAAGGCAACCTAACATCTCGGATGTAACATTTTACAACATTCCAGGCGTGTCGGTCCCTACGTCTCGGTGGTAACATTATATGCGTCTATAACGTTATATATCCTAGCCTAAGGCAACCTAACATCTCGGATGGAATATTTGACAACATTCCTGTCGTGTCGGACCCTACTTCTCGGTGGGAACATTAAATACGTCAATAACGTTATATATCCTAACCTAAGGCAACCTATTATCTCAGACGTAATATTTTACAACACTCCTGGCGTGTCAGAGCATTCTTTTCGATGGGAACATTATATACGTCTATAACGGTATATATCCTAATCTAAGGCAACCTAACATCTCGGATGTAATATTTGACAACATTCCTGGCGTGTCGGACCCTACTTCTCGGAGGGAACAGTATATACGTCTATAACGTCATATATCTTAACATAAGGCAACCTAACTTCTCGGATGTAACATTTGACAACATTCCAGGCGTGTCGGTCCCTACGTCTCGGTGGTAACATTACATGCGTCTATAACGTTATATATCCTAACCTAAGGCAACCTAACATCTCGGATGTAATATTTGACAACATTCCTGTTGTGTCGGAGCGTACTTTTCGGTGGGAATATTATATGCGTCTATAACGGTCGACATCGTAATCTAAGGCAATCTAACATCTCGGATGTAATATTGGCTACATTCCTGGCCTGTCGAACCCTACTTCTCGGAGGGAACAGTATATACGTCTATAACGTCATATATCCTAACATAAGGTATCCTAACATCTCGGATGTAACATTTGACAACATTCCAGGCGTGTCGGTCCCTACGTCTCGGTGGTAACATTACATGCGTCTATAACGTTATATATCCTAACCTAAGGCAACCTAACATCTCGGATGTAATATTTGGCAACATTCCTGTTGTGTCGGAGCGTACTTTTCGGTGGGAATATTATATGCGTCTATAATGGTCGATATCTTAATCTAAGGCAATCTAACATCTCGGATGTAATATTGGCTACATTCCTGGCCTGTCGAACCCTACTTCTCGGAGGGAACAGGATATACGTCTATAACGTCATATATCCTAACATAAGGTAACCTAACATCTCAGATGTAACATTTGACAACATTCCAGGCGTGTCGGTCCCTACGTCTCGGTGGTAACATTACATGCGTCTATAACGGTATATATCCTAATCTAAGGCAACCTAACATCTCGGATGCAATATTTGACAACATTCGTGGCCTGTCGAATTCTACTTCTCGGAGGGAACAGTATATACGTCTATAAGGTCATATATCCTAACCTAAGGCAACCTAACATCTGGGATGTAACATTTGACAACATTCCTGGCGTGTCGGACCCTACTTCTCGGTCGGAACAGTATATACGTCTATACGTTATATATCCTAACCTAAGGCAACCTAACATCTCGGATGTAACAATTTGACAACATTCCAGGCGTGTCGGTCCCTACGTCTCGGTGGTAACATTATATGCGTCTATAACGTTATATATCCTAGCCTAAGGCAACCTAACATCTCGGATGTAATATTTGACAACATTCCTGTCGTGTCGGACCCTACTTCTCGGTGGGAACTCTAAGTACGTCTATAACGTTATATATCCTAACCTAAGGCAACCTATTATATCAGACGTAACATTTTACAACACTCCTGGCGTGTCAGAGCATTCTTTTCGATGGGAACATTATATACGTCTATAACGGTATATATCCTAATCTAAGGCAACCTAACATCTCGGATGTAATATTTGACAACATTCCTGGCGTGTCGGACCCTACTTCTCGGAGGGAACAGTATATACGTCTATAACGTCATATATCTTAACATAAGGCAACCTAACGTCTCGGATGTAACATTTGACAACATTCCAGGCGTGTCGGTACCTACGTCTCGGTGGTAACATTATATGCGTCTATAACGTTATATATCCTCACCTAAGGCAACCTAACATCTCGGATGTAACATTTGACAACATTCCTGGCGTGTCGGTCCCTACGTCTCGGTGGTAATGTTACATGCGTCTATAGCGTTATATAGCCTAACCTAGGGCCACCTAACACCTCGGATGTAATACTTGACAACATTCCTGGCGTGTCGAACCCTACTTCTCGGTGGGACCAGTTTATACGTCTATAATGTTATACATCCTAACCTAAGGCAACCTAACATCTCGGATGCAATATTTGACAACATTCGTGGCCTGTCGAATTCTACTTCTCGGAGGGAAGAGTATATACGTCTATAAGGTCATATATCCTAACCTAAGGCAACCTAACATCTGGGATGTAACATTTGACAACATTCCTGGCGTGTCGGACCCTACTTCTCGGTCGGAACAGTATATACGTCTATAATGTTATACATCCTAACCTAATGCAAAATAACATCTCGGATGTAATATTTGACAACATACCTGGCGTGTCGGACCCTACTTCTCGGAGGGAACAGTATATACGTCTATAAAGTCATATATCCCAACCTGAGGCAACCTAACATCTCGGATGTAACATTTGACAACATTCCAGGCGTGACGGTCCCTACGTCTCGGTGGTAACATTAATTCGTCTATAACGTTATATATCCTAACCTAAGCCAACCTAACATCTCGGATGTAAATTTGACAACATTCCAGGCGTGTCGGTCCCTACGTCTCGGTGGTAACATTACATGCGTCTATAACGGTATATATCCTAGCCTAAGGCAACCTAACATCTCGGATGTAATATTTGACAACATTCCTGTCGTGTCGGACCCTACTTCTCGGTGGGAACTCTAAGTACGTCTATAACGTTATATATCCTAACCTAAGGCAACCTATTATCTCAGACGTAATATTTTACAACACTCCTGGCGTGTCAGAGCATTCTTTTCGATGGGAACATTATATACGTCTATAACGTTATACATCCTAACCTAAGGCAACCTAACATCTCGGATGCAATATTTGACAACATTCGTGGCCTGTCGAATTCTACTTCTCGGAGGGAACAGTATATACGTCTATAAGGTCATATATCCTAACCTAAGGCAACCTAACATCTGGGATGTAACATTTGACAACATTCCTGGCGTGTCGGACCCTACTTCTCGGAGGGAACAGTATATACGTCTATAACGTCATATATCTTAACATAAGGCAACCTAACGTCTCGGATGTAACATTTGACAACATTCCAGGCGTGTCGGTACCTACGTCTCGGTGGTAACATTATATGCGTCTATAACGTTATATATCCTAACCTGAGGCAACCTAACATCTCGGATGTAACATTTGACAACATTCCAGGCGTGTCGGTCCCTACGTCTCGGTGGTAACATTAATGCGTCTATAACGTTATATATCCTAACATAAGTCAACGTAACAACTCGGATGTAATATTTGACAACATTCCAGGCGTGTCGGTCCCTACGTCTCGGAGGGAACAGTATATACGCCTATAACGTCATATATCTTAACATAAGGCAACCTAACGTCTCGGATGTAACATTTGACAACATTCCAGGCGTGTCGGTACCTACGTCTCGGTGGTAACATTATATGCGTCTATAACGGTATATATCCTAATCTAAGGCAACCTGACATCTCGGATGCAATATTTGACTACATTCCTGGCCTGTCGAACCCTACTTCTCGGAGGGAACAGTATATACGTCTACAACGTCATATATCCTAACCTAAGGAAACCTAACATCTCGGATGTAACATTTGACAACATTCCAGGCGTGTCGGTCCCTACGTCTCGGTGGTAACGTTATATGCGTCTATAACGTTATATATCCTAGCCTAATGCAACCTAACATCTCGGATGTAATATTTGACAACATTCCTGTCGTGTCGGACCCTACTTCTCGATGGGAACATTAAATACGCCAATAACGTTATATATCCTAACCTAAGGCAACCTATTATCTCAGACGTAATATTTCACAACACTCCTGGCGTGTCAGAGCATTCTTTTCGATGGGAACATTATATACGTCTATAACGGTATATATCCTAATCTAAGGCAACCTAACATCTCGGATGTAACATTTGACAACATTCCAGGCGTGTCGGTCCCTACGTCTCGGTGGTAACATTATATGCGTCTATAACGTTATATATCCTAGCCTAAGGCAACCTGACATCTCGGATGCAATATTTGACTACATTCCTGGCCTGTCGAACCCTACTTCTCGGAGGGAACAGTATATACGTCTACAACGTCATATATCCTAACCTAAGGAAACCTAACATCTCGGATGTAACATTTGACAACATTCCAGGCGTGTCGGTCCCTACGTCTCGGTGGTAACGTTATATGCGTCTATAACGTTATATATCCTAATCTAAGGCAACCTAACATCTCGGATGTAATATTTGACAACATTCCTGGCGTGTCGGACCCTACTTCTCGGAGGGAACAGTATATACGTCTATAACGTCATATATCTTAACATAAGGCAACCTAGCGTCTCGGATGTAACATTTGACAACATTCCAGGCGTGTCGGTACCTACGTCTCGGTGGTAACATTATATGCGTCTATAACGGTATATATCCTAATCTAAGGCAACCTAACATCTCGGATGTAATATTTGGCAACATTCCTGTTGTGTCGGAGCGTACTTTTCGGTGGGAATATTATATGCGTCTATAACGGTCGATATCTTAATCTAAGGCAACCTAACGTCTCGGATGTAACATTTGACAACATTCCAGGCGTGTCGGTCCCTACGTCTCGGTGGTAACATTACATGCGTCCATAACGGTATATATCCTAATCTAAGGCAACCTAACATCTCGGATGCAATATTTGACAACATTCCAGGCCTGTCGAACCCTACTTCTCGGAGGGAACAGTATATACGTCTACAACGTCATATATCCTAACCTAAGGCAACCTAACATCTCGGATGTAACATTAGACAACATTCCAGGCGTGTCGGTCCCTACGTCTCGGTGGTAACATTATATGCGTCTATAACATTATATATCCTAGCCTAAGGCAACCTAACATCTCGGATGTAATATTTGACAACATTCCTGTCGTGTCGGACCCTACTTCTCGGTGGGAACATTAAATACGTCAATAACGTTATATATCCTAACCTAAGGCAACCTATTATCTCAGACGTAATATTTTACTACACTCCTGGCGTGTCAGAGCATTCTTTTCGATGGGAACATTATATACGTCTATAACGGTACATATCCTCATCTAAGGCAACCTAACATCTCGGATGTAATATTTGACAACATTCCTGGCGTGTCGGACCCTACTTCTCGGAGGGAACAGTATATACGTCTATAACGTCATATATCTTAACATAAGGCAACCTAACGTCTCGGATGTAACATTTGACAACATTCCAGGCGTGACGGTACCTACGTCTAGGTGGTAACATTATGTGCGTCTATAACGTTATATATCCTAACCTAAGGCAACCTGACATCTCGGATGTAATATTTGACAACATTCCTGTTGTGTCGGAGCGTACGTTTCGGTGGGAATATTATATGCGTCTATAACGGTCGATATCGTAATCTAAGGCAATCTAACATCTCGGATGTAATATTGGCTACATTCCTGGCCTGTCGAACCCTAATTCTCGGAGGGAACAGTATATACGTCTATAACGTCATATATCCTAACATAAGGTATCCTAACATCTCGCATGTAGCATTTGACAACATTCCAGGCGTGTCGGAACCTACGTCTCGGTGGTAACATTACATGCGTCTATAACGATATATATCCTAATCTAAGGCAACCTAACATCTCGGATGCAATATTTGACAACATTCCTGGCCTGTCGAACCCTACTTCTCGGAGGGAACAGTATATACGTCTATAACGTCATATATCCTAACCTAAGGCAACCTAACATCTCGGATGTAACATTTGACAACATTCCAGGCGTGTCGGTCCCTACGTCTAGGTGGTAACATTACATGCGTCTATAACGTTATATATCCTAGCCTAATGCAACCTAACATCTCGGATGTAATATATGACAACATTCCTGTTGTGTCGGTGCGTACTTTTCGGTGGGAATATTATATGCGTCTATAACGGTCGATATCGTAATCTAAGGCAATCTAACATCTCGGATGTAATATTGCCTACATTCCTGGCCTGTCGAACCATACTTCTCGGAGGGAACAGTATATACGTCTATAACGTCATATATCTTAACATAAGGCAACCTAACGTCTCGGATGTAACATTTGACAACATTCCAGGCGTGTCGGTACCTACGTCTCGGTGGTAACATTATATGTGTCTATAACGTTATATATCCTAACCTAAGGCAACCTAACATGTCGGATGTAACATTTGACAACATTCCAGGCGTGTCGGTCCCTACGTCTCGGTGGTAACGTTACATGCGTCTGTAACGTTATATATCCTAACCTAAGCCAACCTAACATCCCGGATGTAACATTTGACAACATTCCAGGCGTGTCGGTCCCTACGTCTCGGTGGTAACGTTACATGCGTCTATAACGTTATATATCCTAACCTAAGGCCACCTAACACCTCGGATGTAATACCTGATAACATTCCTGGCGTGTCGAACCCTACTTCTCGGTGGGACCAGTTTATACGTCTGTAACGTTATACATCCTAAACTAAGGCAACCTAACATCTCGGATGCAGTATTTGTCAACATTCGTGGCCTGTCGAATTCTACTTCTCGGAGGGAACAGTATATACGTGTATAAGGTCATATATCCTAACCTAGGGCAACCTAACATCTGGGATGTAACATTTGACAACATTCCAGGCGTGTCGGTCCCTACGTCTCGGTGGTAACGTTACATGCGTCTATAACGTTATATATCCTAACCTAAGGCCACCTAACACCTCGGATGTAATACCTGACAACATTCCTGGCTTGTCGAACCCTACTTCTCGGTGGGACCAGTTTATACGTCTGTAACGTTATACATCCTAAACTAAGGCAACCTAACATCTCGGATGCAGTATTTGTCAACATTCGTGGCCTGTCGAATTCTACTTCTCGGAGGGAACAGTATATACGTGTATAAGGTCATATATCCTAACCTAGGGCAACCTAACATCTGGGATGTAACATTTGACAACATTCCAGGCGTGTCGGTCCCTACGTCTAGGTGGTAACATTACATGCGTCTATAACGGTATATATCCTAATCTAAGGCAACCTAACATCTCGGATGCAATATTTGACAATATTCCTGGTCTGTCGAACACTACTTCTCGGAGGGAACAGTATATACGTCTATAACGTCATATATCCTAACATCAGGCAACCTAACGTCTCGGATGTAACATTTGACAACATTCCAGGCGTGTCGGTACCTACGTCTCGGTGGTAACATTATATGCGTCTATAACGTTATATATCCTAACCTAAGGCAACCTAACATCTCGGATGTAATATTTGGCAACATTCCTGTTGTGTCGGAGCGTACTTTTCGATGGGAATATTATATGCGTCTATAACGGTCGATATCTTAATCTAAGGCAATCTAACATCTCGGATGTAATATTGGCTACATTCCTGGCCTGTCGAACCCTACTTCTCGGAGGGAACAGGATATACGTCTATAACGTCATATATCCTAACATAAGGTAACCTAACATCTCGGATGTAACATTTGACAACATTCCATGCGTGTCGGTTCCTACGTCTCGGTGGTAAAATTACATGCGTCTATAACGGTATATATCCTAATCTAAGGCAACCTAACATCTCGGATGCAATATTTGACAACATTCCTGGCCTGTCGACCCCTACTTCTCGGAGGGAACAGTATATACGTCTACAACGTCATATATCCTAACGTAAGGAAACCTAACATCTCGGATGTAACATTTGACAACATTCCAGGCGTGTCGGTCCCTACGTCTCGGTGGTAACATTATATGCGTCTATAACGTTATATATCCTAGCCTAAGGCAACCTAACATCTCGGATGTAATATTTGACAACATTCCTGTCGTGTCGGACCCTACTTCTCGGTGGGAACATTAAATACGTCAATAACGTTATATATCCTAACCTAAGGCAACCTATTATCTCAGACGTAATATTTTACTACACTCCTGGCGTGTCAGAGCATTCTTTTCGATGGGAACATTATATACGTCTATAACGGTACATATCCTCATCTAAGGCAACCTAACATCTCGGGTGTAATATTTGACAACATTCCTGGCGTGTCGGACCCTACTTCTCGGAGGGAACAGTATATACGTCTATAACGTCATATATCTTAACATAAGGCAACCTAACGTCTCGGATGTAACATTTGACAACATTCCAGGCGTGACGGTACCTACGTCTAGGTGGTAACATTATGTGCGTCTATAACGTTATATATCCTAACCTAAGGCAACCTGACATCTCGGATGTAATATTTGACAACATTCCTGTTGTGTCGGAGCGTACGTTTCGGTGGGAATATTATATGCGTCTATAACGGTCGATATCGTAATCTAAGGCAATCTAACATCTCGGATGTAATATTGGCTACATTCCTGGCCTGTCGAACCCTAATTCTCGGAGGGAACAGTATATACGTCTATAACGTCATATATCCTAACATAAGGTATCCTAACATCTCGAATGTAGCATTTGACAACATTCCAGGCGTGTCGGAACCTACGTCTCGGTGGTAACATTACATGCGTCTATAACGATATATATCCTAATCTAAGGCAACCTAACATCTCGGATGCAATATTTGACAACATTCCTGGCCTGTCGAACCCTACTTCTCGGAGGGAACAGTATATACGTCTATAACGTCATATATCCTAACCTAAGGCAACCTAACATCTCGGATGTAACATTTGACAACATTCCAGGCGTGTCGGTCCCTACGTCTAGGTGGTAACATTACATGCGTCTATAACGGTATATATCCTAATCTAAGGCAACCTAACATCTCGGATGCAATATTTGACAATATTCCTGGCCTGTCGAACCCTACTTCTCGGAGGAAACAGTATATACGTCTATAACGTCATATATCCTAACATAAGGCAACCTAACGTCTCGGATGTAACATTTGACAACATTCCAGGCGTGTCGGTACCTACGTCTCGGTGGTAACATTATATGCGTCTATAACGTTATATATCCTAACCTAAGGCAACCTAACATCTCGGATGTAATATATGACAACATTCCTGTTGTGTCGGTGCGTACTTTTCGGTGGGAATATTATATGCGTCTATAACGGTCGATATCGTAATCTAAGGCAATCTAACATCTCGGATGTAATATTGCCTACATTCCTGGCCTGTCGAACCATACTTCTCGGAGGGAACAGTATATACGTCTATAACGTCATATATCTTAACATAAGGCAACCTAACGTCTCGGATGTAACATTTGACAACATTCCAGGCGTGTCGGTACCTACGTCTCGGTGGTAACATTATATGTGTCTATAACGTTATATATCCTAACCTAAGGCAACCTAACATCTCGGATGTAACATTTGACAACATTCCAGGCGTGTCGGTCCCTACGTCTCGGTGGTAACGTTACATGCGTCTGTAACGTTATATATCCTAACCTAAGCCAACCTAACATCCCGGATGTAACATTTGACAACATTCCAGGCGTGTCGGTCCCTACGTCTCGGTGGTAACGTTACATGCGTCTATAACGTTATATATCCTAACCTAAGGCCACCTAACACCTCGGATGTAATACCTGATAACATTCCTGGCGTGTCGAACCCTACTTCTCGGTGGGACCAGTTTATACGTCTGTAACGTTATACATCCTAAACTAAGGCAACCTAACATCTCGGATGCAGTATTTGTCAACATTCGTGGCCTGTCGAATTCTACTTCTCGGAGGGAACAGTATATACGTGTATAAGGTCATATATCCTAACCTAGTGCAACCTAACATCTGGGATGTAACATTTGACAACATTCCAGGCGTGTCGGTCCCTACGTCTCGGTGGTAACGTTACATGCGTCTATAACGTTATATATCCTAACCTAAGGCCACCTAACACCTCGGATGTAATACCTGACAACATTCCTGGCGTGTCGAACCCTACTTCTCGGTGGGACCAGTTTATACGTCTGTAACGTTATACATCCTAAACTAAGGCAACCTAACATCTCGGATGCAGTATTTGTCAACATTCGTGGCCTGTCGAATTCTACTTCTCGGAGGGAACAGTATATACGTGTATAAGGTCATATATCCTAACCTAGGGCAACCTAACATCTGGGATGTAACATTTGACAACATTCCAGGCGTGTCGGTCCCTACGTCTAGGTGGTAACATTACATGCGTCTATAACGGTATATATCCTAATCTAAGGCAACCTAACATCTCGGATGCAATATTTGACAATATTCCTGGTCTGTCGAACACTACTTCTCGGAGGGAACAGTATATACGTCTATAACGTCATATATCCTAACATCAGGCAACCTAACGTCTCGGATGTAACATTTGACAACATTCCAGGCGTGTCGGTACCTACGTCTCGGTGCTAACATTATATGCGTCTATAACGTTATATATCCTAACCTAAGGCAACCTAACATCTCGGATGCAATATTTGACAACATTCCTGGCCTGTCGACCCCTACTTCTCGGAGGGAACAGTATATACGTCTACAACGTCATATATCCTAACGTAAGGAAACCTAACATCTCGGATGTAACATTTGACAACATTCCAGGCGTGTCGGTCCCTACGTCTCGGTGGTAACATTATATGCGTCTATAACGTTATATATCCTAGCCTAAGGCAACCTAACATCTCGGATGTAATATTTGACAACATTCCTGTCGTGTCGGACCCTACTTCTCGGTGGGAACATTAAATACGTCAATAACGTTATATATCCTAACCTAAGGCAACCTATTATCTCAGACGTAATATTTTACTACACTCCTGGCGTGTCAGAGCATTCTTTTCGATGGGAACATTATATACGTCTATAACGGTACATATCCTCATCTAAGGCAACCTAACATCTCGGATGTAATATTTGACAACATTCCTGGCGTGTCGGACCCTACTTCTCGGAGGGAACAGTATATACGTCTATAACGTCATATATCTTAACATAAGGCAACCTAACGTCTCGGATGTAACATTTGACAACATTCCAGGCGTGACGGTACCTACGTCTAGGTGGTAACATTATGTGCGTCTATAACGTTATATATCCTAACCTAAGGCAACCTGACATCTCGGATGTAATATTTGACAACATTCCTGTTGTGTCGGAGCGTACGTTTCGGTGGGAATATTATATGCGTCTATAACGGTCGATATCGTAATCTAAGGCAATCTAACATCTCGGATGTAATATTGGCTACATTCCTGGCCTGTCGAACCCTACTTCTCGGAGGGAACAGGATATACGTCTATAACGTCATATATCCTAACATAAGGTAACCTAACATCTCGGATGTAACATTTGACAACATTCCATGCGTGTCGGTTCCTACGTCTCGGTGGTAAAATTACATGCGTCTATAACGGTATATATCCTAATCTAAGGCAACCTAACATCTCGGATGCAATATTTGACAACATTCCTGGCCTGTCGACCCCTACTTCTCGGAGGGAACAGTATATACGTCTACAACGTCATATATCCTAACGTAAGGAAACCTAACATCTCGGATGTAACATTTGACAACATTCCAGGCGTGTCGGTCCCTACGTCTCGGTGGTAACATTATATGCGTCTATAACGTTATATATCCTAACCTAAGGCAACCTAACATCTCGGATGTAATATTTGACAACATTCCTGTCGTGTCGGACCCTACTTCTCGATGGGAACATTAAATACGTCAATAACGTTATATATCCTAACCTAAGGCAACCTATTATCTCAGACGTAATATTTTACAACACTCCTGGCGTGTCAGAGCATTCTTTTCGATGGGAACATTATATACGTCTATAACGGTATATATCCTAATCTAAGGCAACCTAACATCTCGGAGGTAATATTTGACAACATTCCTGGCGTGTCGGACCCTACTTCTCGGAGGGAACAGTATATACGTCTATAACGTCATATATCTTAACATAAGGCAACGTAACGTCTCGGATGTAACATTTGACAACATTCCAGGAGTGTCGGTACCTACGTCTCGGTTGTAACATTATATGCGTCTATAACGTTATATATCCTAACCTAAGGCAACCTAACATCTCGGATGTAATATTTGACAACATTCCTGTTGTGTCGGAGCATACTTTTCGGTGGGAATATTATATGCGTCTATAACGGTCGATATCGTAATCTAAGGCAATCTAACATCTCGGATGTAATATTGGCTACATTCCTGGCCTGTCGAACCCTACTTCTCGGAGGGAACAGGATATACGTCTATAACGTCATATATCCTAACATAAGGTAACCTAACATCTCGGATGTAACATTTGACAACATTCCAGGCGTGTCGGTTCCTACGTCTCGGTGGTAAAATTACATGCGTCTATAACGGTATATATCCTAATCTAAGGCAACCTAACATCTCGGATGCAATATTTTACAACATTCCTGGCCTGTCGAACCCTACTTCTCGGAGGGAACAGTATATACGTCTACAACGTCATATATCCTAACCTAAGGCAACCTAACATCTCGGATGTAGCATTTGACAACATTCCAGGCGTGTCGGTCCCTACGTCTCGGTGGTAACGTTACATGCGTCTGTAACGTTATATATCCTAACCTAAGCCAACCTAACATCCCGGATGTAACATTTGACAACATTCCAGGCGTGTCGGTCCCTACGTCTCGGTGGTAACGTTACATGCGTCTATAACGTTATATATCCTAACCTAAGGCCACCTAACACCTCGGATGTAATACCTGACAACATTCCTGGCGTGTCGAACCCTACTTCTCGGTGGGACCAGTTTATACGTCTGTAACGTTATACATCCTAAACTAAGGCAACCTAACATCTCGGATGCAGTATTTGTCAACATTCGTGGCCTGTCGAATTCTACTTCTCGGAGGGAACAGTATATACGTGTATAAGGTCATATATCCTAACCTAGGGCAACCTAACATCTGGGATGTAACATTTGACAACATTCCAGGCGTGTCGGTCCCTACGTCTAGGTGGTAACATTACATGCGTCTATAACGGTATATATCCTAATCTAAGGCAACCTAACATCTCGGATGCAATATTTGACAATATTCCTGGTCTGTCGAACACTACTTCTCGGAGGGAACAGTATATACGTCTA
The DNA here is from genome assembly GCA_963969225.1 of Xylocopa violacea. Classification (NCBI taxonomy): domain Eukaryota; kingdom Metazoa; phylum Arthropoda; class Insecta; order Hymenoptera; family Apidae; genus Xylocopa; species Xylocopa violacea. The sequence continues at coordinate 1,652,374 of CAXAJV010000006.1, read as the reverse complement.
TAACGTCATATATCCTAACATCAGGCAACCTAACGTCTCGGATGTAACATTTGACAACATTCCAGGCGTGTCGGTACCTACGTCTCGGTGGTAACATTATATGCGTCTATAACGTTATATATCCTAACCTAAGGCAACCTAACATCTCGGATGTAATATTTGGCAACATTCCTGTTGTGTCGGAGCGTACTTTTCGATGGGAATATTATATGCGTCTATAACGGTCGATATCTTAATCTAAGGCAACCTAACATCTCGGATGTAATATTTGACATCATTCCTGTCGTATCGGACCCTACTTCTCGGTGGGAACATTAAATACGTCAATAACGTTATATATCCTAACCTAAGGCAACCTATTATCTCAGACGTAATATTTTACAACACTCCTGGCGTGTCAGAGCATTCTTTTCGATGGGATCATTATATACGTCTATAACGGTATATATCCTAATCTAAGGCAACCTAACATCTCGGATGTAATATTTGACAACATTTCTGGCGTGTCGGACCCTACTTCTCGGAGGGAACAGTATATACGTCTATAACGTCATATATCTTAACATAAGGCAACCTAACATCTCGGATGTAACATTTGACAACATTCCAGGCGTGTCGGTCCCTACGTCACGGTGGTAACATTATATGCGTCTATAACGTTATATATCCTAACCTAAGGCAACCTAACATCTCGGATGTAATATTTGACAACATTCCTGTCGTGTCGGACCCTACTTCTCGATGGGAACATTAAATACGTCAATAACGTTATATATCCTAACCTAAGGCAACCTATTATCTCAGACGTAATATTTTACAACACTCCTGGCGTGTCAGAGCATTCTTTTCGATGGGAACATTATATACGTCTATAACGGTATATATCCTAATCTAAGGCAACCTAACATCTCGGAGGTAATATTTGACAACATTCCTGGCGTGTCGGACCCTACTTCTCGGAGGGAACAGTATATACGTCTATAACGTCATATATCTTAACATAAGGCAACGTCACGTCTCGGATGTAACATTTGACAACATTCCAGGAGTGTCGGTACCTACGTCTCGGTGGTAACATTATATGCGTCTATAACGTTATATATCCTAACCTAAGGCAACCTAACATCTCGGATGTAATATTTGACAACATTCCTGTTGTGTCGGAGCGTACTTTTCGGTGGGAATATTATATGCGTCTATAACGGTCGATATCGTAATCTAAGGCAATCTAACATCTCGGATGTAATATTGGCTACATTCCTGGCCTGTCGAACCCTACTTCTCGGAGGGAACAGGATATACGTCTATAACGTCATATATCCTAACATAAGGTAACCTAACATCTCGGATGTAACATTTGACAACATTCCATGCGTGTCGGTTCATACGTCTCGGTGGTAAAATTACATGCGTCTATAACGTTATATATCCTAACCTAAGGCCACCTAACACCTCGGATGTAATACCTGACAACATTCCTGTCGTGTCGGACCCTACTTCTCGATGGGAACATTAAATACGTCAATAACGTTATATATCCTAACCTAAGGCAACCTATTATCTCAGACGTAATATTTTACAACACTCCTGGCGTGTCAGAGCATTCTTTTCGATGGGAACATTATATACGTCTATAACGGTATATATCCTAATCTAAGGCAACCTAACATCTCGGAGGTAATATTTGACAACATTCCTGGCGTGTCGGACCCTACTTCTCGGAGGGAACAGTATATACGTCTATAACGTCATATATCTTAACATAAGGCAACGTAACGTCTCGGATGTAACATTTGACAACATTCCAGGAGTGTCGGTACCTACGTCTCGGTTGTAACATTATATGCGTCTATAACGTTATATATCCTAACCTAAGGCAACCTAACATCTCGGATGTAATATTTGACAACATTCCTGTTGTGTCGGAGCATACTTTTCGGTGGGAATATTATATGCGTCTATAACGGTCGATATCGTAATCTAAGGCAATCTAACATCTCGGATGTAATATTGGCTACATTCCTGGCCTGTCGAACCCTACTTCTCGGAGGGAACAGGATATACGTCTATAACGTCATATATCCTAACATAAGGTAACCTAACATCTCGGATGTAACATTTGACAACATTCCAGGCGTGTCGGTTCCTACGTCTCGGTGGTAAAATTACATGCGTCTATAACGGTATATATCCTAATCTAAGGCAACCTAACATCTCGGATGCAATATTTTACAACATTCCTGGCCTGTCGAACCCTACTTCTCGGAGGGAACAGTATATACGTCTACAACGTCATATATCCTAACCTAAGGCAACCTAACATCTCGGATGTAGCATTTGACAACATTCCAGGCGTGTCGGTCCCTACGTCTCGGTGGTAACGTTACATGCGTCTGTAACGTTATATATCCTAACCTAAGCCAACCTAACATCCCGGATGTAACATTTGACAACATTCCAGGCGTGTCGGTCCCTACGTCTCGGTGGTAACGTTACATGCGTCTATAACGTTATATATCCTAACCTAAGGCCACCTAACACCTCGGATGTAATACCTGACAACATTCCTGGCGTGTCGAACCCTACTTCTCGGTGGGACCAGTTTATACGTCTGTAACGTTATACATCCTAAACTAAGGCAACCTAACATCTCGGATGCAGTATTTGTCAACATTCGTGGCCTGTCGAATTCTACTTCTCGGAGGGAACAGTATATACGTGTATAAGGTCATATATCCTAACCTAGGGCAACCTAACATCTGGGATGTAACATTTGACAACATTCCAGGCGTGTCGGTCCCTACGTCTAGGTGGTAACATTACATGCGTCTATAACGGTATATATCCTAATCTAAGGCAACCTAACATCTCGGATGCAATATTTGACAATATTCCTGGTCTGTCGAACACTACTTCTCGGAGGGAACAGTATATACGTCTATAACGTCATATATCCTAACATCAGGCAACCTAACGTCTCGGATGTAACATTTAACAACATTCCAGGCGTGTCGGTACCTACGTCTCGGTGGTAACATTATATGCGTCTATAACGTTATATATCCTAACCTAAGGCAACCTAACATCTCGGATGCAATATTTGACAACATTCCTGGCCTGTCGACCCCTACTTCTCGGAGGGAACAGTATATACGTCTACAACGTCATATATCCTAACGTAAGGAAACCTAACATCTCGGATGTAACATTTGACAACATTCCAGGCGTGTCGGTCCCTACGTCTCGGTGGTAACATTATATGCGTCTATAACGTTATATATCCTAGCCTAAGGCAACCTAACATCTCGGATGTAATATTTGACAACATTCCTGTCGTGTCGGACCCTACTTCTCGGTGGGAACATTAAATACGTCAATAACGTTATATATCCTAACCTAAGGCAACCTATTATCTCAGACGTAATATTTTACTACACTCCTGGCGTGTCAGAGCATTCTTTTCGATGGGAACATTATATACGTCTATAACGGTACATATCCTCATCTAAGGCAACCTAACATCTCGGATGTAATATTTGACAACATTCCTGGCGTGTCGGACCCTACTTCTCGGAGGGAACAGTATATACGTCTATAACGTCATATATCTTAACATAAGGCAACCTAACGTCTCGGATGTAACATTTGACATCATTCCAGGCGTGACGGTACCTACGTCTAGGTGGTAACATTATGTGCGTCTATAACGTTATATATCCTAACCTAAGGCAACCTGACATCTCGGATGTAATATTTGACAACATTCCTGTTGTGTCGGAGCGTACGTTTCGGTGGGAATATTATATGCGTCTATAACGGTCGATATCGTAATCTAAGGCAATCTAACATCTCGGATGTAATATTGGCTACATTCCTGGCCTGTCGAACCCTAATTCTCGGAGGGAACAGTATATACGTCTATAACGTCATATATCCTAACATAAGGTATCCTAACATCTCGAATGTAGCATTTGACAACATTCCAGGCGTGTCGGAACCTACGTCTCGGTGGTAACATTACATGCGTCTATAACGATATATATCCTAATCTAAGGCAACCTAACATCTCGGATGCAATATTTGACAACATTCCTGGCCTGTCGAACCCTACTTCTCGGAGGGAACAGTATATACGTCTATAACGTCATATATCCTAACCTAAGGCAACCTAACATCTCGGATGTAACATTTGACAACATTCCAGGCGTGTCGGTCCCTACGTCTAGGTGGTAACATTACATGCGTCTATAACGGTATATATCCTAATCTAAGGCAACCTAACATCTCGGATGCAATATTTGACAATATTCCTGGCCTGTCGAACCCTACTTCTCGGAGGAAACAGTATATACGTCTATAACGTCATATATCCTAACATAAGGCAACCTAACGTCTCGGATGTAACATTTGACAACATTCCAGGCGTGTCGGTACCTACGTCTCGGTGGTAACATTATATGCGTCTATAACGTTATATATCCTAACCTAAGGCAACCTAACATCTCGGATGTAATATATGACAACATTCCTGTTGTGTCGGTGCGTACTTTTCGGTGGGAATATTATATGCGTCTATAACGGTCGATATCGTAATCTAAGGCAATCTAACATCTCGGATGTAATATTGCCTACATTCCTGGCCTGTCGAACCATACTTCTCGGAGGGAACAGTATATACGTCTATAACGTCATATATCTTAACATAAGGCAACCTAACGTCTCGGATGTAACATTTGACAACATTCCAGGCGTGTCGGTACCTACGTCTCGGTGGTAACATTATATGTGTCTATAACGTTATATATCCTAACCTAAGGCAACCTAACATCTCGGATGTAACATTTGACAACATTCCAGGCGTGTCGGTCCCTACGTCTCGGTGGTAACGTTACATGCGTCTGTAACGTTATATATCCTAACCTAAGCCAACCTAACATCCCGGATGTAACATTTGACAACATTCCAGGCGTGTCGGTCCCTACGTCTCGGTGGTAACGTTACATGCGTCTATAACGTTATATATCCTAACCTAAGGCCACCTAACACCTCGGATGTAATACCTGACAACATTCCTGGCGTGTCGAACCCTACTTCTCGGTGGGACCAGTTTATACGTCTGTAACGTTATACATCCTAAACTAAGGCAACCTAACATCTCGGATGCAGTATTTGTCAACATTCGTGGCCTGTCGAATTCTACTTCTCGGAGGGAACAGTATATACGTGTATAAGGTCATATATCCTAACCTAGGGCAACCTAACATCTGGGATGTAACATTTGACAACATTCCAGGCGTGTCGGTCCCTACGTCTAGGTGGTAACATTACATGCGTCTATAACGGTATATATCCTAATCTAAGGCAACCTAACATCTCGGATGCAATATTTGACAATATTCCTGGTCTGTCGAACACTACTTCTCGGAGGGAACAGTATATACGTCTATAACGTCATATATCCTAACATCAGGCAACCTAACGTCTCGGATGTAACATTTGACAACATTCCAGGCGTGTCGGTACCTACGTCTCGGTGGTAACATTATATGCGTCTATAACGTTATATATCCTAACCTAAGGCAACCTAACATCTCGGATGTAATATTTGGCAACATTCCTGTTGTGTCGGAGCGTACTTTTCGATGGGAATATTATATGCGTCTATAACGGTCGATATCTTAATCTAAGGCAATCTAACATCTCGGATGTAATATTGGCTACATTCCTGGCCTGTCGAACCCTACTTCTCGGAGGGAACAGGATATACGTCTATAACGTCATATATCCTAACATAAGGTAACCTAACATCTCGGATGTAACATTTGACAACATTCCATGCGTGTCGGTTCCTACGTCTCGGTGGTAAAATTACATGCGTCTATAACGGTATATATCCTAATCTAAGGCAACCTAACATCTCGGATGCAATATTTGACAACATTCCTGGCCTGTCGACCCCTACTTCTCGGAGGGAACAGTATATACGTCTACAACGTCATATATCCTAACGTAAGGAAACCTAACATCTCGGATGTAACATTTGACAACATTCCAGGCGTGTCGGTCCCTACGTCTCGGTGGTAACATTATATGCGTCTATAACGTTATATATCCTAACCTAAGGCAACCTAACATCTCGGATGTAATATTTGACAACATTCCTGTCGTGTCGGACCCTACTTCTCGATGGGAACATTAAATACGTCAATAACGTTATATATCCTAACCTAAGGCAACCTATTATCTCAGACGTAATATTTTACAACACTCCTGGCGTGTCAGAGCATTCTTTTCGATGGGAACATTATATACGTCTATAACGGTATATATCCTAATCTAAGGCAACCTAACATCTCGGAGGTAATATTTGACAACATTCCTGGCGTGTCGGACCCTACTTCTCGGAGGGAACAGTATATACGTCTATAACGTCATATATCTTAACATAAGGCAACGTAACGTCTCGGATGTAACATTTGACAACATTCCAGGAGTGTCGGTACCTACGTCTCGGTTGTAACATTATATGCGTCTATAACGTTATATATCCTAACCTAAGGCAACCTAACATCTCGGATGTAATATTTGACAACATTCCTGTTGTGTCGGAGCGTACTTTTCGGTGGGAATATTATATGCGTCTATAACGGTCGATATCGTAATCTAAGGCAATCTAACATCTCGGATGTAATATTGGCTACATTCCTGGCCTGTCGAACCCTACTTCTCGGAGGGAACAGGATATACGTCAATAACGTCATATATCCTAACATAAGGTAACCTAACATCTCGGATGTAACATTTGACAACATTCCAGGCGTGTCGGTTCCTACGTCTCGGTGGTAAAATTACATGCGTCTATAACGGTATATATCCTAATCTAAGGCAACCTAACATCTCGGATGCAATATTTTACAACATTCCTGGCCTGTCGAACCCTACTTCTCGGAGGGAACAGTATATACGTCTACAACGTCATATATCCTAACCTAAGGCAACCTAACATCTCGGATGTAACATTTGACAACATTCCAGGCGTGTCGGTCCCTACGTCTCGGTGGTAACGTTACATGCGTCTGTAACGTTATATATCCTAACCTAAGCCAACCTAACATCCCGGATGTAACATTTGACAACATTCCAGGCGTGTCGGTCCCTACGTCTCGGTGGTAACGTTACATGCGTCTATAACGTTATATATCCTAACCTAAGGCCACCTAACACCTCGGATGTAATACCTGACAACATTCCTGGCGTGTCGAACCCTACTTCTCGGTGGGACCAGTTTATACGTCTGTAACGTTATACATCCTAAACTAAGGCAACCTAACATCTCGGATGCAGTATTTGTCAACATTCGTGGCCTGTCGAATTCTACTTCTCGGAGGGAACAGTATATACGTGTATAAGGTCATATATCCTAACCTAGGGCAACCTAACATCTGGGATGTAACATTTGACAACATTCCAGGCGTGTCGGTCCCTACGTCTAGGTGGTAACATTACATGCGTCTATAACGGTATATATCCTAATCTAAGGCAACCTAACATCTCGGATGCAATATTTGACAATATTCCTGGTCTGTCGAACACTACTTCTCGGAGGGAACAGTATATACGTCTATAACGTCATATATCCTAACATCAGGCAACCTAACGTCTCGGATGTAACATTTGACAACATTCCAGGCGTGTCGGTACCTACGTCTCGGTGGTAACATTATATGCGTCTATAACGTTATATATCCTAACCTAAGGCAACCTAACATCTCGGATGTAATATTTGGCAACATTCCTGTTGTGTCGGAGCGTACTTTTCGATGGGAATATTATATGCGTCTATAACGGTCGATATCTTAATCTAAGGCAATCTAACATCTCGGATGTAATATTGGCTACATTCCTGGCCTGTCGAACCCTACTTCTCGGAGGGAACAGGATATACGTCTATAACGTCATATATCCTAACATAAGGTAACCTAACATCTCGGATGTAACATTTGACAACATTCCATGCGTGTCGGTTCCTACGTCTCGGTGGTAAAATTACATGCGTCTATAACGGTATATATCCTAATCTAAGGCAACCTAACATCTCGGATGCAATATTTGACAACATTCCTGGCCTGTCGACCCCTACTTCTCGGAGGGAACAGTATATACGTCTACAACGTCATATATCCTAACGTAAGGAAACCTAACATCTCGGATGTAACATTTGACAACATTCCAGGCGTGTCGGTCCCTACGTCTCGGTGGTAACATTATATGCGTCTATAACGTTATATATCCTAACCTAAGGCAACCTAACATCTCGGATGTAATATTTGACAACATTCCTGTCGTGTCGGACCCTACTTCTCGATGGGAACATTAAATACGTCAATAACGTTATATATCCTAACCTAAGGCAACCTATTATCTCAGACGTAATATTTTACAACACTCCTGGCGTGTCAGAGCATTCTTTTCGATGGGAACATTATATACGTCTATAACGGTATATATCCTAATCTAAGGCAACCTAACATCTCGGAGGTAATATTTGACAACATTCCTGGCGTGTCGGACCCTACTTCTCGGAGGGAACAGTATATACGTCTATAACGTCATATATCTTAACATAAGGCAACGTAACGTCTCGGATGTAACATTTGACAACATTCCAGGAGTGTCGGTACCTACGTCTCGGTTGTAACATTATATGCGTCTATAACGTTATATATCCTAACCTAAGGCAACCTAACATCTCGGATGTAATATTTGACAACATTCCTGTTGTGTCGGAGCGTACTTTTCGGTGGGAATATTATATGCGTCTATAACGGTCGATATCGTAATCTAAGGCAATCTAACATCTCGGATGTAATATTGGCTACATTCCTGGCCTGTCGAACCCTACTTCTCGGAGGGAACAGGATATACGTCAATAACGTCATATATCCTAACATAAGGTAACCTAACATCTCGGATGTAACATTTGACAACATTCCAGGCGTGTCGGTTCCTACGTCTCGGTGGTAAAATTACATGCGTCTATAACGGTATATATCCTAATCTAAGGCAACCTAACATCTCGGATGCAATATTTTACAACATTCCTGGCCTGTCGAACCCTACTTCTCGGAGGGAACAGTATATACGTCTACAACGTCATATATCCTAACCTAAGGCAACCTAACATCTCGGATGTAACATTTGACAACATTCCAGGCGTGTCGGTCCCTACGTCTCGGTGGTAACGTTACATGCGTCTGTAACGTTATATATCCTAACCTAAGCCAACCTAACATCCCGGATGTAACATTTGACAACATTCCAGGCGTGTCGGTCCCTACGTCTCGGTGGTAACGTTACATGCGTCTATAACGTTATATATCCTAACCTAAGGCCACCTAACACCTCGGATGTAATACCTGACAACATTCCTGGCGTGTCGAACCCTACTTCTCGGTGGGACCAGTTTATACGTCTGTAACGTTATACATCCTAAACTAAGGCAACCTAACATCTCGGATGCAGTATTTGTCAACATTCGTGGCCTGTCGAATTCTACTTCTCGGAGGGAACAGTATATACGTGTATAAGGTCATATATCCTAACCTAGGGCAACCTAACATCTGGGATGTAACATTTGACAACATTCCAGGCGTGTCGGTCCCTACGTCTAGGTGGTAACATTACATGCGTCTATAACGGTATACATCCTAATCTAAGGCAACCTAACATCTCGGATGCAATATTTGACAATATTCCTGGTCTGTCGAACACTACTTCTCGGAGGGAACAGTATATACGTCTATAACGTCATATATCCTAACATCAGGCAACCTAACGTCTCGGATGTAACATTTGACAACATTCCAGGCGTGTCGGTACCTACGTCTCGGTGGTAACATTATATGCGTCTATAACGTTATATATCCTAACCTAAGGCAACCTAACATCTCGGATGTAATATTTGGCAACATTCCTGTTGTGTCGGAGCGTACTTTTCGATGGGAATATTATATGCGTCTATAACGGTCGATATCTTAATCTAAGGCAACCTAACATCTCGGATGTAATATTTGACATCATTCCTGTCGTGTCGGACCCTACTTCTCGGTGGGAACATTAAATACGTCAATAACGTTATATATCCTAACCTAAGGCAACCTATTATCTCAGACGTAATATTTTACAACACTCCTGGCGTGTCAGAGCATTCTTTTCGATGGGATCATTATATACGTCTATAACGGTATATATCCTAATCTAAGGCAACCTAACATCTCGGATGTAATATTTGACAACATTTCTGGCGTGTCGGACCCTACTTCTCGGAGGGAACATTATATACGTCTATAACGTCATATATCTTAACATAAGGCAACCTAACATCTCGGATGTAACATTTGACAACATTCCAGGCGTGTCGGTCCCTACGTCACGGTGGTAACATTATATGCGTCTATAACGTTATATATCCTAACCTAAGGCAACCTAACATCTCGGATGTAATATTTGACAACATTCCTGTCGTGTCGGACCCTACTTCTCGATGGGAACATTAAATACGTCAATAACGTTATATATCCTAACCTAAGGCAACCTATTATCTCAGACGTAATATTTTACAACACTCCTGGCGTGTCAGAGCATTCTTTTCGATGGGAACATTATATACGTCTATAACGGTATATATCCTAATCTAAGGCAACCTAACATCTCGGAGGTAATATTTGACAACATTCCTGGCGTGTCGGACCCTACTTCTCGGAGGGAACAGTATATACGTCTATAACGTCATATATCTTAACATAAGGCAACGTCACGTCTCGGATGTAACATTTGACAACATTCCAGGAGTGTCGGTACCTACGTCTCGGTGGTAACATTATATGCGTCTATAACGTTATATATCCTAACCTAAGGCAACCTAACATCTCGGATGTAATATTTGACAACATTCCTGTTGTGTCGGAGCGTACTTTTCGGTGGGAATATTATATGCTTCTATAACGGTCGATATCGTAATCTAAGGCAATCTAACATCTCGGATGTAATATTGGCTACATTCCTGGCCTGTCGAACCCTACTTCTCGGAGGGAACAGGATATACGTCTATAACGTCATATATCCTAACATAAGGTAACCTAACATCTCGGATGTAACATTTGACAACATTCCATGCGTGTCGGTTCCTACGTCTCGGTGGTAAAATTACATGCGTCTATAACGGTATATATCCTAATCTAAGGCAACCTAACATCTCGGATGCAATATTTGACAACATTCCTGGCCTGTCGAACCCTACTTCTCGGAGGGAACAGTATATACGTCTACAACGTCATATATCCTAACCTAAGGAAACCTAACATCTCGGATGTAACATTTGACAACATTCCAGGCGTGTCGGTCCCTACGTCTCGGTGGTAACATTATATGCGTCTATAACGTTATATATCCTAACCTAAGGCAACCTAACATCTCGGATGTAATATTTGACAACATTCCTGTCGTGTCGGACCCTACTTCTCGATGGGAACATTAAATACGTCAATAACGTTATATATCCTAACCTAAGGCCACCTAACACCTCGGATGTAATACCTGAAAACATTCCTGGCGTGTCGAACCCTACTTCTCGGTGGGACCAGTTTATACGTCTGTAACGTTATACATCCTAAACTAAGGCAACCTAACATCTCGGATGCAGTATTTGTCAACAATCGTGGCCTGTCGAATTCTACTTCTCGGAGGGAACAGTATATACGTGTATAAGGTCATATATCCTAACCTAGGGCAACCTAACATCTGGGATGTAACATTTGACAACATTCCAGGCGTGTCGGTCCCTACGTCTAGGTGGTAACATTACATGCGTCTATAACGGTATATATCCTAATCTAAGGCAACCTAACATCTCGGATGCAATATTTGACAATATTCCTGGTCTGTCGAACACTACTTCTCGGAGGGAACAGTATATACGTCTATAACGTCATATATCCTAACATAAGGCAACGTAACGTCTCGGATGTAACATTTGACAACATTCCAGGCGTGTCGGTACCTACGTCACGGTGGTAACATTATATGCGTCTATAACGTTATATATCCTACCATAAGGCAACCTAACATCTCGGATGTAATATTTGACAACATTCCTGTTGTGTCGGAGCGTACTTTTGGGTGGGAATATTATATGCGTCTATAACGGTCGATATCGTAATCTAAGGCAATCTAACATCTCGGATGTAATATTGGCTACATTCCTGGCCTGTCGAACCCTACTTCTCGGAGGGAACAGGATATACGTCTATAACGTCATATATCCTAACATAAGGTAACCTAACATCTCGGATGTAACATTTGACAACATTCCAGGCGTGTCGGTCCCTACGTCTCGGTGGTAATATTACATGCGTCCATAACGGTATATATCCTAATCCAAGGCAACCTGACATCTCGGATGGAATATTTGACTACATTCCTGGCCTGTCGAACCCTACTTCTCGGAGGGAACAGTATATACGTCTACAACGTCATATATCCTAACCTAAGGCAACCTAACATCTCGGATGTAACATTTGACAACATTCCAGACGTGTCGGTCCCTACGTCTCGGTGGTAACATTATATGCGTCTATAACGTTATATATCCTAGCCTAAGGCAACCTAACATCTCGGATGTAATATTTGACAACATTCCTGTCGTGTCGGAACCTACTTCTCGGCGGGAACATTAAATACGTCAATAACGTTATATATCCTAACCTAAGGCAACCTATTATCTCAGACGTAATATTTTACAACACTCCTGGCGTGTCAGAGCATTCTTTTCGATGGGAACATTATATATGTCTATAACGGTATATATCCTAATCTAAGGCAACCTAACATCTCGGATGCAATATTTGACAACATTCCTGGCCTGTCGAACCCTACTTCTCGGAGGGAACAGTATATACGTCTACAACGTCATATATCCTAACCTAAGGCAACCTAACATCTCGGATGTAACATTTGACAACATTCCAGGCGTGTCGGTCCCTACGTCTCGGTGGTAACGTTACATGCGTCTATAACGTTATATATCCTAACCTAAGCCAACCTAACAACTCGGATGTAATATTTGACAACATTCCAGGCGTGTCGGTTCCTACGTCTCGGAGGGAACAGTATATACGTCTATAACGTCATATATCTTAACATAAGGCAACCTAACGTCTCGGATGTAACATTTGACAACATTCCAGGCGTGTCGGTACCTACGTCTCGGTGGTAACATTATATGCGTCTATAACGTCATATATCCTAACCTAAGGCAACCTAACATCTCGGATGTAACATTTGACAACATTCCAGGCGTGTCGGTCCCTACGTCTCGGTGGTAACGTTACATGCGTCTATAACGTTATATATCCTAACCTAAGCCAACCTAACAACTCGGATGTAATATTTGACAACATTCCAGGCGTGTCGGTTCCTACGTCTCGGAGGGAACAGTATATACGTCTATAACGTCATATATCTTAACATAAGGCAACCTAACGTCTCGGATGTAACATTTGACAACATTCCAGGCGTGTCGGTACCTACGTCTCGGTGGTAACATTATATGCGTCTATAACGTCATATATCCTTACATAAGGTAACCTAACATCTCGAATGTAGCATTTGACAACATTCCAGGCGTGTCGGCCCCCACGTCTCGGTGGTAACATTACATGCGTCTATAACGATATATATCCTAATCTAAGGCAACCTAACATCTCGGATGCAATATTTGACAACATTCCTGGCCTGTCGATCCCTACTTCTCGGAGGGAACAGTATATACGTCTATAACGTCATATATCCTAACCTAAGGCAACCTAACATCTCGGATGTAACATTTGACAACATTTCAGGCGTGTCGGTCCCTACATCTAGGTGGTAACATTACATGCGTCTATAACGGTATATATCCTAATCTAAGGCAACCTAACATCTCGGATGCAATATTTGACAATATTCCTGGCCTGTCGAACCCTGCTTCTCGGAGGGAACAGTATATACGTCTATAACGTCATATATCCTAACATAAGGCAACCTAACGTCTCGGATGTAACATTTGACAACATTCCAGGCGTGTCGGTACCTACGTCTCGGTGGTAACATTACATGCGTCTATAACGTTATATATCCTAACCTAAGGCAACCTGACATCTCGGATGTAATATTTGACAACATTCCTGTTGTGTCCGAGCGTACTTTTCGGTGGAAATATTATATGCGTCTATAACGGTCGATATCGTAATCTAAGGCAATCTAACATCTCGGATGTAATATTGGCTACTTTCCTGGCCTGTCGAACCCTACTTCTCGGAGGGAACACGATATACGTCTATAACGTCATATATCCTAACATAAGGTAACCTAACTTCTCGGATGTAACATTTGACAACATTCCAGGCGTGTCGGTTCCTACGTCTCGGTGGTAAAATTACATGCGTCTATAACGGTATATATCCTAATCTAAGGCAACCTAACATCTCGGATGCAATATTTGACAACATTCCTGGCCTGTCGAACCCTACTTCTCGGAGGGAACAGTATATACGTCTACAACGTCATATATCCTAACCTAAGGCAACCTAACATCTCGGATGTAACATTTGACAACATTCCAGACGTGTCGGTCCCTACGTCTCGGTGGTAACATTATATGCGTCTATAACGTTATATATCCTAGCCTAAGGCAACCTAACATCTCGGATGTAATATTTGACAACATTCCTGTCGTGTCGGACCCTACTTCTCGGCGGGAACATTAAATACGTCAATAACGTTATATATCCTAACCTAAGGCAACCTATTATCTCAGACGTAATATTTTACAACACTCCTGGCGTGTCAGAGCATTCTTTTCGATGGGAACATTATATATGTCTATAACGGTATATATCCTAATCTAAGGCAACCTAACATCTCGGATGCAATATTTGACAACATTCCTGGCCTGTCGAACCCTACTTCTCGGAGGGAACAGTATATACGTCTACAACGTCATATATCCTAACCTAAGGCAACCTAACATCTCGGATGTAACATTTGACAACATTCCAGGCGTGTCGGTCCCTACGTCTCGGTGGTAACATTATATGCGTCTATAACGTCATATATCCTTACATAAGGTAACCTAACATCTCGAATGTAGCATTTGACAACATTCCAGGCGTGTCGGCCCCTACGTCTCGGTGGTAACATTACATGCGTCTATAACGATATATATCCTAATCTAAGGCAACCTAACATCTCGGATGCAATATTTGACAACATTCCTGGCCTGTCGAACCCTACTTCTCGGAGGGAACAGTATATACGTCTATAACGTCATATATCCTAACCTAAGGCAACCTAACATCTCGGATGTAATATTTGACAACATTCCAGGCGTGTCGGTCCCTACGTCTAGGTGGTAACATTACATGCGTCTATAACGGTATATATCCTAATCTAAGGCAACCTAACATCTCGGATGCAATATTTGACAATATTCCTGGCCTGTCGAACCCTACTTCTCGGAGGGAACAGTATATACGTCTATAACGTCGTATATCCTAACATAAGGCAACGTAACGTCTCGGATGTAACATTTGACAACATTCCAGGCGTGTCGGTACCTACGTCACGGTGGTAACATTATATGCGTCTATAACGTTATATATCCTACCATAAGGCAACCTAACATCTCGGATGTAATATTTGACAACATTCCTGTTGTGTCGGAGCGTACTTTTGGGTGGGAATATTATATGCGTCTATAACGGTCGATATCGTAATCTAAGGCAATCTAACATCTCGGATGTAATATTGGCTACATTCCTGGCCTGTCGAACCCTACTTCTCGGAGGGAACAGGATATACGTCTATAACGTCATATATCCTAACATAAGGTAACCTAACATCTCGGATGTAACATTTGACAACATTCCAGGCGTGTCGGTCCCTACGTCTCGGTGGTAATATTACATGCGTCCATAACGGTATATATCCTAATCCAAGGCAACCTGACATCTCGGATGGAATATTTGACTACATTCCTGGCCTGTCGAACCCTACTTCTCGGAGGGAACAGTATATACGTCTACAACGTCATATATCCTAACCTAAGGCAACCTAACATCTCGGATGTAACATTTGACAACATTCCAGACGTGTCGGTCCCTACGTCTCGGTGGTAACATTATATGCGTCTATAACGTTATATATCCTAGCCTAAGGCAACCTAACATCTCGGATGTAATATTTGACAACATTCCTGTCGTGTCGGAACCTACTTCTCGGCGGGAACATTAAATACGTCAATAACGTTATATATCCTAACCTAAGGCAACCTATTATCTCAGACGTAATATTTTACAACACTCCTGTCGTGTCAGAGCATTCTTTTCGATGGGAACATTATATATGTCTATAACGGTATATATCCTAATCTAAGGCAACCTAACATCTCGGATGCAATATTTGACAACATTCCTGGCCTGTCGAACCCTACTTCTCGGAGGGAACAGTATATACGTCTACAACGTCATATATCCTAACCTAAGGCAACCTAACATCTCGGATGTAACATTTGACAACATTCCAGGCGTGTCGGTCCCTACGTCTCGGTGGTAACATTATATGCGTCTATAACGTTATATATCCTATCCTAAGGCAACCTAACGTCTCGGATGTAATATTTGACAACATTCCTGTCGTGTCGGACCCTACTTCTCGAGGGGAACATTAAATACATCAATAACGTTATATATCCTAACCTAAGGCAACCTATTATCTCAGACGTAATATTTTTCAACACTCCTGGCGTGTCAGAGCATTCTTTTCGATGGGAACATTATATACGTCTATAACGGTATATATCATAATCTAAGGCAACCTAACATCTCGGATGTAATATTTGACAAAATTCCTGGCGTGTCGGACCCTACTTCTCGGAGGGAACAGTATATACGTCTATAACGTTATATATCCTAACCTAAGGCAACCTAACATCTCGGATGTAACATTTGACAACATTCCAGGCGTGTCGGTCCCTACGTCTCGGTGGTAACGTTACATGCGTCTATAACGTTATATATCCTAACCTAAGCCAACCTAACAACTCGGATGTAATATTTGACAACATTCCAGGCGTGTCGGTTCCTACGTCTCGGAGGGAACAGTATATACGTCTATAACGTCATATATCTTAACATAAGGCAACCTAACGTCTCGGATGTAACATTTGACAACATTCCAGGCGTGTCGGTACCTACGTCTCGGTGGTAACATTATATGCGTCTATAACGTCATATATCCTAACCTAAGGCAACCTAACATCTCGGATGTAACATTTGACAACATTCCAGGCGTGTCGGTCCCTACGTCTCGGTGGTAACGTTACATGCGTCTATAACGTTATATATCCTAACCTAAGCCAACCTAACAACTCGGATGTAATATTTGACAACATTCCAGGCGTGTCGGTTCCTACGTCTCGGAGGGAACAGTATATACGTCTATAACGTCATATATCTTAACATAAGGCAACCTAACGTCTCGGATGTAACATTTGACAACATTCCAGGCGTGTCGGTACCTACGTCTCGGTGGTAACATTATATGCGTCTATAACGTCATATATCCTTACATAAGGTAACCTAACATCTCGAATGTAGCATTTGACAACATTCCAGGCGTGTCGGCCCCCACGTCTCGGTGGTAACATTACATGCGTCTATAACGATATATATCCTAATCTAAGGCAACCTAACATCTCGGATGCAATATTTGACAACATTCCTGGCCTGTCGAACCCTACTTCTCGGAGGGAACAGTATATACGTCTATAACGTCATATATCCTAACCTAAGGCAACCTAACATCTCGGATGTAACATTTGACAACATTTCAGGCGTGTCGGTCCCTACATCTAGGTGGTAACATTACATGCGTCTATAACGGTATATATCCTAATCTAAGGCAACCTAACATCTCGGATGCAATATTTGACAATATTCCTGGCCTGTCGAACCCTGCTTCTCGGAGGGAACAGTATATACGTCTATAACGTCATATATCCTAACATAAGGCAACCTAACGTGTCGGATGTAACATTTGACAACATTCCAGGCGTGTCGGTACCTACGTCTCGGTGGTAACATTACATGCATCCATAACGGTATATATCCTAATCTAAGGCAACCTGACATCTCGGATGCAATATTTGACTACATTCCTGGCCTGTCGAACCCTACTTCTCGGAGGGAACAGTATATACGTCTACAACGTCATATATCCTAACCTAAGGAAACCTAACATCTCGGATGTAACATTTGACAACATTCCAGGCGTGTCGGTCCCTACGTCTCGGTGGTAACGTTATATGCGTCTATAACGTTATATATCCTAGCCTAATGCAACCTAACATCTCGGATGTAATATTTGACAACATTCCTGTCGTGTCGGACCCTACTTCTCGATGGGAACATTAAATACGCCAATAACGTTATATATCCTAACCTAAGGCAACCTATTATCTCAGACGTAATATTTTACAACACTCCTGGCGTGTCAGAGCATTCTTTTCGATGGGAACATTATATACGTCTATAACGGTATATATCCTAATCTAAGGCAACCTAACATCTCGGATGTAACATTTGACAACATTCCAGGCGTGTCGGTCCCTACGTCTCGGTGGTAACATTATATGCGTCTATAACGTTATATATCCTAGCCTAAGGCAACCTGACATCTCGGATGCAATATTTGACTACATTCCTGGCCTGTCGAACCCTACTTCTCGGAGGGAACAGTATATACGTCTACGACGTCATATATCCTAACCTAAGGAAACCTAACATCTCGGATGTAACATTTGACAACATTCCAGGCGTGTCGGTCCCTACGTCTCGGTGGTAACGTTATATGCGTCTATAACGTTATATATCCTAATCTAAGGCAACCTAACATCTCGGATGTAATATTTGGCAACATTCCTGTTGTGTCGGAGCGTACTTTTCGGTGGGAATATTATATGCGTCTATAACGGTCGATATCTTAATCTAAGGCAACCTAACGTCTCGGATGTAACATTTGACAACATTCCAGGCGTGTCGGTCCCTACGTCTCGGTGGTAACATTACATGCGTCCATAACGGTATATATCCTAATCTAAGGCAACCTAACATCTCGGATGCAATATTTGACAACATTCCAGGCCTGTCGAACCCTACTTCTCGGAGGGAACAGTATATACGTCTACAACGTCATATATCCTAACCTAAGGCAACCTAACGTCTCGGATGTAACATTAGACAACATTCCAGGCGTGTCGGTCCCTACGTCTCGGTGGTAACATTATATGCGTCTATAACGTTATATATCCTAGCCTAAGGCAACCTAACATCTCGGATGTAATATTTGACAACATTCCTGTCGTGTCGGACCCTACTTCTCGGTGGGAACATTAAATACGTCAATAACGTTATATATCCTAACCTAAGGCAACCTATTATCTCAGACGTAATATTTTACTACACTCCTGGCGTGTCAGAGCATTCTTTTCGATGGGAACATTATATACGTCTATAAAGGTACATATCCTCATCTAAGGCAACCTAACATCTCGGATGTAATATTTGACAACATTCCTGGCGTGTCGGACCCTACTTCTCGGAGGGAACAGTATATACGTCTATAACGTCATATATCTTAACATAAGGCAACCTAACGTCTCGGATGTAACATTTGACAACATTCCAGGCGTGACGGTACCTACGTCTAGGTGGTAACATTATGTGCGTCTATAACGTTATATATCCTAACCTAAGGCAACCTGACATCTCGGATGTAATATTTGACAACATTCCTGTTGTGTCGGAGCGTACGTTTCGGTGGGAATATTATATGCGTCTATAACGGTCGATATCGTAATCTAAGGCAATCTAACATCTCAGATGTAATATTGGCTACATTCCTGGCCTGTCGAACCCTAATTCTCGGAGGGAACAGTATATACGTCTATAACGTCATATATCCTAACATAAGGTATCCTAACATCTCGAATGTAGCATTTGACAACATTCCAGGCGTGTCGGAACCTACGTCTCGGTGGTAACATTACATGCGTCTATAACGATATATATCCTAATCTAAGGCAACCTAACATCTCGGATGCAATATTTGACAACATTCCTGGCCTGTCGAACCCTACTTCTCGGAGGGAACAGTATATACGTCTATAACGTCATATATCCTAACCTAAGGCAACCTAACATCTCGGATGTAACATTTGACAACATTCCAGGCGTGTCGGTCCCTACGTCTCGGTGGTAATATTACATGCGTCCATAACGGTATATATCCTAATCCAAGGCAACCTGACATCTCGGATGGAATATTTGACTACATTCCTGGCCTGTCGAACCCTACTTCTCGGAGGGAACAGTATATACGTCTACAACGTCATATATCCTAACGTAAGGCAACCTAACATCTCGGATGTAACATTTGACAACATTCCAGACGTGTCGGTCCCTACGTCTCGGTGGTAACATTATATGCGTCTATAACGTTATATATCCTAGCCTAAGGCAACCTAACATCTCGGATGTAATATTTGACAACATTCCTGTCGTGTCGGAACCTACTTCTCGGCGGGAACATTAAATACGTCAATAACGTTATATATCCTAACCTAAGGCAACCTATTATCTCAGACGTAATATTTTACAACACTCCTGGCGTGTCAGAGCATTCTTTTCGATGGGAACATTATATATGTCTATAACGGTATATATCCTAATCTAAGGCAACCTAACATCTCGGATGCAATATTTGACAACATTCCTGGCCTGTCGAACCCTACTTCTCGGAGGGAACAGTATATACGTCTACAACGTCATATATCCTAACCTAAGGCAACCTAACATCTCGGATGTAACATTTGACAACATTCCAGGCGTGTCGGTCCCTACGTCTCGGTGGTAACGTTACATGCGTCTATAACGTTATATATCCTAACCTAAGCCAACCTAACAACTCGGATGTAATATTTGACAACATTCCAGGCGTGTCGGTTCCTACGTCTCGGAGGGAACAGTATATACGTCTATAACGTCATATATCTTAACATAAGGCAACCTAACGTCTCGGATGTAACATTTGACAACATTCCAGGCGTGTCGGTACCTACGTCTCGGTGGTAACATTATATGCGTCTATAACGTCATATATCCTAACCTAAGGCACCCTAACATCTCGGATGTAACATTTGACAACATTCCAGGCGTGTCGGTCCCTACGTCTCGGTGGTAACGTTACATGCGTCTATAACGTTATATATCCTAACCTAAGCCAACCTAACAACTCGGATGTAATATTTGACAACATTCCAGGCGTGTCGGTTCCTACGTCTCGGAGGGAACAGTATATACGTCTATAACGTCATATATCTTAACATAAGGCAACCTAACGTCTCGGATGTAACATTTGACAACATTCCAGGCGTGTCGGTACCTACGTCTCGGTGGTAACATTATATGCGTCTATAACGTCATATATCCTTACATAAGGTAACCTAACATCTCGAATGTAGCATTTGACAACATTCCAGGCGTGTCGGCCCCCACGTCTCGGTGGTAACATTACATGCGTCTATAACGATATATATCCTAATCTAAGGCAACCTAACATCTCGGATGCAATATTTGACAACATTCCTGGCCTGTCGAACCCTACTTCTCGGAGGGAACAGTATATACGTCTATAACGTCATATATCCTAACCTAAGGCAACCTAACATCTCGGATGTAATATTTGACAACATTCCAGGCGTGTCGGTCCCTATGTCTAGGTGGTAACATTACATGCGTCTATAACGGTATATATCCTAATCTAAGGCAACCTAACATCTCGGATGCAATATTTGACAATATTCCTGGCCTGTCGAACCCTACTTCTCGGAGGGAACAGTATATACGTCTATAACGTCGTATATCCTAACATAAGGCAACGTAACGTCTCGGATGTAACATTTGACAACATTCCAGGCGTGTCGGTACCTACGTCACGGTGGTAACATTATATGCGTCTATAACGTTATATATCCTACCATAAGGCAACCTAACATCTCGGATGTAATATTTGACAACATTCCTGTTGTGTCGGAGCGTACTTTTGGGTGGTAATATTACATGCGTCCATAACGGTATATATCCTAATCCAAGGCAACCTGACATCTCGGATGGAATATTTGACTACATTCCTGGCCTGTCGAACCCTACTTCTCGGAGGGAACAGTATATACGTCTATAACGGTATATATCATAATCTAAGGCAACCTAACATCTCGGATGTAATATTTGACAAAATTCCTGGCGTGTCGGACCCTACTTCTCGGAGGGAACAGTATATACGTCTATAACGTTATATATCCTAACCTAAGGCAACCTAACATCTCGGATGTAACATTTGACAACATTCCAGGCGTGTCGGTCCCTACGTCTCGGTGGTAACGTTACATGCGTCTATAACGTTATATATCCTAACCTAAGCCAACCTAACAACTCGGATGTAATATTTGACAACATTCCAGGCGTGTCGGTTCCTACGTCTCGGAGGGAACAGTATATACGTCTATAACGTCATATATCTTAACATAAGGCAACCTAACGTCTCGGATGTAACATTTGACAACATTCCAGGCGTGTCGGTACCTACGTCTCGGTGGTAACATTATATGCGTCTATAACGTCATATATCCTAACCTAAGGCAACCTAACATCTCGGATGTAACATTTGACAACATTCCAGGCATGTCGGTCCCTACGTCTCGGTGGTAACGTTACATGCGTCTATAACGTTATATATCCTAACCTAAGCCAACCTAACAACTCGGATGTAATATTTGACAACATTCCAGGCGTGTCGGTTCCTACGTCTCGGAGGGAACAGTATATACGTCTATAACGTCATATATCTTAACATAAGGCAACCTAACGTCTCGGATGTAACATTTGACAACATTCCAGGCGTGTCGGTACCTACGTCTCGGTGGTAACATTATATGCGTCTATAACGTCATATATCCTTACATAAGGTAACCTAACATCTCGAATGTAGCATTTGACAACATTCCAGGCGTGTCGGCCCCCACGTCTCGGTGGTAACATTACATGCGTCTATAACGATATATATCCTAATCTAAGGCAACCTAACATCTCGGATGCAATATTTGACAACATTCCTGGCCTGTCGAACCCTACTTCTCGGAGGGAACAGTATATACGTCTATAACGTCATATATCCTAACCTAAGGCAACCTAACATCTCGGATGTAACATTTGACAACATTTCAGGCGTGTCGGTCCCTACATCTAGGTGGTAACATTACATGCGTCTATAACGGTATATATCCTAATCTAAGGCAACCTAACATCTCGGATGCAATATTTGACAATATTCCTGGCCTGTCGAACCCTGCTTCTCGGAGGGAACAGTATATACGTCTATAACGTCATATATCCTAACATAAGGCAACCTAACGTCTCGGATGTAACATTTGACAACATTCCAGGCGTGTCGGTACCTACGTCTCGGTGGTAACATTACATGCGTCTATAACGTTATATATCCTAACCTAAGGCAACCTGACATCTCGGATGTAATATTTGACAACATTCCTGTTGTGTCCGAGCGTACTTTTCGGTGGAAATATTATATGCGTCTATAACGGTCGATATCGTAATCTAAGGCAATCTAACATCTCGGATGTAATATTGGCTACTTTCCTGGCCTGTCGAACCCTACTTCTCGGAGGGAACACGATATACGTCTATAACGTCATATATCCTAACATAAGGTAACCTAACTTCTCGGATGTAACATTTGACAACATTCCAGGCGTGTCGGTTCCTACGTCTCGGTGGTAAAATTACATGCGTCTATAACGGTATATATCCTAATCTAAGGCAACCTAACATCTCGGATGCAATATTTGACAACATTCCTGGCCTGTCGAACCCTACTTCTCGGAGGGAACAGTATATACGTCTACAACGTCATATATCCTAACCTAAGGCAACCTAACATCTCGGATGTAACATTTGACAACATTCCAGACGTGTCGGTCCCTACGTCTCGGTGGTAACATTATATGCGTCTATAACGTTATATATCCTAGCCTAAGGCAACCTAACATCTCGGATGTAATATTTGACAACATTCCTGTCGTGTCGGACCCTACTTCTCGGCGGGAACATTAAATACGTCAATAACGTTATATATCCTAACCTAAGGCAACCTATTATCTCAGACGTAATATTTTACAACACACCTGGCGTGTCAGAGCATTCTTTTCGATGGGAACATTATATATGTCTATAACGGTATATATCCTAATCTAAGGCAACCTAACATCTCGGATGCAATATTTGACAACATTCCTGGCCTGTCGAACCCTACTTCTCGGAGGGAACAGTATATACGTCTACAACGTCATATATCCTAACCTAAGGCAACCTAACATCTCGGATGTAACATTTGACAACATTCCAGGCGTGTCGGTCCCTACGTCTCGGTGGTAACATTATATGCGTCTATAACGTCATATATCCTTACATAAGGTAACCTAACATCTCGAATGTAGCATTTGACAACATTCCAGGCGTGTCGGCCCCTACGTCTCGGTGGTAACATTACATGCGTCTATAACGATATATATCCTAATCTAAGGCAACCTAACATCTCGGATGCAATATTTGACAACATTCCTGGCCTGTCGAACCCTACTTCTCGGAGGGAACAGTATATACGTCTATAACGTCATATATCCTAACCTAAGGCAACC
This sequence comes from Xylocopa violacea, assembly GCA_963969225.1. Lineage (NCBI taxonomy): Eukaryota > Metazoa > Arthropoda > Insecta > Hymenoptera > Apidae > Xylocopa > Xylocopa violacea. The sequence goes on along the minus strand of CAXAJV010000006.1, from coordinate 1,627,506 downwards.
TAACATCTCGGATGTAATATTTGACAACATTCCAGGCGTGTCGGTCCCTACGTCTAGGTGGTAACATTACATGCGTCTATAACGGTATATATCCTAATCTAAGGCAACCTAACATCTCGGATGCAATATTTGACAATATTCCTGGCCTGTCGAACCCTACTTCTCGGAGGGAACAGTATATACCTCTATAACGTCGTATATCCTAACATAAGGCAACGTAACGTCTCGGATGTAACATTTGACAACATTCCAGGCGTGTCGGTACCTACGTCACGGTGGTAACATTATATGCGTCTATAACGTTATATATCCTACCATAAGGCAACCTAACATCTCGGATGTAATATTTGACAACATTCCTGTTGTGTCGGAGCGTACTTTTGGGTGGGAATATTATATGCGTCTATAACGGTCGATATCGTAATCTAAGGCAATCTAACATCTCGGATGTAATATTGGCTACATTCCTGGCCTGTCGAACCCTACTTCTCGGAGGGAACAGGATATACGTCTATAACGTCATATATCCTAACATAAGGTAACCTAACATCTCGGATGTAACATTTGACAACATTCCAGGCGTGTCGGTCCCTACGTCTCGGTGGTAATATTACATGCGTCCATAACGGTATATATCCTAATCCAAGGCAACCTGACATCTCGGATGGAATATTTGACTACATTCCTGGCCTGTCGAACCCTACTTCTCGGAGGGAACAGTATATACGTCTACAACGTCATATATCCTAACCTAAGGCAACCTAACATCTCGGATGTAACATTTGACAACATTCCAGACGTGTCGGTCCCTACGTCTCGGTGGTAACATTATATGCGTCTATAACGTTATATATCCTAGCCTAAGGCAACCTAACATCTCGGATGTAATATTTGACAACATTCCTGTCGTGTCGGAACCTACTTCTCGGCGGGAACATTAAATACGTCAATAACGTTATATATCCTAACCTAAGGCAACCTATTATCTCAGACGTAATATTTTACAACACTCCTGGCGTGTCAGAGCATTCTTTTCGATGGGAACATTATATATGTCTATAACGGTATATATCCTAATCTAAGGCAACCTAACATCTCGGATGCAATATTTGACAACATTCCTGGCCTGTCGAACCCTACTTCTCGGAGGGAACAGTATATACGTCTACAACGTCATATATCCTAACCTAAGGCAACCTAACATCTCGGATGTAACATTTGACAACATTCCAGGCGTGTCGGTCCCTACGTCTCGGTGGTAACATTATATGCGTCTATAACGTTATATATCCTATCCTAAGGCAACCTAACGTCTCGGATGTAATATTTGACAACATTCCTGTCGTGTCGGACCCTACTTCTCGAGGGGAACATTAAATACATCAATAACGTTATATATCCTAACCTAAGGCAACCTATTATCTCAGACGTAATATTTTTCAACACTCCTGGCGTGTCAGAGCATTCTTTTCGATGGGAACATTATATACGTCTATAACGGTATATATCATAATCTAAGGCAACCTAACATCTCGGATGTAATATTTGACAAAATTCCTGGCGTGTCGGACCCTACTTCTCGGAGGGAACAGTATATACGTCTATAACGTTATATATCCTAACCTAAGGCAACCTAACATCTCGGATGTAACATTTGACAACATTCCAGGCGTGTCGGTCCCTACGTCTCGGTGGTAACGTTACATGCGTCTATAACGTTATATATCCTAACCTAAGCCAACCTAACAACTCGGATGTAATATTTGACAACATTCCAGGCGTGTCGGTTCCTACGTCTCGGAGGGAACAGTATATACGTCTATAACGTCATATATCTTAACATAAGGCAACCTAACGTCTCGGATGTAACATTTGACAACATTCCAGGCGTGTCGGTACCTACGTCTCGGTGGTAACATTATATGCGTCTATAACGTCATATATCCTAACCTAAGGCAACCTAACATCTCGGATGTAACATTTGACAACATTCCAGGCGTGTCGGTCCCTACGTCTCGGTGGTAACGTTACATGCGTCTATAACGTTATATATCCTAACCTAAGCCAACCTAACAACTCGGATGTAATATTTGACAACATTCCAGGCGTGTCGGTTCCTACGTCTCGGAGGGAACAGTATATACGTCTATAACGTCATATATCTTAACATAAGGCAACCTAACGTCTCGGATGTAACATTTGACAACATTCCAGGCGTGTCGGTACCTACGTCTCGGTGGTAACATTATATGCGTCTATAACGTCATATATCCTTACATAAGGTAACCTAACATCTCGAATGTAGCATTTGACAACATTCCAGGCGTGTCGGCCCCCACGTCTCGGTGGTAACATTACATGCGTCTATAACGATATATATCCTAATCTAAGGCAACCTAACATCTCGGATGCAATATTTGACAACATTCCTGGCCTGTCGAACCCTACTTCTCGGAGGGAACAGTATATACGTCTATAACGTCATATATCCTAACCTAAGGCAACCTAACATCTCGGATGTAACATTTGACAACATTTCAGGCGTGTCGGTCCCTACATCTAGGTGGTAACATTACATGCGTCTATAACGGTATATATCCTAATCTAAGGCAACCTAACATCTCGGATGCAATATTTGACAATATTCCTGGCCTGTCGAACCCTGCTTCTCGGAGGGAACAGTATATACGTCTATAACGTCATATATCCTAACATAAGGCAACCTAACGTCTCGGATGTAACATTTGACAACATTCCAGGCGTGTCGGTACCTACGTCTCGGTGGTAACATTACATGCGTCTATAACGGTATATATCCTAATCTAAGGCAACCTAACATCTCGGATGCAATATTTGACAACATTCGTGGCCTGTCGAATTCTACTTCTCGGCGGGAACAGTATATACGTCTATAAGGTCATATATCCTAACCTAAGGCAACCTAACATCTGGGATGTAACATTTGACAACATTCCTGGCGTGTCGGTCCCTACGTCTCGGTGGTAATGTTACATGCGTCTATAGCGTTATATAGCCTAACCTAGGGCCACCTAACACCTCGGATGTAATACTTGACAACATTCCTGGCGTGTCGAACCCTACTTCTCGGTGGGACCAGTTTATACGTCTATAACGTTATACATCCTAACTTAAGGCAACCTAACATCTCGGATGCAATATTTGACAACATTCGTGGCCTGTCGAATTCTACTTCTCGGAGGGAACAGTATATACGTCTATAAGGTCATATATCCTAACCTAAGGCAACCTAACATCTGGGATGTAACATTTGACAACATTCCTGGCGTGTCGGACCCTACTTCTCGGTCGGAACAGTATATACGTCTATAATGTTATACATCCTAACCTAATGCAAAATAACATCTCGGATGTAATATTTGACAACATACCTGGCGTGTCGGACCCTACTTCTCGGAGGGAACAGTATATACGTCTATAAAGTCATATATCCCAACCTGAGGCAACCTAACATCTCGGATGTAACATTTGACAACATTCCAGGCGTGTCGGTCCCTACGTCTCGGAGGGAACAGTATATACGCCTATAACGTCATATATCTTAACATAAGGCAACCTAACGTCTCGGATGTAACATTTGACAACATTCCAGGCGTGTCGGTCCCTACGTCTCGGTGGTAACATTACATGCATCCATAACGGTATATATCCTAATCTAAGGCAACCTGTCATCTCGGATGCAATATTTGACTACATTCCTGGCCTGTCGAACCCTACTTCTCGGAGGGAACAGTATATACGTCTACAACGTCATATATCCTAACCTAAGGAAACCTAACATCTCGGATGTAACATTTGACAACATTCCAGGCGTGTCGGTCCCTACGTCTCGGTGGTAACGTTATATGCGTCTATAACGTTATATATCCTAGCCTAATGCAACCTAACATCTCGGATGTAATATTTGACAACATTCCTGTCGTGTCGGACCCTACTTCTCGATGGGAACATTAAATACGCCAATAACGTTATATATCCTAACCTAAGGCAACCTATTATCTCAGACGTAATATTTTACAACACTCCTGGCGTGTCAGAGCATTCTTTTCGATGGGAACATTATATACGTCTATAACGGTATATATCCTAATCTAAGGCAACCTAACATCTCGGATGTAACATTTGACAACATTCCAGGCGTGTCGGTCCCTACGTCTCGGTGGTAACATTATATGCGTCTATAACGTTATATATCCTAGCCTAAGGCAACCTGACATCTCGGATGCAATATTTGACTACATTCCTGGCCTGTCGAACCCTACTTCTCGGAGGGAACAGTATATACGTCTACAACGTCATATATCCTAACCTAAGGAAACCTAACATCTCGGATGTAACATTTGACAACATTCCAGGCGTGTCGGTCCCTACGTCTCGGTGGTAACGTTATATGCGTCTATAACGTTATATATCCTAATCTAAGGCAACCTAACATCTCGGATGTAATATTTGGCAACATTCCTGTTGTGTCGGAGCGTACTTTTCGGTGGGAATATTATATGCGTCTATAACGGTCGATATCTTAATCTAAGGCAACCTAACGTCTCGGATGTAACATTTGACAACATTCCAGGCGTGTCGGTCCCTACGTCTCGGTGGTAACATTACATGCGTCCATAACGGTATATATCCTAATCTAAGGCAACCTAACATCTCGGATGCAATATTTGACAACATTCCAGGCCTGTCGAACCCTACTTCTCGGAGGGAACAGTATATACGTCTACAACGTCATATATCCTAACCTAAGGCAACCTAACGTCTCGGATGTAACATTAGACAACATTCCAGGCGTGTCGGTCCCTACGTCTCGGTGGTAACATTATATGCGTCTATAACGTTATATATCCTAGCCTAAGGCAACCTAACATCTCGGATGTAATATTTGACAACATTCCTGTCGTGTCGGACCCTACTTCTCGGTGGGAACATTAAATACGTCAATAACGTTATATATCCTAACCTAAGGCAACCTATTATCTCAGACGTAATATTTTACTACACTCCTGGCGTGTCAGAGCATTCTTTTCGATGGGAACATTATATACGTCTATAAAGGTACATATCCTCATCTAAGGCAACCTAACATCTCGGATGTAATATTTGACAACATTCCTGGCGTGTCGGACCCTACTTCTCGGAGGGAACAGTATATACGTCTATAACGTCATATATCTTAACATAAGGCAACCTAACGTCTCGGATGTAACATTTGACAACATTCCAGGCGTGACGGTACCTACGTCTAGGTGGTAACATTATGTGCGTCTATAACGTTATATATCCTAACCTAAGGCAACCTGACATCTCGGATGTAATATTTGACAACATTCCTGTTGTGTCGGAGCGTACGTTTCGGTGGGAATATTATATGCGTCTATAACGGTCGATATCGTAATCTAAGGCAATCTAACATCTCAGATGTAATATTGGCTACATTCCTGGCCTGTCGAACCCTAATTCTCGGAGGGAACAGTATATACGTCTATAACGTCATATATCCTAACATAAGGTATCCTAACATCTCGAATGTAGCATTTGACAACATTCCAGGCGTGTCGGAACCTACGTCTCGGTGGTAACATTACATGCGTCTATAACGATATATATCCTAATCTAAGGCAACCTAACATCTCGGATGCAATATTTGACAACATTCCTGGCCTGTCGAACCCTACTTCTCGGAGGGAACAGTATATACGTCTATAACGTCATATATCCTAACCTAAGGCAACCTAACATCTCGGATGTAACATTTGACAACATTCCAGGCGTGTCGGTCCCTACGTCTAGGTGGTAACATTACATGCGTCTATAACGGTATATATCCTAATCTAAGGCAACCTAACATCTCGGATGCAATATTTGACAATATTCCTGGCCTGTCGAACCCTACTTCTCGGAGGAAACAGTATATACGTCTATAACGTCATATATCCTAACATAAGGCAACCTAACGTCTCGGATGTAACATTTGACAACATTCCAGGCGTGTCGGTACCTACGTCTCGGTGGTAACATTATATGCGTCTATAACGTTATATATCCTAACCTAAGGCAACCTAACATCTCGGATGTAATATATGACAACATTCCTGTTGTGTCGGTGCGTACTTTTCGGTGGGAATATTATATGCGTCTATAACGGTATATATCCTAATCTAAGGCAACCTAACATCTCGGATGCAATATTTTACAACATTCCTGGCCTGTCGAACCCTACTTCTCGGAGGGAACAGTATATACGTCTACAACGTCATATATCCTAACCTAAGGCAACCTAACATCTCGGATGTAACATTTGACAACATTCCAGGCGTGTCGGTCCCTACGTCTCGGTGGTAACGTTACATGCGTCTGTAACGTTATATATCCTAACCTAAGCCAACCTAACATCCCGGATGTAACATTTGACAACATTCCAGGCGTGTCGGTCCCTACGTCTCGGTGGTAACGTTACATGCGTCTATCACGTTATATATCCTAACCTAAGGCCACCTAACACCTCGGATGTAATACCTGACAACATTCCTGGCGTGTCGAACCCTACTTCTCGGTGGGACCAGTTTATACGTCTGTAACGTTATACATCCTAAACTAAGGCAACCTAACATCTCGGATGCAGTATTTGTCAACATTCGTGGCCTGTCGAATTCTACTTCTCGGAGGGAACAGTATATACGTGTATAAGGTCATATATCCTAACCTAGGGCAACCTAACATCTGGGATGTAACATTTGACAACATTCCAGGCGTGTCGGTCCCTACGTCTAGGTGGTAACATTACATGCGTCTATAACGGTATATATCCTAATCTAAGGCAACCTAACATCTCGGATGCAATATTTGACAATATTCCTGGTCTGTCGAACACTACTTCTCGGAGGGAACAGTATATACGTCTATAACGTCATATATCCTAACATCAGGCAACCTAACGTCTCGGATGTAACATTTGACAACATTCCAGGCGTGTCGGTACCTACGTCACGGTGGTAACATTATATGCGTCTATAACGTTATATATCCTACCATAAGGCAACCTAACATCTCGGATGTAATATTTGACAACATTCCTGTTGTGTCGGAGCGTACTTTTGGGTGGGAATATTATATGCGTCTATAACGGTCGATATCGTAATCTAAGGCAATCTAACATCTCGGATGTAATATTGGCTACATTCCTGGCCTGTCGAACCCTACTTCTCGGAGGGAACAGGATATACGTCTATAACGTCATATATCCTTACATAAGGTAACCTAACATCTCGGATGTAACATTTGACAACATTCCAGGCGTGTCGGTCCCTACGTCTCGGTGGTAATATTACATGCGTCCATAACGGTATATATCCTAATCCAAGGCAACCTGACATCTCGGATGCAATATTTGACTACATTCCTGGCCTGTCGAACCCTACTTCTCGGAGGGAACAGTATATACGTCTACAACGTCATATATCCTAACCTAAGGAAACCTAACATCTCGGATGTAACATTTGACAACATTCCAGGCGTGTCGGTCCCTACGTCTCGGTGGTAACATTATATGCGTCTATAACGTTATATATCCTAACCTAAGGCAACCTAACATCTCGGATGTAATATTTGACAACATTCCTGTCGTGTCGGACCCTACTTCTCGATGGGAACATTAAATACGTCAATAACGTTATATATCCTAACCTAAGGCAACCTATTATCTCAGACGTAATATTTTACAACACTCCTGGCGTGTCAGAGCATTCTTTTCGATGGGAACATTATATACGTCTATAACGGTATATATCCTAATCTAAGGCAACCTAACATCTCGGAGGTAATATTTGACAACATTCCTGGCGTGTCGGACCCTACTTCTCGGAGGGAACAGTATATACGTCTATAACGTCATATATCTTAACATAAGGCAACGTCACGTCTCGGATGTAACATTTGACAACATTCCAGGAGTGTCGGTACCTACGTCTCGGTGGTAACATTATATGCGTCTATAACGTTGTATATCCTAACCTAAGGCAACCTAACATCTCGGATGTAATATTTGACAACATTCCTGTTGTGTCGGAGCGTACTTTTCGGTGGGAATATTATATGCGTCTATAACGGTCGATATCGTAATCTAAGGCAATCTAACATCTCGGATATAATATTGGCTACATTCCTGGCCTGTCGAACCCTACTTCTCGGAGGGAACAGGATATACGTCTATAACGTCATATATCCTAACATAAGGTAACCTAACATCTCGGATGTAACATTTGACAACATTCCATGCGTGTCGGTTCCTACGTCTCGGTGGTAAAATTACATGCGTCTATAACGGTATATATCCTAATCTAAGGCAACCTAACATCTCGGATGCAATATTTGACAACATTCCTGGCCTGTCGAACCCTACTTCTCGGAGGGAACAGGATATACGTCTATAACGTCATATATCCTAACATAAGGTAACCTAACATCTCGGATGTAACATTTGACAACATTCCAGGCGTGTCGGTTCCTACGTCTCGGTGGTAAAATTACATGCGTCTATAACGGTATATATCCTAATCTAAGGCAACCTAACATCTCGGATGCAATATTTGACAACATTCCTGGCCTGTCGAACCCTACTTCTCGGAGGGGACAGTATATACGTCTACAACGTCATATATCCTAACCTAAGGCAACCTAACATCTCGGATGTAACATTTGACAACATTCCAGGCGTGTCGGTCCCTACGTCTCGGTGGTAACATTATATGCGTCTATAACGTTATATATCCTAACCTAAGGCAACCTAACATCTCGGATGTAATATTTGACAACATTCCTGTCGTGTCGGACCCTACTTCTCGATGGGAACATTAAATACGTCAATAACGTTATATATCCTAACCTGAGGCAACCTATTATCTCAGACGTAATATTTTACAACACTCCTGGCGTGTCAGAGCATTCTTTTCGATGGGAACATTATATACGTCTATAACGGTATATATCCTAATCTAAGGCAACCTAACATCTCGGAGGTAATATTTGACAACATTCCTGGCGTGTCGGACCCTACTTCTCGGAGGGAACAGTATATACGTCTATAACGTCATATATCTTAACATAAGGCAATGTAACGTCTCGGATGTAACATTTGACAACATTCCAGGAGTGTCGGTACCTACGTCTCGGTGGTAACATTATATGCGTCTATAACGTTATATATCCTAACCTAAGGCAACCTAACATCTCGGATGTAATATTTGACAACATTCCTGTTGTGTCGGAGCGTACTTTTCGGTGGGAATATTATATGCGTCTATAACGGTCGATATCGTAATCTAAGGCAATCTAACATCTCGGATGTAATATTGGCTACATTCCTGGCCTGTCGAACCCTACTTCTCGGATGGAACAGGATATACGTCTATAACGTCATATATCCTAACATAAGGTAACCTAACATCTCGGATGTAACATTTGACAACATTCCAGGCGTGTCGGTTCCTACGTCTCGGTGGTAAAATTACATGCGTCTATAACGGTATATATCCTAATCTAAGGCAACCTAACATCTCGGATGCAATATTTGACAACATTCCTGGCCTGTCGAACCCTACTTCTCGGAGGGAACAGTATATACGTCTACAACGTCATATATCCTAACCTAAGGCAACCTAACATCTCGGATGTAACATTTGACAACATTCCAGACGTGTCGGTCCCTACGTCTCGGTGGTAACATTATATGCGTCTATAACGTTATATATCCTAGCCTAAGGCAACCTAACATCTCGGATGTAATATTTGACAACATTCCTGTCGTGTCGGACCCTACTTCTCGGCGGGAACATTAAATACGTCAATAACGTTATATATCCTAACCTAAGGCAACCTATTATCTCAGACGTAATATTTTACAACACTCCTGGCGTGTCAGAGCATTCTTTTCGATGGGAACATTATATATGTCTATAACGGTATATATCCTAATCTAAGGCAACCTAACATCTCGGATGCAATATTTGACAACATTCCTGGCCTGTCGAACCCTACTTCTCGGAGGGAACAGTATATACGTCTACAACGTCATATATCCTAACCTAAGGAAACCTAACATCTCGGATGTAACATTTGACAACATTCCAGGCGTGTCGGTCCCTACGTCTCGGTGGTAACATTATATGCGTCTATAAAGTTATATATCCTAACCTAAGGCAACCTAACATCTCGGATGTAATATTTGACAACATTCCTGTCGTGTCGGACCCTACTTCTCGATGGGAACATTAAATACGTCAATAACGTTATATATCCTAACCTAAGGCAACCTATTATCTCAGACGTAATATTTTACAACACTCCTGGCGTGTCAGAGCATTCTTTTCGATGGGAACATTATATACGTCTATAACGGTATATATCCTAATCTAAGGCAACCTAACATCTCGGAGGTAATATTTGACAACATTCCTGGCGTGTCGGACCCTACTTCTCGGAGGGAACAGTATATACGTCTATAACGTCATATATCTTAACATAAGGCAACGTAACGTCTCGGATGTAACATTTGACAACATTCCAGGAGTGTCGGTACCTACGTCTCGGTGGTAACATTATATGCGTCTATAACGTTATATATCCTAACCTAAGGCAACCTAACATCTCGGATGTAATATTTGACAACATTCCTGTTGTGTCGGAGCGTACTTTTCGGTGGGAATATTATATGCGTCTATAACGGTCGATATCGTAATCTAAGGCAATCTAACATCTCGGATGTAATATTGGCTACATTCCTGGCCTGTCGAACCCTACTTCTCGGAGGGAACAGGATATACGTCTATAACGTCATATATCCTAACATAAGGTAACCTAACATCTCGGATGTAACATTTGACAACATTCCAGGCGTGTCGGTTCCTACGTCTCGGTGGTAAAATTACATGCGTCTATAACGGTATATATCCTAATCTAAGGCAACCTAACATCTCGGATGCAATATTTGACAACATTCCTGGCCTGTCGAACCCTACTTCTCGGAGGGAACAGTATATACGTCTACAACGTCATATATCCTAACCTAAGGCAACCTAACATCTCGGATGTAACATTTGACAACATTCCAGGCGTGTCGGTCCCTACGTCTCGGTGGTAACGTTACATGCGTCTATAACGTTATATATCCTAACCTAAGCCAACCTAACAACTCGGATGTAATATTTGACAACATTCCAGGCGTGTCGGTCCCTACGTCTCGGAGGGAACAGTATATACGTCTATAACGTCATATATCTTAACATAAGGCAACCTAACGTCTCGGATGTAACATTTGACAACATTCCAGGCGTGTCGGTACCTACGTCTCGGTGGTAACATTATATGCGTCTATAACGTCATATATCCTTACATAAGGTAACCTAACATCTCGAATGTAGCATTTGACAACATTCCAGGCGTGTCGGCCCCCACGTCTCGGTGGTAACATTACATGCGTCTATAACGATATATATCCTAATCTAAGGCAACCTAACATCTCGGATGCAATATTTGACAATATTCCTGGCCTGTCGAACCCTGCTTCTCGGAGGGAACAGTATATACGTCTATAACGTCATATATCCTAACATAAGGCAACCTAACGTCTCGGATGTAACATTTGACAACATTCCAGGCGTGTCGGTACCTACGTCTCGGTGGTAACATTACATGCGTCTATAACGTTATATATCCTAACCTAAGGCAACCTGACATCTCGGATGTAATATTTGACAACATTCCTGTTGTGTCGGAGCGTACTTTTCGGTGGAAATATTATATGCGTCTATAACGGTCGATATCGTAATCTAAGGCAATCTAACATCTCGGATGTAATATTGGCTACTTTCCTGGCCTGTCGAACCCTACTTCTCGGAGGGAACACGATATACGTCTATAACGTCATATATCCTAACATAAGGTAACCTAACTTCTCGGATGTAACATTTGACAACATTCCAGGCGTGTCGGTTCCTACGTCTCGGTGGTAAAATTACATGCGTCTATAACGGTATATATCCTAATCTAAGGCAACCTAACATCTCGGATGCAATATTTGACAACATTCCTGGCCTGTCGAACCCTACTTCTCGGAGGGAACAGTATATACGTCTACAACGTCATATATCCTAACCTAAGGCAACCTAACATCTCGGATGTAACATTTGACAACATTCCAGACGTGTCGGTCCCTACGTCTCGGTGGTAACATTATATGCGTCTATAACGTTATATATCCTAGCCTAAGGCAACCTAACATCTCGGATGTAATATTTGACAACATTCCTGTCGTGTCGGACCCTACTTCTCGGCGGGAACATTAAATACGTCAATAACGTTATATATCCTAACCTAAGGCAACCTATTATCTCAGACGTAATATTTTACAACACTCCTGGCGTGTCAGAGCATTCTTTTCGATGGGAACATTATATATGTCTATAACGGTATATATCCTAATCTAAGGCAACCTAACATCTCGGATGCAATATTTGACAACATTCCTGGCCTGTCGAACCCTACTTCTCGGAGGGAACAGTATATACGTCTACAACGTCATATATCGTAACCTAAGGCAACCTAACATCTCGGATGTAACATTTGACAACATTCCAGGCGTGTCGGTCCCTACGTCTCGGTGGTAACATTATATGCGTCTATAACGTTATATATCCTAGCCTAAGGCAACCTAACGTCTCGGATGTAATATTTGACAACATTCCTGTCGTGTCGGACCCTACTTCTCGAGGGGAACATTAAATACATCAATAACGTTATATATCCTAACCTAAGGCAACCTATTATCTCAGACGTAATATTTTTCCACACTCCTGGCGTGTCAGAGCATTCTTTTCGATGGGAACATTATATACGTCTATAACGGTATATATCATAATCTAAGGCAACCTAACATCTCGGATGTAATATTTGACAAAATTCCTGGCGTGTCGGACCCTACTTCTCGGAGGGTACAGTATATACGTCTATAACGTCATATATCTTAACATAAGGCAACGTCACGTCTCGGATGTAACATTTGACAACATTCCAGGCGTGTCGGTACCTACGTCTCGGTGGTAACATTATATGCGTCTATAACGTCATATATCCTTACATAAGGTAACCTAACATCTCGAATGTAGCATTTGACAACATTCCAGGCGTGTCGGCCCCCACGTCTCGGTGGTAACATTACATGCGTCTATAACGATATATATCCTAATCTAAGGCAACCTAACATCTCGGATGCAATATTTGACAACATTCCTGGCCTGTCGAACCCTACTTCTCGGAGGGAACAGTATATACGTCTATAACGTCATATATCCTAACCTAAGGCAACCTAACATCTCGGATGTAACATTTGACAACATTTCAGGCGTGTCGGTCCCTACATCTAGGTGGTAACATTACATGCGTCTATAACGGTATATATCCTAATCTAAGGCAACCTAACATCTCGGATGCAATATTTGACAATATTCCTGGCCTGTCGAACCCTGCTTCTCGGAGGGAACAGTATATACGTCTATAACGTCATATATCCTAACCTAAGGCAACCTAACGTCTCGGATGTAACATTTGACAACATTCCAGGCCTGTCGGTCCCTACGTCTCGGTGGTAACATTATATGCGTCTATAACGTTATATATCCTAGCCTAAGGCAACCTAACGTCTCGGATGTAATATTTGACAACATTCCTGTCGTGTCGGACCCTACTTCTCGAGGGGAACATTAAATACATCAATAACGTTATATATCCTAACCTAAGGCAACCTATTATCTCAGACGTAATATTTTTCAACACTCCTGGCGTGTCAGAGCATTCTTTTCGATGGGAACATTATATACGTCTATAACGGTATATATCATAATCTAAGGCAACCTAACATCTCGGATGTAATATTTGACAAAATTCCTGGCGTGTCGGACCCTACTTCTCGGAGGGAACAGTATATACGTCTATAACTTCATATATTTTAACATAAGGCAACCTAACGTCTCGGATGTAACATTTGACAACATTCCAGGCGTGTCGGTACCTACGTCTCGGTGGTAACATTATATGCGTCTATAACGTCATATATCCTTACATAAGGTAACCTAACATCTCGAATGTAGCATTTGACAACATTCCAGGCGTGTCGGCCCCTACGTCTCGGTGGTAACATTACATGCGTCTATAACGATATATATCCTAATCTAAGGCAACCTAACATCTCGGATGCAATATTTGACAACATTCCTGGCCTGTCGAACCCTACTTCTCGGAGGGAACAGTATATACGTCTATAACGTCATATATCCTAACCTAAGGCAACCTAACATCTCGGATGTAACATTTGACAACATTTCAGGCGTGTCGGTCCCTACATCTAGGTGGTAACATTACATGCGTCTATAACGGTATATATCCTAATCTAAGGCAACCTAACATCTCGGATGCAATATTTGACAATATTCCTGGCCTGTCGAACCCTGCTTCTCGGAGGGAACAGTATATACGTCTATAACGTCATATATCCTAACATAAGGCAACCTAACGTCTCGGATGTAACATTTGACAACATTCCAGGCGTGTCGGTCCCTACGTCTCGGTGGTAACATTACATGCGTCTATAACGGTATATATCCTAATCTAAGGCAACCTAACATCTCGCATGCAATATTTGACAACATTCCTGGCCTGTCGAACCCTACTTCTCGGAGGGAACAGTATATACGTCTATAACGTCATATATCTTAACATAAGGCAACCTAACGTCTCGGATGTAACATTTGACAACAATCCAGGCGTGTCGGTACCTACGTCTCGGTGGTAACATTACATGCGTCTATAACGGTATATATCCTAATCTAAGGCAACCTAACATCTCGTATGCAATATTTGACAACATTCCTGGCCTGTCGAACCCTACTTCTCGGAGGGAACAGTATATACGTCTACAACGTCATATATCCTAACCTAAGGCAACCTAACATCTCGGATGTAACATTTGACAACATTTCAGGCGTGTCTGTCCCTACGTCTCGGTGGTAACATTATATGCGTCTATAACGTTATATATCCTAGCCTAAGGCAACCTAACATCTCGGATGTAATATTTGACAACATTCCTGTCGTGTCGGACCCTACTTCTCGAGGGGAACATTAAATACGTCAATAACGTTATATATCCTAACCTAAGGCAACCTATTATCTCAGACGTAATATTTTTCAACACTCCTGGCGTGTCAGAGCATTCTTTTCGATGGGAACATTATATACGTCTATAACGGTATATATCCTAATCTAAGGCAACCTAACATCTCGGATGTAATATTTGGCAACATTCCTGTTGTGTCGGAGCGTACTTTTCGGTGGGAATATTATATGCGTCTATAACGGTCGATATCGTAATCTAAGGCAATCTAACATCTCGGATGTTATATTGGCTACATTCCTGGCCTGTCGAACCCTACTTCTCGGAGGGAACAGGATATACGTCTATAACGTCATATATCCTAACATAAGGTAACCTAACTTCTCGGATGTAACATTTGACAACATTCCAGGCGTGTCGGTCCCTACGTCTCGGTGGTAACATTACATGCGTCTATAACGGTATATATCCTAATCCAAGGCAACCTAACATCTCGTATGCAATATTTGACAACATTCCTGGCCTGTCGAACCCTACTTCTCGGAGGGAACAGTATATACGTCTACAACGTCATATATCCTAACCTAAGGCAACCTAACATCTCGGATGTAACATTTGACAACATTCCAGGCGTGTCGGTCCCTACGTCTCGGTGGTAACATTATATGCGTCTATAACGTTATATATCCTAGCCTAAGGCAACCTAACATCTCGGATGGAATATTTGACAACATTCCTGTCGTGTCGGACCCTACTTCTCGGTGGGAACATTAAATACGTCAATAACGTTATATATCCTAACCTAAGGCAACCTATTATCTCAGACGTAATATTTTACAACACTCCTGGCGTGTCAGAGCATTCTTTTCGATGGGAACATTATATACGTCTATAACGGTATATATCCTAATCTAAGGCAACCTAACATCTCGGATGTAATATTTGACAACATTCCTGGCGTGTCGGACCCTACTTCTCGGAGGGAACAGTATATACGTCTATAACGTCATATATCTTAACATAAGGCAACCTAACGTCTCGGATGTAACATTTGACAACATTCCAGGCGTGTCGGTACCTACGTCTCGGTGGTAACATTATATGCGTCTATAACGTTATATATCCTCACCTAAGGCAACCTAACATCTCGGATGTAACATTTGACAACATTCCTGGCGTGTCGGTCCCTACGTCTCGGTGGTAATGTTACATGTGTCTATAGCGTTATAAAGCCTAACCTAGGGCCACCTAACACCTCGGATGTAATACTTGACAACATTCCTGGCGTGTCGAACCCTACTTCTCGGTGGGACCAGTTTATACGTCTATAACGTTATACATCCTAACCTAAGGCAACCTAACATCTCGGATGCAATATTTGACAACATTCGTGGCCTGTCGAATTCTACTTCTCGGAGGGAACAGTATATACGTCTATAAGGTCATATATCCTAACCTAAGGCAACCTAACATCTGGGATGTAACATTTGACAACATTCCTGGCGTGTCGGACCCTACTTCTCGGTCGGAACAGTATATACGTCTATAATGTTATACATCCTAACCTAATGCAAAATAACATCTCGGATGTAATATTTGACAACATACCTGGCGTGTCGGACCCTACTTCTCGGAGGGAACAGTATATACGTCTATAAGGTCATATATCCTAACCTAAGGCAACCTAACATCTGGGATGTAACATTTGACAACATTCCTGGCGTGTCGGACCCTACTTCTCGGTCCGAACAGTATATACGTCTATAACGTTATATATCCTAACCTAAGCCAACCTAACATCTCGGATGCAATATTTGACAACATTCGTGGCCTGTCGAATTCTACTTCTCGGAGGGAACAGTATATACGTCTATAAGGTCATATATCCTAACCTAAGGCAACGTAACATCTGGGATGTAACATTTGACAACATTCCTGGCGTGTCGGACCCTACTTCTCGGTCGGAACAGTATATACGTCTATAATGTTATACATCCTAACCTAATGCAAAATAACATCTCGGATGTAATATTTGACAACATACCTGGCGTGTCGGACCCTACTTCTCGGAGGGAACAGTATATACGTCTATAACGTCATATATCCCAACCTGAGGCAACCTAACATCTCGGATGTAACATTTGACAACATTCCAGGCGTGACGGTCCCTACGTCTCGGTGGTAACATTACATGCGTCTATAACGGTATATATCTTAGCCTAAGGCAACCTAACATCTCGGATGTAATATTTGACAACATTCCTGTCGTGTCGGACCCTACTTCTCGGTGGGAACTCTAAGTACGTCTATAACGTTATATATCCTAACCTAAGGCAACCTATTATCTCAGACGTAATATTTTACAACACTCCAGGCGTGTCAGAGCATTCTTTTCGATGGGAACATTATATACGTCTATAACGTTATACATCCTAACCTAAGGCAACCTAAGATCTCGGATGCAATAATTGACAACATTCGTGGCCTGTCGAATTCTACTTCTCGGAGGGAACAGTATATACGTCTATAAGGTCATATATCCTAACCTAAGGCAACCTAACATCTGGGATGTAACATTTGACAACATTCCTGGCGTGTCGGACCCTACTTCTCGGTCGGAACAGTATATACGTCTATACGTTATATATCCTAACCTAAGGCAACCTAACATCTCGGATGTAATATTTGACAACATACCTGGCGTGTCGGACCCTACTTCTCGGAGGGAACAGTATATACGTCTATAACGTCATATATCTTAACATAAGGCAACCTAACGTCTCGGATGTAACATTTGACAACATTCCAGGCGTGTCGGTACCTACGTCTCGGTGGTAACATTATATGCGTCTATAACGCTATATATCCTAACCTAAGGCAACCTAACATCTCGGATGTAACATTTGACAACATTCCAGGCGTGTCGGTCCCTACGTCTCGGTGGTAACATTAATGCGTCTATAACGTTATATATCCTAACATAAGCCAACCTAACAACTCGGATGTAATATTTGACAACATTCCAGGCGTGTCGGTCCCTACGTCTCGGAGGGAACAGTATATACGTCTATAACGTCATATATCTTAACATAAGGCAACCTAACGTCTCGGATGTAACATTTGACAACATTCCTGGCCTGTCGAACATTACTTCTCGGAGGGAACAGTATATACGTCTACAACGTCATATATCCTAACCTAAGGCAACCTAACATCTCGGATGTAACATTTGACAACATTCCTGGCGTGTCGGACCATACTTCTCGGTCCGAACAGTATATACGTCTATAACGTTATATATCCTAACCTAAGGCAACCTAACATCTCGGATGTAATATTTGACAACATTCCTGGCCTGTCGGACCCTACTTCTCGGAGGGAACAGTATATGCGTCTATAACGTTATATATCCTAGCCTAAGGCAACCTAACATCTCGGATGTAATATTTGACAACATTCCTGTCGTGTCGGACCCTACTTCTCGGTGGGAACTCTAAGTACGTCTATAAGGTCATATATCCTAACCTAAGGCAACCTAACATCTGGGATGTAACATTTGACAACATTCCTGGCGTGTCGGACCATACTTCTCGGTCCGAACAGTATATACGTCTATAACGTTATATATCCTAACCTAAGGCAACCTAACATCTCGGATGTAATATTTGACAACATTCCTGGCCTGTCGGACCCTACTTCTCGGAGGGAACAGTATATACGCCTATAACGTCATATATCTTAACATAAGGCAACCTAACGTCTCGGATGATACATTTGACAACATTCCAGGCGTGTCGGTACCTACGTCTGGGTGGTAACATTATATGCGTCTATAACGTTATATATCCTCACCTAAGGCAACCTAACATCTCGGATGTAACATTTAACAACATTCCAGGCGTGTCGGTCCCTACGTCTCGGTGGTAACGTTACATGCGTCTATAGCGTTATATAGCCTAACCTAGGGCCACCTAACACCTCGGATGTAATACTTGACAACATTCCTGGCGTGTCGAACCCTACTTCTCGGTGGGACCAGTTTATACGTCTATAACGTTATACATCCTAACCTAAGGCAACCTAACATCTCGGATGTAATATTTGACAACATACCTGGCGTGTCGGACCCTACTTCTCGGAGGGAACAGTATATACGTCTATAACGTCATATATCCTAACCTGAGGCAACCTAACATCTCGGATGTAACATTTGACAACATTCCAGGCGTGACGGTCCCTACGTCTCGGTGGTAACATTACATGCGTCTATAACGGTATATATCCTAATCTAAGACAACCTAACATCTCGGATGCAATATTTGACAACATTCCTGGCCTGTCGAACCCTACTTCTCGGAGGGAACAGTATATACGTCTACAACGTCATATATCCTAACCTAAGGCAACCTAACATCTCGGATGTAACAATTTGACAACATTCCAGGCGTGTCGGTCCCTAAGTCTCGGTGGTAACATTATATGCGTCTATAACGTTATATATCCTAGCCTAAGGCAACCTAACATCTCGGATGTAATATTTGACAACATTCCTGTCGTGTCCGACCCTACTTCTCGGTGGGAACTCTAAGTACGTCTATAACGTTATATATCCTAACCTACGGCAACCTATTATCTCAGACGTAATATTTTACAACACTCCTGGCGTGTCAGGGCATTCTTTTCGATGGGAACATTATATACGTCTATAACGTTATACATCCTAACCTAAGGCAACCTAACATCTCGGATGCAATATTTGACAACATTCGTGGCCTGTCGAATTCTACTTCTCGGAGGGAACAGTATATACGTCTATAAGGTCATATATCCTAACCTAAGGCAACCTAACATCTGGGATGTAACATTTGACAACATTCCTGGCGTGTCGGACCCTACTTCTCGGTCGGAACTGTATATACGTCTATACGTTATATATCCTAATCTAAGACAACCTAACATCTCGGATGCAATATTTGACAACATTCCTGGCCTGTCGAACCCTACTTCTCGGAGGGAACAGTATATACGTCTATAACGTCATATATCTTAACATAAGGCAACCTAACGTCTCGGATGTAACATTTGACAACATTCCAGGCGTGTCGGTACATACGTCTCGGTGGTAACATTATATGCGTCTGTAACGTTATATATCCTAACCTAAGGCAACCTAACATCTCGGATGTAACATTTGACAACATTCCAGGCGTGTCGGTCCCTACGTCTCGGTGGTAACATTAATGCGTCTATAACGTTATATATCCTAACATAAGCCAACCTAACAACTCGGATGTAATATTTGACAACATTCCAGGCGTGTCGGTCCCTACGTCTCGGAGGGAACAGTATATACGTCTATAACGTCATATATCTTAACATAAGGCAACCTAACGTCTCGGATGTAACATTTGACAACATTCCTGGCCTGTCGAACATTACTTCTCGGAGGGAACAGTATATACGTCTACAACGTCATATATCCTAACCTAAGGCAACCTAACATCTCGGATGTAACATTTGACAACATTCCAGGCGTGTCGGTACCTACGTCTCGGTGGTAACATTATATGCGTCTATAACGTTATATATCCTAATCTAAGGCAACCTAACATCTCGGATGTAATATTTGACAACATTCCTGGCGTGTCGGACCCTACTTCTCGGAGGGAACAGTATATACGTCTATAACGTCATATATCTTAACATAAGGCAACCTAACTTCTCGGATGTAACATTTGACAACATTCCAGGCGTGTCGGTCCCTACGTCTCGGTGGTAACATTATATGCGTCTATAACGTTATATATCCTAGCCTAAGGCAACCTAACATCTCGGATGTAATATTTGACAACATTCCTGTCGTGTCGGACCCTACTTCTCGGTGGGAACTCTAAGTACGTCTATAACGTTATATATCCTAACCTAAGGCAACCTATTATCTCAGACGTAATATTTTACAACACTCCTGGCGTGTCAGAGCATTCTTTTCGATGGGAACATTATATACGTCTATAACGGTATATATCCTAATCTAAGGCAACCTAACATCTCGGATGTAATATTTGACAACATTCCTGTCGTGTCGGACCCTACTTCTCGGTGGGAACTCTAAGTACGTCTATAACGTTATATATCCTAACCTACGGCAACCTATTATCTCAGACGTAATATTTTACAACACTCCTGGCGTGTCAGGGCATTCTTTTCGATGGGAACATTATATACGTCTATAACGTTATACATCCTAACCTAAGGCAACCTAACATCTCGGATGCAATATTTGACAACATTCGTGGCCTGTCGAATTCTACTTCTCGGAGGGAACAGTATATACGTCTATAAGGTCATATATCCTAACCTAAGGCAACCTAACATCTGGGATGTAACATTTGACAACATTCCTGGCGTGTCGGACCCTACTTCTCGGTCGGAACTGTATATACGTCTATACGTTATATATCCTAATCTAAGACAACCTAACATCTCGGATGCAATATTTGACAACATTCCTGGCCTGTCGAACCCTACTTCTCGGAGGGAACAGTATATACGTCTATAACGTCATATATCTTAACATAAGGCAACCTAACGTCTCGGATGTAACATTTGACAACATTCCAGGCGTGTCGGTACATACGTCTCGGTGGTAACATTATATGCGTCTGTAACGTTATATATCCTAACCTAAGGCAACCTAACATCTCGGATGTAACATTTGACAACATTCCAGGCGTGTCGGTCCCTACGTCTCGGTGGTAACATTAATGCGTCTATAACGTTATATATCCTAACATAAGCCAACCTAACAACTCGGATGTAATATTTGACAACATTCCAGGCGTGTCGGTCCCTACGTCTCGGAGGGAACAGTATATACGTCTATAACGTCATATATCTTAACATAAGGCAACCTAACGTCTCGGATGTAACATTTGACAACATTCCTGGCCTGTCGAACATTACTTCTCGGAGGGAACAGTATATACGTCTACAACGTCATATATCCTAACCTAAGGCAACCTAACATCTCGGATGTAACATTTGACAACATTCCAGGCGTGTCGGTACCTACGTCTCGGTGGTAACATTATATGCGTCTATAACGTTATATATCCTAATCTAAGGCAACCTAACATCTCGGATGTAATATTTGACAACATTCCTGGCGTGTCGGACCCTACTTCTCGGAGGGAACAGTATATACGTCTATAACGTCATATATCTTAACATAAGGCAACCTAACTTCTCGGATGTAACATTTGACAACATTCCAGGCGTGTCGGTCCCTACGTCTCGGTGGTAACATTATATGCGTCTATAACGTTATATATCCTAGCCTAAGGCAACCTAACATCTCGGATGTAATATTTGACAACATTCCTGTCGTGTCGGACCCTACTTCTCGGTGGGAACTCTAAGTACGTCTATAACGTTATATATCCTAACCTAAGGCAACCTATTATCTCAGACGTAATATTTTACAACACTCCTGGCGTGTCAGAGCATTCTTTTCGATGGGAACATTATATACGTCTATAACGGTATATATCCTAATCTAAGGCAACCTAACATCTCGGATGTAATATTTGACAACATTCCTGGCGTGTCGGACCCTACTTCCCGGAGGGAACAGTATATACGTCTATAACGTCATATATCTTAACATAAGGCAACCTAACGTCTCGGATGTAACATTTGACAACATTCCAGGCGTGTCGGTACCTACGTCTCGGTGGTAACATTATATGCGTCTATAACGTTATATATCCTCACCTAAGGCAACCTAACATCTCGGATGTAACATTTGACAACATTCCTGGCGTGTCGGTCCCTACGTCTCGGTGGTAATGTTACATGCGTCTATAGCGTTATATAGCCTAACCTAGGGCCACCTAACACCTCGGATGTAATACTTGACAACATTCCTGGCGTGTCGAACCCTACTTCTCGGTGGGACCAGTTTATACGTCTATAACGTTATACATCCTAACCTAAGGCAACCTAACATCTCGGATGCAATATTTGACAACATTCGTGGCCTGTCGAATTCTACTTCTCGGAGGGAACAGTACATACGTCTATAACGTCATATATCTTAACATAAGGCAACCTAACGTCTCGGATGTTACATTTGACAACATTCCTGGCCTGTCGAACATTACTTCTCGGAGGGAACAGTATATACGTCTACAACGTCATATATCCTAACCTAAGGCAACCTAACATCTCGGATGTAACATTTGACAACATTCCAGGCTTGTCGGTCCCTACGTCTCGGTGGTAACATTATATACGTCTATAACGTCATATATCTTAACATAAGGCAACCTAACGTCTCGGATGTAACATTTGACAACATTCCAGGCGTGTCGGTACCTACGTCTCGGTGGTAACATTATATGCGTCTATAACGTTATATATCCTAACCTAAGGCAACCTAACATCTCGGATGTAACATTTGACAACATTCCAGGCGTGTCGGTCCCTACTTCCCGGAGGGAACAGTATATACGTCTATAACGTCATATATCTTAACATAAGGCAACCTAACGTCTCGGATGTAACATTTGACAACATTCCAGGCGTGTCGGTACCTACGTCTCGGTGGTAACATTATATGCGTCTATAACGTTATATATCCTCACCTAAGGCAACCTAACATCTCGGATGTAACATTTGACAACATTCCTGGCGTGTCGGTCCCTACGTCTCGGTGGTAATGCTACATGCGTCTATAGCGTTATATAGCCTAACCTAGGGCCACCTAACACCTCGGATGTAATACTTGACAACATTCCTGGCGTGTCGAACCCTACTTCTCGGTGGGACCAGTTTATACGTCTATAACGTTATACATCCTAACCTAAGGCAACCTAACATCTCGGATGCAATATTTGACAACATTCGTGGCCTGTCGAATTCTACTTCTCGGAGGGAACAGTACATACGTCTATAACGTCATATATCTTAACATAAGGCAACCTAACGTCTCGGATGTAACATTTGACAACATTCCTGGCCTGTCGAACATTACTTCTCGGAGGGAACAGTATATACGTCTACAACGTCATATATCCTAACCTAAGGCAACCTAACATCTCGGATGTAACATTTGACAACATTCCAGGCGTGTCGGTCCCTACTTCCCGGAGGGAACAGTATATACGTCTATAACGTCATATATCTTAACATAAGGCAACCTAACGTCTCGGATGTAACATTTGACAACATTCCAGGCGTGTCGGTACCTACGTCTCGGTGGTAACATTATATGCGTCTATAACGTTATATATCCTCACCTAAGGCAACCTAACATCTCGGATGTAACATTTGACAACATTCCTGGCGTGTCGGTCCCTACGTCTCGGTGGTAATGCTACATGCGTCTATAGCGTTATATAGCCTAACCTAGGGCCACCTAACACCTCGGATGTAATACTTGACAACATTCCTGGCGTGTCGAACCCTACTTCTCGGTGGGACCAGTTTATACGTCTATAACGTTATACATCCTAACCTAAGGCAACCTAACATCTCGGATGCAATATTTGACAACATTCGTGGCCTGTCGAATTCTACTTCTCGGAGGGAACAGTACATACGTCTATAACGTCATATATCTTAACATAAGGCAACCTAACGTCTCGGATGTAACATTTGACAACATTCCTGGCCTGTCGAACATTACTTCTCGGAGGGAACAGTATATACGTCTACAACGTCATATATCCTAACCTAAGGCAACCTAACATCTCGGATGTAACATTTGACAACATTCCAGGCGTGTCGGTCCCTACGTCTCGGTGGTAACATTATATACGTCTATAACGTCATATATCTTAACATAAGGCAACCTAACGTCTCGGATGTAACATTTGACAACATTCCAGGCGTGTCGGTACCTACGTCTCGGTGGTAACATTATATGCGTCTATAACGTTATATATCCTAACCTAAGGCAACCTAACATCTCGGATGTAACATTTGACAACATTCCAGGCGTGTCGGTCCCTACGTCTCGGTGGTAACGTTACATGCGTCTATAACGTTATATATCCTAACCTAAGGCCACCTAAAACCTCGGATGTAATACTTGACAATATTCCTGGCGTGTCGAACCCTACTTCTCGGTGGGACCAGTTTATACGTCTATAACGTTATACACCCTAACCTAAGGCAACCTAACATCTCGGTTGCAATATTTGACAACATTCGTGGCCTGTCGAATTCTTCTTCTCGGAGGGAACAGTATATACGTCTATAAGGTCATATATCCTAACCTAAGGCAACCTAACATCTGGGATGTAACATTTGACAACATTCCTGGCGTGTCGTACCATACTTCTCGGTCCGAACAGTATATACGTCTATAACGTTATATATCCTAACCTAAGGCAACCTAACATCTCGGATGTAATATTTGACAACATTCCTGGCCTGTCGGACCCTACTTCTCGGAGGGAACAGTATATACGCCTATAACGTCATATATCTTAACATAAGGCAACCTAACGTCTCGGATGATACATTTGACAACATTCCAGGCGTGTCGGTACCTACGTCTGGGTGGTAACATTATATGCGTCTATAACGTTATATATCCTCATCTAAGGCAACCTAACATCTCGGATGTAACATTTGACAACATTCCAGGCGTGTCGGTCCCTACGTCTCGGTGGTAACGTTACGTGCGTCTATAGCGTTATATAGCCTAACCTAGGGCCACCTAACACCTCGGATGTAATACTTGACAACATTCCTGGCGTGTCGAACCCTACTTCTCGGTGGGACCAGTTTATACGTCTATAACGTTATACATCCTAACCTAAGGCAACCTAACATCTCGGATGCAATATTTGATAACATTCGTGGCCTGTCGAATTCTACTTCTCGGAGGGAACAGTATATACGTCTATAAGGTCATATATCCTAACCTAAGGCAACCTAACATCTGGGATGTAACATTTGACAACATTCCTGGCGTGTCGGACCATACTTCTCGGTCCGAACAGTATATACGTCTATAACGTTATATATCCTAACCTAAGGCAACCTAACATCTCGGATGTAATATTTGACTACATTCCTGGCCTGTCGCACCCTACTTCTCGGAGGGAACAGTATATACGTCTATAACGTCATATATCTTAACATAAGGCAACCTAACGTCTCGGATGTAACATTTGACAACATTCCAGGCGTGTCGGTCCCTACGTCTCGGTGGTAACGTTACATGCGTCTATAACGTTATATATCCTAACCTAAGGCCACCTAAAACCTCGGATGTAATACTTGACAATATTCCTGGCGTGTCGGTCCCTACGTCTCGGTGGTAACGTTACATGCGTCTATAACGTTATATATCCTAACCTAAGGCCACCTAAAACCTCGGATGTAATACTTGACAATATTCCTGGCGTGTCGAACCCTACTTCTCGGTGGGACCAGTTTATACGTCTATAACGTTATACACCCTAACCTAAGGCAACCTAACATCTCGGTTGCAATATTTGACAACATTCGTGGCCTGTCGAATTCTTCTTCTCGGAGGGAACAGTATATACGTCTATAAGGTCATATATCCTAACCTAAGGCAACCTAACATCTGGGATGTAACATTTGACAACATTCCTGGCGTGTCGGACCATACTTCTCGGTCCGAACAGTATATACGTCTACAACGTCATATATCCTAACCTAAGGCAACCTAACATCTCGGATGTAACATTTGACAACATTCCAGGCGTGTCGGTCTCTACGTCTCGGTGGTAACATTATATGCGTCTATAACGTTATATATCCTATCCTAAGGCAACCTAACATCTCGGATGTAATATTTGACAACATTCCTGGCGCGTCGGACCCTACTTCTCGGAGGGAACAGTATATACGTCTATAACGTCATATATCTTAACATAAGGCAACCTAACGTCTCGGATGTAACATTTGACAACATTCCAGGCGTGTCGGTCCCTACGTCTCGGTGGTAACATTACATGCGTCTATAACGGTATATATCCTAATCTAAGGCAACCTAACATCTCGGATGCAATATTTGACAACATTCCTGGCCTGTCGAACCCTACTTCTCGGAGGGAACAGTATATACTTCTACAACGTCATATATCCTAACCTAAGGCAACCTAACGTCTCGGATGTAACATTTGACAACGTTCCAGGCGTGTCGGTACCTACGTCTCGGTGGTAACATTATATGCGTCTATAACGTTATATATCCTAACCTAAGGCAACCTAACATCTCGGATGTAACATTTGACAACATTCCAGGCGTGTCGGTCCCTACGTCTCGGTGGTAACGTCACATGCGTCTATAACGTTATATATCCTAATCTAAGGCAACCTAACATCTCGGATGTAATATTTGACAACATTCCTGGCGTGTCGGTATCTACGTCTCGGTGGTAACATTATATGCGTCTATAACGTTATATATCTTAACCTAAGGCAACCTAACATCTCGGATGTAACATTTGACAACATTCCAGGCGTGTTGGTCCCTACGTCTCGGTGGTAACGTTACATGCGTCTATAACGTTATATATCCTAACCTAAGGCCACCTAAAACCTCGGATGTAATACTTGACAATATTCCTGGCGTGTCGAACCCTACTTCTCGGTGGGACCAGTTTATACGTCTATAACGTTATACACCCTAACCTAAGGCAACCTAACATCTCGGTTGCAATATTTGACAACATTCGTGGCCTGTCGAATTCTTCTTCTCGGAGGGAACAGTATATACGTCTATAAGGTCATATATCCTAACCTAAGGCAACCTAACATCTGGGATGTAACATTTGACAACATTCCTGGCGTGTCGGACCATACTTCTCGGTCCGAACAGTATATACGTCTACAACGTCATATATCCTAACCTAAGGCAACCTAACATCTCGGATGTAACATTTGACAACATTCCAGGCGTGTCGGTCTCTACGTCTCGGTGGTAACATTATATGCGTCTATAACGTTATATATCCTATCCTAAGGCAACCTAACATCTCGGATGTAATATTTGACAACATTCCTGGCGCGTCGGACCCTACTTCTCGGAGGGAACAGTATATACGTCTATAACGTCATATATCTTAACATAAGGCAACCTAACGTCTCGGATGTAACATTTGACAACATTCCAGGCGTGTCGGTACCTACGTCTCGGTGGTAATGTTACATGCGTCTATAGCGTTATATAGCCTAACCTAGGGCCACCTAACACCTCGGATGTAATACTTGACAACATTCCTGGCGTGTCGAACCCTACTTCTCGGTGGGACCAGTTTATACGTCTATAACGTTATACATCCTAACCTAAGGCAACCTAACATCTCGGATGTAATATTTGACAACATACCTGGCGTGTCGGACCCTACTTCTCGGAGGGAACAGTATATACGTCTATAACGTCATATATCCTAACCTGAGGCAACCTAACATCTCGGATGTAACATTTGACAACATTCCAGGCGTGACGGTCCCTACGTCTCGGTGGTAACATTACATGCGTCTATAACGGTATATATCCTAATCTAAGACAACCTAACATCTCGGATGCAATATTTGACAACATTCCTGGCCTGTCGAACCCTACTTCTCGGAGGGAACAGTATATACGTCTACAACGTCATATATCCTAACCTAAGGCAACCTAACATCTCGGATGTAACAATTTGACAACATTCCAGGCGTGTCGGTCCCTACGTCTCGGTGGTAACATTATATGCGTCTATAACGTTATATATCCTAGCCTAAGGCAACCTAACATCTCGGATGTAATATTTGACAACATTCCTGTCGTGTCGGACCCTACTTCTCGGTGGGAACTCTAAGTACGTCTATAACGTTATATATCCTAACCTACGGCAACCTATTATCTCAGACGTAATATTTTACAACACTCCTGGCGTGTCAGGGCATTCTTTTCGATGGGAACATTATATACGTCTATAACGTTATACATCCTAACCTAAGGCAACCTAACATCTCGGATGCAATATTTGACAACATTCGTGGCCTGTCGAATTCTACTTCTCGGAGGGAACAGTATATACGTCTATAAGGTCATATATCCTAACCTAAGGCAACCTAACATCTGGGATGTAACATTTGACAACATTCCTGGCGTGTCGGACCCTACTTCTCGGTCGGAACTGTATATACGTCTATACGTTATATATCCTAATCTAAGACAACCTAACATCTCGGATGCAATATTTGACAACATTCCTGGCCTGTCGAACCCTACTTCTCGGAGGGAACAGTATATACGTCTATAACGTCATATATCTTAACATAAGGCAACCTAACGTCTCGGATGTAACATTTGACAACATTCCAGGCGTGTCGGTACATACGTCTCGGTGGTAACATTATATGCGTCTGTAACGTTGTATATCCTAACCTAAGGCAACCTAACATCTCGGATGTAACATTTGACAACATTCCAGGCGTGTCGGTCCCTACGTCTCGGTGGTAACATTAATGCGTCTATAACGTTATATATCCTAACATAAGCCAACCTAACAACTCGGATGTAATATTTGACAACATTCCAGGCGTGTCGGTCCCTACGTCTCGGAGGGAACAGTATATACGTCTATAACGTCATATATCTTAACATAAGGCAACCTAACGTCTCGGATGTAACATTTGACAACATTCCTGGCCTGTCGAACATTACTTCTCGGAGGGAACAGTATATACGTCTACAACGTCATATATCCTAACCTAAGGCAACCTAACATCTCGGATGTAACATTTGACAACATTCCAGGCGTGTCGGTACCTACGTCTCGGTGGTAACATTATATGCGTCTATAACGTTATATATCCTAATCTAAGGCAACCTAACATCTCGGATGTAATATTTGACAACATTCCTGGCGTGTCGGACCCTACTTCTCGGAGGGAACAGTATATACGTCTATAACGTCATATATCTTAACATAAGGCAACCTAACTTCTCGGATGTAACATTTGACAACATTCCTGGCGTGTCGAACCCTACTTCTCGGTGGGACCAGTTTATACGTCTATAACGTTATACATCCTAACCTAAGGCAACCTAACATCTCGGATGCAATATTTGACAACATTCGTGGCCTGTCGAATTCTACTTCTCGGAGGGAACAGTACATACGTCTATAACGTCATATATCTTAACATAAGGCAACCTAACGTCTCGGATGTAACATTTGACAACATTCCTGGCCTGTCGAACATTACTTCTCGGAGGGAACAGTATATACGTCTACAACGTCATATATCCTAACCTAAGGCAACCTAACATCTCGGATGTAACATTTGACAACATTCCAGGCGTGTCGGTCCCTACGTCTCGGTGGTAACATTATATACGTCTATAACGTCATATATCTTAACATAAGGCAACCTAACGTCTCGGATGTAACATTTGACAACATTCCAGGCGTGTCGGTACCTACGTCTCGGTGGTAACATTATATGCGTCTATAACGTTATATATCCTCACCTAAGGCAACCTAACATCTCGGATGTAACATTTGACAACATTCCTGGCGTGTCGGTCCCTACGTCTCGGTGGTAATGTTACATGCGTCTATAGCGTTATATAGCCTAACCTAGGGCCACCTAACACCTCGGATGTAACATTTGACAACATTCCTGGCGTGTCGAACCCTACTTCTCGGTGGGACCAGTTTATACGTCTATAACGTTATACATCCTAACCTAAGGCAACCTAACATCTCGGATGCAATATTTGACAACATTCGTGGCCTGTCGAATTCTACTTCTCGGAGGGAACAGTACATACGTCTATAACGTCATATATCTTAACATAAGGCAACCTAACGTCTCGGATGTAACATTTGACAACATTCCTGGCCTGTCGAACATTACTTCTCGGAGGGAACAGTATATACGTCTACAACGTCATATATCCTAACCTAAGGCAACCTAACATCTCGGATGTAACATTTGACAACATTCCAGGCGTGTCGGTCCCTACGTCTCGGTGGTAACATTATATACGTCTATAACGTCATATATCTTAACATAAGGCAACCTAACGTCTCGGATGTAACATTTGACAACATTCCAGGCGTGTCGGTACCTACGTCTCGGTGGTAACATTATATGCGTCTATAACGTTATATATCCTAACCTAAGGCAACCTAACATCTCGGATGTAACATTTGACAACATTCCAGGCGTGTCGGTCCCTACTTCCCGGAGGGAACAGTATATACGTCTATAACGTCATATATCTTAACATAAGGCAACCTAACGTCTCGGATGTAACATTTGACAACATTCCAGGCGTGTCGGTACCTACGTCTCGGTGGTAACATTATATGCGTCTATAACGTTATATATCCTCACCTAAGGCAACCTAACATCTCGGATGTAACATTTGACAACATTCCTGGCGTGTCGGTCCCTACGTCTCGGTGGTAATGTTACATGCGTCTATAGCGTTATATAGCCTAACCTAGGGCCACCTAACACCTCGGATGTAATACTTGACAACATTCCTGGCGTGTCGAACCGTACTTCTCGGTGGGAACAGTATATACGTGTATAACGGTATATATCCTAATCTAAGGTAAACTAACATCTCGGATGCAACATTTGACAACAGTCCAGGCGTGTCGGTCCCTACGTCTCGGTGGTAACATTACATGCGTCTGTAACGGTATATATCCTAACCTAAGGCAACCTAACATCTCGGATGTAATATTTGACAACATTCCTGGCCTGTCGGACCCTACTTCTCGGAGGGAACAGTATATACGCCTATAACGTCATATATCTTAACATAAGGCAACCTAACGTCTCGGATGATACATTTGACAACATTCCAGGCGTGTCGGTACCTACGTCTGGGTGGTAACATTATATGCGTCTATAACGTTATATATCCTCACCTAAGGCAACCTAACATCTCGGATGTAACATTTAACAACATTCCAGGCGTGTCGGTCCCTACGTCTCGGTGGTAACGTTACATGCGTCTATAGCGTTATATAGCCTAACCTAGGGCCACCTAACACCTCGGATGTAATACTTGACAACATTCCTGGCGTGTCGAACCCTACTTCTCGGTGGGACCAGTTTATACGTCTATAACGTTATACATCCTAACCTAAGGCAACCTAACATCTCGGATGTAATATTTGACAACATACCTGGCGTGTCGGACCCTACTTCTCGGAGGGAACAGTATATACGTCTATAACGTCATATATCCTAACCTGAGGCAACCTAACATCTCGGATGTAACATTTGACAACATTCCAGGCGTGACGGTCCCTACGTCTCGGTGGTAACATTACATGCGTCTATAACGGTATATATCCTAATCTAAGACAACCTAACATCTCGGATGCAATATTTGACAACATTCCTGGCCTGTCGAACCCTACTTCTCGGAGGGAACAGTATATACGTCTACAACGTCATATATCCTAACCTAAGGCAACCTAACATCTCGGATGTAACAATTTGACAACATTCCAGGCGTGTCGGTCCCTAAGTCTCGGTGGTAACATTATATGCGTCTATAACGTTATATATCCTAGCCTAAGGCAACCTAACATCTCGGATGTAATATTTGACAACATTCCTGTCGTGTCCGACCCTACTTCTCGGTGGGAACTCTAAGTACGTCTATAACGTTATATATCCTAACCTACGGCAACCTATTATCTCAGACGTAATATTTTACAACACTCCTGGCGTGTCAGGGCATTCTTTTCGATGGGAACATTATATACGTCTATAACGTTATACATCCTAACCTAAGGCAACCTAACATCTCGGATGCAATATTTGACAACATTCGTGGCCTGTCGAATTCTACTTCTCGGAGGGAACAGTATATACGTCTATAAGGTCATATATCCTAACCTAAGGCAACCTAACATCTGGGATGTAACATTTGACAACATTCCTGGCGTGTCGGACCCTACTTCTCGGTCGGAACTGTATATACGTCTATACGTTATATATCCTAATCTAAGACAACCTAACATCTCGGATGCAATATTTGACAACATTCCTGGCCTGTCGAACCCTACTTCTCGGAGGGAACAGTATATACGTCTATAACGTCATATATCTTAACATAAGGCAACCTAACGTCTCGGATGTAACATTTGACAACATTCCAGGCGTGTCGGTACATACGTCTCGGTGGTAACATTATATGCGTCTGTAACGTTATATATCCTAACCTAAGGCAACCTAACATCTCGGATGTAACATTTGACAACATTCCAGGCGTGTCGGTCCCTACGTCTCGGTGGTAACATTAATGCGTCTATAACGTTATATATCCTAACATAAGCCAACCTAACAACTCGGATGTAATATTTGACAACATTCCAGGCGTGTCGGTCCCTACGTCTCGGAGGGAACAGTATATACGTCTATAACGTCATATATCTTAACATAAGGCAACCTAACGTCTCGGATGTAACATTTGACAACATTCCTGGCCTGTCGAACATTACTTCTCGGAGGGAACAGTATATACGTCTACAACGTCATATATCCTAACCTAAGGCAACCTAACATCTCGGATGTAACATTTGACAACATTCCAGGCGTGTCGGTACCTACGTCTCGGTGGTAACATTATATGCGTCTATAACGTTATATATCCTAATCTAAGGCAACCTAACATCTCGGATGTAATATTTGACAACATTCCTGGCGTGTCGGACCCTACTTCTCGGAGGGAACAGTATATACGTCTATAACGTCATATATCTTAACATAAGGCAACCTAACTTCTCGGATGTAACATTTGACAACATTCCAGGCGTGTCGGTCCCTACGTCTCGGTGGTAACATTATATGCGTCTATAACGTTATATATCCTAGCCTAAGGCAACCTAACATCTCGGATGTAATATTTGACAACATTCCTGTCGTGTCGGACCCTACTTCTCGGTGGGAACTCTAAGTACGTCTATAACGTTATATATCCTAACCTAAGGCAACCTATTATCTCAGACGTAATATTTTACAACACTCCTGGCGTGTCAGAGCATTCTTTTCGATGGGAACATTATATACGTCTATAACGGTATATATCCTAATCTAAGGCAACCTAACATCTCGGATGTAATATTTGACAACATTCCTGTCGTGTCGGACCCTACTTCTCGGTGGGAACTCTAAGTACGTCTATAACGTTATATATCCTAACCTACGGCAACCTATTATCTCAGACGTAATATTTTACAACACTCCTGGCGTGTCAGGGCATTCTTTTCGATGGGAACATTATATACGTCTATAACGTTATACATCCTAACCTAAGGCAACCTAACATCTCGGATGCAATATTTGACAACATTCGTGGCCTGTCGAATTCTACTTCTCGGAGGGAACAGTATATACGTCTATAAGGTCATATATCCTAACCTAAGGCAACCTAACATCTGGGATGTAACATTTGACAACATTCCTGGCGTGTCGGACCCTACTTCTCGGTCGGAACTGTATATACGTCTATACGTTATATATCCTAATCTAAGACAACCTAACATCTCGGATGCAATATTTGACAACATTCCTGGCCTGTCGAACCCTACTTCTCGGAGGGAACAGTATATACGTCTATAACGTCATATATCTTAACATAAGGCAACCTAACGTCTCGGATGTAACATTTGACAACATTCCAGGCGTGTCGGTACATACGTCTCGGTGGTAACATTATATGCGTCTGTAACGTTATATATCCTAACCTAAGGCAACCTAACATCTCGGATGTAACATTTGACAACATTCCAGGCGTGTCGGTCCCTACGTCTCGGTGGTAACATTAATGCGTCTATAACGTTATATATCCTAACATAAGCCAACCTAACAACTCGGATGTAATATTTGACAACATTCCAGGCGTGTCGGTCCCTACGTCTCGGAGGGAACAGTATATACGTCTATAACGTCATATATCTTAACATAAGGCAACCTAACGTCTCGGATGTAACATTTGACAACATTCCTGGCCTGTCGAACATTACTTCTCGGAGGGAACAGTATATACGTCTACAACGTCATATATCCTAACCTAAGGCAACCTAACATCTCGGATGTAACATTTGACAACATTCCAGGCGTGTCGGTACCTACGTCTCGGTGGTAACATTATATGCGTCTATAACGTTATATATCCTAATCTAAGGCAACCTAACATCTCGGATGTAATATTTGACAACATTCCTGGCGTGTCGGACCCTACTTCTCGGAGGGAACAGTATATACGTCTATAACGTCATATATCTTAACATAAGGCAACCTAACTTCTCGGATGTAACATTTGACAACATTCCAGGCGTGTCGGTCCCTACGTCTCGGTGGTAACATTATATGCGTCTATAACGTTATATATCCTAGCCTAAGGCAACCTAACATCTCGGATGTAATATTTGACAACATTCCTGTCGTGTCGGACCCTACTTCTCGGTGGGAACTCTAAGTACGTCTATAACGTTATATATCCTAACCTACGGCAACCTATTATCTCAGACGTAATATTTTACAACACTCCTGGCGTGTCAGGGCATTCTTTTCGATGGGAACATTATATACGTCTATAACGTTATACATCCTAACCTAAGGCAACCTAACATCTCGGATGCAATATTTGACAACATTCGTGGCCTGTCGAATTCTACTTCTCGGAGGGAACAGTATATACGTCTATAAGGTCATATATCCTAACCTAAGGCAACCTAACATCTGGGATGTAACATTTGACAACATTCCTGGCGTGTCGGACCCTACTTCTCGGTCGGAACTGTATATACGTCTATACGTTATATATCCTAATCTAAGACAACCTAACATCTCGGATGCAATATTTGACAACATTCCTGGCCTGTCGAACCCTACTTCTCGGAGGGAACAGTATATACGTCTATAACGTCATATATCTTAACATAAGGCAACCTAACGTCTCGGATGTAACATTTGACAACATTCCAGGCGTGTCGGTACATACGTCTCGGTGGTAACATTATATGCGTCTGTAACGTTATATATCCTAACCTAAGGCAACCTAACATCTCGGATGTAACATTTGACAACATTCCAGGCGTGTCGGTCCCTACGTCTCGGTGGTAACATTAATGCGTCTATAACGTTATATATCCTAACATAAGCCAACCTAACAACTCGGATGTAA
Source organism: Xylocopa violacea (assembly GCA_963969225.1). Lineage (NCBI taxonomy): Eukaryota > Metazoa > Arthropoda > Insecta > Hymenoptera > Apidae > Xylocopa > Xylocopa violacea. Next base: position 1,591,102 of record CAXAJV010000006.1, on the reverse strand, counting down.
TATTTGACAACATTCCAGGCGTGTCGGTCCCTACGTCTCGGAGGGAACAGTATATACGTCTATAACGTCATATATCTTAACATAAGGCAACCTAACGTCTCGGATGTAACATTTGACAACATTCCTGGCCTGTCGAACATTACTTCTCGGAGGGAACAGTATATACGTCTACAACGTCATATATCCTAACCTAAGGCAACCTAAGATCTCGGATGTAACATTTGACAACATTCCAGGCGTGTCGGTACCTACGTCTCGGTGGTAACATTATATGCGTCTATAACGTTATATATCCTAATCTAAGGCAACCTAACATCTCGGATGTAATATTTGACAACATTCCTGGCGTGTCGGACCCTACTTCTCGGAGGGAACAGTATATACGTCTATAACGTCATATATCTTAACATAAGGCAACCTAACTTCTCGGATGTAACATTTGACAACATTCCAGGCGTGTCGGTCCCTACGTCTCGGTGGTAACATTATATGCGTCTATAACGTTATATATCCTAGCCTAAGGCAACCTAACATCTCGGATGTAATATTTGACAACATTCCTGTCGTGTCGGACCCTACTTCTCGGTGGGAACTCTAAGTACGTCTATAACGTTATATATCCTAACCTAAGGCAACCTATTATCTCAGACGTAATATTTTACAACACTCCTGGCGTGTCAGAGCATTCTTTTCGATGGGAACATTATATACGTCTATAACGGTATATATCCTAATCTAAGGCAACCTAACATCTCGGATGTAATATTTGACAACATTCCTGTCGTGTCGGACCCTACTTCTCGGTGGGAACAGTATATACGTCTATAAGGTCATATATCCTAACCTAAGGCAACCTAACATCTGGGATGTAACATTTGACAACATTCCTGGCGTGTCGGACCCTACTTCTCGGTCGGAACTGTATATACGTCTATACGTTATATATCCTAATCTAAGACAACCTAACATCTCGGATGCAATATTTGACAACATTCCTGGCCTGTCGAACCCTACTTCTCGGAGGGAACAGTATATACGTCTATAACGTCATATATCTTAACATAAGGCAACCTAACGTCTCGGATGTAACATTTGACAACATTCCAGGCGTGTCGGTACATACGTCTCGGTGGTAACATTATATGCGTCTGTAACGTTATATATCCTAACCTAAGGCAACCTAACATCTCGGATGTAACATTTGACAACATTCCAGGCGTGTCGGTCCCTACGTCTCGGTGGTAACATTAATGCGTCTATAACGTTATATATCCTAACATAAGCCAACCTAACAACTCGGATGTAATATTTGACAACATTCCAGGCGTGTCGGTCCCTACGTCTCGGAGGGAACAGTATATACGTCTATAACGTCATATATCTTAACATAAGGCAACCTAACGTCTCGGATGTAACATTTGACAACATTCCTGGCCTGTCGAACATTACTTCTCGGAGGGAACAGTATATACGTCTACAACGTCATATATCCTAACCTAAGGCAACCTAACATCTCGGATGTAACATTTGACAACATTCCAGGCGTGTCGGTACCTACGTCTCGGTGGTAACATTATATGCGTCTATAACGTTATATATCCTAATCTAAGGCAACCTAACATCTCGGATGTAATATTTGACAACATTCCTGGCGTGTCGGACCCTACTTCTCGGAGGGAACAGTATATACGTCTATAACGTCATATATCTTAACATAAGGCAACCTAACTTCTCGGATGTAACATTTGACAACATTCCAGGCGTGTCGGTCCCTACGTCTCGGTGGTAACATTATATGCGTCTATAACGTTATATATCCTAGCCTAAGGCAACCTAACATCTCGGATGTAATATTTGACAACATTCCTGTCGTGTCGGACCCTACTTCTCGGTGGGAACTCTAAGTACGTCTATAACGTTATATATCCTAACCTAAGGCAACCTATTATCTCAGACGTAATATTTTACAACACTCCTGGCGTGTCAGAGCATTCTTTTCGATGGGAACATTATATACGTCTATAACGGTATATATCCTAATCTAAGGCAACCTAACATCTCGGATGTAATATTTGACAACATTCCTGTCGTGTCGGACCCTACTTCTCGGTGGGAACTCTAAGTACGTCTATAACGTTATATATCCTAACCTACGGCAACCTATTATCTCAGACGTAATATTTTACAACACTCCTGGCGTGTCAGGGCATTCTTTTCGATGGGAACATTATATACGTCTATAACGTTATACATCCTAACCTAAGGCAACCTAACATCTCGGATGCAATATTTGACAACATTCGTGGCCTGTCGAATTCTACTTCTCGGAGGGAACAGTATATACGTCTATAAGGTCATATATCCTAACCTAAGGCAACCTAACATCTGGGATGTAACATTTGACAACATTCCTGGCGTGTCGGACCCTACTTCTCGGTCGGAACTGTATATACGTCTATACGTTATATATCCTAATCTAAGACAACCTAACATCTCGGATGCAATATTTGACAACATTCCTGGCCTGTCGAACCCTACTTCTCGGAGGGAACAGTATATACGTCTATAACGTCATATATCTTAACATAAGGCAACCTAACGTCTCGGATGTAACATTTGACAACATTCCAGGCGTGTCGGTACATACGTCTCGGTGGTAACATTATATGCGTCTGTAACGTTATATATCCTAACCTAAGGCAACCTAACATCTCGGATGTAACATTTGACAACATTCCAGGCGTGTCGGTCCCTACGTCTCGGTGGTAACATTAATGCGTCTATAACGTTATATATCCTAACATAAGCCAACCTAACAACTCGGATGTAATATTTGACAACATTCCAGGCGTGTCGGTCCCTACGTCTCGGAGGGAACAGTATATACGTCTATAACGTCATATATCTTAACATAAGGCAACCTAACGTCTCGGATGTAACATTTGACAACATTCCTGGCCTGTCGAACATTACTTCTCGGAGGGAACAGTATATACGTCTACAACGTCATATATCCTAACCTAAGGCAACCTAACATCTCGGATGTAACATTCGACAACATTCCAGGCGTGTCGGTACCTACGTCTCGGTGGTAACATTATATGCGTCTATAACGTTATATATCCTAATCTAAGGCAACCTAACATCTCGGATGTAATATTTGACAACATTCCTGGCGTGTCGGACCCTACTTCTCGGAGGGAACAGTATATACGTCTATAACGTCATATATCTTAACATAAGGCAACCTAACTTCTCGGATGTAACATTTGACAACATTCCAGGCGTGTCGGTCCCTACGTCTCGGTGGTAACATTATATGCGTCTATAACGTTATATATCCTAGCCTAAGGCAACCTAACATCTCGGATGTAATATTTGACAACATTCCTGTCGTGTCGGACCCTACTTCTCGGTGGGAACTCTAAGTACGTCTATAACGTTATATATCCTAACCTAAGGCAACCTATTATCTCAGACGTAATATTTTACAACACTCCTGGCGTGTCAGAGCATTCTTTTCGATGGGAACATTATATACGTCTATAACGGTATATATCCTAATCTAAGGCAACCTAACATCTCGGATGTAATATTTGACAACATTCCTGGCGTGTCGGACCCTACTTCCCGGAGGGAACAGTATATACGTCTATAACGTCATATATCTTAACATAAGGCAACCTAACGTCTCGGATGTAACATTTGACAACATTCCAGGCGTGTCGGTACCTACGTCTCGGTGGTAACATTATATGCGTCTATAACGTTATATATCCTCACCTAAGGCAACCTAACATCTCGGATGTAACATTTGACAACATTCCTGGCGTGTCGGTCCCTACGTCTCGGTGGTAATGTTACATGCGTCTATAGCGTTATATAGCCTAACCTAGGGCCACCTAACACCTCGGATGTAATACTTGACAACATTCCTGGCGTGTCGAACCCTACTTCTCGGTGGGACCAGTTTATACGTCTATAACGTTATACATCCTAACCTAAGGCAACCTAACATCTCGGATGCAATATTTGACAACATTCGTGGCCTGTCGAATTCTACTTCTCGGAGGGAACAGTACATACGTCTATAACGTCATATATCTTAACATAAGGCAACCTAACGTCTCGGATGTTACATTTGACAACATTCCTGGCCTGTCGAACATTACTTCTCGGAGGGAACAGTATATACGTCTACAACGTCATATATCCTAACCTAAGGCAACCTAACATCTCGGATGTAACATTTGACAACATTCCAGGCGTGTCGGTCCCTACGTCTCGGTGGTAACATTATATACGTCTATAACGTCATATATCTTAACATAAGGCAACCTAACGTCTCGGATGTAACATTTGACAACATTCCAGGCGTGTCGGTACCTACGTCTCGGTGGTAACATTATATGCGTCTATAACGTTATATATCCTAACCTAAGGCAACCTAACATCTCGGATGTAACATTTGACAACATTCCAGGCGTGTCGGTCCCTACTTCCCGGAGGGAACAGTATATACGTCTATAACGTCATATATATTAACATAAGGCAACCTAACGTCTCGGATGTAACATTTGACAACATTCCAGGCGTGTCGGTACCTACGTCTCGGTGGTAACATTATATGCGTCTATAACGTTATATATCCTCACCTAAGGCAACCTAACATCTCGGATGTAACATTTGACAACATTCCTGGCGTGTCGGTCCCTACGTCTCGGTGGTAATGCTACATGCGTCTATAGCGTTATATAGCCTAACCTAGGGCCACCTAACACCTCGGATGTAATACTTGACAACATTCCTGGCGTGTCGAACCCTACTTCTCGGTGGGACCAGTTTATACGTCTATAACGTTATACATCCTAACCTAAGGCAACCTAACATCTCGGATGCAATATTTGACAACATTCGTGGCCTGTCGAATTCTACTTCTCGGAGGGAACAGTACATACGTCTATAACGTCATATATCTTAACATAAGGCAACCTAACGTCTCGGATGTAACATTTGACAACATTCCAGGCGTGTCGGTACCTACGTCTCGGTGGTAACATTATATGCGTCTATAACGTTATATATCCTAACCTAAGGCAACCTAACATCTCGGATGTAACATTTGACAACATTCCAGGCGTGTCGGTCCCTACTTCCCGGAGGGAACAGTATATACGTCTATAACGTCATATATATTAACATAAGGCAACCTAACGTCTCGGATGTAACATTTGACAACATTCCAGGCGTGTCGGTACCTACGTCTCGGTGGTAACATTATATGCGTCTATAACGTTATATATCCTCACCTAAGGCAACCTAACATCTCGGATGTAACATTTGACAACATTCCTGGCGTGTCGGTCCCTACGTCTCGGTGGTAATGCTACATGCGTCTATAGCGTTATATAGCCTAACCTAGGGCCACCTAACACCTCGGATGTAATACTTGACAACATTCCTGGCGTGTCGAACCCTACTTCTCGGTGGGACCAGTTTATACGTCTATAACGTTATACATCCTAACCTAAGGCAACCTAACATCTCGGATGCAATATTTGACAACATTCGTGGCCTGTCGAATTCTACTTCTCGGAGGGAACAGTACATACGTCTATAACGTCATATATCTTAACATAAGGCAACCTAACGTCTCGGATGTAACATTTGACAACATTCCTGGCCTGTCGAACATTACTTCTCGGAGGGAACAGTATATACGTCTACAACGTCATATATCCTAACCTAAGGCAACCTAACATCTCGGATGTAACATTTGACAGCATTCCAGGCGTGTCGGTCCCTACTTCCCGGAGGGAACAGTATATACGTCTATAACGTCATATATCTTAACATAAGGCAACCTAACGTCTCGGATGTAACATTTGACAACATTCCAGGCGTGTCGGTACCTACGTCTCGGTGGTAACATTATATGCGTCTATAACGTTATATATCCTCACCTAAGGCAACCTAACATCTCGGATGTAACATTTGACAACATTCCTGGCGTGTCGGTCCCTACGTCTCGGTGGTAATGCTACATGCGTCTATAGCGTTATATAGCCTAACCTAGGGCCACCTAACACCTCGGATGTAATACTTGACAACATTCCTGGCGTGTCGAACCCTACTTCTCGGTGGGACCAGTTTATACGTCTATAACGTTATACATCCTAACCTAAGGCAACCTAACATCTCGGATGCAATATTTGACAACATTCGTGGCCTGTCGAATTCTACTTCTCGGAGGGAACAGTACATACGTCTATAACGTCATATATCTTAACATAAGGCAACCTAACGTCTCGGATGTAACATTTGACAACATTCCTGGCCTGTCGAACATTACTTCTCGGAGGGAACAGTATATACGTCTACAACGTCATATATCCTAACCTAAGGCAACCTAACATCTCGGATGTAACATTTGACAACATTCCAGGCGTGTCGGTCCCTACGTCTCGGTGGTAACATTATATACGTCTATAACGTCATATATCTTAACATAAGGCAACCTAACGTCTCGGATGTAACATTTGACAACATTCCAGGCGTGTCGGTACCTACGTCTCGGTGGTAACATTATATGCGTCTATAACGTTATATATCCTAACCTAAGGCAACCTAACATCTCGGATGTAACATTTGACAACATTCCAGGCGTGTCGGTCCCTACGTCTCGGTGGTAACGTTACATGCGTCTATAACGTTATATATCCTAACCTAAGGCCACCTAAAACCTCGGATGTAATACTTGACAATATTCCTGGCGTGTCGAACCCTACTTCTCGGTGGGACCAGTTTATACGTCTATAACGTTATACACCCTAACCTAAGGCAACCTAACATCTCGGTTGCAATATTTGACAACATTCGTGGCCTGTCGAATTCTTCTTCTCGGAGGGAACAGTATATACGTCTATAAGGTCATATATCCTAACCTAAGGCAACCTAACATCTGGGATGTAACATTTGACAACATTCCTGGCGTGTCGTACCATACTTCTCGGTCCGAACAGTATATACGTCTATAACGTTATATATCCTAACCTAAGGCAACCTAACATCTCGGATGTAATATTTGACAACATTCCTGGCCTGTCGGACCCTACTTCTCGGAGGGAACAGTATATACGCCTATAACGTCATATATCTTAACATAAGGCAACCTAACGTCTCGGATGATACATTTGACAACATTCCAGGCGTGTCGGTACCTACGTCTGGGTGGTAACATTATATGCGTCTATAACGTTATATATCCTCATCTAAGGCAACCTAACATCTCGGATGTAACATTTGACAACATTCCAGGCGTGTCGGTCCCTACGTCTCGGTGGTAACGTTACGTGCGTCTATAGCGTTATATAGCCTAACCTAGGGCCACCTAACACCTCGGATGTAATACTTGACAACATTCCTGGCGTGTCGAACCCTACTTCTCGGTGGGACCAGTTTATACGTCTATAACGTTATACATCCTAACCTAAGGCAACCTAACATCTCGGATGCAATATTTGATAACATTCGTGGCCTGTCGAATTCTACTTCTCGGAGGGAACAGTATATACGTCTATAAGGTCATATATCCTAACCTAAGGCAACCTAACATCTGGGATGTAACATTTGACAACATTCCTGGCGTGTCGGACCATACTTCTCGGTCCGAACAGTATATACGTCTATAACGTTATATATCCTAACCTAAGGCAACCTAACATCTCGGATGTAATATTTGACTACATTCCTGGCCTGTCGCACCCTACTTCTCGGAGGGAACAGTATATACGTCTATAACGTCATATATCTTAACATAAGGCAACCTAACGTCTCGGATGTAACATTTGACAACATTCCAGGCGTGTCGGTCCCTACGTCTCGGTGGTAACGTTACATGCGTCTATAACGTTATATATCCTAACCTAAGGCCACCTAAAACCTCGGATGTAATACTTGACAATATTCCTGGCGTGTCGGTCCCTACGTCTCGGTGGTAACGTTACATGCGTCTATAACGTTATATATCCTAACCTAAGGCCACCTAAAACCTCGGATGTAATACTTGACAATATTCCTGGCGTGTCGAACCCTACTTCTCGGTGGGACCAGTTTATACGTCTATAACGTTATACACCCTAACCTAAGGCAACCTAACATCTCGGTTGCAATATTTGACAACATTCGTGGCCTGTCGAATTCTTCTTCTCGGAGGGAACAGTATATACGTCTATAAGGTCATATATCCTAACCTAAGGCAACCTAACATCTGGGATGTAACATTTGACAACATTCCTGGCGTGTCGGACCATACTTCTCGGTCCGAACAGTATATACGTCTACAACGTCATATATCCTAACCTAAGGCAACCTAACATCTCGGATGTAACATTTGACAACATTCCAGGCGTGTCGGTCTCTACGTCTCGGTGGTAACATTATATGCGTCTATAACGTTATATATCCTATCCTAAGGCAACCTAACATCTCGGATGTAATATTTGACAACATTCCTGGCGCGTCGGACCCTACTTCTCGGAGGGAACAGTATATACGTCTATAACGTCATATATCTTAACATAAGGCAACCTAACGTCTCGGATGTAACATTTGACAACATTCCAGGCGTGTCGGTCCCTACGTCTCGGTGGTAACATTACATGCGTCTATAACGGTATATATCCTAATCTAAGGCAACCTAACATCTCGGATGCAATATTTGACAACATTCCTGGCCTGTCGAACCCTACTTCTCGGAGGGAACAGTATATACTTCTACAACGTCATATATCCTAACCTAAGGCAACCTAACGTCTCGGATGTAACATTTGACAACGTTCCAGGCGTGTCGGTACCTACGTCTCGGTGGTAACATTATATGCGTCTATAACGTTATATATCCTAACCTAAGGCAACCTAACATCTCGGATGTAACATTTGACAACATTCCAGGCGTGTCGGTCCCTACGTCTCGGTGGTAACGTCACATGCGTCTATAACGTTATATATCCTAATCTAAGGCAACCTAACATCTCGGATGTAATATTTGACAACATTCCTGGCGTGTCGGTATCTACGTCTCGGTGGTAACATTATATGCGTCTATAACGTTATATATCTTAACCTAAGGCAACCTAACATCTCGGATGTAACATTTGACAACATTCCAGGCGTGTTGGTCCCTACGTCTCGGTGGTAACGTTACATGCGTCTATAACGTTATATATCCTAACCTAAGGCCACCTAAAACCTCGGATGTAATACTTGACAATATTCCTGGCGTGTCGAACCCTGCTTCTCGGTGGGACCAGTTTATACGTCTATAACGTTATACACCCTAACCTAAGGCAACCTAACATCTCGGTTGCAATATTTGACAACATTCGTGGCCTGTCGAATTCTTCTTCTCGGAGGGAACAGTATATACGTCTATAAGGTCATATATCCTAACCTAAGGCAACCTAACATCTGGGATGTAACATTTGACAACATTCCTGGCGTGTCGGACCATACTTCTCGGTCCGAACAGTATATACGTCTACAACGTCATATATCCTAACCTAAGGCAACCTAACATCTCGGATGTAACATTTGACAACATTCCAGGCGTGTCGGTCTCTACGTCTCGGTGGTAACATTATATGCGTCTATAACGTTATATATCCTATCCTAAGGCAACCTAACATCTCGGATGTAATATTTGACAACATTCCTGGCGCGTCGGACCCTACTTCTCGGAGGGAACAGTATATACGTCTATAACGTCATATATCTTAACATAAGGCAACCTAACGTCTCGGATGTAACATTTGACAACATTCCAGGCGTGTCGGTACCTACGTCTCGGTGGTAATGTTACATGCGTCTATAGCGTTATATAGCCTAACCTAGGGCCACCTAACACCTCGGATGTAATACTTGACAACATTCCTGGCGTGTCGAACCCTACTTCTCGGTGGGACCAGTTTATACGTCTATAACGTTATACATCCTAACCTAAGGCAACCTAACATCTCGGATGTAATATTTGACAACATACCTGGCGTGTCGGACCCTACTTCTCGGAGGGAACAGTATATACGTCTATAACGTCATATATCCTAACCTGAGGCAACCTAACATCTCGGATGTAACATTTGACAACATTCCAGGCGTGACGGTCCCTACGTCTCGGTGGTAACATTACATGCGTCTATAACGGTATATATCCTAATCTAAGACAACCTAACATCTCGGATGCAATATTTGACAACATTCCTGGCCTGTCGAACCCTACTTCTCGGAGGGAACAGTATATACGTCTACAACGTCATATATCCTAACCTAAGGCAACCTAACATCTCGGATGTAACAATTTGACAACATTCCAGGCGTGTCGGTCCCTACGTCTCGGTGGTAACATTATATGCGTCTATAACGTTATATATCCTAGCCTAAGGCAACCTAACATCTCGGATGTAATATTTGACAACATTCCTGTCGTGTCGGACCCTACTTCTCGGTGGGAACTCTAAGTACGTCTATAACGTTATATATCCTAACCTACGGCAACCTATTATCTCAGACGTAATATTTTACAACACTCCTGGCGTGTCAGGGCATTCTTTTCGATGGGAACATTATATACGTCTATAACGTTATACATCCTAACCTAAGGCAACCTAACATCTCGGATGCAATATTTGACAACATTCGTGGCCTGTCGAATTCTACTTCTCGGAGGGAACAGTATATACGTCTATAAGGTCATATATCCTAACCTAAGGCAACCTAACATCTGGGATGTAACATTTGACAACATTCCTGGCGTGTCGGACCCTACTTCTCGGTCGGAACTGTATATACGTCTATACGTTATATATCCTAATCTAAGACAACCTAACATCTCGGATGCAATATTTGACAACATTCCTGGCCTGTCGAACCCTACTTCTCGGAGGGAACAGTATATACGTCTATAACGTCATATATCTTAACATAAGGCAACCTAACGTCTCGGATGATACATTTGACAACATTCCAGGCGTGTCGGTACCTACGTCTGGGTGGTAACATTATATGCGTCTATAACGTTATATATCCTCATCTAAGGCAACCTAACATCTCGGATGTAACATTTGACAACATTCCAGGCGTGTCGGTCCCTACGTCTCGGTGGTAACGTTACGTGCGTCTATAGCGTTATATAGCCTAACCTAAGGCCACCTAAAACCTCGGATGTAATACTTGACAATATTCCTGGCGTGTCAAACCCTACTTCTCGGAGGGGACAGTACATACGTCTACAACGTCATATATCCTAACCTAAGGCAACCTAACATCTCGGATGCAATATTTGACAACATTCCTGGCCTGTCGAACCCTACTTCTCGGAGGGAACAGTATATACTTCTACAACGTCATATATCCTAACCTAAGGCAACCTAACGTCTCGGATGTAACATTTGACAACATTCCAGGCGTGTCGGTACCTACGTCTCGGTGGTAACATTATATGCGTCTATAACGTTATATATCCTAACCTAAGGCAACCTAACATCTCGGATGTAACATTTGACAACATTCCAGGCGTGTCGGTCCCTACGTCTCGGTGGTAACGTCACATGCGTCTATAACGTTATATATCCTAATCTAAGGCAACCTAACATCTCGGATGTAATATTTGACAACATTCCTGGCGTGTCGGTACCTACGTCTCGGTGGTAACATTATATGCGTCTATAACGTTATATATCCTAACCTAAGGCAACCTAACATCTCGGATGTAACATTTGACAACATTCCAGGCGTGTCGGTCCCTACGTCTCGGTGGTAACGTTACATGCGTCTATAACGTTATATATCCTAACCTAAGGCCACCTAAAACCTCGGATGTAATACTTGACAATATTCCTGGCGTGTCGAACCCTACTTCTCGGTGGGACCAGTTTATACGTCTATAACGTTATACACCCTAACCTAAGGCAACCTAACATCTCGGTTGCAATATTTGACAACATTCGTGGCCTGTCGAATTCTTCTTCTCGGAGGGAACAGTATATACGTCTATAAGGTCATATATCCTAACCTAAGGCAACCTAACATCTGGGATGTAACATTTGACAACATTCCTGGCGTGTCGGACCATACTTCTCGGTCCGAACAGTATATACGTCTACAACGTCATATATCCTAACCTAAGGCAACCTAACATCTCGGATGTAACATTTGACAACATTCCAGGCGTGTCGGTCTCTACGTCTCGGTGGTAACATTATATGCGTCTATAACGTTATATATCCTATCCTAAGGCAACCTAACATCTCGGATGTAATATTTGACAACATTCCTGGCGCGTCGGACCCTACTTCTCGGAGGGAACAGTATATACGTCTATAACGTCATATATCTTAACATAAGGCAACCTAACGTCTCGGATGTAACATTTGACAACATTCCAGGCGTGTCGGTCCCTACGTCTCGGTGGTAACATTACATGCGTCTATAACGGTATATATCCTAATCTAAGGCAACCTAACATCTCGGATGCAATATTTGACAACATTCCTGGCCTGTCGAACCCTACTTCTCGGAGGGAACAGTATATACTTCTACAACGTCATATATCCTAACCTAAGGCAACCTAACGTCTCGGATGTAACATTTGACAACGTTCCAGGCGTGTCGGTACCTACGTCTCGGTGGTAACATTATATGCGTCTATAACGTTATATATCCTAACCTAAGGCAACCTAACATCTCGGATGTAACATTTGACAACATTCCAGGCGTGTCGGTCCCTACGTCTCGGTGGTAACGTCACATGCGTCTATAACGTTATATATCCTAATCTAAGGCAACCTAACATCTCGGATGTAATATTTGACAACATTCCTGGCGTGTCGGTATCTACGTCTCGGTGGTAACATTATATGCGTCTATAACGTTATATATCTTAACCTAAGGCAACCTAACATCTCGGATGTAACATTTGACAACATTCCAGGCGTGTTGGTCCCTACGTCTCGGTGGTAACGTTACATGCGTCTATAACGTTATATATCCTAACCTAAGGCCACCTAAAACCTCGGATGTAATACTTGACAATATTCCTGGCGTGTCGAACCCTACTTCTCGGTGGGACCAGTTTATACGTCTATAACGTTATACACCCTAACCTAAGGCAACCTAACATCTCGGTTGCAATATTTGACAACATTCGTGGCCTGTCGAATTCTTCTTCTCGGAGGGAACAGTATATACGTCTATAAGGTCATATATCCTAACCTAAGGCAACCTAACATCTGGGATGTAACATTTGACAACATTCCTGGCGTGTCGGACCATACTTCTCGGTCCGAACAGTATATACGTCTACAACGTCATATATCCTAACCTAAGGCAACCTAACATCTCGGATGTAACATTTGACAACATTCCAGGCGTGTCGGTCTCTACGTCTCGGTGGTAACATTATATGCGTCTATAACGTTATATATCCTATCCTAAGGCAACCTAACATCTCGGATGTAATATTTGACAACATTCCTGGCGCGTCGGACCCTACTTCTCGGAGGGAACAGTATATACGTCTATAACGTCATATATCTTAACATAAGGCAACCTAACGTCTCGGATGTAACATTTGACAACATTCCAGGCGTGTCGGTCCCTACGTCTCGGTGGTAACATTACATGCGTCTATAACGGTATATATCCTAATCTAAGGCAACCTAACATCTCGGATGCAATATTTGACAACATTCCTGGCCTGTCGAACCCTACTTCTCGGAGGGAACAGTATATACTTCTACAACGTCATATATCCTAACCTAAGGCAACCTAACGTCTCGGATGTAACATTTGACAACGTTCCAGGCGTGTCGGTACCTACGTCTCGGTGGTAACATTATATGCGTCTATAACGTTATATATCCTAACCTAAGGCAACCTAACATCTCGGATGTAACATTTGACAACATTCCAGGCGTGTCGGTCCCTACGTCTCGGTGGTAACGTCACATGCGTCTATAACGTTATATATCCTAATCTAAGGCAACCTAACATCTCGGATGTAATATTTGACAACATTCCTGGCGTGTCGGTATCTACGTCTCGGTGGTAACATTATATGCGTCTATAACGTTATATATCTTAACCTAAGGCAACCTAACATCTCGGATGTAACATTTGACAACATTCCAGGCGTGTTGGTCCCTACGTCTCGGTGGTAACGTTACATGCGTCTATAACGTTATATATCCTAACCTAAGGCCACCTAAAACCTCGGATGTAATACTTGACAATATTCCTGGCGTGTCGAACCCTACTTCTCGGTGGGACCAGTTTATACGTCTATAACGTTATACACCCTAACCTAAGGCAACCTAACATCTCGGTTGCAATATTTGACAACATTCGTGGCCTGTCGAATTCTTCTTCTCGGAGGGAACAGTATATACGTCTATAAGGTCATATATCCTAACCTAAGGCAACCTAACATCTGGGATGTAACATTTGACAACATTCCTGGCGTGTCGGAACATACTTCTCGGTCCGAACAGTATATACGTCTACAACGTCATATATCCTAACCTAAGGCAACCTAACATCTCGGATGTAACATTTGACAACATTCCAGGCGTGTCGGTCTCTACGTCTCGGTGGTAACATTATATGCGTCTATAACGTTATATATCCTATCCTAAGGCAACCTAACATCTCGGATGTAATATTTGACAACATTCCTGGCGCGTCGGACCCTACTTCTCGGAGGGAACAGTATATACGTCTATAACGTCATATATCTTAACATAAGGCAACCTAACGTCTCGGATGTAACATTTGACAACATTCCAGGCGTGTCGGTACCTACGTCTCGGAGGGAACAGTATATACGTCTATAACGTCATATATCTTAACATAAGGCAACCTAACGTCTCGGATGTAACATTTGACAACATTCCAGGCGTGTCGGTACCTACGTCTCGGTGGTATCATTATATGCGTCTATAACGTTATATATACTAACCTAAGGCAACCTAACATCTCGGATGTAACATTTGACAAAATTCCAGGCGTGTCGGTCCCTACGTCTCGGTGGTAACGTTACATGCGTCTATAACGTTATATATCCTAACCTAAGGCCACCTAAAACCTCGGATGTAATACTTGACAATATTCCTGGCGTGTCGAACCCTACTTCTCGGTGGGACCAGTTTATACGTCTATAACGTTATACACCCTAACCTAAGGCAACCTAACATCTCGGATGCAATATTTGATAACATTCGTGGCCTGTCGAATTCTACTTCTCGGAGGGAACAGTATATACGTCTATAAGGTCATATATCCTAACCTAAGGCAACCTAACATCTGGGATGTAACATTTGACAACATTCCTGGCGTGTCGGACCCTACATCTCGGTCGGAACAGTATATACGTCTATAACGTTATACATCCTAACCTAATGCAACCTAACATCTCGGATGTAATATTTGACAACATACCTGGCGTGTCGGACCCTACTTCTCGGAGGGAACAGTATATACGTCTATAACGTCATATATCCTAACCTGAGGCAACCTAACATCTCGGATGTAACATTTGACAACATTCCAGGCGTGACGGTACCTACGTCTGGGTGGTAACATTATATGCGTCTATAACGTTATATATCCTCATCTAAGGCAACCTAACATCTCGGATGTAACATTTGACAACATTCCAGGCGTGTCGGTCCCTACGTCTCGGTGGTAACGTTACGTGCGTCTATAGCGTTATATAGCCTAACCTAGGGCCACCTAACACCTCGGATGTAATACTTGACAACATTCCTGGCGTGTCGAACCCTACTTCTCGGTGGGACCAGTTTATACGTCTATAACGTTATACATCCTAACCTAAGGCAACCTAACATCTCGGATGCAATATTTGATAACATTCGTGGCCTGTCGAATTCTACTTCTCGGAGGGAACAGTATATACGTCTATAAGGTCATATATCCTAACCTAAGGCAACCTAACATCTGGGATGTAACATTTGACAACATTCCTGGCGTGTCGGACCCTACATCTCGGTCGGAACAGTATATACGTCTATAACGTTATACATCCTAACCTAATGCAACCTAACATCTCGGATGTAATATGTGACAACATACCTGGCGTGTCGGACCCTACTTCTCGGAGGGAACAGTATATACGTCTATAACGTCATATATCCTAACCTGAGGCAACCTAACATCTCGGATGTAACATTTGACAACATTCCAGGCGTGACGGTCCCTACGTCTCGGTGGTAACATTAATTCGTCTATAACGTTATATATCCTAACCTAAGCCAACCTAACATCTCGGATGTAACATTTGACAACATTCCAGGCGTGTCGGTCCCTACGTCTCGGTGGTAACATTACATGCGTCTATAACGGTATATATCCTAATCTAAGACAACCTAACATCTCGGATGCAATATTTGACAACATTCCAGGCGTGTCGGTCCCTACGTCTCGGTGGTAACGTTACATGCGTCTATAACGTTATATATCCTAACCTAAGGCCACCTAAAACCTCGGATGTAATACTTGACAATATTCCTGGCGTGTCGAACCCTACTTCTCGGTGGGACCAGTTTATACGTCTATAACGATATACACCCTAACCTAAGGCAACCTAACATCTGGGTTGCAATATTTGACAACATTCGTGGCCTGTCGAATTCTTCTTCTCGGAGGGAACAGTATATACGTCTATAAGGTCATATATCCTAACCTAAGGCAACCTAACATCTGGGATGTAACATTTGACAACATTCCTGGCGTGATGGACCATACTTCTCGGTCCGAACAGTATATACGTCTATAACGTTATATATCCTAACCTAAGGCAACCTAACATCTCGGATGTAATATTTGACAACATTCCTGGCCTGTCGGACCCTACTTCTCGGAGGGAACGGTATATACGTCTATAACGTCATATATCTTAACATAAGGCAACCTAACGTCTCGGATGATACATTTGACAACATTCCAGGCGTGTCGGTACCTACGTCTGGGTGGTAACATTACATGCGTCTATAACGGTATATATCCTATCCTAAGGCAACCTAACATCTCGGATGTAATATTTGACAACATTCCTGGCGTGTCGGACCCTACTTCTCGTGGGGAACAGTATATACGTCTATAACGTCATATATCTTAACATAAGGCAACCTAACGTCTCGGATGTAACATTTGACAACATTCCAGGCGTGTCGGTACCTACGTCTCGGAGGGAACAGTATATACGTCTATAACGTCATATATCTTAACATAAGGCAACCTAACGTCTCGGATGTAACATTTGACAACATTCCAGGCGTGTCGGTACCTACGTCTCGGTGGTAACATTATATGCGTCTATAACGTTATATATCCTAACCTAAGGCAACCTAACATCTCGGATGTAACATTTAACAACATTCCAGGCGTGTCGGTCCCTATGTCTCGGTGGTAACGTTACATGCGTCTATAACGTTATATATCCTAACCTAAGGCCACCTAAAACCTCGGATGTAATACTTGACAATATTCCTGGCGTGTCGAACCCTACTTCTCGGTGGGACCAGTTTATACGTCTATAACGTTATACACCCTAACCTAAGGCAACCTAACATCTCGGTTGCAATATTTGACAACATTCGTGGCCTGTCGAATTCTTCTTCTCGGAGGGAACAGTATATACGTCTATAACGTCATATATCTTAACATAAGGCAACCTAACGTCTCGGATGTAACATTTGACAACATTCCAGGCGTGTCGCTACCTACGTCTCGGAGGGAACAGTATATACGTCTATAACGTCATATATCTTAACATAAGGCAACCTAACGTCTCGGATGTAACATTTGACAACATTCCAGGCGTGTCGGTACCTACGTCTCGGAGGGAACAGTATATACGTCTATAACGTCATATATCTTAACATAAGGCAACCTAACGTCTCGGATGTAACATTTGACAACATTCCAGGCGTGTCGGTACCTACGTCTCGGTGGTAACATTATATGCGTCTATAACGTTATATATCCTAACCTAAGGCAACCTAACATCTCGGATGTAACATTTAACAACATTCCAGGCGTGTCGGTCCCTATGTCTCGGTGGTAACGTTACATGCGTCTATAACGTTATATATCCTAACCTAAGGCCACCTAAAACCTCGGATGTAATACTTGACAATATTCCTGGCGTGTCGAACCCTACTTCTCGGAGGGAACAGTATATACTTCTACAACGTCATATATCCTAACCTAAGGCAACCTAAGGTCTCGGATGTAACATTTGACAACATTCCAGGCGTGTCGGTACCTACGTCTCGGTGGTAACATTATATGCGTCTATAACGTTATATATCCTAACCTAAGGCAACCTAACATCTCGGATGTAACATTTGACAACATTCCAGGCGTGTCGGTCCCTACGTCTCGGTGGTAACGTCACATGCGTCTATAACGTTATATATCCTAATCTAAGGCAACCTAACATCTCGGATGTAATATTTGACAACATTCCTGGCGTGTCGGTACCTACGTCTCGGTGGTAACATTATATGCGTCTATAACGTTATATATCCTAACCTAAGGCAACCTAACATCTCGGATGTAACATTTGACAACATTCCAGGCGTGTCGGTCCCTACGTCTCGGTGGTAACGTTACATGCGTCTATAACGTTATATATCCTAACCTAAGGCCACTTAAAACCTCGGATGTAATATTTGACAACATTCCTGGCGCGTCGGACCCTACTTCTCGGAGGGAACAGTATATACGTCTATAACGTCATATATCTTAACATAAGGCAACCTAACATCTCGGTTGCAATATTTGACAACATTCCAGGCGTGTCGGTCCCTACGTCTCGGTGGTAACATTACATGCGTCTATAACGGTATATATCCTAATCTAAGGCAACCTAACATCTCGGATGCAATATTTGACAACATTCCTGGCCTGTCGAACCCTACTTCTCGGAGGGAACAGTATATACTTCTACAACGTCATATATCCTAACCTAAGGCAACCTAACGTCTCGGATGTAACATTTGACAACATTCCAGGCGTGTCGGTACCTACGTCTCGGTGGTAACATTATATGCGTCTATAACGTTATATATCCTAACCTAAGGCAACCTAACATCTCGGATGTAACATTTGACAACATTCCAGGCGTGTCGGTCCCTACGTCTCGGTGGTAACGTCACATGCGTCTATAACGTTATATATCCTAATCTAAGGCAACCTAACATCTCGGATGTAATATTTGACAACATTCCTGGCGTGTCGGTACCTACGTCTCGGTGGTAACATTATATGCGTCTATAACGTTATATATCTTAACCTAAGGCAACCTAACATCTCGGATGTAACATTTGACAACATTCCAGGCGTGTTGGTCCCTACGTCTCGGTGGTAACGTTACATGCGTCTATAACGTTATATATCCTAACCTAAGGCCACCTAAAACCTCGGATGTAATACTTGACAATATTCCTGGCGTGTCGAACCCTACTTCTCGGTGGGACCAGTTTATACGTCTATAACGTTATACACCCTAACCTAAGGCAACCTAACATCTCGGTTGCAATATTTGACAACATTCGTGGCCTGTCGAATTCTTCTTCTCGGAGGGAACAGTATATACGTCTATAAGGTCATATATCCTAACCTAAGGCAACCTAACATCTGGGATGTAACATTTGACAACATTCCTGGCGTGTCGGACCATACTTCTCGGTCCGAACAGTATATACGTCTACAACGTCATATATCCTAACCTAAGGCAACCTAACATCTCGGATGTAACATTTGACAACATTCCAGGCGTGTCGGTCTCTACGTCTCGGTGGTAACATTATATGCGTCTATAACGTTATATATCCTATCCTAAGGCAACCTAACATCTCGGATGTAATATTTGACAACATTCCTGGCGCGTCGGACCCTACTTCTCGGAGGGAACAGTATATACGTCTATAACGTCATATATCTTAACATAAGGCAACCTAACGTCTCGGATGTAACATTTGACAACATTCCAGGCGTGTCGGTACCTACGTCTCGGAGGGAACAGTATATACGTCTATAACGTCATATATCTTAACATAAGGCAACCTAACGTCTCGGATGTAACATTTGACAACATTCCAGGCGTGTCGGTACCTACGTCTCGGTGGTATCATTATATGCGTCTATAACGTTATATATCCTAACCTAAGGCAACCTAACATCTCGGATGTAACATTTGACAAAATTCCAGGCGTGTCGGTCCCTACGTCTCGGTGGTAACGTTACATGCGTCTATAACGTTATATATCCTAACCTAAGGCCACCTAAAACCTCGGATGTAATACTTGACAATATTCCTGGCGTGTCGAACCCTACTTCTCGGTGGGAAGAGTTTATACGTCTATAACGTTATACACCCTAACCTAAGGCAACCTAACATCTCGGTTGCAATATTTGACAACATTCGTGGCCTGTCGAATTCTTCTTCTCGGAGGGAACAGTATATACGTCTATAAGGTCATATATCCTAACCTAAGGCAACCTAACATCTGGGATGTAACATTTGACAACATTCCTGGCGTGTCGGACCATACTTCTCGGTCCGAACAGTATATACGTCTATAACGTTATATATCCTAACCTAAGGCAACCTAACATCTCGGATGTAATATTTGACAACATTCCTGGCGTGTCGGACCCTACTTCTCGGAGGGAACAGTATATACATCTATAACGTCATATATCTTAACATAAGGCAACCTAACGTCTCGGATGTAACATTTGACAACATTCCAGGCGTGTCGGTACCTACGTCTCTGTGGTAACATTATATGCGTCTGTAACGTTATATATTCTAACCTAAGGCAACCTAACATCTCGGATGTAACATTTGACAACATTCCAGGCGTGTCGGTCCCTACGTCTCGGTGGTAACGTTACATGCGTCTATAACGTTATACATCCTAACCTAAGGCCACCTAAAACCTCGGATGTAATACTTGACAATATTCCTGGGGTGTCGAACCCTACTTCTCGGTGGGACCAGTTTATACGTCTATAACGTTATACACCCTAACCTAAGGCAACCTAACATCTCGGATGCAATATTTGACAACATTCGTGGCCTGTCGAATTCTACTTCTCGGAGGGAACAGTATATACGTCTATAAGGTCATATATCCTAACCTAAGGCAACCTAACATCTGGGATGTAACATTTGACAACATTCCTGGCGTGTCGGACCCTACTTCTCGGTCCGAACAGTATATACGTCTATAACCTTATATATCCTAACCTAAGCCAACCTAACATCTCGGATGTAACATTTGAAAACATTCCAGGCGTGTCGGTCCCTACGTCTCGGTGGTAATATTACATGCGTCTATAACGGTATATATCCTAATCTAAGGCAACCTAACATCTCGGATGCAATATTTGACAACATTCCTGGCCTGTCGAACCCTACTTTTCGGAGGGGACAGTACATACGTCTACAACGTCATATATCCTAACCTAAGGCAACCTAACATCTCGGATGTAACATTTGACAACATTCCAGGCGTGTCGGTCCCTACGTCTCGGTGGTAACGTTACATGCGTCTATAACGTTATATATCCTAACCTAAGGCCACATAAAACCTCGGATGTAATACTTGACTATATTCCTGGAGTGTCGTACCCTACTTCTCGGTGGGACCAGTTTATACGTCTATAACGTTATACACCCTAACCTAAGTCAACCTAACATCTCGGATGCAATATATGACAACATTCGTGGCCTGTCGAATTCTACTTCTCGGAGGGAACAGTATATACGTCTATAAGGTCATATATCCTAACCTAAGGCAACCTAACATCTGGGATGTAACATTTGACAACATTCCTGGCGTGTCGGACCCTACTTCTCGGTCCGAACAGTATATACGTCTATAACGTTATATATCCTAACCTAAGCCAACCTAACATCTCGGATGTAACATTTAGCAACATTCCAGGCGTGTCGGTCCCTACGTCTCGGTGGTAACGTTACATGCGTCTATAACGTTATATATCCTAATCTAAGGCAACCTAACATCTCGGATGTAATATTTGACAACATTCCTGGCGTGTCGGACCCTACTTCTCGGAGGGAACAGTATATACGTCTATAACGTCATATATCTTAACATAATGCAACCTAACGTCTCGGATGTAACATTTGACAACATTCCAGGCGTGTCGGTACCTACGTCTCGGTGGTAACATTATATGCGTCTATAACGTTACATATCCTAACCTAAGGCAACCTAACATCTCGGATGTAACATTTGACAACATTCCAGGCGTGTCGGTCCCTACGTCTCGGTGGTAACGTTACATGCGTCTATAACGTTATATATCCTAACCTAAGGCCACCTAAAACCTCGGATGTAATACTTGACAATATTCCTGGCGTGTCAAACCCTACTTCTCGGAGGGGACAGTACATACGTCTACAACGTCATATATCCTAACCTAAGGCAACCTAACATCTCGGGTGTAACATTTGACAACATTCCAGGCGTGTCGGTCCCTACGTCTCGGTGGTAACATTACATGCGTCTATAACGGTATATATCCTAATCTAAGGCAACCTAACATCTCGGATGCAATATTTGACAACATTCCTGGCCTGTCGAACCCTACTTCTCGGAGGGAACAGTATATACTTCTACAACGTCATATATCCTAACCTAAGGCAACCTAACGTCTCGGATGTAACATTTGACAACATTCCAGGCGTGTCGGTACCTACGTCTCGGTGGTAACATTATATGCGTCTATAACGTTATATATCCTAACCTAAGGCAACCTAACATCTCGGATGTAACATTTGACAACATTCCAGGCGTGTCGGTCCCTACGTCTCGGTGGTAACGTCACATGCGTCTATAACGTTATATATCCTAATCTAAGGCAACCTAACATCTCGGATGTAATATTTGACAACATTCCTGGCGTGTCGGTCCCTACTTCTCGGAGGGAACAGTATATACGTCTATAACGTCATATATCTTAACATAATGCAACCTAACGTCTCGGATGTAACATTTGACAACATTCCAGGCGTGTCGGTACCTACGTCTCGGTGGTAACATTATATGCGTCTATAACGTTATATATCCTAACCTAAGGCAACCTAACATCTCGGATGTAACATTTGACAACATTCCAGGCGTGTCGGTCCCTACGTCTCGGTGGTAACGTTACATGCGTCTATAACGTTATATATCCTAACCTAAGGCCACCTACAACCTCGGATGTAATACTTGACAATATTCCTGGCGTGTCGAACCCTACTTCTCGGTGGGACCAGTTTATACGTCTATAACGTTATACACCCTAACCTAAGGCAACCTAACATCTGGGATGTAACATTTGACAACATTCCTGGCCTGTCGGACCCTACTTCTCGGTCCGAACAGTATATACGTCTATAACGTTATATATCCTAACCTAAGGTAATCTAACATCTCGAATGTAGCATTTGACAACATCCCAGGCGTGTCGACCCCTACGTCTCGGTGGTAACATTACATGCGTCTATAACGATATATATCCTAATCTAAGGCAACCTAACATCTCGGATGCAATATTTGACAACATTCCTGGCCTTTCGAACCCTACTTCTCGGAGGGAACAGTATATACGTCTATAACGTCATATATCCTAACCTAAGGCAACCTAACATCTCGGATGTAACATTTGACAACATTCCAGGCGTCTCGATCCCTACGTCTCGGTGGTAACATTACATGCGTCTATAACGGTATATATCCTAATCTAAGGCAACCTAACATCTCGGATGTAATATTTGACAACATTCCTGGCATGTCGGACCCTACTTCTCGGAGGGAACAGTATATACGTCTATAACGTCATATATTTTAACATAAGGCAACCTAACGTCTCGGATGTAACATTTGACAACATTCCAGGCGTGTCGGTACCTACGTCTCGGTGGTAACATTATATGCGTCTATAACATCATATATCCTAACATAAGGTAACCTAACATCTCGGATGTAACATTTGAAAACATTCCAGGCGTGTCGGTCCCTACGTCTCGGTGGTAACATTACATGTGTCTATAACGGTATATATCCTAATCTAAGGCAACCTAACACCTCGGATGCAATATTTGACAATATTCCTGGCCTGTCGAACCCTACTTCTCGGAGGGAACTATATATACGTCTATAACGTCATATATCCTAACCTAAGGCAACCTAACATCTCGGATGTAACATTTGACAACATTCCAGGCGTCTCGGTCCCTACGTCTCGGTGGTAACATTACATGCGTCTATAACGGTATATATCCTAATCTAAGGCAACCTAACATCTCGGATGTAATATTTGACAACATTCCTGGCGTGTCGGTACCTACGTCTCGGTGGTAACATTATATGCGTCTATAACGTTATATATCCTAACCTAAGGCCACCTAAAACCTCGGATGTAATACTTGACAATATTCCTGGCGTGTCGAACCCTACTTCTCGGTGGGACCAGTTTATACGTCTATAACGATATACACCCTAACCTAAGGCAACCTAACATCTGGGTTGCAATATTTGACAACATTCGTGGCCTGTCGAATTCTTCTTCTCGGAGGGAACAGTATATACGTCTATAAGGTCATATATCCTAACCTAAGGCAACCTAACATCTGGGATGTAACATTTGACAACATTCCTGGCGTGATGGACCATACTTCTCGGTCCGAACAGTATATACGTCTATAACGTTATATATCCTAACCTAAGGCAACCTAACATCTCGGATGTAATATTTGACAACATTCCTGGCCTGTCGGACCCTACTTCTCGGAGGGAACGGTATATACGTCTATAACGTCATATATCTTAACATAAGGCAACCTAACGTCTCGGATGATACATTTGACAACATTCCAGGCGTGTCGGTACCTACGTCTGGGTGGTAACATTACATGCGTCTATAACGGTATATATCCTATCCTAAGGCAACCTAACATCTCGGATGTAATATTTGACAACATTCCTGGCGTGTCGGACCCTACTTCTCGTGGGGAACAGTATATACGTCTATAACGTCATATATCTTAACATAAGGCAACCTAACGTCTCGGATGTAACATTTGACAACATTCCAGGCGTGTCGGTACCTACGTCTCGGAGGGAACAGTATATACGTCTATAACGTCATATATCTTAACATAAGGCAACCTAACGTCTCGGATGTAACATTTGACAACATTCCAGGCGTGTCGGTACCTACGTCTCGGTGGTAACATTATATGCGTCTATAACGTTATATATCCTAACCTAAGGCAACCTAACATCTCGGATGTAACATTTAACAACATTCCAGGCGTGTCGGTCCCTATGTCTCGGTGGTAACGTTACATGCGTCTATAACGTTATATATCCTAACCTAAGGCCACCTAAAACCTCGGATGTAATACTTGACAATATTCCTGGCGTGTCGAACCCTACTTCTCGGTGGGACCAGTTTATACGTCTATAACGTTATACACCCTAACCTAAGGCAACCTAACATCTCGGTTGCAATATTTGACAACATTCGTGGCCTGTCGAATTCTTCTTCTCGGAGGGAACAGTATATACGTCTATAACGTCATATATCTTAACATAAGGCAACCTAACGTCTCGGATGTAACATTTGACAACATTCCAGGCGTGTCGCTACCTACGTCTCGGAGGGAACAGTATATACGTCTATAACGTCATATATCTTAACATAAGGCAACCTAACGTCTCGGATGTAACATTTGACAACATTCCAGGCGTGTCGGTACCTACGTCTCGGAGGGAACAGTATATACGTCTATAACGTCATATATCTTAACATAAGGCAACCTAACGTCTCGGATGTAACATTTGACAACATTCCAGGCGTGTCGGTACCTACGTCTCGGTGGTAACATTATATGCGTCTATAACGTTATATATCCTAACCTAAGGCAACCTAACATCTCGGATGTAACATTTAACAACATTCCAGGCGTGTCGGTCCCTATGTCTCGGTGGTAAACTCTGAGATAGCGCGTACGTTATATATCCTAACCTAAGGCCACCTAAAACCTCGGATGTAATACTTGACAATATTCCTGGCGTGTCGAACCCTACTTCTCGGAGGGAACAGTATATACTTCTACAACGTCATATATCCTAACCTAAGGCAACCTAAGGTCTCGGATGTAACATTTGACAACATTCCAGGCGTGTCGGTACCTACGTCTCGGTGGTAACATTATATGCGTCTATAACGTTATATATCCTAACCTAAGGCAACCTAACATCTCGGATGTAACATTTGACAACATTCCAGGCGTGTCGGTCCCTACGTCTCGGTGGTAACGTCACATGCGTCTATAACGTTATATATCCTAATCTAAGGCAACCTAACATCTCGGATGTAATATTTGACAACATTCCTGGCGTGTCGGTACCTACGTCTCGGTGGTAACATTATATGCGTCTATAACGTTATATATCCTAACCTAAGGCAACCTAACATCTCGGATGTAACATTTGACAACATTCCAGGCGTGTCGGTCCCTACGTCTCGGTGGTAACGTTACATGCGTCTATAACGTTATATATCCTAACCTAAGGCCACTTAAAACCTCGGATGTAATATTTGACAACATTCCTGGCGCGTCGGACCCTACTTCTCGGAGGGAACAGTATATACGTCTATAACGTCATATATCTTAACATAAGGCAACCTAACATCTCGGTTGCAATATTTGACAACATTCCAGGCGTGTCGGTCCCTACGTCTCGGTGGTAACATTACATGCGTCTATAACGGTATATATCCTAATCTAAGGCAACCTAACATCTCGGATGCAATATTTGACAACATTCCTGGCCTGTCGAACCCTACTTCTCGGAGGGAACAGTATATACTTCTACAACGTCATATATCCTAACCTAAGGCAACCTAACGTCTCGGATGTAACATTTGACAACATTCCAGGCGTGTCGGTACCTACGTCTCGGTGGTAACATTATATGCGTCTATAACGTTATATATCCTAACCTAAGGCAACCTAACATCTCGGATGTAACATTTGACAACATTCCAGGCGTGTCGGTCCCTACGTCTCGGTGGTAACGTCACATGCGTCTATAACGTTATATATCCTAATCTAAGGCAACCTAACATCTCGGATGTAATATTTGACAACATTCCTGGCGTGTCGGTACCTACGTCTCGGTGGTAACATTATATGCGTCTATAACGTTATATATCTTAACCTAAGGCAACCTAACATCTCGGATGTAACATTTGACAACATTCCAGGCGTGTTGGTCCCTACGTCTCGGTGGTAACGTTACATGCGTCTATAACGTTATATATCCTAACCTAAGGCCACCTAAAACCTCGGATGTAATACTTGACAATATTCCTGGCGTGTCGAACCCTACTTCTCGGTGGGACCAGTTTATACGTCTATAACGTTATACACCCTAACCTAAGGCAACCTAACATCTCGGTTGCAATATTTGACAACATTCGTGGCCTGTCGAATTCTTCTTCTCGGAGGGAACAGTATATACGTCTATAAGGTCATATATCCTAACCTAAGGCAACCTAACATCTGGGATGTAACATTTGACAACATTCCTGGCGTGTCGGACCATACTTCTCGGTCCGAACAGTATATACGTCTACAACGTCATATATCCTAACCTAAGGCAACCTAACATCTCGGATGTAACATTTGACAACATTCCAGGCGTGTCGGTCTCTACGTCTCGGTGGTAACATTATATGCGTCTATAACGTTATATATCCTATCCTAAGGCAACCTAACATCTCGGATGTAATATTTGACAACATTCCTGGCGCGTCGGACCCTACTTCTCGGAGGGAACAGTATATACGTCTATAACGTCATATATCTTAACATAAGGCAACCTAACGTCTCGGATGTAACATTTGACAACATTCCAGGCGTGTCGGTACCTACGTCTCGGAGGGAACAGTATATACGTCTATAACGTCATATATCTTAACATAAGGCAACCTAACGTCTCGGATGTAACATTTGACAACATTCCAGGCGTGTCGGTACCTACGTCTCGGTGGTATCATTATATGCGTCTATAACGTTATATATCCTAACCTAAGGCAACCTAACATCTCGGATGTAACATTTGACAAAATTCCAGGCGTGTCGGTCCCTACGTCTCGGTGGTAACGTTACATGCGTCTATAACGTTATATATCCTAACCTAAGGCCACCTAAAACCTCGGATGTAATACTTGACAATATTCCTGGCGTGTCGAACCCTACTTCTCGGTGGGAAGAGTTTATACGTCTATAACGTTATACACCCTAACCTAAGGCAACCTAACATCTCGGTTGCAATATTTGACAACATTCGTGGCCTGTCGAATTCTTCTTCTCGGAGGGAACAGTATATACGTCTATAAGGTCATATATCCTAACCTAAGGCAACCTAACATCTGGGATGTAACATTTGACAACATTCCTGGCGTGTCGGACCATACTTCTCGGTCCGAACAGTATATACGTCTATAACGTTATATATCCTAACCTAAGGCAACCTAACATCTCGGATGTAATATTTGACAACATTCCTGGCGTGTCGGACCCTACTTCTCGGAGGGAACAGTATATACATCTATAACGTCATATATCTTAACATAAGGCAACCTAACGTCTCGGATGTAACATTTGACAACATTCCAGGCGTGTCGGTACCTACGTCTCTGTGGTAACATTATATGCGTCTGTAACGTTATATATTCTAACCTAAGGCAACCTAACATCTCGGATGTAACATTTGACAACATTCCAGGCGTGTCGGCCCCTACGTCTCGGTGGTAACGTTACATGCGTCTATAACGTTATACATCCTAACCTAAGGCCACCTAAAACCTCGGATGTAATACTTGACAATATTCCTGGGGTGTCGAACCCTACTTCTCGGTGGGACCAGTTTATACGTCTATAACGTTATACACCCTAACCTAAGGCAACCTAACATCTCGGATGCAATATTTGACAACATTCGTGGCCTGTCGAATTCTACTTCTCGGAGGGAACAGTATATACGTCTATAAGGTCATATATCCTAACCTAAGGCAACCTAACATCTGGGATGTAACATTTGACAACATTCCTGGCGTGTCGGACCCTACTTCTCGGTCCGAACAGTATATACGTCTATAACCTTATATATCCTAACCTAAGCCAACCTAACATCTCGGATGTAACATTTGAAAACATTCCAGGCGTGTCGGTCCCTACGTCTCGGTGGTAATATTACATGCGTCTATAACGGTATATATCCTAATCTAAGGCAACCTAACATCTCGGATGCAATATTTGACAACATTCCTGGCCTGTCGAACCCTACTTTTCGGAGGGGACAGTACATACGTCTACAACGTCATATATCCTAACCTAAGGCAACCTAACATCTCGGATGTAACATTTGACAACATTCCAGGCGTGTCGGTCCCTACGTCTCGGTGGTAACGTTACATGCGTCTATAACGTTATATATCCTAACCTAAGGCCACATAAAACCTCGGATGTAATACTTGACTATATTCCTGGAGTGTCGTACCCTACTTCTCGGTGGGACCAGTTTATACGTCTATAACGTTATACACCCTAACCTAAGTCAACCTAACATCTCGGATGCAATATATGACAACATTCGTGGCCTGTCGAATTCTACTTCTCGGAGGGAACAGTATATACGTCTATAAGGTCATATATCCTAACCTAAGGCAACCTAACATCTGGGATGTAACATTTGACAACATTCCTGGCGTGTCGGACCCTACTTCTCGGTCCGAACAGTATATACGTCTATAACGTTATATATCCTAACCTAAGCCAACCTAACATCTCGGATGTAACATTTAGCAACATTCCAGGCGTGTCGGTCCCTACGTCTCGGTGGTAACGTTACATGCGTCTATAACGTTATATATCCTAATCTAAGGCAACCTAACATCTCGGATGTAATATTTGACAACATTCCTGGCGTGTCGGACCCTACTTCTCGGAGGGAACAGTATATACGTCTATAACGTCATATATCTTAACATAATGCAACCTAACGTCTCGGATGTAACATTTGACAACATTCCAGGCGTGTCGGTACCTACGTCTCGGTGGTAACATTATATGCGTCTATAACGTTACATATCCTAACCTAAGGCAACCTAACATCTCGGATGTAACATTTGACAACATTCCAGGCGTGTCGGTCCCTACGTCTCGGTGGTAACGTTACATGCGTCTATAACGTTATATATCCTAACCTAAGGCCACCTAAAACCTCGGATGTAATACTTGACAATATTCCTGGCGTGTCAAACCCTACTTCTCGGAGGGGACAGTACATACGTCTACAACGTCATATATCCTAACCTAAGGCAACCTAACATCTCGGGTGTAACATTTGACAACATTCCAGGCGTGTCGGTCCCTACGTCTCGGTGGTAACATTACATGCGTCTATAACGGTATATATCCTAATCTAAGGCAACCTAACATCTCGGATGCAATATTTGACAACATTCCTGGCCTGTCGAACCCTACTTCTCGGAGGGAACAGTATATACTTCTACAACGTCATATATCCTAACCTAAGGCAACCTAACGTCTCGGATGTAACATTTGACAACATTCCAGGCGTGTCGGTACCTACGTCTCGGTGGTAACATTATATGCGTCTATAACGTTATATATCCTAACCTAAGGCAACCTAACATCTCGGATGTAACATTTGACAACATTCCAGGCGTGTCGGTCCCTACGTCTCGGTGGTAACGTCACATGCGTCTATAACGTTATATATCCTAATCTAAGGCAACCTAACATCTCGGATGTAATATTTGACAACATTCCTGGCGTGTCGGTCCCTACTTCTCGGAGGGAACAGTATATACGTCTATAACGTCATATATCTTAACATAATGCAACCTAACGTCTCGGATGTAACATTTGACAACATTCCAGGCGTGTCGGTACCTACGTCTCGGTGGTAACATTATATGCGTCTATAACGTTATATATCCTAACCTAAGGCAACCTAACATCTCGGATGTAACATTTGACAACATTCCAGGCGTGTCGGTCCCTACGTCTCGGTGGTAACGTTACATGCGTCTATAACGTTATATATCCTAACCTAAGGCCACCTACAACCTCGGATGTAATACTTGACAATATTCCTGGCGTGTCGAACCCTACTTCTCGGTGGGACCAGTTTATACGTCTATAACGTTATACACCCTAACCTAAGGCAACCTAACATCTGGGATGTAACATTTGACAACATTCCTGGCCTGTCGGACCCTACTTCTCGGTCCGAACAGTATATACGTCTATAACGTTATATATCCTAACCTAAGGTAATCTAACATCTCGAATGTAGCATTTGACAACATCCCAGGCGTGTCGACCCCTACGTCTCGGTGGTAACATTACATGCGTCTATAACGATATATATCCTAATCTAAGGCAACCTAACATCTCGGATGCAATATTTGACAACATTCCTGGCCTTTCGAACCCTACTTCTCGGAGGGAACAGTATATACGTCTATAACGTCATATATCCTAACCTAAGGCAACCTAACATCTCGGATGTAACATTTGACAACATTCCAGGCGTCTCGATCCCTACGTCTCGGTGGTAACATTACATGCGTCTATAACGGTATATATCCTAATCTAAGGCAACCTAACATCTCGGATGTAATATTTGACAACATTCCTGGCATGTCGGACCCTACTTCTCGGAGGGAACAGTATATACGTCTATAACGTCATATATTTTAACATAAGGCAACCTAACGTCTCGGATGTAACATTTGACAACATTCCAGGCGTGTCGGTACCTACGTCTCGGTGGTAACATTATATGCGTCTATAACATCATATATCCTAACATAAGGTAACCTAACATCTCGGATGTAACATTTGAAAACATTCCAGGCGTGTCGGTCCCTACGTCTCGGTGGTAACATTACATGTGTCTATAACGGTATATATCCTAATCTAAGGCAACCTAACACCTCGGATGCAATATTTGACAATATTCCTGGCCTGTCGAACCCTACTTCTCGGAGGGAACTATATATACGTCTATAACGTCATATATCCTAACCTAAGGCAACCTAACATCTCGGATGTAACATTTGACAACATTCCAGGCGTCTCGGTCCCTACGTCTCGGTGG
Source organism: Xylocopa violacea (assembly GCA_963969225.1). Lineage (NCBI taxonomy): Eukaryota > Metazoa > Arthropoda > Insecta > Hymenoptera > Apidae > Xylocopa > Xylocopa violacea. The sequence goes on along the minus strand of CAXAJV010000006.1, from coordinate 1,558,799 downwards.
TAACATTACATGCGTCTATAACGGTATATATCCTAATCTAAGGCAACCTAACATCTCGGATGCAATATTTGACAACATTCCTGGCCTGTCGAACCCTACTTCTCGGAGGGAACAGTATATACGTCTATAACGTCATATATCCTAACCTAAGGCAACCTAACATCTCGGATGTAACATTTGACAACATTCCAGGCGTCTCAGTCCCTACGTCTCGGTGGTAACATTACATGCGTCTATAACGGTATATATCCTAATCTAAGGCAACCTAACATCTCGGATGTAATATTTGACAACATTCCTGGCGTGTCGGACCCTACTTCTCGGAGGGAACAGTATATACGTCTATAACGTCATATATCTTAACATAAGGCAACCTAACGTCTCGGATGTAACATTTGACAACATTCCAGGCGTGTCGGTACCTACGTCTCGGTGGTAACATTATATGCGTCTATAACATCATATATCCTAACATAAGGTAACCTAACATCTCGGATGTAACATTTGAAAACATTCCAGGCGTGTCGGTCCCTACGTCTCGGTGGTAACATTACATGTGTCTATAACGGTATATATCCTAATCTAAGGCAACCTAACACCTCGGATGCAATATTTGACAATATTCCTGGCCTGTCGAACCCTACTTCTCGGAGGGAACTATATATACGTCTATAACGTCATATATCCTAACATAAGGCAACCTAACGCCTCGGATGTAACATTTGACAACATTCCAGGCGTGTCGGTACCTACGTCTCGCTGGTAACATTATATGCGTCTATAACGTTATATATCCTAACCTAAGGCAACCTAACATCTCGGATGTAATATTTGACAACATTCCTGTTGTGTCGGAGCGTACTTTTCGGTGGGAACATTATATGCGTCTATAACGATCGATATCGTAATCTAAGGCAATCTAACATCTCGGATGTAATTTTGGCTACATTCCTGGCCTGTCGAACCCTACTTCTCGGAGGGAACAGTATATACGTCTATAACGTCATATATCCTAACATAAGGTAACCTAACATCTCGGATGTAACATTTGAGAACATTCCAGGCGTGTCGGTCCCTACGTCTCGGAGGGAACAGTATATACGTCTATAACGTCATATATCTTAACATAAGGCATCCTAACGTCTCGGATGTAACATTTGACAACATTCAAGGCGTGTCGGTACCTACGTCTCGGTGGTAACATTATATGCGTCTATAACGTCATATATCCTAACATAAGGTAACCTAACATCTCGGATGTAACATTTGAAAACATTCCTGGCCTGTCGGACCCTACTTCTCGGAGGGAACAGTATATACGTCTATAACGTCATATATCTTAACATAAGGCAACCTAACGTCTCGGATAATACATTTGACAACATTCCAGGCGTGTCGGTACCTACGTCTCGGTGGTAACATTATTTGCGTCTATAACGTTATATATCCTCACCTAAGGCATCCTAACATCTCGGATGTAACATTTGACAACATTCCAGGCGTGTCGGTCCCTACGTCTCGGCGGTAACATTAATGCGTCTATAACGTTATATATCCTAACCTAAGCCAACCTAACATCTCGGATGTAACATTTGACAACATTCGAGGCGTGTCGGTCCCTACGTCTCGGTGGTAACATTACATGCGTCTATAACGGTATATATCCTAATCTAAGGCAACCTAACATCTCGGATGCAATATTTGACAACATTCCTGGCGTGTCGGACCCTACTTCTCGGAGGGAACATTATATACGTCTATAACGTCATATATCTTAACATAAGGCAACCTAACGTCTCGGATGTAACATTTGACAACATTCCAGGCGTGTCGGCCCCTACGTCTCGGTGGTAACATTACATGCGTCTATAACGATATATATCCTAATCTAAGGCAACCTAACATCTCGGATGTAATACTTGACAATATTCCAGGCGTGTCGGTACCTACGTCTCGGTGGTAACATTATATGCGTCTATAACGTCATATATCCTAACATAAGGTAACCTAACATCTCGGATGTAACATTTGAAAACATTCCAGGCGTGTCGGTCCCTACGTCCCGGTGGTAACGTTACATGCGTCTATAACGGTATATATCCTAATCTAAGGCAACCTAACATCTCGGATGCAATATTTGACAACATTCCTGGCCTGTCGAACCCTACTTCTCGGAGGGGACAGTATATACGTCTACAACGTCATATATCCTAACCTAAGGTAACCTAACATCTGGAATGTAGCATTTGACAACATTCCAGGCGTGTCGACCCCTACGTCTCGGTGGTAACATTACATGCGTCTATAACGATATATATCCTAATCTAAGGCAACATAACATCTCGGATGCAATATTTGACAACATTCCTGGCCTGTCGAACCCTACTCCTCGGAGGGAACAGTATATACGTCTATAACGTCATATCTCCTAACCTAAGGCAACCTAACATCTCGGATGTAACATTTGACAACATTCCAGGCGTGTCGGTCCCTACGTCTCGGTGGTAACGTTACATGCGTCTATAACGTTATATATCCTAACCTAAGGCCACATAAAACCTCGGATGTAATACTTGACTATATTCCTGGAGTGTCGTACCCTACTTCTCGGTGGGACCAGTTTATACGTCTATAACGTTATACACCCTAACCTAAGTCAACCTAACATCTCGGATGCAATATATGACAACATTCGTGGCCTGTCGAATTCTACTTCTCGGAGGGAACAGTATATACGTCTATAAGGTCATATATCCTAACCTAAGGCAACCTAACATCTGGGATGTAACATTTGACAACATTCCTGGCGTGTCGGACCCTACTTCTCGGTCCGAACAGTATATACGTCTATAACGTTATATATCCTAACCTAAGCCAACCTAACATCTCGGATGTAACATTTAGCAACATTCCAGGCGTGTCGGTCCCTACGTCTCGGTGGTAACGTTACATGCGTCTATAACGTTATATATCCTAATCTAAGGCAACCTAACATCTCGGATGTAATATTTGACAACATTCCTGGCGTGTCGGACCCTACTTCTCGGAGGGAACAGTATATACGTCTATAACGTCATATATCTTAACATAATGCAACCTAACGTCTCGGATGTAACATTTGACAACATTCCAGGCGTGTCGGTACCTACGTCTCGGTGGTAACATTATATGCGTCTATAACGTTACATATCCTAACCTAAGGCAACCTAACATCTCGGATGTAACATTTGACAACATTCCAGGCGTGTCGGTCCCTACGTCTCGGTGGTAACGTTACATGCGTCTATAACGTTATATATCCTAACCTAAGGCCACCTAAAACCTCGGATGTAATACTTGACAATATTCCTGGCGTGTCAAACCCTACTTCTCGGAGGGGACAGTACATACGTCTACAACGTCATATATCCTAACCTAAGGCAACCTAACATCTCGGGTGTAACATTTGACAACATTCCAGGCGTGTCGGTCCCTACGTCTCGGTGGTAACATTATATGCGTCTATAACGTTATATATCCTAACCTAAGGCAACCTAACATCTCGGATGTAACATTTGACAACATTCCAGGCGTGTCGGTCCCTACGTCTCGGTGGTAACGTCACATGCGTCTATAACGTTATATATCCTAATCTAAGGCAACCTAACATCTCGGATGTAATATTTGACAACATTCCTGGCGTGTCGGTCCCTACTTCTCGGAGGGAACAGTATATACGTCTATAACGTCATATATCTTAACATAATGCAACCTAACGTCTCGGATGTAACATTTGACAACATTCCAGGCGTGTCGGTACCTACGTCTCGGTGGTAACATTATATGCGTCTATAACGTTATATATCCTAACCTAAGGCAACCTAACATCTCGGATGTAACATTTGACAACATTCCAGGCGTGTCGGTCCCTACGTCTCGGTGGTAACGTTACATGCGTCTATAACGTTATATATCCTAACCTAAGGCCACCTACAACCTCGGATGTAATACTTGACAATATTCCTGGCGTGTCGAACCCTACTTCTCGGTGGGACCAGTTTATACGTCTATAACGTTATACACCCTAACCTAAGGCAACCTAACATCTGGGATGTAACATTTGACAACATTCCTGGCCTGTCGGACCCTACTTCTCGGTCCGAACAGTATATACGTCTATAACGTTATATATCCTAACCTAAGGTAATCTAACATCTCGAATGTAGCATTTGACAACATCCCAGGCGTGTCGACCCCTACGTCTCGGTGGTAACATTACATGCGTCTATAACGATATATATCCTAATCTAAGGCAACCTAACATCTCGGATGCAATATTTGACAACATTCCTGGCCTTTCGAACCCTACTTCTCGGAGGGAACAGTATATACGTCTATAACGTCATATATCCTAACCTAAGGCAACCTAACATCTCGGATGTAACATTTGACAACATTCCAGGCGTCTCGATCCCTACGTCTCGGTGGTAACATTACATGCGTCTATAACGGTATATATCCTAATCTAAGGCAACCTAACATCTCGGATGTAATATTTGACAACATTCCTGGCATGTCGGACCCTACTTCTCGGAGGGAACAGTATATACGTCTATAACGTCATATATTTTAACATAAGGCAACCTAACGTCTCGGATGTAACATTTGACAACATTCCAGGCGTGTCGGTACCTACGTCTCGGTGGTAACATTATATGCGTCTATAACATCATATATCCTAACATAAGGTAACCTAACATCTCGGATGTAACATTTGAAAACATTCCAGGCGTGTCGGTCCCTACGTCTCGGTGGTAACATTACATGTGTCTATAACGGTATATATCCTAATCTAAGGCAACCTAACATCTCGGATGTAACATTTGACAACATTCCAGGCGTCTCGGTCCCTACGTCTCGGTGGTAACATTACATGCGTCTATAACGGTATATATCCTAATCTAAGGCAACCTAACATCTCGGATGCAATATTTGACAACATTCCTGGCCTGTCGAACCCTACTTCTCGGAGGGAACAGTATATACGTCTATAACGTCATATATCCTAACCTAAGGCAACCTAACATCTCGGATGTAACATTTGACAACATTCCAGGCGTCTCAGTCCCTACGTCTCGGTGGTAACATTACATGCGTCTATAACGGTATATATCCTAATCTAAGGCAACCTAACATCTCGGATGTAATATTTGACAACATTCCTGGCGTGTCGGACCCTACTTCTCGGAGGGAACAGTATATACGTCTATAACGTCATATATCTTAACATAAGGCAACCTAACGTCTCGGATGTAACATTTGACAACATTCCAGGCGTGTCGGTACCTACGTCTCGGTGGTAACATTATATGCGTCTATAACATCATATATCCTAACATAAGGTAACCTAACATCTCGGATGTAACATTTGAAAACATTCCAGGCGTGTCGGTCCCTACGTCTCGGTGGTAACATTACATGTGTCTATAACGGTATATATCCTAATCTAAGGCAACCTAACACCTCGGATGCAATATTTGACAATATTCCTGGCCTGTCGAACCCTACTTCTCGGAGGGAACTATATATACGTCTATAACGTCATATATCCTAACATAAGGCAACCTAACGCCTCGGATGTAACATTTGACAACATTCCAGGCGTGTCGGTACCTACGTCTCGCTGGTAACATTATATGCGTCTATAACGTTATATATCCTAACCTAAGGCAACCTAACATTTCGGATGTAATATTTGACAACATTCCTGTTGTGTCGGAGCGTACTTTTCGGTGGGAACATTATATGCGTCTATAACGATCGATATCGTAATCTAAGGAAATCTAACATCTCGGATGTAATATTGGCTACATTCCTGGCCTGTCGAACCCTACTTCTCGGAGGGAACAGTATATACGTCTATAACGTCATATATCCTAACATAAGGTAACCTAACATCTCGGATGTAACATTTGAGAACATTCCAGGCGTGTCGGTGCCTACGTCTCGGAGGGAACAGTATATACGTCTATAACGTCATATATCTTAACATAAGGCAACCTAACGTCTCGGATGTAACATTTGACAACATTCCAGGCGTGTCGGTACCTACGTCTCGTTGGTAACATCATATGCGTCTATAACGTTATATATCCTAACCTAAGGCAACCTAACATCTCGGATGTAACATTTGACAACATTCCAGGCGTGTCGGTCCCTACGTCTCGGTGGTAACATTATATGCGTCTATAACGTCATATATCCTAACATAAGGTAACCTAACATCTCGGATGTAACATTTGAAAACATTCCAGGCGTGTCGGTCCCTACGTCTCGGTGGTAACATTACATGCGTCTATAACGGTATATATCCTAATCTAAGGCAACCTAACATCTCGGATGCAATATTTGACAACATTCCTGGCCTGTCGAACCCTACTTCTCGGAGGGAACAGTATATACGTCTATAACGTCATATATCCTAACCTAAGGCAACCTAACATCTCGGATGTAACATTTGACAACATTCCAGGTGTGTCGGTCCCTACGTCTCGGTGGTAACATTATATGCGTCTATAACGTTATATATCCTAGCCTAAGGCAACCTAACATCTCGGATGTAATATTTGACAACATTCCTGTCGTGTCAGATCCTACTTCTCGGTGGGAACATTAAATACGTCTATAACGTTATATATCCTAACCTAAGGCAACCTATTATCTCAGGCGTAATATTTTACAACACTCCTGGCGTGTCAGAGCATTCTTTTCGATGGGAACATTATATACGTCTATAACGGTATATATCCTAATCTAAGGCAACCTAACATCTCGGATGTAATATTTGACAACATTCGTGGCCTGTCGAATTCTAGTTCTCGGAGGGAACAGTATATACGTCTATAAGGTCATATATCCTAACCTAAGGCAACCTAACATCTGGGATGTAACATTTGACAACATTCCTGGCCTTTCGAACCCTACCTCTCGGACGGAATAGTATATACGTCTATAAGGTTATATATCCTAACCTGAGGCAACCTAACATCTCGGATATGACATTTGACAACATTCCAGGCGTGTGAGTCCCTACGTCTCGGTGGTAACATTAATGCGTCTATAACGTTATATATCCTAACTTAAGCCAACCTAACAACTCGGATGTAATATTTGACAACATTCCTGGCGTGTCGGACCCTACTTCTCGGAGGGAACAGTATATACGTCTATAACGTCATATATCTTAACATAAGGCATCCTAACGTCTCGGATGTAACATTTGACAACATTCAAGGCGTGTCGGTACCTACGTCTCGGTGGTAACATTATATGCGTCTATAACGTCATATATCCTAACATAAGGTAACCTAACATCTCGGATGTAACATTTGAAAACATTCCTGGCCTGTCGGACCCTACTTCTCGGAGGGAACAGTATATACGTCTATAACGTCATATATCTTAACATAAGGCAACCTAACGTCTCGGATAATACATTTGACAACATTCCAGGCGTGTCGGTACCTACGTCTCGGTGGTAACATTATTTGCGTCTATAACGTTATATATCCTCACCTAAGGCATCCTAACATCTCGGATGTAACATTTGACAACATTCCAGGCGTGTCGGTCCCTACGTCTCGGCGGTAACATTAATGCGTCTATAACGTTATATATCCTAACCTAAGCCAACCTAACATCTCGGATGTAACATTTGACAACATTCGAGGCGTGTCGGTCCCTACGTCTCGGTGGTAACATTACATGCGTCTATAACGGTATATATCCTAATCTAAGGCAACCTAACATCTCGGATGCAATATTTGACAACATTCCTGGCGTGTCGGACCCTACTTCTCGGAGGGAACATTATATACGTCTATAACGTCATATATCTTAACATAAGGCAACCTAACGTCTCGGATGTAACATTTGACAACATTCCAGGCGTGTCGGCCCCTACGTCTCGGTGGTAACATTACATGCGTCTATAACGATATATATCCTAATCTAAGGCAACCTAACATCTCGGATGTAATACTTGACAATATTCCAGGCGTGTCGGTACCTACGTCTCGGTGGTAACATTATATGCGTCTATAACGTCATATATCCTAACATAAGGTAACCTAACATCTCGGATGTAACATTTGAAAACATTCCAGGCGTGTCGGTCCCTACGTCCCGGTGGTAACGTTACATGCGTCTATAACGGTATATATCCTAATCTAAGGCAACCTAACATCTCGGATGCAATATTTGACAACATTCCTGGCCTGTCGAACCCTACTTCTCGGAGGGGACAGTATATACGTCTACAACGTCATATATCCTAACCTAAGGTAACCTAACATCTGGAATGTAGCATTTGACAACATTCCAGGCGTGTCGACCCCTACGTCTCGGTGGTAACATTACATGCGTCTATAACGATATATATCCTAATCTAAGGCAACATAACATCTCGGATGCAATATTTGACAACATTCCTGGCCTGTCGAACCCTACTCCTCGGAGGGAACAGTATATACGTCTATAACGTCATATCTCCTAACCTAAGGCAACCTAACATCTCGGATGTAACATTTGACAACATTCCAGGCGTGTCGGTCCCTACGTCTCGGTGGTAACGTTACATGCGTCTATAACGTTATATATCCTAACCTAAGGCCACATAAAACCTCGGATGTAATACTTGACTATATTCCTGGAGTGTCGTACCCTACTTCTCGGTGGGACCAGTTTATACGTCTATAACGTTATACACCCTAACCTAAGTCAACCTAACATCTCGGATGCAATATATGACAACATTCGTGGCCTGTCGAATTCTACTTCTCGGAGGGAACAGTATATACGTCTATAAGGTCATATATCCTAACCTAAGGCAACCTAACATCTGGGATGTAACATTTGACAACATTCCTGGCGTGTCGGACCCTACTTCTCGGTCCGAACAGTATATACGTCTATAACGTTATATATCCTAACCTAAGCCAACCTAACATCTCGGATGTAACATTTAGCAACATTCCAGGCGTGTCGGTCCCTACGTCTCGGTGGTAACGTTACATGCGTCTATAACGTTATATATCCTAATCTAAGGCAACCTAACATCTCGGATGTAATATTTGACAACATTCCTGGCGTGTCGGACCCTACTTCTCGGAGGGAACAGTATATACGTCTATAACGTCATATATCTTAACATAATGCAACCTAACGTCTCGGATGTAACATTTGACAACATTCCAGGCGTGTCGGTACCTACGTCTCGGTGGTAACATTATATGCGTCTATAACGTTACATATCCTAACCTAAGGCAACCTAACATCTCGGATGTAACATTTGACAACATTCCAGGCGTGTCGGTCCCTACGTCTCGGTGGTAACGTTACATGCGTCTATAACGTTATATATCCTAACCTAAGGCCACCTAAAACCTCGGATGTAATACTTGACAATATTCCTGGCGTGTCAAACCCTACTTCTCGGAGGGGACAGTACATACGTCTACAACGTCATATATCCTAACCTAAGGCAACCTAACATCTCGGGTGTAACATTTGACAACATTCCAGGCGTGTCGGTCCCTACGTCTCGGTGGTAACATTACATGCGTCTATAACGGTATATATCCTAATCTAAGGCAACCTAACATCTCGGATGCAATATTTGACAACATTCCTGGCCTGTCGAACCCTACTTCTCGGAGGGAACAGTATATACTTCTACAACGTCATATATCCTAACCTAAGGCAACCTAACGTCTCGGATGTAACATTTGACAACATTCCAGGCGTGTCGGTACCTACGTCTCGGTGGTAACATTATATGCGTCTATAACGTTATATATCCTAACCTAAGGCAACCTAACATCTCGGATGTAACATTTGACAACATTCCAGGCGTGTCGGTCCCTACGTCTCGGTGGTAACGTCACATGCGTCTATAACGTTATATATCCTAATCTAAGGCAACCTAACATCTCGGATGTAATATTTGACAACATTCCTGGCGTGTCGGTCCCTACTTCTCGGAGGGAACAGTATATACGTCTATAACGTCATATATCTTAACATAATGCAACCTAACGTCTCGGATGTAACATTTGACAACATTCCAGGCGTGTCGGTACCTACGTCTCGGTGGTAACATTATATGCGTCTATAACGTTATATATCCTAACCTAAGGCAACCTAACATCTCGGATGTAACATTTGACAACATTCCAGGCGTGTCGGTCCCTACGTCTCGGTGGTAACGTTACATGCGTCTATAACGTTATATATCCTAACCTAAGGCCACCTACAACCTCGGATGTAATACTTGACAATATTCCTGGCGTGTCGAACCCTACTTCTCGGTGGGACCAGTTTATACGTCTATAACGTTATACACCCTAACCTAAGGCAACCTAACATCTGGGATGTAACATTTGACAACATTCCTGGCCTGTCGGACCCTACTTCTCGGTCCGAACAGTATATACGTCTATAACGTTATATATCCTAACCTAAGGTAATCTAACATCTCGAATGTAGCATTTGACAACATCCCAGGCGTGTCGACCCCTACGTCTCGGTGGTAACATTACATGCGTCTATAACGATATATATCCTAATCTAAGGCAACCTAACATCTCGGATGCAATATTTGACAACATTCCTGGCCTTTCGAACCCTACTTCTCGGAGGGAACAGTATATACGTCTATAACGTCATATATCCTAACCTAAGGCAACCTAACATCTCGGATGTAACATTTGACAACATTCCAGGCGTCTCGATCCCTACGTCTCGGTGGTAACATTACATGCGTCTATAACGGTATATATCCTAATCTAAGGCAACCTAACATCTCGGATGTAATATTTGACAACATTCCTGGCATGTCGGACCCTACTTCTCGGAGGGAACAGTATATATGTCTATAACGTCATATATTTTAACATAAGGCAACCTAACGTCTCGGATGTAACATTTGACAACATTCCAGGCGTGTCGGTACCTACGTCTCGGTGGTAACATTATATGCGTCTATAACATCATATATCCTAACATAAGGTAACCTAACATCTCGGATGTAACATTTGAAAACATTCCAGGCGTGTCGGTCCCTACGTCTCGGTGGTAACATTACATGTGTCTATAACGGTATATATCCTAATCTAAGGCAACCTAACATCTCGGATGTAACATTTGACAACATTCCAGGCGTCTCGGTCCCTACGTCTCGGTGGTAACATTACATGCGTCTATAACGGTATATATCCTAATCTAAGGCAACCTAACATCTCGGATGCAATATTTGACAACATTCCTGGCCTGTCGAACCCTACTTCTCGGAGGGAACAGTATATACGTCTATAACGTCATATATCCTAACCTAAGGCAACCTAACATCTCGGATGTAACATTTGACAACATTCCAGGCGTCTCAGTCCCTACGTCTCGGTGGTAACATTACATGCGTCTATAACGGTATATATCCTAATCTAAGGCAACCTAACATCTCGGATGTAATATTTGACAACATTCCTGGCGTGTCGGACCCTACTTCTCGGAGGGAACAGTATATACGTCTATAACGTCATATATCTTAACATAAGGCAACCTAACGTCTCGGATGTAACATTTGACAACATTCCAGGCGTGTCGGTACCTACGTCTCGGTGGTAACATTATATGCGTCTATAACATCATATATCCTAACATAAGGTAACCTAACATCTCGGATGTAACATTTGAAAACATTCCAGGCGTGTCGGTCCCTACGTCTCGGTGGTAACATTACATGTGTCTATAACGGTATATATCCTAATCTAAGGCAACCTAACACCTCGGATGCAATATTTGACAATATTCCTGGCCTGTCGAACCCTACTTCTCGGAGGGAACTATATATACGTCTATAACGTCATATATCCTAACATAAGGCAACCTAACGCCTCGGATGTAACATTTGACAACATTCCAGGCGTGTCGGTACCTACGTCTCGCTGGTAACATTATATGCGTCTATAACGTTATATATCCTAACCTAAGGCAACCTAACATTTCGGATGTAATATTTGACAACATTCCTGTTGTGTCGGAGCGTACTTTTCGGTGGGAACATTATATGCGTCTATAACGATCGATATCGTAATCTAAGGAAATCTAACATCTCGGATGTAATATTGGCTACATTCCTGGCCTGTCGAACCCTACTTCTCGGAGGGAACAGTATATACGTCTATAACGTCATATATCCTAACATAAGGTAACCTAACATCTCGGATGTAACATTTGAGAACATTCCAGGCGTGTCGGTGCCTACGTCACGGAGGGAACAGTATATACGTCTATAACGTCATATATCTTAACATAAGGCAACCTAACGTCTCGGATGTAACATTTGACAACATTCCAGGCGTGTCGGTACCTACGTCTCGTTGGTAACATCATATGCGTCTATAACGTTATATATCCTAACCTAAGGCAACCTAACATCTCGGATGTAACATTTGACAACATTCCAGGCGTGTCGGTCCCTACGTCTCGGTGGTAACATTATATGCGTCTATAACGTCATATATCCTAACATAAGGTAACCTAACATCTCGGATGTAACATTTGAAAACATTCCAGGCGTGTCGGTCCCTACGTCTCGGTGGTAACATTACATGCGTCTATAACGGTATATATCCTAATCTAAGGCAACCTAACATCTCGGATGCAATATTTGACAACATTCCTGGCCTGTCGAACCCTACTTCTCGGAGGGAACAGTATATACGTCTATAACGTCATATATCCTAACCTAAGGCAACCTAACATCTCGGATGTAACATTTGACAACATTCCAGGTGTGTCGGTCCCTACGTCTCGGTGGTAACATTATATGCGTCTATAACGTTATATATCCTAGCCTAAGGCAACCTAACATCTCGGATGTAATATTTGACAACATTCCTGTCGTGTCAGATCCTACTTCTCGGTGGGAACATTAAATACGTCTATAACGTTATATATCCTAACCTAAGGCAACCTATTATCTCAGGCGTAATATTTTACAACACTCCTGGCGTGTCAGAGCATTCTTTTCGATGGGAACATTATATACGTCTATAACGGTATATATCCTAATCTAAGGCAACCTAACATCTCGGATGTAATATTTGACAACATTCGTGGCCTGTCGAATTCTAGTTCTCGGAGGGAACAGTATATACGTCTATAAGGTCATATATCCTAACCTAAGGCAACCTAACATCTGGGATGTAACATTTGACAACATTCCTGGCCTTTCGAACCCTACCTCTCGGACGGAATAGTATATACGTCTATAAGGTTATATATCCTAACCTGAGGCAACCTAACATCTCGGATATGACATTTGACAACATTCCAGGCGTGTGAGTCCCTACGTCTCGGTGGTAACATTAATGCGTCTATAACGTTATATATCCTAACTTAAGCCAACCTAACAACTCGGATGTAATATTTGACAACATTCCTGGCGTGTCGGACCCTACTTCTCGGAGGGAACAGTATATACGTCTATAACGTCATATATCTTAACATAAGGCATCCTAACGTCTCGGATGTAACATTTGACAACATTCAAGGCGTGTCGGTACCTACGTCTCGGTGGTAACATTATATGCGTCTATAACGTCATATATCCTAACATAAGGTAACCTAACATCTCGGATGTAACATTTGAAAACATTCCTGGCCTGTCGGACCCTACTTCTCGGAGGGAACAGTATATACGTCTATAACGTCATATATCTTAACATAAGGCAACCTAACGTCTCGGATAATACATTTGACAACATTCCAGGCGTGTCGGTACCTACGTCTCGGTGGTAACATTATTTGCGTCTATAACGTTATATATCCTCACCTAAGGCATCCTAACATCTCGGATGTAACATTTGACAACATTCCAGGCGTGTCGGTCCCTACGTCTCGGCGGTAACATTAATGCGTCTATAACGTTATATATCCTAACCTAAGCCAACCTAACATCTCGGATGTAACATTTGACAACATTCGAGGCGTGTCGGTCCCTACGTCTCGGTGGTAACATTACATGCGTCTATAACGGTATATATCCTAATCTAAGGCAACCTAACATCTCGGATGCAATATTTGACAACATTCCTGGCGTGTCGGACCCTACTTCTCGGAGGGAACATTATATACGTCTATAACGTCATATATCTTAACATAAGGCAACCTAACGTCTCGGATGTAACATTTGACAACATTCCAGGCGTGTCGGCCCCTACGTCTCGGTGGTAACATTACATGCGTCTATAACGATATATATCCTAATCTAAGGCAACCTAACATCTCGGATGTAATACTTGACAATATTCCAGGCGTGTCGGTACCTACGTCTCGGTGGTAACATTATATGCGTCTATAACGTCATATATCCTAACATAAGGTAACCTAACATCTCGGATGTAACATTTGAAAACATTCCAGGCGTGTCGGTCCCTACGTCCCGGTGGTAACGTTACATGCGTCTATAACGGTATATATCCTAATCTAAGGCAACCTAACATTTCGGATGCAATATTTGACAACATTCCTGGCCTGTCGAACCCTACTTCTCGGAGGGGACAGTATATACGTCTACAACGTCATATATCCTAACCTAAGGTAACCTAACATCTGGAATGTAGCATTTGACAACATTCCAGGCGTGTCGACCCCTACGTCTCGGTGGTAACATTACATGCGTCTATAACGATATATATCCTAATCTAAGGCAACATAACATCTCGGATGCAATATTTGACAACATTCCTGGCCTGTCGAACCCTACTCCTCGGAGGGAACAGTATATACGTCTATAACGTCATATCTCCTAACCTAAGGCAACCTAACATCTCGGATGTAACATTTGACAACATTCCAGGCGTGTCGGTCCCTACGTCTCGGTGGTAACATTACATGCTTCTATAACGTTATATATCCTAACCTAAGGCAACCTAACATCTCGGATGTAACATTTGACAACATTCCAGGCGTGTCGGTCCCTAGGTCTCGGTGGTAACATTACATGCGTCTATAACGGTATATATCCTAATCTAAGGCAACCTAACATCTCGGATGCAATATTTGACAACATTCCAGGCGTGTCGGTCCCTACGTCTCGGTGGTAACATTATATGCGTCTATAACGTTATATATCCTAGCCTAAGGCAACCTAACATCTCGTATGTAATATTTGACAACATTCCTGTCGTGTCAGATCCTACTTCTCGGTGGGAACATTAAATACGTCTATAACGTTATATATCCTAACCTAAGGCAACCTATTATCTCAGGCGTAATATTTTACAACACTCCTGGCGTGTCAGAGCATTCTTTTCGATGGGAACATTATATACGTCTATAACGGTATATATCCTAATCTAAGGCAACCTAACATCTCGGATGTAATATTTGACAACATTCGTGGCCTGTCGAATTCTAGTTCTCGGAGGGAACAGTATATACGTCTATAAGGTCATATATCCTATCCTAAGGCAACCTAACATCTGGGATGTAACATTTGACAACATTCCTGGCCTTTCGAACCCTACCTCTCGGACGGAATAGTATATACGTCTATAAGGTTATATATCCTAACCTGAGGCAACCTAACATCTCGGATGTGACATTTGACAACATTCCAGGCGTGTGAGTCCCTACGTCTCGGTGGTAACATTAATGCGTCTATAACGTTATATATCCTAACTTAAGCCAACCTAACAACTCGGATGTAATATTTGACAACATTCCTGGCGTGTCGGACCCTACTTCTCGGTGGTAACATTACATGCTTCTATAACGTTATATATCCTAACCTAAGGCAACCTAACTTCTCGGATGTAACATTTGACAACATTCCAGGCGTGTCGGTCCCTAGGTCTCGGTGGTAACATTACATGCGTCTACAACGGTATATATCCTAATCTAAGGCAACCTAACATCTCGGATGTAACATTTGACAACATTCCAGGCGTGTCGGTCCCTACGTCTCGGTGGTAACGTTACATGCGTCTATAACGTTATATATTCTAACCTAAGGCCACCTAACACCTCGGATGTAATATTTGACAACATTCCTGGCGTGTCGAACCTTACCTCTCGGTGGGAACAGTATATACGTGTATAACGGTATATATCCTAATCTAAGGCAAACTAACATCTCGGATGCAATATTTGACAACATTCCTGGCCTGTCGAACCCTACTTCTCGGAGGGAATAGTATATACGTCTATAACGGTATATATCTTAATCTAAGGCAACCTAACATCTCGGATGCAATATTTGACAACATTCCTGGTCTGTCGAAACCTGCTCCTTGGAGGGAACAGTATATACGTCTATAACGTCATATATCCTAACCTAAGGCAACCTAACAACTCGAATGTAACATTTGACAACATTCCAGGCGTGTCGGTCCCTACGTCTCGGTGGTAACGTTACATGCGTTTATAACGTTATATATTCTAACCTAAGGCCACCTAACACCTCGGATGTAATATTTGACAACATTCCTGGCGTGTCGAACCGTACTTCTCGGTGGGAACAGTATATACGTCTATAACGGTATATATCCTAATCTAAGGCAACCTAACATCTCGGATGCAATATTTGACAACATTCCTGGCCTGTCGAACCCTACTTCTCGGAGGGAATAGTATATACGTCTATAACGGTATATATCCTAATCTAAGGCAACCTAACATCTCGGATGCAATATTTGACAACATTACTGGCGTGTCGAACCGTACTTCTCGGAGGGAACAGTATATACGTCTATAACGTCATATATCCTAACCTAAGGCAACCTAACAACTCGAATGTAACATTTGACAACATTCCAGGCGTGTCGGTCCCTACGTCTCGGTGGTAACGTTACATGCGTTTATAACGTTATATATTCTAACCTAAGGCCACCTAACACCTCGGATGTAATATTTGACAACATTCCTGGCGTGTCGAACCGTACTTCTCGGTGGGAACAGTATATACGTCTATAACGGTATATATCCTAATCTAAGGCAACCTAACATCTCGGATGCAATATTTGACAACATTCCTGGCCTGTCGAACCCTACTTCTCGGAGGGAATAGTATATACGTCTATAACGGTATATATCCTAATCTAAGGCAACCTAACATCTCGGATGTAACATTTGACAACATTCCAGGCGTGTCGGTCCCTACGTCTCGATGGTAACATTACATGCTTCTATAACGTTATATATCCTAAGCTAAGGCAACCTAACATCTCGGATGTAACATTTGACAACATTCCAGGCGTGTCGGTCCCTACGTCTCGGTGGTAACATTATATGCGTCTATAACGTTATATATCCTAGCCTAAGGCAACCTAACATCTCGGATGTAATATTTGACAACATTCGTGGCCTGTCGAATTCTAGTTCTCGGAGGGAACAGTATATACGTCTATAAGGTCATATATCCTAACCTAAGGCAACCTAACATCTGGGATGTAACATTTGACAACATTCCTGGCCTTTCGAACCCTACCTCTCGGACGGAATAGTATATACGTCTATAAGGTTATATATCCTAACCTGAGGCAACCTAACATCTCGGATGTGACATTTGACAACATTCCAGGCGTGTGAGTCCCTACGTCTCGGTGGTAACATTAATGCGTCTATAACGTTATATATCCTAACTTAAGCCAACCTAACAACTCGGATGTAATATTTGACAACATTCCTGGCGTGTCGGACCCTACTTCTCGGAGGGAACAGTATATACGTCTATAACGTCATATATCTTAACATAAGGCATCCTAACGTCTCGGATGTAACATTTGACAACATTCAAGGCGTGTCGGTACCTACGTCTCGGTGGTAACATTATATGCGTCTATAACGTCATATATCCTAACATAAGGTAACCTAACATCTCGGATGTAACATTTGAAAACATTCCTGGCCTGTCGGACCCTACTTCTCGGAGGGAACAGTATATACGTCTATAACGTCATATATCTTAACATAAGGCAACCTAACGTCTCGGATAATACATTTGACAACATTCCAGGCGTGTCGGTACCTACGTCTCGGTGGTAACATTATTTGCGTCTATAACGTTATATATCCTCACCTAAGGCAACCTAACATCTCGGATGTAACATTTGACAACATTCCAGGCGTGTCGGTCCCTACGTCTCGGCGGTAACATTGATGCGTCTATAACGTTATATATCCTAACCTAAGCCAACCTAACATATCGGATGTAACATTTGACAACATTCCAGGCGTGTCGGTCCCTACGTCTCGGTGGTAACATTACATGCGTCTATAACGGTATATATCCTAATCTAAGGCAACCTAACATCTCGGATGCAATATTTGACAACATTCCTGGCGTGTCGGACCCTACTTCTCGGAGGGAACATTATATACGTCTATAACGTCATATATCTTAACATAAGGCAACCTAACGTCTCGGATGTAACATTTGACAACATTCCAGGCGTGTCGGCCCCTACGTCTCGGTGGTAACATTACATGCGTCTATAACGATATATATCCTAATCTAAGGCAACCTAACATCTCGGATGTAATACTTGACAATATTCCAGGCGTGTCGGTACCTACGTCTCGGTGGTAACATTATATGCGTCTATAACGTCATATATCCTAACATAAGGTAACCTAACATCTCGGATGTAACATTTGAAAACATTCCAGGCGTGTCGGTCCCTACGTCCCGGTGGTAACATTACATGCGTCTATAACGGTATATATCCTAATCTAGGGCAACCTAACATCTCGGATGCAATATTTGACAACATTCCTGGCCTGTCGAACCCTACTTCTCGG
Organism: Xylocopa violacea; assembly: GCA_963969225.1. Classification (NCBI taxonomy): domain Eukaryota; kingdom Metazoa; phylum Arthropoda; class Insecta; order Hymenoptera; family Apidae; genus Xylocopa; species Xylocopa violacea. The sequence continues at coordinate 1,539,956 of CAXAJV010000006.1, read as the reverse complement.
AGGGGACAGTATATACGTCTACAACGTCATATATCCTAACCTAAGGTAACCTAACATCTGGAATGTAGCATTTGACAACATTCCAGGCGTGTCGACCCCTACGTCTCGGTGGTAACATTACATGCTTCTATAACGTTATATATCTTAACATAAGGCAACCTAACGTCTCGGATGTAACGTTTGACAACATTCCAGGCGTGTCGGTACCTACGTCTCGGAGGTAACGTTATATGCGTCTATAACATCATATATCCTAACATAAGGTAACCTAACATCTCGGATGTAACATTTGACAACATTCCAGGCGTGTCGGTACCTACGTCTCGGTGGTAACATTATATGCGTCTATAACGTTATATATGCTAACGTAAGGCAACCTAACATCTCGGATGTAACATTTGACAACATTCCAGGCGTGTCGGTCCCTACGTCTCGGTGGTAACATTAATGCGTCTATAACGTTATATATCCTAACCTAAGCCAACCTAATAACTCGGATGTAATATTTGACAACACTCCTGGCCTGTCGAACCCTACTTCTCGGAGGGGACAGTATATACGTCTACAACGTCATATATCCTAACCTAAGGTAATCTAACATCTCGAATGTAGCATTTGACAACATTCCAGGCGTGTCGACCCCTACGTCTCGGTGGTAACATTACATGCGTCTATAACGATATATATCCTAATCTAAGGCAACCTAACATCTCGGATGCAATATTTGACAACATTCCTGGCCTGTCGAACCCTACTTCTCGGAGGGAACAGTATATACGTCTATAACGTCATATATCCTAACCTAAGGCAACCTAACATCTCGGATGTAACATTTGACAACATTCCAGGCGTCTCGATCCCTACGTCTCGGTGGTAACATTACATGCGTCTATAACGGTATATATCCTAATCTAAGGCAACCTAACATCTCGGATGTAATATTTGACAACATTCCTGGCGTGTCGGACCCTACTTCTCGGAGGGAACAGTATATACGTCTATAACGTCATATATTTTAACATAAGGCAACCTAACGTCTCGGATGTAACATTTGACAACATTCCAGGCGTGTCGGTACCTACGTCTCGGTGGTAACATTATATGCGTCTATAACATCATATATCCTAACATAAGGTAACCTAACATCTCGGATGTAACATTTGAAAACATTCCAGGCGTGTCGGTCCCTACGTCTCGGTGGTAACATTACATGTGTCTATAACGGTATATATCCTAATCTAAGGCAACCTAACATCTCGGATGCAATATTTGACAACATTCCTGGCCTGTCGAACCCTACTTCTCGGAGGGGACAGTATATACGTCTACAACGTCATATATCCTAACCTAAGGTAACCTAACATCTGGAATGTAGCATTTGACAACATTCCAGGCGTGTCGACCCCTACGTCTCGGTGGTAACATTACATGCGTCTATAACGATATATATCCTAATCTAAGGCAACATAACATCTCGGATGCAATATTTGACAACATTCCTGGCCTGTCGAACCCTACTCCTCGGAGGGAACAGTATATACGTCTATAACGTCATATCTCCTAACCTAAGGCAACCTAACATCTCGGATGTAACATTTGACAACATTCCAGGCGTGTCGGTCCCTACGTCTCGGTGGTAACATTACATGCTTCTATAACGTTATATATCCTAACCTAAGGCAACCTAACATCTCGGATGTAACATTTGACAACATTCCAGGCGTGTCGGTCCCTAGGTCTCGGTGGTAACATTACATGCGTCTATAACGGTATATATCCTAATCTAAGGCAACCTAACATCTCGGATGCAATATTTGACAACATTCCTGGCCTGTCGAAACCTGCTCCTTGGAGGGAACAGTATATACGTCTATAACGTCATATATCCTAACCTAAGGCAACCTAACATCTCGGATGTAACATTTGACAACATTCCAGGCGTGTCGGTCCCTACGTCTCGGTGGTAACGTTACATGCGTCTATTACGTTATATATTCTAACCTACGGCCACCTAACACCTCGGATGTAATATTTGACAACATTCCTGGCGTGTCGAACCGTACTTCTCGGTGGGAACAGTATATACGTGTATAACGGTATATATCCTAATCTAAGGCAAACTAACATCTCGGATGCAATATTTGACAACATTCCTGGCGTGTCGAACCGTACTTCTCGGTGGGAACAGTATATACGTGTATAACGGTATATATCCTAATCTAAGGCAAACTAACATCTCGGATGCAATATTTGACAACATTCCTGGCCTGTCGAACCCTACTTCTCGGAGGGAATAGTATATACGTCTATAACGGTATATATCTTAATCTAAGGCAACCTAACATCTCGGATGCAATATTTGACAACATTCCTGGTCTGTCGAAACCTGCTCCTTGGAGGGAACAGTATATACGTCTATAACGTCATATATCCTAACCTAAGGCAACCTAACAACTCGAATGTAACATTTGACAACATTCCAGGCGTGTCGGTCCCTACGTCTCGGTGGTAACGTTACATGCGTTTATAACGTTATATATTCTAACCTAAGGCCACCTAACACCTCGGATGTAATATTTGACAACATTCCTGGCGTGTCGAACCGTACTTCTCGGTGGGAACAGTATATACGTCTATAACGGTATATATCCTAATCTAAGGCAACCTAACATCTCGGATGCAATATTTGACAACATTCCTGGCCTGTCGAACCCTACTTCTCGGAGGGAATAGTATATACGTCTATAACGGTATATATCCTAATCTAAGGCAACCTAACATCTCGGATGCAATATTTGACAACATTACTGGCGTGTCGAACCGTACTTCTCGGAGGGAACAGTATATGCGTCTATAACATCATATATCCTAACATAAGGTAACCTAACATCTCGGATGTAACATTTGACAACATTCCATCCGTGTCGGTACCTACGTCTCGGTGGTAACATTACATGCGTCTATAACGGTATATATCCTAATCTAAGGCAACCTAACATCTCGGATGCAATATTTGACAACATTCCTGGCGTGTCGGACCCTACTTCTCGGAGGGAACATTATATACGTCTATAACGTCATATATCTTAACATAAGGCAACCTAACGTCTCGGATGTAACATTTGACAACATTCCAGGCGTGTCGGCCCCTACGTCTCGGTGGTAACATTACATGCGTCTATAACGATATATATCCTAATCTAAGGCAACCTAACATCTCGGATGTAATACTTGACAATATTCCAGGCGTGTCGGTACCTACGTCTCGGTGGTAACATTATATGCGTCTATAACGTCATATATCCTAACATAAGGTAACCTAACATCTCGGATGTAACATTTGAAAACATTCCAGGCGTGTCGGTCCCTACGTCCCGGTGGTAACATTACATGCGTTTATAACGGTATATATCCTAATCTAAGGCAACCTAACATCTCGGATGCAATATTTGACAACATTCCTGGCCTGTCGAACCCTACTTCTCGGAGGGGACAGTATATACGTCTACAACGTCATATATCCTAACCTAAGGTAACCTAACATCTGGAATGTAGCATTTGACAACATTCCAGGCGTGTCGACCCCTATGTCTCGGTGGTAACATTACTTGCGTCTATAACGATATATATCCTAATCTAAGGCAACATAACATCTCGGATGCAATATTTGACAACATTCCTGGCCTGTCGAACCCTACTTCTCGGAGGGAACAGTATATACGTCTATAACGTCATATATCCTAACCTAAGGCAACCTAACATCTCGGATGTAACATTTGACAACATTCCAGGCGTGTCGGTCCCTACGTCTCGGTGGTAACATTACATGCTTCTATAACGTTATATATCTTAACATAAGGCAACCTAACGTCTCGGATGTAACGTTTGACAACATTCCAGGCGTGTCGGTACCTACGTCTCGGAGGTAACGTTATATGCGTCTATAACATCATATATCCTAACATAAGGTAACCTAACATCTCGGATGTAACATTTGACAACATTCCAGGCGTGTCGGTACCTACGTCTCGGTGGTAACATTATATGCGTCTATAACGTTATATATGCTAACGTAAGGCAACCTAACATCTCGGATGTAACATTTGACAACATTCCAGGCGTGTCGGTCCCTACGTCTCGGTGGTAACATTAATGCGTCTATAACGTTATATATCCTAACCTAAGCCAACCTAACAACTCGGATGTAATATTTGACAACATTCCTGGCCTGTCGAACCCTACTTCTCGGAGGGGACAGTATATACGTCTACAACGTCATATATCCTAACCTAAGGTAATCTAACATCTCGAATGTAGCATTTGACAACATTCCAGGCGTGTCGACCCCTACGTCTCGGTGGTAACATTACATGCGTCTATAACGATATATATCCTAATCTAAGGCAACCTAACATCTCGGATGCAATATTTGACAACATTCCTGGCCTGTCGAACCCTACTTCTCGGAGGGAACAGTATATACGTCTATAACGTCATATATCCTAACCTAAGGCAACCTAACATCTCGGATGTAACATTTGACAACATTCCAGGCGTCTCGATCCCTACGTCTCGGTGGTAACATTACATGCGTCTATAACGGTATATATCCTAATCTAAGGCAACCTAACATCTCGGATGTAATATTTGACAACATTCCTGGCGTGTCGGACCCTACTTCTCGGAGGGAACAGTATATACGTCTATAACGTCATATATTTTAACATAAGGCAACCTAACGTCTCGGATGTAACATTTGACAACATTCCAGGCGTGTCGGTACCTACGTCTCGGTGGTAACATTATATGCGTCTATAACATCATATATCCTAACATAAGGTAACCTAACATCTCGGATGTAACATTTGAAAACATTCCAGGCGTGTCGGTCCCTACGTCTCGGTGGTAACATTACATGTGTCTATAACGGTATATATCCTAATCTAAGGCAACCTAACACCTCGGATGCAATATTTGACAATATTCCTGGCCTGTCGAACCCTACTTCTCGGAGGGAAATATATATACGTCTATAACGTCATATATCCTAACCTAAGGCAACCTAACATCTCGGATGTAACATTTGACAACATTCCAGGCGTCTCGGTCCCTACGTCTCGGTGGTAACATTACATGCGTCTATAACGGTATATATCCTAATCTAAGGCAACCTAACATCTCGGATGCAATATTTGACAACATTCCTGGCCTGTCGAACCCTACTTCTCGGAGGGAACAGTATATACGTCTATAACGTCATATATCCTAACCTAAGGCAACCTAACATCTCGGATGTAACATTTGACAACATTCCAGGCGTCTCGGTCCCTACGTCTCGGTGGTAACATTACATGCGTCTATAACGGTATATATCCTAATCTAAGGCAACCTAACATCTCGGATGTAATATTTGACAACATTCCTGGCGTGTCGGACCCTACTTCTCGGAGGGAACAGTATATACGTCTATAACGTCATATATCTTAACATAAGGCAACCTAACGTCTCGGATGTAACATTTGACAACATTCCAGGCGTGTCGGTACCTACGTCTCGGTGGTAACATTATATGCGTCTATAACGTCATATATCCTAACATAAGGTAACCTAACATCTCGGATGTAACATTTGAAAACATTCCTGGCCTGTCGGACCCTACTTCTCGGAGGGAACAGTATATACGTCTATAACGTCATATATCTTAACATAAGGCAACCTAACGTCTCGGATAATACATTTGACAACATTCCAGGCGTGTCGGCCCCTACGTCTCGGTGGTAACATTACATGCGTCTATAACGATATATATCCTAATCTAAGGCAACCTAACATCTCGGATGTAATACTTGACAATATTCCAGGCGTGTCGGTACCTACGTCTCGGTGGTAACATTATATGCGTCTATAACGTCATATATCCTAACATAAGGTAACCTAACATCTCGGATGTAACATTTGAAAACATTCCAGGCGTGTCGGTCCCTACGTCCCGGTGGTAACATTACATGCGTCTATAACGGTATATATCCTAATCTAAGGCAACCTAACATCTCGGATGCAATATTTGACAACATTCCTGGCCTGTCGAACCCTACTTCTCGGAGGGGACAGTATATACGTCTACAACGTCATATATCCTAACCTAAGGTAACCTAACATCTGGAATGTAGCATTTGACAACATTCCAGGCGTGTCGACCCCTACGTCTCGGTGGTAACATTACATGCGTCTATAACGATATATATCCTAATCTAAGGCAACATAACATCTCGGATGCAATATTTGACAACATTCCTGGCCTGTCGAACCCTACTTCTCGGAGGGAACAGTATATACGTCTATAACGTCATATATCCTAACCTAAGGCAACCTAACATCTCGGATGTAACATTTGACAACATTCCAGGCGTGTCGGTCCCTACGTCTCGGTGGTAACATTACATGCTTCTATAACGTTATATATCCTAACCTAAGGCAACCTAACATCTCGGATGTAACATTTGACAACATTCCAGGCGTGTCGGTCCCTAGGTCTCGGTGGTAACATTACATGCGTCTATAACGGTATATATCCTAATCTAAGGCAACCTAACATCTCGGATGTAACATTTGACAACATTCCAGGCGTGTCGGTCCCTACGTCTCGGTGGTAACGTTACATGCGTCTATAACGTTATATATTCTAACCTAAGGCCACCTAACACCTCGGATGTAATATTTGACAACATTCCTGGCGTGTCGAACCGTACTTCTCGGTGGGAACATTATATACGTCTATAACGGTATATATCCTAATCTAAGGCAACCTAACATATCGGATGCAATATTTGACAAGATTCCTGGCCTGTCGAACCCTACTTCTCGGAGGAAATAGTATATACGTCTATAACGGTATATATCCTAATCTAAGGCAACCTAACATCTCGGATGCAATATTTGACAACATTACTGGCCTGTCGAACCCTACTTCTCGGAGGGAACAGTATATACGTCTATAACGTTATATATCCTAACCTAAGGCAACCTAACATCTCGGACGTAACATTTGATAATATTCCAGGCGAGTCGGTCCCTACGTCTCGGTGGTAACATTATATGCGTCTATAACGTTATATATCCTAACCTAAGGCAACCTAACAACTCGGATGTAATATTTAACAACATTCCGGGCGCGTCGGATCCTGCTTCTCGGTGGGAGCATTATATGCGTCTATAACGTTGTATGTCCTAATCTAAGACAACCTAACATCTCGGATGCAATATTTGACAACATTCCTGGCCTGTCGTACCCTACTCCTCGGAGGGAACAGTATATACGTCTATAACGTCATATCTCCTAACCTAAGGCAACCTAACATCTCGGATGTAACATTTGACAACATTCCAGGCGTGTCGGTCCCTACGTCTCGGTGGTAACATTACATGCTTCTATAACGTTATATATCCTAACCTAAGGCAACCTAACATCTCGGATGTAACATTTGACAACATTCCAGGCGTGTCGGTCCCTAGGTCTCGGTGGTAACATTACATGCGTCTATAACGGTATATATCCTAATCTAAGGCAACCTAACATCTCGGATGCAATATTTGACAACATTCCTGGCCTGTCGAAACCTGCTCCTTGGAGGGAACAGTATATACGTCTATAACGTCATATATCCTAACCTAAGGCAACCTAACATCTCGGATGTAACATTTGACAACATTCCAGGCGTGTCGGTCCCTACGTCTCGGTGGTAACGTTACATGCGTCTATAACGTTATATATTCTAACCTAAGGCCACCTAACACCTCGGATGTAATATTTGACAACATTCCTGGCGTGTCGAACCGTACTTCTCGGTGGGAACAGTATATACGTGTATAACGGTATATATCCTAATCTAAGGCAAACTAACATCTCGGATGCAATATTTGACAACATTCCTGGCCTGTCGAACCCTACTTCTCGGAGGGAATAGTATATACGTCTATAACGGTATATATCCTAATCTAAGGCAACCTAACATCTCGGATGCAATATTTGACAACATTCCTGGTCTGTCGAAACCTGCTCCTTGGAGGGAACAGTATATACGTCTATAACGTCATATATCCTAACCTAAGGCAACCTAACAACTCGAATGTAACATTTGACAACATTCCAGGCGTGTCGGTCCCTACGTCTCGGTGGTAACGTTACATGCGTTTATAACGTTATATATTCTAACCTAAGGCCACCTAACACCTCGGATGTAATATTTGACAACATTCCTGGCGTGTCGAACCGTACTTCTCGGTGGGAACAGTATATACGTCTATAACGGTATATATCCTAATCTAAGGCAACCTAACATCTCGGATGCAATATTTGACAACATTCCTGGCCTGTCGAACCCTACTTCTCGGAGGGAATAGTATATACGTCTATAACGGTATATATCCTAATCTAAGGCAACCTAACATCTCGGATGCAATATTTGACAACACTACTGGCGTGTCGAACCGTACTTCTCGGAGGGAACAGTTTATACGTCTATAACGTTATATATCCTAACCTAAGGCAACCTAACGTCTCGGACGTAACATTTGATAATATTCCAGGCGAGTCGGTCCCTACGTCTCGGTGGTAATATTACATGCGTCTATAACGGTATATATCCTAATCTAAGGCAACCTAACATCTCGGACGTAACATTTGACAACATTCCAGGCGTGTCGGTCCCTACGTCTCGGTGGTAACGTTACATGCGTCTATAACGTTATATATTCTAACCTAAGGCCACCTAACACCTCGGATGTAATATTTGACAACATTCCTGGCGTGTCGAACCGTACTTCTCGGTGGGAACATTATATACGTCTATAACGGTATATATCCTAATCTAAGGCAACCTAACATCTCGGATGTAACATTTGACAACATTCCAGGCGTGTCGGTACCTACGTCTCGGTGGTAACATTATTTGCGTCTATAACGTTATATATCCTCACCTAAGGCAACCTAACATCTCGGATGTAACATTTGACAACATTCCAGGCGTGTCGGTCTCTACGTCTCGGCGGTAACATTAATGCGTCTATAACGTTATATATCCTAACCTAAGCCAACCTAACATCTCGGATGTAACATTTGACAACATTCCAGGCGTGTCGGTCCCTACGTCTCGGTGGTAACATTACATGCGTCTATAACGGTATATATCCTAATTTAAGGCAACCTAACATCTCGGATGCAATATTTGACAACATTCCTGGCGTGTCGGACCCTACTTCTCGGAGGGAACATTATATACGTCTATAACGTCATATATCTTAACATAAGGCAACCTAACGTCTCGGATGTAACATTTGACAACATTCCAGGCGTGTCGGCCCCTACGTCTCGGTGGTAACATTACATGCGTCTATAACGATATATATCCTAATCTAAGGCAACCTAACATCTCGGATGTAATACTTGACAATATTCCAGGCGTGTCGGTACCTACGTCTCGGTGGTAACATTATATGCGTCTATAACGTCATATATCCTAACATAAGGTAACCTAACATCTCGGATGTAACATTTGAAAACATTCCAGGCGTGTCGGTCCCTACGTCCCGGTGGTAACATTACATGCGTCTATAACGGTATATATCCTAATCTAAGGCAACCTAACATCTCGGATGCAATATTTGACAACATTCCTGGCCTGTCGAACCCTACTTCTCGGAGGGGACAGTATATACGTCTACAACGTCATATATCCTAACCTAAGGTAACCTAACATCTGGAATGTAGCATTTGACAACATTCCAGGCGTGTCGACCCCTACGTCTCGGTGGTAACATTACATGCGTCTATAACGATATATATCCTAATCTAAGGCAACATAACATCTCGGATGCAATATTTGACAACATTCCTGGCCTGTCGAACCCTACTTCTCGGAGGGAACAGTATATACGTCTATAACGTCATATATCCTAACCTAAGGCAACCTAACATCTCGGATGTAACATTTGACAACATTCCAGGCGTGTCGGTCCCTACGTCTCGGTGGTAACATTACATGCTTCTATAACGTTATATATCCTAACCTAAGGCAACCTAACATCTCGGATGTAACATTTGACAACATTCCAGGCGTGTCGGTCCCTAGGTCTCGGTGGTAACATTACATGCGTCTATAACGGTATATATCCTAATCTAAGGCAACCTAACATCTCGGATGTAACATTTGACAACATTCCAGGCGTGTCGGCCCCTACGTCTCGGTGGTAACATTACATGCGTCTATAACGATATATATCCTAATCTAAGGCAACCTAACATCTCGGATGCAATATTTGACAACATTCCTGGCCTGTCGTACCCTACTCCTCGGAGGGAACAGTATATACGTCTATAACGTCATATATCTTAACATAAGGCATCCTAACGTCTCGGATGTAACATTTGACAACATTCAAGGCGTGTCGGTACCTACGTCTCGGTGGTAACATTATATGCGTCTATAACGTCATATATCCTAACATAAGGTAACCTAACATCTCGGATGTAACATTTGAAAACATTCCTGGCCTGTCGGACCCTACTTCTCGGAGGGAACAGTATATACGTCTATAACGTCATAGATCTTAACATAAGGCAACCTAACGTCTCGGATAATACATTTGACAACATTCCAGGCGTGTCGGTACCTACGTCTCGGTGGTAACATTATTTGCGTCTATAACGTTATATATCCTCACCTAAGGCAACCTAACATCTCGGATGTAACATTTGACAACATTCCAGGCGTGTCGGTCCCTACGTCTCGGCGGTAACATTAATGCGTCTATAACGTTATATATCCTAACCTAAGCCAACCTAACATCTCGGATGTAACATTTGACAACATTCCAGGCGTGTCGGTCCCTACGTCTCGGTGGTAACATTACATGCGTCTATAACGGTATATATCCTAATCTAAGGCAACCTAACATCTCGGATGCAATATTTGACAACATTCCTGGCGTGTCGGACCCTACTTCTCGGAGGGAACATTATATACGTCTATAACGTCATATATCTTAACATAAGGCAACCTAACGTCTCGGATGTAACATTTGACAACATTCCAGGCGTGTCGGCCCCTACGTCTCGGTGGTAACATTACATGCGTCTATAACGATATATATCCTAATCTAAGGCAACCTAACATCTCGGATGCAATATTTGACAACATTCCTGGCCTGTCGAACCCTACTTCTCGGAGGGGACAGTATATACGTCTACAACGTCATATATCCTAACCTAAGGTAACCTAACATCTGGAATGTAGCATTTGACAACATTCCAGGCGTGTCGACCCCTACGTCTCGGTGGTAACATTACATGCGTCTATAACGATATATATCCTAATCTAAGGCAACATAACATCTCGGATGCAATATTTGACAACATTCCTGGCCTGTCGAACCCTACTTCTCGGAGGGAACAGTATATACGTCTATAACGTCATATATCCTAACCTAAGGCAACCTAACATCTCGGATGTAACATTTGACAACATTCCAGGCGTGTCGGTCCCTACGTCTCGGTGGTAACATTACATGCTTCTATAACGTTATATATCCTAACCTAAGGCAACCTAACATCTCGGATGTAACATTTGACAACATTCCAGGCGTGTCGGTCCCTAGGTCTCGGTGGTAACATTACATGCGTCTATAACGGTATATATCCTAATCTAAGGCAACCTAACATCTCGGATGTAACATTTGACAACATTCCAGGCGTGTCGGTCCCTACGTCTCGGTGGTAACGTTACATGCGTCTATAACGTTATATATTCTAACCTAAGGCCACCTAACACCTCGGATGTAATATTTGACAACATTCCTGGCGTGTCGAACCGTACTTCTCGGTGGGAACAGTATATACGTCTATAACGGTATATATCCTAATCTAAGGCAACATAACATCTCGGATGCAATATTTGACAACATTCCTGGCCTGTCGAACCCTACTTCTCGGAGGGAATAGTATATACGTCTATAACGGTATATATCCTAATCTAAGGCAACCTAACATCTCGGATGCAATATTTGACAACATTACTGGCGTGTCGAACCGTACTTCTCGGAGGGAACAGTATATACGTCTATAACGTTATATATCCTAACCTAAGGCAACCTAACATCTCGGACGTAACATTTGATAATATTCCAGGCGAGTCGGTCCCTACGTCTCGGTGGTAATATTACATGCGTCTATAACGGTATATATCCTAATCTAAGGCAACCTAACATCTCGGACGTAACATTTGACAACATTCCAGGCGTGTCGGTCCCTACGTCTCGGTGGTAACGTTACATGCGTCTATAACGTTATATATTCTAACCTAAGGCCACCTAACACCTCGGGTGTAATATTTGACAACATTCCTGGCGTGTCGAACCGTACTTCTCGGTGGGAACATTATATACGTCTATAACGCTATATCCTAATCTAAGGCAACCTAACATCTCGGATGTAACATTTGACAACATTCCAGGCGTGTCGGTCCCTACGTCTCGGTGGTAACATTACATGCTTCTATAACGTTATATATCCTAAGCTAAGGCAACCTAACATCTCGGATGTAACATTTGACAACATTCCAGGCGTGTCGGTCCCTACGTCTCGGTGGTAACATTATATGCGTCTATAACGTTATATATCCTAGCCTAAGGCAACCTAACATCTCGGATGTAATATTTGACAACATTCGTGGCCTGTCGAATTCTAGTTCTCGGAGGGAACAGTATATACGTCTATAAGGTCATATATCCTAACCTAAGGCAACCTAACATCTGGGATGTAACATTTGACAACATTCCTGGCCTTTCGAACCCTACCTCTCGGACGGAATAGTATATACGTCTATAAGGTTATATATCCTAACCTGAGGCAACCTAACATCTCGGATGTGACATTTGACAACATTCCAGGCGTGTGAGTCCCTACGTCTCGGTGGTAACATTAATGCGTCTATAACGTTATATATCCTAACTTAAGCCAACCTAACATCTCGGATGTAATATTTGACAACATTCCTGGCGTGTCGGACCCTACTTCTCGGAGGGAACAGTATATACGTCTATAACGTCATATATCTTAACATAAGGCATCCTAACGTCTCGGATGTAACATTTGACAACATTCAAGGCGTGTCGGTACCTACGTCTCGGTGGTAACATTATATGCGTCTATAACGTCATATATCCTAACATAAGGTAACCTAACATCTCGGATGTAACATTTGAAAACATTCCTGGCCTGTCGGACCCTACTTCTCGGAGGGAACAGTATATACGTCTATAACGTCATATATCTTAACATAAGGCAACCTAACGTCTCGGATAATACATTTGACAACATTCCAGGCGTGTCGGTACCTACGTCTCGGTGGTAACATTATTTGCGTCTATAACGTTATATATCCTCACCTAAGGCAACCTAACATCTCGGATGTAACATTTGACAACATTCCAGGCGTGTCGGTCCCTACGTCTCGGCGGTAACATTAATGCGTCTATAACGTTATATATCCTAACCTAAGCCAACCTAACATCTCGGATGTAACATTTGACAACATTCCAGGCGTGTCGGTCCCTACGTCTCGGTGGTAACATTACATGCGTCTATAACGGTATATATCCTAATCTAAGGCAACCTAACATCTCGGATGCAATATTTGACAACATTCCTGGCGTGTCGGACCCTACTTCTCGGAGGGAACATTATATACGTCTATAACGTCATATATCTTAACATAAGGCAACCTAACGTCTCGGATGTAACATTTGACAACATTCCAGGCGTGTCGGCCCCTACGTCTCGGTGGTAACATTACATGCGTCTATAACGATATATATCCTAATCTAAGGCAACCTAACATGTCGGATGTAATACTTGACAATATTCCAGGCGTGTCGGTACCTACGTCTCGGTGGAAACATTATATGCGTCTATAACGTCATATATCCTAACATAAGGTAACCTAACATCTCGGATGTAACATTTGAAAACATTCCAGGCGTGTCGGTCCCTACGTCCCGGTGGTAACATTACATGCGTCTATAACGGTATATATCCTAATCTAAGGCAACCTAACATCTCGGATGCAATATTTGACAACATTCCTGGCCTGTCGAACCCTACTACTCGGAGGGGACAGTATATACGTCTACAACGTCATATATCCTAACCTAAGGTAACCTAACATCTGGAATGCAGCATTTGACAACATTCCAGGCGTGTCGACCCCTACGTCTCGGTGGTAACATTACTTGCGTCTATAACGATATATATCCTAATCTAAGGCAACATAACATCTCGGATGCAATATTTGACAACATTCCTGGCCTGTCGAACCCTACTTCTCGGAGGGAACAGTATATACGTCTATAACGTCATATATCCTAACCTAAGGCAACCTAACATCTCGGATGTAACATTTGACAACATTCCAGGCGTGTCGGTCCCTACGTCTCGGTGGTAACATTACATGCTTCTATAACGTTATATATCCTAACCTAAGGCAACCTAACATCTCGGATGTAACATTTGACAACATTCCAGGCGTGTCGGTCCCTAGGTCTCGGTGGTAACATTACATGCGTCTATAACGGTATATATCCTAATCTAAGGCAACCTAACATCTCGGATGTAACATTTGACAACATTCCAGGCGTGTCGGTCCCTACGCCTCGGTGGTAACGTTACATGCGTCTATAACGTTATATATTCTAACCTAAGGCCACCTAACACCTCGGATGTAATATTTGACAACATTCCTGGCGTGTCGAACCGTACTTCTCGGTGGGAACATTATATACGTCTATAACGGTATATATCCTAATCTAAGGCAGCCTAACATCTCGGATGCAATATTTGACAAGATTCCTGGCCTGTCGAACCCTACTTCTCGGAGGAAATAGTATATACGTCTATAACGGTATATATCCTAATCTAAGGCAACCTAACATCTCGGATGCAATATTTGACAACATTACTGGCCTGTCGAACCCTACTTCTCGGAGGGAACAGTATATACGTCTATAACGTTATATATCCTAACCTAAGGCAACCTAACATCTCGGACGAAACATTTGATAATATTCCAGGCGAGTCGGTCCCTACGTCTCGGTGGTAACATTATATGCGTCTATAACGTTATATATCCTAACCTAAGGCAACCTAACAACTCGGATGTAATATTTAACAACATTCCGGGCGCGTCGGATCCTGCTTCTCGGTGGGAGCATTATATGCGTCTATAACGTTGTATGTCCTAATCTAAGGCAACCTAACATCTCGGATGCAATATTTGACAACATTCCTGGCCTGTCGTACCCTACTGCTCGGAGGGAACAGTATATACGTCTATAACGTCATATCTCCTAACCTAAGGCAACCTAACATCTCGGATGTAACATTTGACAACATTCCAGGCGTGTCGGTCCCTACGTCTTGGTGGTAACATTACATGCTTCTATAACGTTATATATCCTAACCTAAGGCAACCTAACATCTCGGATGTAACATTTGACAACATTCCAGGCGTGTCGGTCCCTAGGTCTCGGTGGTAACATTACATGCGTCTATAACGGTATATATCCTAATCTAAGGCAACCTAACATCTCGGATGCAATATTTGACAACATTCCTGGTCTGTCGAAACCTGCTCCTTGGAGGGAACAGTATATACGTCTATAACGTCATATATCCTAACCTAAGGCAACCTAACAACTCGAATGTAACATTTGACAACATTCCAGGCGTGTCGGTCCCTACGTCTCGGTGGTAACGTTACATGCGTTTATAACGTTATATATTCTAACCTAAGGCCACCTAACACCTCGGATGTAATATTTGACAACATTCCTGGCGTGTCGAACCGTACTTCTCGGTGGGAACAGTATATACGTCTATAACGGTATATATCCTAATCTAAGGCAACCTAACATCTCGGATGCAATATTTGACAACATTCCTGGCCTGTCGAACCCTACTTCTCGGAGGGAATAGTATATACGTCTATAACGGTATATATCCTAATCTAAGGCAACCTAACATCTCGGATGCAATATTTGACAACATTACTGGCGTGTCGAACCGTACTTCTCGGAGGGAACAGTATATACGTCTATAACGTTATATATCCTAACCTAAGGCAACCTAACATCTCGGACGTAACATTTGATAATATTCCAGGCGAGTCGGTCCCTACGTCTCGGTGGTAACATTACATGCGTCTATAACGGTATATATCCTAATCTAAGGCAACCTAACATCTCGGATGTAACATTTGACAACATTCCAGGCGTGTCGGTCCCTACGTCTCGGTGGTAACGTTACATGCGTCTATAACGTTATATATTCTAACCTAAGGCCACCTAACACCTCGGATGTAATATTTGACAACATTCCAGGCGTGTCGGTCCCTAGGTCTCGGTGGTAACATTACATGCGTCTATAACGGTATATATCCTAATCTAAGGCAACCTAACATCTCGGATGTAATATTTAACAACATTCCGGGCGCGTCGGATCCTGCTTCTCGGTGGGAGCATTATATGCGTCTATAACGTTGTATGTCCTAATCTAAGGCAACCTAACATCTCGGATGCAATATTTGACAACATTCCTGGCCTGTCGTACCCTACTCCTCGGAGGGAACAGTATATACGTCTATAACGTCATATCTCCTAACCTAAGGCAACCTAACATCTCGGATGTAACATTTGACAACATTCCAGGCGTGTCGGTCCCTACGTCTCGGTGGTAACATTACATGCTTCTATAACGTTATATATCCTAACCTAAGGCAACCTAACATCTCGGATGTAACATTTGACAACATTCCAGGCGTGTCGGTCCCTAGGTCTCGGTGGTAACATTACATGCGTCTATAACGGTATATATCCTAATCTAAGGCAACCTAACATCTCGGATGTAACATTTGACAACATTCCAGGCGTGTCGGTCCCTACGTCTCGGTGGTAACGTTACATGCGTCTATAACGTTATATATTCTAACCTAAGGCCACCTAACACCTCGGATGTAATATTTGACAACATTCCTGGCGTGTCGAACCGTACTTCTCGGTGGGAACATTATATACGTCTATAACGGTATATATCCTAATCTAAGGCAACCTAACATCTCGGATGCAATATTTGACAAGATTCCTGGCCTGTCGAACCCTACTTCTCGGAGGAAATAGTATATACGTCTATAACGGTATATATCCTAATCTAAGGCAACCTAACATCTCGGATGCAATATTTGACAACATTACTGGCCTGTCGAACCCTACTTCTCGGAGGGAACAGTATATACGTCTATAACGTTATATATCCTAACCTAAGGCAACCTAACATCTCGGACGTAACATTTGATAATATTCCAGGCGAGTCGGTCCCTACGTCTCGGTGGTAACATTATATGCGTCTATAACGTTATATATCCTAACCTAAGGCAACCTAACAACTCGGATGTAATATTTAACAACATTCCGGGCGCGTCGGATCCTGCTTCTCGGTGGGAGCATTATATGCGTCTATAACGTTGTATGTCCTAATCTAAGGCAACCTAACATCTCGGATGCAATATTTGACAACATTCCTGGCCTGTCGTACCCTACTCCTCGGAGGGAACAGTATATACGTCTATAACGTCATATATCTTAACATAAGGCATCCTAACGTCTCGGATGTAACATTTGACAACATTCAAGGCGTGTCGGTACCTACGTCTCGGTGGTAACATTATATGCGTCTATAACGTCATATATCCTAACATAAGGTAACCTAACATCTCGGATGTAACATTTGAAAACATTCCTGGCCTGTCGGACCCTACTTCTCGGAGGGAACAGTATATACGTCTATAACGTCATAGATCTTAACATAAGGCAACCTAACGTCTCGGATAATACATTTGACAACATTCCAGGCGTGTCGGTACCTACGTCTCGGTGGTAACATTATTTGCGTCTATAACGTTATATATCCTCACCTAAGGCAACCTAACATCTCGGATGTAACATTTGACAACATTCCAGGCGTGTCGGTCCCTACGTCTCGGCGGTAACATTAATGCGTCTATAACGTTATATATCCTAACCTAAGCCAACCTAACATCTCGGATGTAACATTTGACAACATTCCAGGCGTGTCGGTCCCTACGTCTCGGTGGTAACATTACATGCGTCTATAACGGTATATATCCTAATCTAAGGCAACCTAACATCTCGGATGCAATATTTGACAACATTCCTGGCGTGTCGGACCCTACTTCTCGGAGGGAACATTATATACGTCTATAACGTCATATATCTTAACATAAGGCAACCTAACGTCTCGGATGTAACATTTGACAACATTCCAGGCGTGTCGGCCCCTACGTCTCGGTGGTAACATTACATGCGTCTATAACGATATATATCCTAATCTAAGGCAACCTAACATGTCGGATGTAATACTTGACAATATTCCAGGCGTGTCGGTACCTACGTCTCGGTGGTAACATTATATGCGTCTATAACGTCATATATCCTAACATAAGGTAACCTAACATCTCGGATGTAACATTTGAAA
Source organism: Xylocopa violacea (assembly GCA_963969225.1). Lineage (NCBI taxonomy): Eukaryota > Metazoa > Arthropoda > Insecta > Hymenoptera > Apidae > Xylocopa > Xylocopa violacea. The sequence continues at coordinate 1,521,358 of CAXAJV010000006.1, read as the reverse complement.
ACATTCCAGGCGTGTCGGTCCCTACGTCCCGGTGGTAACATTACATGCGTCTATAACGGTATATATCCTAATCTAAGGCAACCTAACATCTCGGATGCAATATTTGACAACATTCCTGGCCTGTCGAACCCTACTACTCGGAGGGGACAGTATATACGTCTACAACGTCATATATCCTAACCTAAGGTAACCTAACATCTGGAATGCAGCATTTGACAACATTCCAGGCGTGTCGACCCCTACGTCTCGGTGGTAACATTACTTGCGTCTATAACGATATATATCCTAATCTAAGGCAACATAACATCTCGGATGCAATATTTGACAACATTCCTGGCCTGTCGAACCCTACTTCTCGGAGGGAACAGTATATACGTCTATAACGTCATATATCCTAACCTAAGGCAACCTAACATCTCGGATGTAACATTTGACAACATTCCAGGCGTGTCGGTCCCTACGTCTCGGTGGTAACATTACATGCTTCTATAACGTTATATATCCTAACCTAAGGCAACCTAACATCTCGGATGTAACATTTGACAACATTCCAGGCGTGTCGGTCCCTAGGTCTCGGTGGTAACATTACATGCGTCTATAACGGTATATATCCTAATCTAAGGCAACCTAACATCTCGGATGTAACATTTGACAACATTCCAGGCGTGTCGGTCCCTACGTCTCGGTGGTAACGTTACATGCGTCTATAACGTTATATATTCTAACCTAAGGCCACCTAACACCTCGGATGTAATATTTGACAACATTCCTGGCGTGTCGAACCGTACTTCTCGGTGGGAACATTATATACGTCTATAACGGTATATATCCTAATCTAAGGCAACCTAACATCTCGGATGCAATATTTGACAAGATTCCTGGCCTGTCGAACCCTACTTCTCGGAGGAAATAGTATATACGTCTATAACGGTATATATCCTAATCTAAGGCAACCTAACATCTCGGATGCAATATTTGACAACATTACTGGCCTGTCGAACCCTACTTCTCGGAGGGAACAGTATATACGTCTATAACGTTATATATCCTAACCTAAGGCAACCTAACATCTCGGACGAAACATTTGATAATATTCCAGGCGAGTCGGTCCCTACGTCTCGGTGGTAACATTATATGCGTCTATAACGTTATATATCCTAACCTAAGGCAACCTAACAACTCGGATGTAATATTTAACAACATTCCGGGCGCGTCGGATCCTGCTTCTCGGTGGGAGCATTATATGCGTCTATAACGTTGTATGTCCTAATCTAAGGCAACCTAACATCTCGGATGCAATATTTGACAACATTCCTGGCCTGTCGTACCCTACTGCTCGGAGGGAACAGTATATACGTCTATAACGTCATATCTCCTAACCTAAGGCAACCTAACATCTCGGATGTAACATTTGACAACATTCCAGGCGTGTCGGTCCCTACGTCTCGGTGGTAACATTACATGCTTCTATAACGTTATATATCCTAACCTAAGGCAACCTAACATCTCGGATGTAACATTTGACAACATTCCAGGCGTGTCGGTCCCTAGGTCTCGGTGGTAACATTACATGCGTCTATAACGGTATATATCCTAATCTAAGGCAACCTAACATCTCGGATGCAATATTTGACAACATTCCTGGTCTGTCGAAACCTGCTCCTTGGAGGGAACAGTATATACGTCTATAACGTCATATATCCTAACCTAAGGCAACCTAACAACTCGAATGTAACATTTGACAACATTCCAGGCGTGTCGGTCCCTACGTCTCGGTGGTAACGTTACATGCGTTTATAACGTTATATATTCTAACCTAAGGCCACCTAACACCTCGGATGTAATATTTGACAACATTCCTGGCGTGTCGAACCGTACTTCTCGGTGGGAACAGTATATACGTCTATAACGGTATATATCCTAATCTAAGGCAACCTAACATCTCGGATGCAATATTTGACAACATTCCTGGCCTGTCGAACCCTACTTCTCGGAGGGAATAGTATATACGTCTATAACGGTATATATCCTAATCTAAGGCAACCTAACATCTCGGATGCAATATTTGACAACATTACTGGCGTGTCGAACCGTACTTCTCGGAGGGAACAGTATATACGTCTATAACGTTATATATCCTAACCTAAGGCAACCTAACATCTCGGACGTAACATTTGATAATATTCCAGGCGAGTCGGTCCCTACGTCTCGGTGGTAACATTACATGCGTCTATAACGGTATATATCCTAATCTAAGGCAACCTAACATCTCGGATGTAACATTTGACAACATTCCAGGCGTGTCGGTCCCTACGTCTCGGTGGTAACGTTACATGCGTCTATAACGTTATATATTCTAACCGAAGGCCACCTAACACCTCGGATGTAATATTTGACAACATTCCAGGCGTGTCGGTCCCTAGGTCTCGGTGGTAACATTACATGCGTCTATAACGGTATATATCCTAATCTAAGGCAACCTAACATCTCGGATGTAATATTTAACAACATTCCGGGCGCGTCGGATCCTGCTTCTCGGTGGGAGCATTATATGCGTCTATAACGTTCTATGTCCTAATCTAAGGCAACCTAACATCTCGGATGCAATATTTGACAACATTCCTGGCCTGTCGTACCCTACTCCTCGGAGGGAACAGTATATACGTCTATAACGTCATATCTCCTAACCTAAGGCAACCTAACATCTCGGATGTAACATTTGACAACATTCCAGGCGTGTCGGTCCCTACGTCTCGGTGGTAACATTACATGCTTCTATAACGTTATATATCCTAACCTAAGGCAACCTAACATCTCGGATGTAACATTTGACAACATTCCAGGCGTGTCGGTCCCTAGGTCTCGGTGGTAACATTACATGCGTCTATAACGGTATATATCCTAATCTAAGGCAACCTAACATATCGGATGCAATATTTGACAACATTCCTGGCCTGTCGAACCCTGCTCCTTGGAGGGAACAGTATATACGTCTATAACGTCATATATCCTAACCTAAGGCAACCTAACATCTCGGATGTAACATTTGACAACATTCAAGGCCTGTCGGTCCCTACGTCTCGGTTGTAACGTTACATGCGTCTATTACGTTATATATTCTAACCTACGGCCACCTAACACCTCGGATGTAATATTTGACAACATTCCTGGCGTGTCGAACCGTATTTCTCGGTGGGTACAGTATATACGTGTATAACGGTATATATCCTAATCTAAGGCAAACTAACATCTCGGATGCAATATTTGACAACATTCCTGGCCTGTCGAACCCTACTTCTCGGAGGGAATAGTATATACGTCTATAACGGTATATATCCTAATCTAAGGCAACCTAACATCTCGGATGCAATATTTGACAACATTCCTGGCCTGTCGAACCCTACTTCTCGGAGGGAACAGTATATACGTCTATAACGGTATATATCCTAATCTAAGGCAACCTAACATCTCGGATGTAATATTGGCTACATTCCTGGCCTGTCGAACCCTACTTCACGGAGGGAACAGTATATACGTCTATAACATCATATCTCCTAACCTAAGGCAACCTAACATCTCGGATGCAATATTTGACAACATTCCTGGCCTCTCGAACCCTACTTCACGGAGGGAACAGTATATTCGTCTATAACGTCATATATCCTAACCTAAGGCAAGCTAACATCTCGGATGTAACATTTGACAACATTCCAGGCGTGTCGGTCCCTACGTCTCGGTGGTAACATTACATGCTTCTATAACGTTATATATCCTAACCTAAGGCAACCTAACATCTCGGATGTAACATTTGACAACATTCCAGGCGTGTCGGTCCCTAGGTCTCGGTGGTAACATTACATGCGTCTATAACGGTATATATCCTAATCTAAGGAAACCTAACATCTCGGATGCAATATTTGACAACATTCCTGGCCTGTCGAAACCTGCACCTTGGAGGGAACAGTATATACGTCTATAACGTCATATATCCTAACCTAAGGCAACCTAACAACTCGGATGTAACATTTGACAACATTCCAGGCGTGTCGGTCCCTACGTCTCGGTGGTAACGTTACATGCGTCTATAACGTTATATATTCTAACCTAAGGCCACCTAACACCTAGGATGTAACATTTGACAACATTCCAGGCGTGTCGGTCCCTACGTCTCGGTGGTAACATTATATACGTCTATAACGTTATATATCCTAACCTAAGGCAACCTGACATCTCGGATGTAATATTCTACAACATTCCAGGCGTGTCGGACACTACTTCTCGGAGGGAACAGTATATACGCCTATAACGTCATATATCCTAACCTAAGGCAACCTAACATCTCGGATGTAACATTATATGAGTCTATAACGTTATATATCCTAACCTAAGGCAACCTAACATCTCGGATGCAATATTTGACAACATTCCTGGCCTGTCGAACCCTACTTTTCGGAGGGAACAGTATATACGTCTATAACGTTATATATCCTAATCTAAGGCAACCTAACATCTCGGATGTAATATTTGACAAGATTCCTGTCGTGTCGGACCGTACTTTTCGGTGGGAACATTATATACGTCTATAGCGTTATATATCCTAACCTAAGGCAACCTATTATCTCAGACGTAATATTTTCCAACATTCCTGGCGCGTCGGTGCATTCTTTTCGGTGCGAATATTATATACGTCTATAACGGTATATATCCGAATCTAAGGCAACCTAGCATCTCGGATGCAATATTTGACAACATTTCTGGCCTGTCGAACCCTACTTCTCGGAGGGAATAGTATATACGTCTATAACGGTGTATATCCTAATCTAAGGCAACCTAACATCTCGGATGCAATATTTGACAACATTCCTGGCCTGTCGTACCCTACTCCTCGGAGGGAGCAGTATATACGTCTATAACGTCATATATCCTAACCTAAGGCAACGTAACAACTCGAATGTAACATTTGACAACATTCCAGGCGTGTCGGTCCCTACGTCTCGGTGGTAACGTTACATGCGTTTATAACGTTATATATTCTAACCTAAGGCCACCTAACACCTCGGATGTAATATTTGACAACATTCCTGGCGTGTCGAACCGTACTTCTCGGTGGGAACAGTATATACGTCTATAACGGTATATATCCTAATCTAAGGCAACCTAACATCTCGGATGCAATATTTGACAACATTCCTGGCCTGTCGAACCCTACTTCTCGGAGGGAATAGTATATACGTCTATAACGGTATATATCCTAATCTAAGGCAACCTAACATCTCGGATGCAATATTTGACAACATTACTGGCGTGTCGAACCGTACTTCTCGGTGGGAACAGTATATACGTGTATAACGTTATATATCCTAACCTAAGGCAACCTAACATCTCGGACGTAACATTTGATAATATTCCAGGCGAGTCGGTCCCTACGTCTCGGTGGTAACATTATATGCGTCTATAACGTTATATATCCTAACCTAAGGCAACCTAACAACTCGGATGTAATATTTAACAACATTCCGGGCGCGTCGGATCCTGCTTCTCGGTGGGAGCATTATATGCGTCTATAACGTTCTATGTCCTAATCTAAGGCAACCTAACATCTCGGATGCAATATTTGACAACATTCCTGGCCTGTCGAACCCTACTTCTCGGAGGGAATAGTATATACGTCTATAACGGTATATATCCTAATCTAAGGCAACCTAACATCTCGGATGCAATATTTGACAACATTCCTGGCCTGTCGAACCCTACTTCTCGGAGGGAACAGTATATACGTCTATAACGGTATATATCCTAATCTAAGGCAACCTAACATCTCGGATGTAATATTGACTACATTCCTGGCCTGTCGAACCCTACTTCACGGAGGGAACAGTATATACGTCTATAACGTCATATCTCCTAACCTAATGCAACCTAACATCTCGGATGTAACATTTGACAACATTCCAGGCGTGTCGGTCCCTACGTCTCGGTGGTAACATTACATGCTTCTATAACGTTATATATCCTAACCTAAGGCAACCTAACATCTCGGATGTAACATTTGACAACATTCCAGGCGTGTCGGTCCCTAGGTCTCGGTGGTAACATTACATGCGTCTATAACGGTATATATCCTAATCTAAGGCAGCCTAACATCTCGGATGTAACATTTGACAACATTCCAGGCGTGTCGGTCCCTACGTCTCGGTGGTAACGTTACATGCGTCTATAACGTTATATATTCTAACCTAAGGCCACCTAACACCTCGGATGTAATATTTGACAACATTCCTGGCGTGTCGAACCGTACTTCTCGGTGGGAACATTATATACGTCTATAACGGCACATATCCTAATCTAAGGCAACCTAACATCTCGGATGCAATATTTGACAAGATTCCTGGCCTGTCGAACCCTACTTCTCGGAGGGAATAGTATATACGTCTATAACGGTATATATCCTAATCTAAGGCAACCTAACATCTCGGATGCAATATTTGACAACATTACTGGCCTGTCGAACCCTACTTCTCGGAGGGAACAGTATATACGTCTATAACGTTATATATCCTAACCTAAGGCAACCTAACATCTCGGACGTAACATTTGATAATATTCCAGGCGAGTCGGTCCCTACGTCTCGGTGGTAACATTACATGCGTCTATAACGGTATATATCCTAATCTAAGGCAACCTAACATCTCGGATGTAACATTTGACAACATTCCAGGCGTGTCGGTCCCTACGTCTCGGTGGTAACATTATATACGTCTATAACGTTATATATCCTAACCTAAGGCAACCTGACATCTCGGATGTAATATTCTACAACATTCCAGGCGTGTCGGACACTACTTCTCGGAGGGAACAGTATATACGCCTATAACGTCATATATCCTAACCTAAGGCAACCTAACATCTCGGATGTAACATTATATGAGTCTATAACGTTATATATCCTAACCTAAGGCAACCTAACATCTCGGATGCAATATTTGACAACATTCCTGGCCTGTCGAACCCTACTTTTCGGAGGGAACAGTATATACGTCTATAACGTTATATATCCTAATCTAAGGCAACCTAACATCTTGGATGTAATATTTGACAAGATTCCTGTCGTGTCGGACCCTACTTTTCGGTGGGAACATTATATACGTCTATAGCGTTATATATCCTAACCTAAGGCAACCTATTATCTCAGACGTAATATTTTCCAACATTCCTGGCGCGTCGGTGCATTCTTTTCGGTGCGAATATTATATACGTCTATAACGGTATATATCCGAATCTAAGGCAACCTAGCATCTCGGATGCAATATTTGACAACATTTCTGGCCTGTCGAACCCTACTTCTCGGAGGGAATAGTATATACGTCTATAACGGTGTATATCCTAATCTAAGGCAACCTAACATCTCGGATGCAATATTTGACAACATTCCTGGCCTGTCGTACCCTACTCCTCGGAGGGAGCAGTATATACGTCTATAACGTCATATATCCTAACCTAAGGCAACGTAACAACCCGAATGTAACATTTGACAACATTCCAGGCGTGTCGGTCCCTACGTCTCGGTGGTAACGTTACATGCGTTTATAACGTTATATATTCTAACCTAAGGCCACCTAACACCTCGGATGTAATATTTGACAACATTCCTGGCGTGTCGAACCGTACTTCTCGGTGGGAACAGTATATACGTCTATAACGGTATATATCCTAATCTAAGGCAACCTAACATCTCGGATGCAATATTTGACAACATTCCTGGCCTGTCGAACCCTACTTCTCGGAGGGAATAGTATATACGTCTATAACGGTATATATCCTAATCTAAGGCAACCTAACATCTCGGATGCAATATTTGACAACATTACTGGCGTGTCGAACCGTACTTCTCGGTGGGAACAGTATATACGTGTATAACGTTATATATCCTAACCTAAGGCAACCTAACATCTCGGACGTAACATTTGATAATATTCCAGGCGAGTCGGTCCCTACGTCTCGGTGGTAACATTATATGCGTCTATAACGTTATATATCCTAACCTAAGGCAACCTAACAACTCGGATGTAATATTCAACAACATTCCGGGCGCGTCGGATCCTGCTTCTCGGTGGGAGCATTATATGCGTCTATAACGTTGTATGTCCTAATCTAAGGCAACCTAACATCTCGGATGCAATATTTGACAACATTCCTGGCCTGTCGAACCCTACTTCTCGGAGGGAATAGTATATACGTCTATAACGGTATATATCCTAATCTAAGGCAACCTAACATCTCGGATGCAATATTTGACAACATTCCTGGCCTGTCGAACCCTACTTCTCGGAGGGAACAGTATATACGTCTATAACGGTATATATCCTAATCTAAGGCAACCTAACATCTCGGATGTAATATTGACTACATTCCTGGCCTGTCGAACCCTACTTCACGGAGGGAACAGTATATACGTCTATAACGTCATATCTCCTAACCTAATGCAACCTAACATCTCGGATGTAACATTTGACAACATTCCAGGCGTGTCGGTCCCTACGTCTCGGTGGTAACATTACATGCTTCTATAACGTTATATATCCTAACCTAAGGCAACCTAACATCTCGGATGTAACATTTGACAACATTCCAGGCGTGTCGGTCCCTAGGTCTCGGTGGTAACATTACATGCGTCTATAACGGTATATATCCTAATCTAAGGCAACCTAACATCTCGGATGTAACATTTGACAACATTCCAGGCGTGTCGGTCCCTACGTCTCGGTGGTAACGTTACATGCGTCTATAACGTTATATATTCTAACCTAAGGCCACCTAACACCTCGGATGTAATATTTGACAACATTCCTGGCGTGTCGAACCGTACTTCTCGGTGGGAACATTATATACGTCTATAACGGCATATATCCTAATCTAAGGCAACCTAACATCTCGGATGCAATATTTGACAAGATTCCTGGCCTGTCGAACCCTACTTCTCGGAGGGAATAGTATATACGTCTATAACGGTATATATCCTAATCTAAGGCAACCTAACATCTCGGATGCAATATTTGACAACATTACTGGCCTGTCGAACCCTACTTCTCGGAGGGAACAGTATATACGTCTATAACGTTATATATCCTAACCTAAGGCAACCTAACATCTCGGACGTAACATTTGATAATATTCCAGGCGAGTCGGTCCCTACGTCTCGGTGGTAACATTACATGCGTCTATAACGGTATATATCCTAATCTAAGGCAACCTAACATCTCGGATGTAACATTTGACAACATTCCAGGCGTGTCGGTCCCTACGTCTCGGTGGTAACATTATATACGTCTATAACGTTATATATCCTAACCTAAGGCAACCTGACATCTCGGATGTAATATTCTACAACATTCCAGGCGTGTCGAACCGTACTTCTCGGTGGGAACATTATATACGTCTATAACGGTATATATCCTAATCTAAGGCAACCTAACATCTCGGATGTAACATTTGACAACATTCCAGGCGTGTCGGTCCCTACGTCTCGGTGGTAACATTACATGCTTCTATAACGTTATATATCCTAACCTCAGGCAACCTAACATCTCGGATGTAACATTTGACAACATTCCAGGCGTGTCGGTCCCTAGGTCTCGGTGGTAACATTACATGCGTCTATAACGGTATATATCCTAACCTAAGGCAACCTAACATCTCGGATGTAATATTTGACAAGATTCCTGTCGTGTCGGACCCTACTTCTCGGTGGGAACATTATATACGTCTATAGCGTTATATATCCTAACCTAAGGCAACCTATTATCTCAGACGTAATATTTTCCAACATTCCTGGCGTGTCGGTGCATTCTTTTCGGTGCGAATATTATATACGTGTATAACGGTATATATCCGAATCTAAGGCAACCTAGCATCTCGGATGCAATATTTGACAACATTTCTGGCCTGTCGAACCCTACTTCTCGGAGGGAATAGTATATACGTCTATAACGGTGTATATCCTAATCTAAGGCAACCTAACATCTCGGATGCAATATTTGACAACATTCCTGGCCTGTCGTACCCTACTCCTCGGAGGGAGCAGTATATACGTCTATAACGTCATATATCCTAACCTAAGGCAACCTAACATCTCGGACGTAACATTTGACAACATTCCAGGCGTGTCGGTCCCAACGTCTCGGTGGTAACATTATATGCGTCTATAACGTTATATATCCTAACCTAAGGCAACCTAACAACTCGGATGTAATATTTGACAACATTCCTGGCGCGTCGGATCCTGCTTCTCGGTGGGAACATTATATGCGTCTATAACGGTATATATCCTAATCTAAGGCAACCTAACATCTCGGATGCAATATTTGACAACATTCCTGGCCTGTCGAAACCTGCTCCTTGGAGGGAACAGTATATACGTCTATAACGTCATATATCCTAACCTAAGGCAACGTAACAACTCGAATGTAACATTTGACAACATTCCAGGCGTGTCGGTCCCTACGTCTCGGTGGTAACGTTACATGCGTTTATAACGTTATATATTCTAACCTAAGGCCACCTAACACCTCGGATGTAATATTTGACAACATTCCTGGCGTGTCGAACCGTACTTCTCGGTGGGAACAGTATATACGTCTATAACGGTATATATCCTAATCTAAGGCAACCTAACATCTCGGATGCAATATTTGACAACATTCCTGGCCTGTCGAACCCTACTTCTCGGAGGGAATAGTATATACGTCTATAACGGTATATATCCTAATCTAAGGCAACCTAACATCTCGGATGCAATATTTGACAACATTCCTGGCCTGTCGAACCCTACTTCTCGGAGGGAATAGTATATACGTCTATAACGGTATATATCCTAATCTAAGGCAACCTAACATCTCGGATGCAATATTTGACAACATTACTGGCGTGTCGAACCGTACTTCTCGGTGGGAACAGTATATACGTGTATAACGTTATATATCCTAACCTAAGGCAACCTAACATCTCGGACGTAACATTTGATAATATTCCAGGCGAGTCGGTCCCTACGTCTCGGTGGTAACATTATATGCGTCTATAACGTTATATATCCTAACCTAAGGCAACCTAACAACTCGGATGTAATATTCAACAACATTCCGGGCGCGTCGGATCCTGCTTCTCGGTGGGAGCATTATATGCGTCTATAACGTTGTATGTCCTAATCTAAGGCAACCTAACATCTCGGATGCAATATTTGACAACATTCCTGGCCTGTCGAACCCTACTTCTCGGAGGGAATAGTATATACGTCTATAACGGTATATATCCTAATCTAAGGCAACCTAACATCTCGGATGCAATATTTGACAACATTCCTGGCCTGTCGAACCCTACTTCTCGGAGGGAACAGTATATACGTCTATAACGGTATATATCCTAATCTAAGGCAACCTAACATCTCGGATGTAATATTGACTACATTCCTGGCCTGTCGAACCCTACTTCACGGAGGGAACAGTATATACGTCTATAACGTCATATCTCCTAACCTAATGCAACCTAACATCTCGGATGTAACATTTGACAACATTCCAGGCGTGTCGGTCCCTACGTCTCGGTGGTAACATTACATGCTTCTATAACGTTATATATCCTAACCTAAGGCAACCTAACATCTCGGATGTAACATTTGACAACATTCCAGGCGTGTCGGTCCCTAGGTCTCGGTGGTAACATTACATGCGTCTATAACGGTATATATCCTAATCTAAGGCAACCTAACATCTCGGATGTAACATTTGACAACATTCCAGGCGTGTCGGTCCCTACGTCTCGGTGGTAACGTTACATGCGTCTATAACGTTATATATTCTAACCTAAGGCCACCTAACACCTCGGATGTAATATTTGACAACATTCCTGGCGTGTCGAACCGTACTTCTCGGTGGGAACATTATATACGTCTATAACGGCATATATCCTAATCTAAGGCAACCTAACATCTCGGATGCAATATTTGACAAGATTCCTGGCCTGTCGAACCCTACTTCTCGGAGGGAATAGTATATACGTCTATAACGGTATATATCCTAATCTAAGGCAACCTAACATCTCGGATGCAATATTTGACAACATTACTGGCCTGTCGAACCCTACTTCTCGGAGGGAACAGTATATACGTCTATAACGTTATATATCCTAACCTAAGGCAACCTAACATCTCGGACGTAACATTTGATAATATTCCAGGCGAGTCGGTCCCTACGTCTCGGTGGTAACATTACATGCGTCTATAACGGTATATATCCTAATCTAAGGCAACCTAACATCTCGGATGTAACATTTGACAACATTCCAGGCGTGTCGGTCCCTACGTCTCGGTGGTAACATTATATACGTCTATAACGTTATATATCCTAACCTAAGGCAACCTGACATCTCGGATGTAATATTCTACAACATTCCAGGCGTGTCGAACCGTACTTCTCGGTGGGAACATTATATACGTCTATAACGGTATATATCCTAATCTAAGGCAACCTAACATCTCGGATGTAACATTTGACAACATTCCAGGCGTGTCGGTCCCTACGTCTCGGTGGTAACATTACATGCTTCTATAACGTTATATATCCTAACCTCAGGCAACCTAACATCTCGGATGTAACATTTGACAACATTCCAGGCGTGTCGGTCCCTAGGTCTCGGTGGTAACATTACATGCGTCTATAACGGTATATATCCTAACCTAAGGCAACCTAACATCTCGGACGTAACATTTGACAACATTCCAGGCGTGTCGGTCCCTACGTCTCGGTGGTAACATTATATACGTCTATAACGTTATATATCCTAACCTAAGGCAACCTGACATCTCGGATGTAATATTCTACAACATTCCAGGCGTGTCGGACACTACTTCTCGGAGGGAACAGTATATACGCCTATAACGTCATATATCCTAACCTAAGGCAACCTAACATCTCGGATGTAACATTATATGAGTCTATAACGTTATATATCCTAACCTAAGGCAACCTAACATCTCGGATGCAATATTTGACAACATTCCTGGCCTGTCGAACACTAGTTTTCGGAGGGAACAGTATATACGTCTATAACGTTATATATCCTAATCTAAGGCAACCTAACATCTCGGATGTAATATTTGACAAGATTCCTGTCGTGTCGGACCCTACTTCTCGGTGGGAACATTATATACGTCTATAGCGTTATATATCCTAACCTAAGGCAACCTATTATCTCAGACGTAATATTTTCCAACATTCCTGGCGTGTCGGTGCATTCTTTTCGGTGCGAATATTATATACGTGTATAACGGTATATATCCGAATCTAAGGCAACCTAGCATCTCGGATGCAATATTTGACAACATTTCTGGCCTGTCGAACCCTACTTCTCGGAGGGAATAGTATATACGTCTATAACGGTGTATATCCTAATCTAAGGCAACCTAACATCTCGGATGCAATATTTGACAACATTCCTGGCCTGTCGTACCCTACTCCTCGGAGGGAGCAGTATATACGTCTATAACGTCATATATCCTAACCTAAGGCAACCTAACATCTCGGACGTAACATTTGACAACATTCCAGGCGTGTCGGTCCCAACGTCTCGGTGGTAACATTATATGCGTCTATAACGTTATATATCCTAACCTAAGGCAACCTAACAACTCGGATGTAATATTTGACAACATTCCTGGCGCGTCGGATCCTGCTTCTCGGTGGGAACATTATATGCGTCTATAACGGTATATATCCTAATCTAAGGCAACCTAACATCTCGGATGCAATATTTGACAACATTCCTGGCCTGTCGAAACCTGCTCCTTGGAGGGAACAGTATATACGTCTATAACGTCATATATCCTAACCTAAGGCAACGTAACAACTCGAATGTAACATTTGACAACATTCCAGGCGTGTCGGTCCCTACGTCTCGGTGGTAACGTTACATGCGTTTATAACGTTATATATTCTAACCTAAGGCCACCTAACACCTCGGATGTAATATTTGACAACATTCCTGGCGTGTCGAACCGTACTTCTCGGTGGGAACAGTATATACGTCTATAACGGTATATATCCTAATCTAAGGCAACCTAACATCTCGGATGCAATATTTGACAACATTCCTGGCCTGTCGAACCCTACTTCTCGGAGGGAATAGTATATACGTCTATAACGGTATATATCCTAATCTAAGGCAACCTAACATCTCGGATGCAATATTTGACAACATTACTGGCGTGTCGAACCGTACTTCTCGGTGGGAACAGTATATACGTGTATAACGTTATATATCCTAACCTAAGGCAACCTAACATCTCGGACGTAGCATTTGATAATATTCCAGGCGAGTCGGTCCCTACGTCTCGGTGGTAACATTATATGCGTCTATAACGTTATATATCCTAACCTAAGGCAACCTAACAACTCGGATGTAATATTTAACAACATTCCGGGCGCGTCGGATCCTGCTTCTCGGTGGGAGCATTATATGCGTCTATAACGTTGTATGTCCTAATCTAAGGCAACCTAACATCTCGGATGCAATATTTGACAACATTCCTGGCCTGTCGAACCCTACTTCTCGGAGGGAATAGTATATACGTCTATAACGGTATATATCCTAATCTAAGGCAACCTAACATCTCGGATGCAATATTTGACAACATTCCTGGCCTGTCGAACCCTACTTCTCGGAGGGAACAGTATATACGTCTATAACGGTATATATCCTAATCTAAGGCAACCTAACATCTCGGATGTAATATTGACTACATTCCTGGCCTGTCGAACCCTACTTCACGGAGGGAACAGTATATACGTCTATAACGTCATATCTCCTAACCTAATGCAACCTAACATCTCGGATGTAACATTTGACAACATTCCAGGCGTGTCGGTCCCTACGTCCCGGTGGTAACATTACATGCTTCTATAACGTTATATATCCTAACCTAAGGCAACCTAACATCTCGGATGTAACATTTGACAACATTCCAGGCGTGTCGGTCCCTAGGTCTCGGTGGTAACATTACATGCGTCTATAACGGTATATATCCTAATCTAAGGCAACCTAACATCTCGGATGTAACATTTGACAACATTCCAGGCGTGTCGGTCCCTACGTCTCGGTGGTAACGTTACATGCGTCTATAACGTTATATATTCTAACCTAAGGCCACCTAACACCTCGGATGTAATATTTGACAACATTCCTGGCGTGTCGAACCGTACTTCTCGGTGGGAACATTATATACGTCTATAACGGCATATATCCTAATCTAAGGCAACCTAACATCTCGGATGCAATATTTGACAAGATTCCTGGCCTGTCGAACCCTACTTCTCGGAGGGAATAGTATATACGTCTATAACGGTATATATCCTAATCTAAGGCAACCTAACATCTCGGATGCAATATTTGACAACATTACTGGCCTGTCGAACCCTACTTCTCGGAGGGAACAGTATATACGTCTATAACGTTATATATCCTAACCTAAGGCAACCTAACATCTCGGACGTAACATTTGATAATATTCCAGGCGAGTCGGTCCCTACGTCTCGGTGGTAACATTACATGCGTCTATAACGGTATATATCCTAATCTAAGGCAACCTAACATCTCGGATGTAACATTTGACAACATTCCAGGCGTGTCGGTCCCTACGTCTCGGTGGTAACATTATATACGTCTATAACGTTATATATCCTAACCTAAGGCAACCTGACATCTCGGATGTAATATTCTACAACATTCCAGGCGTGTCGAACCGTACTTCTCGGTGGGAACATTATATACGTCTATAACGGTATATATCCTAATCTAAGGCAACCTAACATCTCGGATGTAACATTTGACAACATTCCAGGCGTGTCGGTCCCTACGTCTCGGTGGTAACATTACATGCTTCTATAACGTTATATATCCTAACCTCAGGCAACCTAACATCTCGGATGTAACATTTGACAACATTCCAGGCGTGTCGGTCCCTAGGTCTCGGTGGTAACATTACATGCGTCTATAACGGTATATATCCTAACCTAAGGCAACCTAACATCTCGGACGTAACATTTGACAACATTCCAGGCGTGTCGGTCCCTACGTCTCGGTGGTAACATTATATACGTCTATAACGTTATATATCCTAACCTAAGGCAACCTGACATCTCGGATGTAATATTCTACAACATTCCAGGCGTGTCGGACACTACTTCTCGGAGGGAACAGTATATACGCCTATAACGTCATATATCCTAACCTAAGGCAACCTAACATCTCGGATGTAACATTATATGAGTCTATAACGTTATATATCCTAACCTAAGGCAACCTAACATCTCGGATGCAATATTTGACAACATTCCTGGCCTGTCGAACACTAGTTTTCGGAGGGAACAGTATATACGTCTATAACGTTATATATCCTAATCTAAGGCAACCTAACATCTCGGATGTAATATTTGACAAGATTCCTGTCGTGTCGGACCCTACTTCTCGGTGGGAACATTATATACGTCTATAGCGTTATATATCCTAACCTAAGGCAACCTATTATCTCAGACGTAATATTTTCCAACATTCCTGGCGTGTCGGTGCATTCTTTTCGGTGCGAATATTATATACGTGTATAACGGTATATATCCGAATCTAAGGCAACCTAGCATCTCGGATGCAATATTTGACAACATTTCTGGCCTGTCGAACCCTACTTCTCGGAGGGAATAGTATATACGTCTATAACGGTGTATATCCTAATCTAAGGCAACCTAACATCTCGGATGCAATATTTGACAACATTCCTGGCCTGTCGTACCCTACTCCTCGGAGGGAGCAGTATATACGTCTATAACGTCATATATCCTAACCTAAGGCAACCTAACATCTCGGACGTAACATTTGACAACATTCCAGGCGTGTCGGTCCCAACGTCTCGGTGGTAACATTATATGCGTCTATAACGTTATATATCCTAACCTAAGGCAACCTAACAACTCGGATGTAATATTTGACAACATTCCTGGCGCGTCGGATCCTGCTTCTCGGTGGGAACATTATATGCGTCTATAACGGTATATATCCTAATCTAAGGCAACCTAACATCTCGGATGCAATATTTGACAACATTCCTGGCCTGTCGAAACCTGCTCCTTGGAGGGAACAGTATATACGTCTATAACGTCATATATCCTAACCTAAGGCAACGTAACAACTCGAATGTAACATTTGACAACATTCCAGGCGTGTCGGTCCCTACGTCTCGGTGGTAACGTTACATGCGTTTATAACGTTATATATTCTAACCTAAGGCCACCTAACACCTCGGATGTAATATTTGACAACATTCCTGGCGTGTCGAACCGTACTTCTCGGTGGGAACAGTATATACGTCTATAACGGTATATATCCTAATCTAAGGCAACCTAACATCTCGGATGCAATATTTGACAACATTCCTGGCCTGTCGAACCCTACTTCTCGGAGGGAATAGTATATACGTCTATAACGGTATATATCCTAATCTAAGGCAACCTAACATCTCGGATGCAATATTTGACAACATTACTGGCGTGTCGAACCGTACTTCTCGGTGGGAACAGTATATACGTGTATAACGTTATATATCCTAACCTAAGGCAACCTAACATCTCGGACGTAGCATTTGATAATATTCCAGGCGAGTCGGTCCCTACGTCTCGGTGGTAACATTATATGCGTCTATAACGTTATATATCCTAACCTAAGGCAACCTAACAACTCGGATGTAATATTTAACAACATTCCGGGCGCGTCGGATCCTGCTTCTCGGTGGGAGCATTATATGCGTCTATAACGTTGTATGTCCTAATCTAAGGCAACCTAACATCTCGGATGCAATATTTGACAACATTCCTGGCCTGTCGAACCCTACTTCTCGGAGGGAATAGTATATACGTCTATAACGGTATATATCCTAATCTAAGGCAACCTAACATCTCGGATGCAATATTTGACAACATTCCTGGCCTGTCGAACCCTACTTCTCGGAGGGAACAGTATATACGTCTATAACGGTATATATCCTAATCTAAGGCAACCTAACATCTCGGATGTAATATTGACTACATTCCTGGCCTGTCGAACCCTACTTCACGGAGGGAACAGTATATACGTCTATAACGTCATATCTCCTAACCTAATGCAACCTAACATCTCGGATGTAACATTTGACAACATTCCAGGCGTGTCGGTCCCTACGTCCCGGTGGTAACATTACATGCTTCTATAACGTTATATATCCTAACCTAAGGCAACCTAACATCTCGGATGTAACATTTGACAACATTCCAGGCGTGTCGGTCCCTAGGTCTCGGTGGTAACATTACATGCGTCTATAACGGTATATATCCTAATCTAAGGCAACCTAACATCTCGGATGTAACATTTGACAACATTCCAGGCGTGTCGGTCCCTACGTCTCGGTGGTAACGTTACATGCGTCTATAACGTTATATATTCTAACCTAAGGCCACCTAACACCTCGGATGTAATATTTGACAACATTCCTGGCGTGTCGAACCGTACTTCTCGGTGGGAACATTATATACGTCTATAACGGCATATATCCTAATCTAAGGCAACCTAACATCTCGGATGCAATATTTGACAAGATTCCTGGCCTGTCGAACCCTACTTCTCGGAGGGAATAGTATATACGTCTATAACGGTATATATCCTAATCTAAGGCAACCTAACATCTCGGATGCAATATTTGACAACATTACTGGCCTGTCGAACCCTACTTCTCGGAGGGAACAGTATATACGTCTATAACGTTATATATCCTAACCTAAGGCAACCTAACATCTCGGACGTAACATTTGATAATATTCCAGGCGAGTCGGTCCCTACGTCTCGGTGGTAACATTACATGCGTCTATAACGGTATATATCCTAATCTAAGGCAACCTAACATCTCGGATGTAACATTTGACAACATTCCAGGCGTGTCGGTCCCTACGTCTCGGTGGTAACATTACATGCTACTATAACGTTATATATCCTAACCTCAGGCAACCTAACATCTCGGATGTAACATTTGACAACATTCCAGGCGTGTCGGTCCCTAGGTCTCGGTGGTAACATTACATGCGTCTATAACGGTATATATCCTAACCTAAGGCAACCTAACATCTCGGACGTAACATTTGACAACATTCCAGGCGTGTCGGTCCCTACGTCTCGGTGGTAACATTATATACGTCTATAACGTTATATATCCTAACCTAAGGCAACCTGACATCTCGGATGTAATATTCTACAACATTCCAGGCGTGTCGGACACTACTTCTCGGAGGGAACAGTATATACGCCTATAACGTCATATGTCCTAACCTAAGGCAACCTAACATCTCGGATGTAACATTATATGAGTCTATAACGTTATATATCCTAACCTAAGGCAACCTAACATCTCGGATGCAATATTTGACAACATTCCTGGCCTGTCGAACACTACTTTTCGGAGGGAACAGTATATACGTCTATAACGTTATATATCCTAATCTAAGGCAACCTAACATCTCGGATGTAATATTTGACAAGATTCCTGTCGTGTCGGACCCTACTTCTCGGTGGGAACATTATATACGTCTATAGCGTTATATATCCTAACCTAAGGCAACCTATTATCTCAGACGTAATATTTTCCAACATTCCTGGCGTGTCGGTGCATTCTTTTCGGTGCGAATATTATATACGTCTATAACGGTATATATCCGAATCTAAGGCAACCTAGCATCTCGGATGCAATATTTGACAACATTTCTGGCCTGTCGAACCCTACTTCTCGGAGGGAATAGTATATACGTCTATAACGGTGTATATCCTAATCTAAGGCAACCTAACATCTCGGATGCAATATTTGACAACATTCCTGGCCTGTCGTACCCTACTCCTCGGAGGGAGCAGTATATACGTCTATAACGTCATATATCCTAACCTAAGGCAACCTAACATCTCGGACGTAACATTTGACAACATTCCAGGCGTGTCGGTCCCAACGTCTCGGTGGTAACATTATATGCGTCTATAACGTTATATATCCTAACCTAAGGCAACCTAACAACTCGGATGTAATATTTGACAACATTCCTGGCGCGTCGGATCCTGCTTCTCGGTGGGAACATTATATGCGTCTATAACGGTATATATCCTAATCTAAGGCAACCTAACATCTCGGATGCAATATTTGACAACATTCCTGGCCTGTCGAAACCTGCTCCTTGGAGGGAACAGTATATACGTCTATAACGTCATATATCCTAACCTAAGGCAACGTAACAACTCGAATGTAACATTTGACAACATTCCAGGCGTGTCGGTCCCTACGTCTCGGTGGTAACGTTACATGCGTTTATAACGTTATATATTCTAACCTAAGGCCACCTAACACCTCGGATGTAATATTTGACAACATTCCTGGCGTGTCGAACCGTACTTCTCGGTGGGAACAGTATATACGTCTATAACGGTATATATCCTAATCTAAGGCAACCTAACATCTCGGATGCAATATTTGACAACATTCCTGGCCTGTCGAACCCTACTTCTCGGAGGGAATAGTATATACGTCTATAACGGTATATATCCTAATCTAAGGCAACCTAACATCTCGGATGCAATATTTGACAACATTACTGGCGTGTCGAACCGTACTTCTCGGTGGGAACAGTATATACGTGTATAACTTTATATATCCTAACCTAAGGCAACCTAACATCTCGGACGTAACATTTGATAATATTCCAGGCGAGTCGGTCCCTACGTCTCGGTGGTAACATTATATGCGTCTATAACGTTATATATCCTAACCTAAGGCAACCTAACAACTCGGATGTAATATTTAACAACATTCCGGGCGCGTCGGATCCTGCTTCTCGGTGGGAGCATTATATGCGTCTATAACGTTGTATGTCCTAATCTAAGGCAACCTAACATCTCGGATGCAATATTTGACAACATTCCTGGCCTGTCGAATCCTACTTCTCGGAGGGAATAGTATATACGTCTATAACGGTATATATCCTAATCTAAGGCAACCTAACATCTCGGATGCAATATTTGACAACATTCCTGGCCTGTCGAACCCTACTTCTCGGAGGGAACAGTATATACGTCTATAACGGTATATATCCTAATCTAAGGCAACCTAACATCTCGGATGTAATATTGACTACATTCCTGGCCTGTCGAACCCTACTTCACGGAGGGAACAGTATATACGTCTATAACGTCATATCTCCTAACCTAATGCAACCTAACATCTCGGATGTAACATTTGACAACATTCCAGGCGTGTCGGTCCCTACGTCTCGGTGGTAACATTACATGCTTCTATAACGTTATATATCCTAACCTAAGGCAACCTAACATCTCGGATGTAACATTTGACAACATTCCAGGCGTGTCGGTCCCTAGGTCTCGGTGGTAACATTACATGCGTCTATAACGGTATATATCCTAATCTAAGGCAACCTAACATCTCGGATGTAACATTTGACAACATTCCAGGCGTGTCGGTCCCTACGTCTCGGTGGTAACGTTACATGCGTCTATAACGTTATATATTCTAACCTAAGGCCACCTAACACCTCGGATGTAATATTTGACAACATTCCTGGCGTGTCGAACCGTACTTCTCGGTGGGAACATTATATACGTCTATAACGGCATATATCCTAATCTAAGGCAACCTAACATCTCGGATGCAATATTTGACAAGATTCCTGGCCTGTCGAACCCTACTTCTCGGAGGGAATAGTATATACGTCTATAACGGTATATATCCTAATCTAAGGCAACCTAACATCTCGGATGCAATATTTGACAACATTACTGGCCTGTCGAACCCTACTTCTCGGAGGGAACAGTATATACGTCTATAACGTTATATATCCTAACCTAAGGCAACCTAACATCTCGGACGTAACATTTGACAACATTCCAGGCGTGTCGGTCCCAACGTCTCGGTGGTAACATTATATGCGTCTATAACGTTATATATCCTAACCTAAGGCAACCTAACAACTCGGATGTAATATTTGACAACATTCCTGGCGCGTCGGATCCTGCTTCTCGGTGGGAACATTATATGCGTCTATAACGGTATATATCCTAATCTAAGGCAACCTAACATCTCGGATGCAATATTTGACAACATTCCTGGCCTGTCGAAACCTGCTCCTTGGAGGGAACAGTATATACGTCTATAACGTCATATATCCTAACCTAAGGCAACGTAACAACTCGAATGTAACATTTGACAACATTCCAGGCGTGTCGGTCCCTACGTCTCGGTGGTAACGTTACATGCGTTTATAACGTTATATATTCTAACCTAAGGCCACCTAACACCTCGGATGTAATATTTGACAACATTCCTGGCGTGTCGAACCGTACTTCTCGGTGGGAACAGTATATACGTCTATAACGGTATATATCCTAATCTAAGGCAACCTAACATCTCGGATGCAATATTTGACAACATTCCTGGCCTGTCGAACCCTACTTCTCGGAGGGAATAGTATATACGTCTATAACGGTATATATCCTAATCTAAGGCAACCTAACATCTCGGATGCAATATTTGACAACATTACTGGCGTGTCGAACCGTACTTCTCGGTGGGAACAGTATATACGTGTATAACGTTATATATCCTAACCTAAGGCAACCTAACATCTCGGACGTAGCATTTGATAATATTCCAGGCGAGTCGGTCCCTACGTCTCGGTGGTAACATTATATGCGTCTATAACGTTATATATCCTAACCTAAGGCAACCTAACAACTCGGATGTAATATTTAACAACATTCCGGGCGCGTCGGATCCTGCTTCTCGGTGGGAGCATTATATGCGTCTATAACGTTGTATGTCCTAATCTAAGGCAACCTAACATCTCGGATGCAATATTTGACAACATTCCTGGCCTGTCGAACCCTACTTCTCGGAGGGAATAGTATATACGTCTATAACGGTATATATCCTAATCTAAGGCAACCTAACATCTCGGATGCAATATTTGACAACATTCCTGGCCTGTCGAACCCTACTTCTCGGAGGGAACAGTATATACGTCTATAACGGTATATATCCTAATCTAAGGCAACCTAACATCTCGGATGTAATATTGACTACATTCCTGGCCTGTCGAACCCTACTTCACGGAGGGAACAGTATATACGTCTATAACGTCATATCTCCTAACCTAATGCAACCTAACATCTCGGATGTAACATTTGACAACATTCCAGGCGTGTCGGTCCCTACGTCTCGGTGGTAACATTACATGCTTCTATAACGTTATATATCCTAACCTAAGGCAACCTAACATCTCGGATGTAACATTTGACAACATTCCAGGCGTGTCGGTCCCTAGGTCTCGGTGGTAACATTACATGCGTCTATAACGGTATATATCCTAATCTAAGGCAACCTAACATCTCGGATGTAACATTTGACAACATTCCAGGCGTGTCGGTCCCTACGTCTCGGTGGT
The DNA here is from genome assembly GCA_963969225.1 of Xylocopa violacea. Lineage (NCBI taxonomy): Eukaryota > Metazoa > Arthropoda > Insecta > Hymenoptera > Apidae > Xylocopa > Xylocopa violacea. Next base: position 1,497,803 of record CAXAJV010000006.1, on the reverse strand, counting down.
AACGTTACATGCGTCTATAACGTTATATATTCTAACCTAAGGCCACCTAACACCTCGGATGTAATATTTGACAACATTCCTGGCGTGTCGAACCGTACTTCTCGGTGGGAACATTATATACGTCTATAACGGCATATATCCTAATCTAAGGCAACCTAACATCTCGGATGCAATATTTGACAAGATTCCTGGCCTGTCGAACCCTACTTCTCGGAGGGAATAGTATATACGTCTATAACGGTATATATCCTAATCTAAGGCAACCTAACATCTCGGATGCAATATTTGACAACATTACTGGCCTGTCGAACCCTACTTCTCGGAGGGAACAGTATATACGTCTATAACGTTATATATCCTAACCCAAGGCAACCTAACATCTCGGACGTAACATTTGATAATATTCCAGGCGAGTCGGTCCCTACGTCTCGGTGGTAACATTACATGCGTCTATAACGGTATATATCCTAATCTAAGGCAACCTAACATCTCGGATGTAACATTTGACAACATTCCAGGCGTGTCGGTCCCTACGTCTCGGTGGTAACATTACATGCTACTATAACGTTATATATCCTAACCTCAGGCAACCTAACATCTCGGATGTAACATTTGACAACATTCCAGGCGTGTCGGTCCCTAGGTCTCGGTGGTAACATTACATGCGTCTATAACGGTATATATCCTAACCTAAGGCAACCTAACATCTCGGACGTAACATTTGACAACATTCCAGGCGTGTCGGTCCCTACGTCTCGGTGGTAACATTATATACGTCTATAACGTTATATATCCTAACCTAAGGCAACCTGACATCTCGGATGTAATATTCTACAACATTCCAGGCGTGTCGGACACTACTTCTCTTAGGGAACAGTATATACGCCTATAACGTCATATATCCTAACCTAAGGCAACCTAACATCTCGGATGTAACATTATATGAGTCTATAACGTTATATATCCTAACCTAAGGCAACCTAACATCTCGGATGCAATATTTGACAACATTCCTGGCCTGTCGAACACTACTTTTCGGAGGGAACAGTATATACGTCTATAACGTTATATATCCTAATCTAAGGCAACCTAACATCTCGGATGCAATATTTGACAACATTCCTGGCCTGTCGAACCCTACTTCTCGGAGGGAACAGTATATACGTCTATAACGGTATATATCCGAATCTAAGGCAACCTAGCATCTCGGATGCAATATTTGACAACATTTCTGGCCTGTCGAACCCTACTTCTCGGAGGGAATAGTATATACGTCTATAACGGTGTATATCCTAATCTAAGGCAACCTAACATCTCGGATGCAATATTTGACAACATTCCTGGCCTGTCGTACCCTACTCCTCGGAGGGAGCAGTATATACGTCTATAACGTCATATATCCTAACCTAAGGCAACCTAACATCTCGGACGTAACATTTGACAACATTCCAGGCGTGTCGGTCCCAACGTCTCGGTGGTAACATTATATGCGTCTATAACGTTATATATCCTAACCTAAGGCAACCTAACAACTCGGATGTAATATTTGACAACATTCCTGGCGCGTCGGATCCTGCTTCTCGGTGGGAACATTATATGCGTCTATAACGGTATATATCCTAATCTAAGGCAACCTAACATCTCGGATGCAATATTTGACAACATTCCTGGCCTGTCGAAACCTGCTCCTTGGAGGGAACAGTATATACGTCTATAACGTCATATATCCTAACCTAAGGCAACGTAACAACTCGAATGTAACATTTGACAACATTCCAGGCGTGTCGGTCCCTACGTCTCGGTGGTAACGTTACATGCGTTTATAACGTTATATATTCTAACCTAAGGCCACCTAACACCTCGGATGTAATATTTGACAACATTCCTGGCGTGTCGAACCGTACTTCTCGGTGGGAACAGTATATACGTCTATAACGGTATATATCCTAATCTAAGGCAACCTAACATCTCGGATGCAATATTTGACAACATTCCTGGCCTGTCGAACCCTACTTCTCGGAGGGAATAGTATATACGTCTATAACGGTATATATCCTAATCTAAGGCAACCTAACATCTCGGATGCAATATTTGACAACATTACTGGCGTGTCGAACCGTACTTCTCGGTGGGAACAGTATATACGTGTATAACTTTATATATCCTAACCTAAGGCAACCTAACATCTCGGATGTAACATTTGACAACATTCCAGGCGTGTCGGTCCCTACGTCTCGGTGGTAACATTACATGCTTCTATAACGTTATATATCCTAACCTAAGGCAACCTAACATCTCGGATGTAACATTTGACAACATTCCAGGCGTGTCGGTCCCTAGGTCTCGGTGGTAACATTACATGCGTCTATAACGGTATATATCCTAATCTAAGGCAACCTAACATCTCGGATGTAACATTTGACAACATTCCAGGCGTGTCGGTCCCTACGTCTCGGTGGTAACGTTACATGCGTCTATAACGTTATATATTCTAACCTAAGGCCACCTAACACCTCGGATGTAATATTTGACAACATTCCTGGCGTGTCGAACCGTACTTCTCGGTGGGAACATTATATACGTCTATAACGGCATATATCCTAATCTAAGGCAACCTAACATCTCGGATGCAATATTTGACAAGATTCCTGGCCTGTCGAACCCTACTTCTCGGAGGGAATAGTATATACGTCTATAACGGTATATATCCTAATCTAAGGCAACCTAACATCTCGGATGCAATATTTGACAACATTACTGGCCTGTCGAACCCTACTTCTCGGAGGGAACAGTATATACGTCTATAACGTTATATATCCTAACCTAAGGCAACCTAACATCTCGGACGTAACATTTGATAATATTCCAGGCGAGTCGGTCCCTACGTCTCGGTGGTAACATTACATGCGTCTATAACGGTATATATCCTAATCTAAGGCAACCTAACATCTCGGATGTAACATTTGACAACATTCCAGGCGTGTCGGTCCCTACGTCTCGGTGGTAACATTACATGCTACTATAACGTTATATATCCTAACCTCAGGCAACCTAACATCTCGGATGTAACATTTGACAACATTCCAGGCGTGTCGGTCCCTAGGTCTCGGTGGTAACATTACATGCGTCTATAACGGTATATATCCTAACCTAAGGCAACCTAACATCTCGGACGTAACATTTGACAACATTCCAGGCGTGTCGGTCCCTACGTCTCGGTGGTAACATTATATACGTCTATAACGTTATATATCCTAACCTAAGGCAACCTGACATCTCGGATGTAATATTCTACAACATTCCAGGCGTGTCGGACACTACTTCTCGGAGGGAACAGTATATACGCCTATAACGTCATATATCCTAACCTAAGGCAACCTAACATCTCGGATGTAACATTATATGAGTCTATAACGTTATATATCCTAACCTAAGGCAACCTAACATCTCGGATGCAATATTTGACAACATTCCTGGCCTGTCGAACACTACTTTTCGGAGGGAACAGTATATACGTCTATAACGTTATATATCCTAATCTAAGGCAACCTAACATCTCGGATGTAATATTTGACAAGATTCCTGTCGTGTCGGACCCTACTTCTCGGTGGGAACATTATATACGTCTATAGCGTTATATATCCTAACCTAAGGCAACCTATTATCTCAGACGTAATATTTTCCAACATTCCTGGCGTGTCGGTGCATTCTTTTCGGTGCGAATATTATATACGTCTATAACGGTATATATCCGAATCTAAGGCAACCTAGCATCTCGGATGCAATATTTGACAACATTTCTGGCCTGTCGAACCCTACTTCTCGGAGGGAATAGTATATACGTCTATAACGGTGTATATCCTAATCTAAGGCAACCTAACATCTCGGATGCAATATTTGACAACATTCCTGGCCTGTCGTACCCTACTCCTCGGAGGGAGCAGTATATACGTCTATAACGTCATATATCCTAACCTAAGGCAACCTAACATCTCGGACGTAACATTTGACAACATTCCAGGCGTGTCGGTCCCAACGTCTCGGTGGTAACATTATATGCGTCTATAACGTTATATATCCTAACCTAAGGCAACCTAACAACTCGGATGTAATATTTGACAACATTCCTGGCGCGTCGGATCCTGCTTCTCGGTGGGAACATTATATGCGTCTATAACGGTATATATCCTAATCTAAGGCAACCTAACATCTCGGATGCAATATTTGACAACATTCCTGGCCTGTCGAAACCTGCTCCTTGGAGGGAACAGTATATACGTCTATAACGTCATATATCCTAACCTAAGGCAACGTAACAACTCGAATGTAACATTTGACAACATTCCAGGCGTGTCGGTCCCTACGTCTCGGTGGTAACGTTACATGCGTTTATAACGTTATATATTCTAACCTAAGGCCACCTAACACCTCGGATGTAATATTTGACAACATTCCTGGCGTGTCGAACCGTACTTCTCGGTGGGAACAGTATATACGTCTATAACGGTATATATCCTAATCTAAGGCAACCTAACATCTCGGATGCAATATTTGACAACATTCCTGGCCTGTCGAACCCTACTTCTCGGAGGGAATAGTATATACGTCTATAACGGTATATATCCTAATCTAAGGCAACCTAACATCTCGGATGCAATATTTGACAACATTACTGGCGTGTCGAACCGTACTTCTCGGTGGGAACAGTATATACGTGTATAACTTTATATATCCTAACCTAAGGCAACCTAACATCTCGGACGTAACATTTGATAATATTCCAGGCGAGTCGGTCCCTACGTCTCGGTGGTAACATTATATGCGTCTATAACGTTATATATCCTAACCTAAGGCAACCTAACAACTCGGATGTAATATTTAACAACATTCCGGGCGCGTCGGATCCTGCTTCTCGGTGGGAGCATTATATGCGTCTATAACGTTGTATGTCCTAATCTAAGGCAACCTAACATCTCGGATGCAATATTTGACAACATTCCTGGCCTGTCGAACCCTACTTCTCGGAGGGAATAGTATATACGTCTATAACGGTATATATCCTAATCTAAGGCAACCTAACATCTCGGATGCAATATTTGACAACATTACTGGCGTGTCGAACCGTTCTTCTCGGTGGGAACAGTATATACGTGTATAACGTTATATATCCTAACCTAAGGCAACCTAACATCTCGGACGTAACATTTGATAATATTCCGGGCGAGTCGGTCCCTACGTCTCGGTGGTAACATTATATGCGTCTATAACGTTATATATCCTAACCTAAGGCAACCTAACAACTCGGATGTAATATTTAACAACATTCCGGGCGCGTCGGATCCTGCTTCTCGGTGGGAGCATTATATGCGTCTATAACGTTGTATGTCCTAATCTAAGGCAACCTAACATCTCGGATGCAATATTTGACAACTTTCCTGGCCTGTCGTACCCTACTCCTCGGAGGGAACAGTATATACGTCTATAACGTCATATCTCCTAACCTAAGGCAACCTAACATCTCGGATGTAACATTTAACAACATTCCAGGCGTGTCGGTCCCTACGTCTCGGTGGTAACATTACATGCTTCTATAACGTTATATAGCCTAACCTAAGGCAACATAACATCTCGGATGTAACATTTGACAACATTCCAGGCGTGTCGGTCCCTACGTCTCGGTGGTAACATTATATACGTCTATAACGTTATATATCCTAACCTAAGGCAACCTGACATCTCGGATGTAATATTCTACAACATTCCAGGCGTGTCGGACACTACTTCTCGGAGGGAACAGTATATACGCCTATAACGTCATATATCCTAACCTAAGGCAACCTAACATCTCGGATGTAACATTATATGAGTCTATAACGTTATATATCCTAACCTAAGGCAACCTAACATCTCGGATGCAATATTTGACAACATTCCTGGCCTGTCGAACCCTACTTTTCGGAGGGAACAGTATATACGTCTATAACGTTATATATCCTAATCTAAGGCAACCTAACATCTCGGATGTAATATTTGACAAGATTCCTGTCGTGTCGGACCCTACTTCTCGGTGGGAACATTATATACGTCTATAGCGTTATATATCCTAACCTAAGGCAACCTATTATCTCAGACGTAATATTTTCCAACATTCCTGGCGTGTCGGTGCATTCTTTTCGGTGCGAATATTATATACGTCTATAACGGTATATATCCGAATCTAAGGCAACCTAGCATCTCGGATGCAATATTTGACAACATTTCTGCCCTGTCGAACCCTACTTCTCGGAGGGAATAGTATATACGTCTATAACGGTGTATATCCTAATCTAAGGCAACCTAACATCTCGGATGCAATATTTGACAACATTCCTGGCCTGTCGTACCCTACTCCTCGGAGGGAGCAGTATATACGTCTATAACGTCATATATCCTAACCTAAGGCAACCTAACATCTCGGACGTAACATTTGACAACATTCCAGGCGTGTCGGTCCCAACGTCTCGGTGGTAACATTATATGCGTCTATAACGTTATATATCCTAACCTAAGGCAACCTAACAACTCGGATGTAATATTTGACAACATTCCTGGCGCGTCGGATCCTGCTTCTCGGTGGGAACATTATATGCGTCTATAACGGTATATATCCTAATCTAAGGCAACCTAACATCTCGGATGCAATATTTGACAACATTCCTGGCCTGTCGAAACCTGCTCCTTGGAGGGAACAGTATATACGTCTATAACGTCATATATCCTAACCTAAGGCAACGTAACAACTCGAATGTAACATTTGACAACATTCCAGGCGTGTCGGTCCCTACGTCTCGGTGGTAACGTTACATGCGTTTATAACGTTATATATTCTAACCTAAGGCCACCTAACACCTCGGATGTAATATTTGACAACATTCCTGGCGTGTCGAACCGTACTTCTCGGTGGGAACAGTATATACGTCTATAACGGTATATATCCTAATCTAAGGCAACCTAACATCTCGGATGCAATATTTGACAACATTCCTGGCCTGTCGAACCCTACTTCTCGGAGGGAATAGTATATACGTCTATAACGGTATATATCCTAATCTAAGGCAACCTAACATCTCGGATGCAATATTTGACAACATTCCTGGCCTGTCGAACCCTACTTCTCGGAGGGAACAGTATATACGTCTATAACGGTATATATCCTAATATAAGGCAACCTAACATCTCGGATGTAATATTGACTACATTCCTGGCCTGTCGAACCCTACTTCACGGAGGGAACAGTATATACGTCTATAACGTCATACCTCCTAACCTAATGCAACCTAACATCTCGGATGTAACATTTGACAACATTCCAGGCGTGTCGGTCCCTACGTCTCGGTGGTAACATTACATGCTTCTATAACGTTATATATCCTAACCTAAGGCAACCTAACATCTCGGATGTAACATTTGACAACATTCCAGGCGTGTCGGTCCCTAGGTCTCGGTGGTAACATTACATGCGTCTATAACGGTATATATCCTAATCTAAGGCAACCTAACATCTCGGATGTAACATTTGACAACATTCCAGGCGTGTCGGTCCCTACGTCTCGGTGGTAACGTTACATGCGTCTATAACGTTATATATTCTAACCTAAGGCCACCTAACACCTCGGATGTAATATTTGACAACATTCCTGGCGTGTCGAACCGTACTTCTCGGTGGGAACATTATATACGTCTATAACGGTATATATCCTAATCTAAGGCAACCTAACATCTCGGATGCAATATTTGACAAGATTCCTGGCCTATCGAACCCTACTTCTCGGAGGGAATAGTATATACGTCTATAACGGTATATATCCTAATCTAAGGCAACCTAACATCTCGGATGCAATATTTGACAACATTACTGGCCTGTCGAACCCTACTTCTCGGAGGGAACAGTATATACGTCTATAACGTTATATATCCTAACCTAAGGCAACCTAACATCTCGGACGTAACATTTGATAATATTCCAGGCGAGTCGGTCCCTACGTCTCGGTGGTAACATTACATGCGTCTATAACGGTATATATCCTAATCTAAGGCAACCTAACATCTCGGATGTAACATTTGACAACATTCCAGGCGTGTCGGTCCCTACGTCTCGGTGGTAACATTACATGCTTCTATAACGTTATATATCCTAACCTAAGGCAACCTAACATCTCGGATGTAACATTTGACAACATTCCAGGCGTGTCGGTCCCTAGGTCTCGGTGGTAACATTACATGCGTCTATAACGGTATATATCCTAATCTAAGGCAACCTAACATCTCGGATGCAATATTTGACAACATTACTGGCGTGTCGAACCGTACTTCTCGGTGGGAACAGTATATACGTGTATAACGTTATATATCCTAACCTAAGGCAACCTAACATCTCGGACGTAACATTTGATAAAATTCCGGGCGAGTCGGTCCCTACGTCTCGGTGGTAACATTATATGCGTCTATAACGTTAGATATCCTAACCTAAGGCAACCTAACAACTCGGATGTAATATTTAACAACATTCCGGGCGCGTCGGGTCCTGCTTCTCGGTGGGAGCATTATATGCGTCTATAACGTTGTATGTCCTAATCTAAGGCAACCTAACATCTCGGATGCAATATTTGACAACATTCCTGGCCTGTCGTACCCTACTCCTCGGAGGGAACAGTATATACGTCTATAACGTCATATCTCCTAACCTAAGGCAACCTAACATCTCGGATGTAACATTTAACAACATTCCAGGCGTGTCGGTCCCTACGTCTCGGTGGTAACATTACATGCTTCTATAACGTTATATAGCCTAACCTAAGGCAACCTAACATCTCGGATGTAACATTTGACAACATTCCAGGCGTGTCGGTCCCTACGTCTCGGTGGTAACATTATATACGTCTATAACGTTATATATCCTAACCTAAGGCAACCTGACATCTCGGATGTAATATTCTACAACATTCCAGGCGTGTCGGACACTACTTCTCGGAGGGAACAGTATATACGCCTATAACGTCATATATCCTAACCTAAGGCAACCTAACATCTCGGATGTAACATTATATGAGTCTATAACGTTATATATCCTAACCTAAGGCAACCTAACATCTCGGATGCAATATTTGACAACATTCCTGGCCTGTCGAACCCTGCTTTTCGGAGGGAACAGTATATACGTCTATAACGTTATATATCCTAATCTAAGGCAACCTAACATCTCGGATGTAATATTTGACATTATTCCTGTCGTGTCGGACCCTACTTCTCGGTGGGAACATTATATACGTCTATAGCGTTATATATCCTAACCTAAGGCAACCTATTATCTCAGACGTAATATTTTCCAACATTCCTGGCGTGTCGGTGCATTCTTTTCGGTGCGAATATTATATACGTCTATAACGGTATATATCCGAATCTAAGGCAACCTAGCATCTCGGATGCAATATTTGACAACATTTCTGGCCTGTCGAACCCTACTTCTCGGAGGGAATAGTATATACGTCTATAACGGTGTATATCCTAATCTAAGGCAACCTAACATCTCGGATGCAATATTTGACAACATTCCTGGCCTGTCGTACCCTACTCCTCGGAGGGAGCAGTATATACGTCTATAACGTCATATATCCTAACCTAAGGCAACCTAACATCTCGGACGTAACATTTGACAACATTCCAGGCGTGTCGGTCCCAACGTCTCGGTGGTAACATTATATGCGTCTATAACGTTATATATCCTAACCTAAGGCAACCTAACAACTCGGATGTAATATTTGACAACATTCCTGGCGCGTAGGATCCTGCTTCTCGGTGGGAACATTATATGCGTCTATAACGGTATATATCCTAATCTAAGGCAACCTAACATCTCGGATGCAATATTTGACAACATTCCTGGCCTGTCGAAACCTGCTCCTTGGAGGGAACAATATATACGTCTATAACGTCATATATCCTAACCTAAGTCAACGTAACAACTCGAATGTAACATTTGACAACATTCCAGGCGTGTCGGTCCCTACGTCTCGGTGGTAACGTTACATGCGTTTATAACGTTATATATTCTAACCTAAGGCCACCTAACACCTCGGATGTAATATTTGACAACATTCCTGGCGTGTCGAACCGTACTTCTCGGTGGGAACAGTATATACGTCTATAACGGTATATATCCTAATATAAGGCAACCTAACATCTCGGATGTAATATTGACTACATTCCTGGCCTGTCGAACCCTACTTCACGGAGGGAACAGTATATACGTCTATAACGTCATACCTCCTAACCTAATGCAACCTAACATCTCGGATGTAACATTTGACAACATTCCAGGCGTGTCGGTCCCTACGTCTCGGTGGTAACATTACATGCTTCTATAACGTTATATATCCTAACCTAAGGCAACCTAACATCTCGGATGTAACATTTGACAACATTCCAGGCGTGTCGGTCCCTAGGTCTCGGTGGTAACATTACATGCGTCTATAACGGTATATATCCTAATCTAAGGCAACCTAACATCTCGGATGTAACATTTGACAACATTCCAGGCGTGTCGGTCCCTACGTCTCGGTGGTAACGTTACATGCGTCTATAACGTTATATATTCTAACCTAAGGCCACCTAACACCTCGGATGTAATATTTGACAACATTCCTGGCGTGTCGAACCGTACTTCTCGGTGGGAACATTATATACGTCTATAACGGTATATATCCTAATCTAAGGCAACCTAACATCTCGGATGCAATATTTGACAAGATTCCTGGCCTATCGAACCCTACTTCTCGGAGGGAATAGTATATACGTCTATAACGGTATATATCCTAATCTAAGGCAACCTAACATCTCGGATGCAATATTTGACAACATTACTGGCCTGTCGAGCCCTACTTCTCGGAGGGAACAGTATATACGTCTATAACGTTATATATCCTAACCTAAGGCAACCTAACATCTCGGACGTAACATTTGATAATATTCCAGGCGAGTCGGTCCCTACGTCTCGGTGGTAACATTACATGCGTCTATAACGGTATATATCCTAATCTAAGGCAACCTAACATCTCGGATGTAACATTTGACAACATTCCAGGCGTGTCGGTCCCTACGTCTCGGTGGTAACGTTACATGCGTCTATAACGTTATATATTCTAACCTAAGGCCACCTAACACCTCGGATGTAATATTTGACAACATTCCTGGCGTGTCGAACCGTACTTCTCGGTGGGAACATTATATACGTCTATAACGGTATATATCCTAATCTAAGGCAACCTAACATCTCGGATGTAACATTTGACAACATTCCAGGCGTGTCGGTCCCTACGTCTCGGTGGTAACATTACATGCTTCTATAACGTTATATATCCTAACCTAAGGCAACCTAACATCTCGGATGTAACATTTGACAACATTCCAGGCGTGTCGGTCCCTAGGTCTCGGTGGTAACATTACATGCGTCTATAACGGTATATATCCTAATCTAAGGCAACCTAACATCTCGGATGTAACATTTGATAATATTCCAGGCGAGTCGGTCCCTACGTCTCGGTGGTAACATTATATGCGTCTATAACGTTATATATCCTAACCTAAGGCAACCTAACAACTCGGATGTAATATTTAACAACATTCCGGGCGCGTCGGATCCTGCTTCTCGGTGGGAGCATTATATGCGTCTATAACGTTGTATGTCCTAATCTAAGGCAACCTAACATCTCGGATGCAATATTTGACAACATTCCTGGCCTGTCGTACCCTACTCCTCGGAGGGAACAGTATATACGTCTATAACGTCATATCTCCTAACCTAAGGCAACCTAACATCTCGGATGTAACATTTAACAACATTCCAGGCGTGTCGGTCCCTACGTCTCGGTGGTAACATTACATGCTTCTATAACGTTATATATCCTAACCTAAGGCAACCTAACATCTCGGATGTAACATTTGACAACATTCCAGGCGTGTCGGTCCCTAGGTCTCGGTGGTAACATTACATGCGTCTATAACGGTATATATCCTAATCTAAGGCAACCTAACATATCGGATGCAATATTTGATAACATTCCTGGCCTGTCGAACCCTGCTCCTTGGAGGGAACAGTACATACGTCTATAACGTCATATTTCCTAACCTAAGGCAACCTAACATCTCGGATGTAACATTTTACAACATTCCAGGCGTGTCGGTCCCTACGTCTCGGTGGTAACGTTACATGCGTCTATTACGTTATATATTCTAACCTACGGCCACCTAACACCTCGGATGTAATATTTGACAACATTCCTGGCGTGTCAAACCGTACTTCTCGGTGGGAACAGTATATACGTGTATAACGGTATATATCCTAATCTAAGGCAAACTAACATCTCGGATGCAATATTTGACAACATTCCTGGCCTGTCGAACCCTACTTCTCGGAGGGAATAGTATATACGTCTATAACGGTATATATCCTAATCTAAGGCAACCTAACATCTCGGATGCAATATTTGACAACATTACTGGCCTGTCGAACCCTACTTCTCGGAGGGAACAGTATATACGTCTATAACGTTATATATCCTAACCTAAGGCAACCTAACATCTCGGACGTAACATTTGATAATATTCCAGGCGAGTCGGTCCCTACGTCTCGGTGGTAACATTACATGCGTCTATAACGGTATATATCCTAATCTAAGGCAACCTAACATCTCGGATGTAACATTTGACAACATTCCAGGCGTGTCGGTCCCTACGTCTCGGTGGTAACGTTACATGCGTCTATAACGTTATATATTCTAACCTAAGGCCACCTAACACCTCGGATGTAATATTTGACAACATTCCTGGCGTGTCGAACCGTACTTCTCGGTGGGAACATTATATACGTCTATAACGGTATATATCCTAATCTAAGGCAACCTAACATCTCGGATGTAACATTTGACAACATTCCAGGCGTGTCGGTCCCTACGTCTCGGTGGTAACATTACATGCTTCTATAACGTTATATATCCTAACCTAAGGCAACCTAACATCTCGGATGTAACATTTGACAACATTCCAGGCGTGTCGGTCCCTAGGTCTCGGTGGTAACATTACATGCGTCTATAACGGTATATATCCTAATCTAAGGCAACCTAACATCTCGGATGTAACATTTGATAATATTCCAGGCGAGTCGGTCCCTACGTCTCGGTGGTAACATTATATGCGTCTATAACGTTATATATCCTAACCTAAGGCAACCTAACAACTCGGATGTAATATTTAACAACATTCCGGGCGCGTCGGATCCTGCTTCTCGGTGGGAGCATTATATGCGTCTATAACGTTGTATGTCCTAATCTAAGGCAACCTAACATCTCGGATGCAATATTTGACAACATTCCTGGCCTGTCGTACCCTACTCCTCGGAGGGAACAGTATATACGTCTATAACGTCATATCTCCTAACCTAAGGCAACCTAACATCTCGGATGTAACATTTGACAACATTCCAGGCGTGTCGGTCCCTACGTCTCGGTGGTAACATTACATGCTTCTATAACGTTATATATCCTAACCTAAGGCAACCTAACATCTCGGATGTAACATTTGACAACATTCCAGGCGTGTCGGTCCCTACGTCTCGGTGGTAACATTACATGCTTCTATAACGTTATATAGCCTAACCTAAGGCAACATAACATCTCGGATGTAACATTTGACAACATTCCAGGCGTGTCGGTCCCTACGTCTCGGTGGTAACATTATATACGTCTATAACGTTATATATCCTAACCTAAGGCAACCTGACATCTCGGATGTAATATTCTACAACATTCCAGGCGTGTCGGACACTACTTCTCGGAGGGAACAGTATATACGCCTATAACGTCATATATCCTAACCTAAGGCAACCTAACATCTCGGATGTAACATTATATGAGTCTATAACGTTATATATCCTAACCTAAGGCAACCTAACATCTCGGATGCAATATTTGACAACATTCCTGGCCTGTCGAACCCTACTTTTCGGAGGGAACAGTATATACGTCTATAACGTTATATATCCTAATCTAAGGCAACCTAACATCTCGGATGTAATATTTGACAAGATTCCTGTCGTGTCGGACCCTACTTCTCGGTGGGAACATTATATACGTCTATAGCGTTATATATCCTAACCTAAGGCAACCTATTATCTCAGACGTAATATTTTCCAACATTCCTGGCGTGTCGGTGCATTCTTTTCGGTGCGAATATTATATACGTCTATAACGGTATATATCCGAATCTAAGGCAACCTAGCATCTCGGATGCAATATTTGACAACATTTCTGGCCTGTCGAACCCTACTTCTCGGAGGGAATAGTATATACGTCTATAACGGTGTATATCCTAATCTAAGGCAACCTAACATCTCGGATGCAATATTTGACAACATTCCTGGCCTGTCGTACCCTACTCCTCGGAGGGAGCAGTATATACGTCTATAACGTCATATATCCTAACCTAAGGCAACCTAACATCTCGGACGTAACATTTGACAACATTCCAGGCGTGTCGGTCCCAACGTCTCGGTGGTAACATTATATGCGTCTATAACGTTATATATCCTAACCTAAGGCAACCTAACAACTCGGATGTAATATTTGACAACATTCCTGGCGCGTCGGATCCTGCTTCTCGGTGGGAACATTATATGCGTCTATAACGGTATATATCCTAATCTAAGGCAACCTAACATCTCGGATGCAATATTTGACAACATTCCTGGCCTGTCGAAACCTGCTCCTTGGAGGGAACAGTATATACGTCTATAACGTCATATATCCTAACCTAAGGCAACGTAACAACTCGAATGTAACATTTGACAACATTCCAGGCGTGTCGGTCCCTACGTCTCGGTGGTAACGTTACATGCGTTTATAACGTTATATATTCTAACCTAAGGCCACCTAACACCTCGGATGTAATATTTGACAACATTCCTGGCGCGTCGGATCCTGCTTCTCGGTGGGAACATTATATGCGTCTATAACGGTATATATCCTAATCTAAGGCAACCTAACATCTCGGATGCAATATTTGACAACATTCCTGGCCTGTCGAAACCTGCTCCTTGGAGGGAACAGTATATACGTCTATAACGTCATATATCCTAACCTAAGGCAACGTAACAACTCGAATGTAACATTTGACAACATTCCAGGCGTGTCGGTCCCTACGTCTCGGTGGTAACGTTACATGCGTTTATAACGTTATATATTCTAACCTAAGGCCACCTAACACCTCGGATGTAATATTTGACAACATTCCTGGCGTGTCGAACCGTACTTCTCGGTGGGAACAGTATATACGTCTATAACGGTATATATCCTAATCTAAGGCAAACTAACATCTCGGATGCAATATTTGACAACATTCCTGGCCTGTCGAACCCTACTTCTCGGAGGGAATAGTATATACGTCTATAACGGTATATATCCTAATCTAAGGCAACCTAACATCTCGGATGCAATATTTGACAACATTACTGGCCTGTCGAACCCTACTTCTCGGAGGGAACAGTATATACGTCTATAACGTTATATATCCTAACCTAAGGCAACCTAACATCTCGGACGTAACATTTGATAATATTCCAGGCGAGTCGGTCCCTACGTCTCGGTGGTAACATTACATGCGTCTATAACGGTATATATCCTAATCTAAGGCAACCTAACATCTCGGATGTAACATTTGACAACATTCCAGGCGTGTCGGTCCCTACGTCTCGGTGGTAACGTTACATGCGTCTATAACGTTATATATTCTAACCTAAGGCCACCTAACACCTCGGATGTAATATTTGACAACATTCCTGGCGTGTCGAACCGTACTTCTCGGTGGGAACATTATATACGTCTATAACGGTATATATCCTAATCTAAGGCAACCTAACATCTCGGATGTAACATTTGACAACATTCCAGGCGTGTCGGTCCCTACGTCTCGGTGGTAACATTACATGCTTCTATAACGTTATATATCCTAACCTAAGGCAACCTAACATCTCGGATGTAACATTTGACAACATTCCAGGCGTGTCGGTCCCTAGGTCTCGGTGGTAACATTACATGCGTCTATAACGGTATATATCCTAATCTAAGGCAACCTAACATCTCGGATGTAACATTTGATAATATTCCAGGCGAGTCGGTCCCTACGTCTCGGTGGTAACATTATATGCGTCTATAACGTTATATATCCTAACCTAAGGCAACCTAACAACTCGGATGTAATATTTAACAACATTCCGGGCGCGTCGGATCCTGCTTCTCGGTGGGAGCATTATATGCGTCTATAACGTTGTATGTCCTAATCTAAGGCAACCTAACATCTCGGATGCAATATTTGACAACATTCCTGGCCTGTCGTACCCTACTCCTCGGAGGGAACAGTATATACGTCTATAACGTCATATCTCCTAACCTAAGGCAACCTAACATCTCGGATGTAACATTTTACAACATTCCAGGCGTGTCGGTCCCTACGTCTCGGTGGTAACGTTACATGCGTCTATTACGTTATATATTCTAACCTACGGCCACCTAACACCTCGGATAATAATATTACACAACACCTCGGTAATATTTGACAACATTCCTGGCGTGTCAAACCGTACTTCTCGGTGGGAACAGTATATACGTGTATAACGGTATATATCCTAATCTAAGGCAACCTAACATCTCGGATGCAATATTTGACAACATTCCTGGCCTGTCGAACCCTACTTCTCGGAGGGAATAGTATATACGTCTATAACGGTATATATCCTAATCTAAGGCAACCTAACATCTCGGATGCAATATTTGACAACATTCCTGGCCTGTCGAACCCTACTTCTCGGAGGGAACAGTATATACGTCTATAACGGTATATATCCTAATATAAGGCAACCTAACATCTCGGATGTAATATTGACTACATTCCTGGCCTGTCGAACCCTACTTCACGGAGGGAACAGTATATACGTCTATAACGTTATATATCCTAACCTAAGGCAACCTAACATCTCGGACGTAACATTTGATAATATTCCAGGCGAGTCGGTCCCTACGTCGCGGTGGTAACATTACATGCGTCTATAACGGTATATATCCTAATCTAAGGCAACCTAACATCTCGGATGTAACATTTGACAACATTCCAGGCGTGTCGGTCCCTACGTCTCGGTGGTAACGTTACATGCGTCTATAACGTTATATATTCTAACCTAAGGCCACCTAACACCTCGGATGTAATATTTGACAACATTCCTGGCGTGTCGAACCGTACTTCTCGGTGGGAACATTATATACGTCTATAACGGTATATATCCTAATCTAAGGCAACCTAACATCTCGGATGTAACATTTGACAACATTCCAGGCGTGTCGGTCCCTACGTCTCGGTGGTAACATTACATGCTTCTATAACGTTATATATCCTAACCTAAGGCAACCTAACATCTCGGATGTAACATTTGACAACATTCCAGGCGTGTCGGTCCCTAGGTCTCGGTGGTAACATTACATGCGTCTATAACGGTATATATCCTAATCTAAGGCAACCTAACATCTCGGATGTAACATTTGATAATATTCCAGGCGAGTCGGTCCCTACGTCTCGGTGGTAACATTATATGCGTCTATAACGTTATATATCCTAACCTAAGGCAACCTAACAACTCGGATGTAATATTTAACAACATTCCGGGCGCGTCGGATCCTGCTTCTCGGTGGGAGCATTATATGCGTCTATAACGTTGTATGTCCTAATCTAAGGCAACCTAACATCTCGGATGCAATATTTGACAACATTCCTGGCCTGTCGTACCCTACTCCTCGGAGGGAACAGTATATACGTCTATAACGTCATATCTCCTAACCTAAGGCAACCTAACATCTCGGATGTAACATTTGACAACATTCCAGGCGTGTCGGTCCCTACGTCTCGGTGGTAACATTACATGCTTCTATAACGTTATATATCCTAACCTAAGGCAACCTAACATCTCGGATGTAACATTTGACAACATTCCAGGCGTGTCGGTCCCTAGGTCTCGGTGGTAACATTACATGCGTCTATAACGGTATATATCCTAATCTAAGGCAACCTAACATATCGGATGCAATATTTGATAACATTCCTGGCCTGTCGAACCCTGCTCCTTGGAGGGAACAGTACATACGTCTATAACGTCATATTTCCTAACCTAAGGCAACCTAACATCTCGGATGTAACATTTTACAACATTCCAGGCGTGTCGGTCCCTACGTCTCGGTGGTAACGTTACATGCGTCTATTACGTTATATATTCTAACCTACGGCCACCTAACACCTCGGATGTAATATTTGACAACATTCCTGGCGTGTCAAACCGTACTTCTCGGTGGGAACAGTATATACGTGTATAACGGTATATATCCTAATCTAAGGCAAACTAACATCTCGGATGCAATATTTGACAACATTCCTGGCCTGTCGAACCCTACTTCTCGGAGGGAATAGTATATACGTCTATAACGGTATATATCCTAATCTAAGGCAACCTAACATCTCGGATGCAATATTTGACAACATTACTGGCCTGTCGAACCCTACTTCTCGGAGGGAACAGTATATACGTCTATAACGTTATATATCCTAACCTAAGGCAACCTAACATCTCGGACGTAACATTTGATAATATTCCAGGCGAGTCGGTCCCTACGTCTCGGTGGTAACATTACATGCGTCTATAACGGTATATATCCTAATCTAAGGCAACCTAACATCTCGGATGTAACATTTGACAACATTCCAGGCGTGTCGGTCCCTACGTCTCGGTGGTAACGTTACATGCGTCTATAACGTTATATATTCTAACCTAAGGCCACCTAACACCTCGGATGTAATATTTGACAACATTCCTGGCGTGTCGAACCGTACTTCTCGGTGGGAACATTATATACGTCTATAACGGTATATATCCTAATCTAAGGCAACCTAACATCTCGGATGTAACATTTGACAACATTCCAGGCGTGTCGGTCCCTACGTCTCGGTGGTAACATTACATGCTTCTATAACGTTATATATCCTAACCTAAGGCAACCTAACATCTCGGATGTAACATTTGACAACATTCCAGGCGTGTCGGTCCCTAGGTCTCGGTGGTAACATTACATGCGTCTATAACGGTATATATCCTAATCTAAGGCAACCTAACATCTCGGATGTAACATTTGATAATATTCCAGGCGAGTCGGTCCCTACGTCTCGGTGGTAACATTATATGCGTCTATAACGTTATATATCCTAACCTAAGGCAACCTAACAACTCGGATGTAATATTTAACAACATTCCGGGCGCGTCGGATCCTGCTTCTCGGTGGGAGCATTATATGCGTCTATAACGTTGTATGTCCTAATCTAAGGCAACCTAACATCTCGGATGCAATATTTGACAACATTCCTGGCCTGTCGTACCCTACTCCTCGGAGGGAACAGTATATACGTCTATAACGTCATATCTCCTAACCTAAGGCAACCTAACATCTCGGATGTAACATTTTACAACATTCCAGGCGTGTCGGTCCCTACGTCTCGGTGGTAACGTTACATGCGTCTATTACGTTATATATTCTAACCTACGGCCACCTAACACCTCGGATGTAATATTTGACAACATTCCTGGCGTGTCAAACCGTACTTCTCGGTGGGAACAGTATATACGTGTATAACGGTATATATCCTAATCTAAGGCAAACTAACATCTCGGATGCAATATTTGACAACATTCCTGGCCTGTCGAACCCTACTTCTCGGAGGGAATAGTATATACGTCTATAACGGTATATATCCTAATCTAAGGCAACCTAACATCTCGGATGCAATATTTGACAACATTACTGGCCTGTCGAACCCTACTTCTCGGAGGGAACAGTATATACGTCTATAACGTTATATATCCTAACCTAAGGCAACCTAACATCTCGGACGTAACATTTGATAATATTCCAGGCGAGTCGGTCCCTACGTCTCGGTGGTAACATTACATGCGTCTATAACGGTATATATCCTAATCTAAGGCAACCTAACATCTCGGATGTAACATTTGACAACATTCCAGGCGTGTCGGTCCCTACGTCTCGGTGGTAACGTTACATGCGTCTATAACGTTATATATTCTAACCTAAGGCCACCTAACACCTCGGATGTAATATTTGACAACATTCCTGGCGTGTCGAACCGTACTTCTCGGTGGGAACATTATATACGTCTATAACGGTATATATCCTAATCTAAGGCAACCTAACATCTCGGATGTAACATTTGACAACATTCCAGGCGTGTCGGTCCCTACGTCTCGGTGGTAACATTACATGCTTCTATAACGTTATATATCCTAACCTAAGGCAACCTAACATCTCGGATGTAACATTTGACAACATTCCAGGCGTGTCGGTCCCTAGGTCTCGGTGGTAACATTACATGCGTCTATAACGGTATATATCCTAATCTAAGGCAACCTAACATCTCGGATGTAACATTTGATAATATTCCAGGCGAGTCGGTCCCTACGTCTCGGTGGTAACATTATATGCGTCTATAACGTTATATATCCTAACCTAAGGCAACCTAACAACTCGGATGTAATATTTAACAACATTCCGGGCGCGTCGGATCCTGCTTCTCGGTGGGAGCATTATATGCGTCTATAACGTTGTATGTCCTAATCTAAGGCAACCTAACATCTCGGATGCAATATTTGACAACATTCCTGGCCTGTCGAAACCTGCTCCTTGGAGGGAACAGTATATACGTCTATAACGTCATATATCCTAACCTAAGGCAACCTAACATCTCGGATGTAACATTTGACAACATTCCAGGCGTGTCGGTCCCTAGGTCTCGGTGGTAACATTACATGCGTCTATAACGGTATATATCCTAATCTAAGGCAACCTAACATCTCGGATGTAACATTTGACAACATTCCAGGCGTGTCGGTCCCTACGTCTCGGTGGTAACGTTACATGCGTCTATAACGTTATATATTCTAACCTAAGGCCACCTAACACCTCGGATGTAATATTTGACAACATTCCTGGCGTGTCGAACCGTACTTCTCGGTGGGAACATTATATACGTCTATAACGGTATATATCCTAATCTAAGGCAACCTAACATCTCGGATGCAATATTTGACAAGATTCCTGGCCTATCGAACCCTACTTCTCGGAGGGAATAGTATATACGTCTATAACGGTATATATCCTAATCTAAGGCAACCTAACATCTCGGATGCAATATTTGACAACATTACTGGCCTGTCGAACCCTACTTCTCGGAGGGAACAGTATATACGTCTATAACGTTATATATCCTAACCTAAGGCAACCTAACATCTCGGACGTAACATTTGATAATATTCCAGGCGAGTCGGTCCCTACGTCTCGGTGGTAACATTACATGCGTCTATAACGGTATATATCCTAATCTAAGGCAACCTAACATCTCGGATGTAACATTTGACAACATTCCAGGCGTGTCGGTCCCTACGTCTCGGTGGTAACATTACATGCTTCTATAACGTTATATATCCTAACCTAAGGCAACCTAACATCTCGGATGTAACATTTGACAACATTCCAGGCGTGTCGGTCCCTAGGTCTCGGTGGTAACATTACATGCGTCTATAACGGTATATATCCTAATCTAAGGCAACCTAACATCTCGGATGCAATATTTGACAACATTACTGGCGTGTCGAACCGTACTTCTCGGTGGGAACAGTATATACGTGTATAACGTTATATATCCTAACCTAAGGCAACCTAACATCTCGGACGTAACATTTGATAAAATTCCGGGCGAGTCGGTCCCTACGTCTCGGTGGTAACATTATATGCGTCTATAACGTTAGATATCCTAACCTAAGGCAACCTAACAACTCGGATGTAATATTTAACAACATTCCGGGCGCGTCGGGTCCTGCTTCTCGGTGGGAGCATTATATGCGTCTATAACGTTGTATGTCCTAATCTAAGGCAACCTAACATCTCGGATGCAATATTTGACAACATTCCTGGCCTGTCGTACCCTACTCCTCGGAGGGAACAGTATATACGTCTATAACGTCATATCTCCTAACCTAAGGCAACCTAACATCTCGGATGTAACATTTAACAACATTCCAGGCGTGTCGGTCCCTACGTCTCGGTGGTAACATTACATGCTTCTATAACGTTATATAGCCTAACCTAAGGCAACCTAACATCTCGGATGTAACATTTGACAACATTCCAGGCGTGTCGGTCCCTACGTCTCGGTGGTAACATTATATACGTCTATAACGTTATATATCCTAACCTAAGGCAACCTGACATCTCGGATGTAATATTCTACAACATTCCAGGCGTGTCGGACACTACTTCTCGGAGGGAACAGTATATACGCCTATAACGTCATATATCCTAACCTAAGGCAACCTAACATCTCGGATGTAACATTATATGAGTCTATAACGTTATATATCCTAACCTAAGGCAACCTAACATCTCGGATGCAATATTTGACAACATTCCTGGCCTGTCGAACCCTACTTTTCGGAGGGAACAGTATATACGTCTATAACGTTATATATCCTAATCTAAGGCAACCTAACATCTCGGATGTAATATTTGACATTATTCCTGTCGTGTCGGACCCTACTTCTCGGTGGGAACATTATATACGTCTATAGCGTTATATATCCTAACCTAAGGCAACCTATTATCTCAGACGTAATATTTTCCAACATTCCTGGCGTGTCGGTGCATTCTTTTCGGTGCGAATATTATATACGTCTATAACGGTATATATCCGAATCTAAGGCAACCTAGCATCTCGGATGCAATATTTGACAACATTTCTGGCCTGTCGAACCCTACTTCTCGGAGGGAATAGTATATACGTCTATAACGGTGTATATCCTAATCTAAGGCAACCTAACATCTCGGATGCAATATTTGACAACATTCCTGGCCTGTCGTACCCTACTCCTCGGAGGGAGCAGTATATACGTCTATAACGTCATATATCCTAACCTAAGGCAACCTAACATCTCGGACGTAACATTTGACAACATTCCAGGCGTGTCGGTCCCAACGTCTCGGTGGTAACATTATATGCGTCTATAACGTTATATATCCTAACCTAAGGCAACCTAACAACTCGGATGTAATATTTGACAACATTCCTGGCGCGTGGGATCCTGCTTCTCGGTGGGAACATTATATGCGTCTATAACGGTATATATCCTAATCTAAGGCAACCTAACATCTCGGATGCAATATTTGACAACATTCCTGGCCTGTCGAAACCTGCTCCTTGGAGGGAACAATATATACGTCTATAACGTCATATATCCTAACCTAAGGCAACGTAACAACTCGAATGTAACATTTGACAACATTCCAGGCGTGTCGGTCCCTACGTCTCGGTGGTAACGTTACATGCGTTTATAACGTTATATATTCTAACCTAAGGCCACCTAACACCTCGGATGTAATATTTGACAACATTCCTGGCGTGTCGAACCGTACTTCTCGGTGGGAACAGTATATACGTCTATAACGGTATATATCCTAATATAAGGCAACCTAACATCTCGGATGTAATATTGACTACATTCCTGGCCTGTCGAACCCTACTTCACGGAGGGAACAGTATATACGTCTATAACGTCATACCTCCTAACCTAATGCAACCTAACATCTCGGATGTAACATTTGACAACATTCCAGGCGTGTCGGTCCCTACGTCTCGGTGGTAACATTACATGCTTCTATAACGTTATATATCCTAACCTAAGGCAACCTAACATCTCGGATGTAACATTTGACAACATTCCAGGCGTGTCGGTCCCTAGGTCTCGGTGGTAACATTACATGCGTCTATAACGGTATATATCCTAATCTAAGGCAACCTAACATCTCGGATGTAACATTTGACAACATTCCAGGCGTGTCGGTCCCTACGTCTCGGTGGTAACGTTACATGCGTCTATAACGTTATATATTCTAACCTAAGGCCACCTAACACCTCGGATGTAATATTTGACAACATTCCTGGCGTGTCGAACCGTACTTCTCGGTGGGAACATTATATACGTCTATAACGGTATATATCCTAATCTAAGGCAACCTAACATCTCGGATGCAATATTTGACAAGATTCCTGGCCTATCGAACCCTACTTCTCGGAGGGAATAGTATATACGTCTATAACGGTATATATCCTAATCTAAGGCAACCTAACATCTCGGATGCAATATTTGACAACATTACTGGCCTGTCGAGCCCTACTTCTCGGAGGGAACAGTATATACGTCTATAACGTTATATATCCTAACCTAAGGCAACCTAACATCTCGGACGTAACATTTGATAATATTCCAGGCGAGTCGGTCCCTACGTCTCGGTGGTAACATTACATGCGTCTATAACGGTATATATCCTAATCTAAGGCAACCTAACATCTCGGATGTAACATTTGACAACATTCCAGGCGTGTCGGTCCCTACGTCTCGGTGGTAACGTTACATGCGTCTATAACGTTATATATTCTAACCTAAGGCCACCTAACACCTCGGATGTAATATTTGACAACATTCCTGGCGTGTCGAACCGTACTTCTCGGTGGGAACATTATATACGTCTATAACGGTATATATCCTAATCTAAGGCAACCTAACATCTCGGATGTAACATTTGACAACATTCCAGGCGTGTCGGTCCCTACGTCTCGGTGGTAACATTACATGCTTCTATAACGTTATATATCCTAACCTAAGGCAACCTAACATCTCGGATGTAACATTTGACAACATTCCAGGCGTGTCGGTCCCTAGGTCTCGGTGGTAACATTACATGCGTCTATAACGGTATATATCCTAATCTAAGGCAACCTAACATCTCGGATGTAACATTTGATAATATTCCAGGCGAGTCGGTCCCTACGTCTCGGTGGTAACATTATATGCGTCTATAACGTTATATATCCTAACCTAAGGCAACCTAACAACTCGGATGTAATATTTAACAACATTCCGGGCGCGTCGGATCCTGCTTCTCGGTGGGAGCATTATATGCGTCTATAACGTTGTATGTCCTAATCTAAGGCAACCTAACATCTCGGATGCAATATTTGACAACATTCCTGGCCTGTCGTACCCTACTCCTCGGAGGGAACAGTATATACGTCTATAACGTCATATCTCCTAACCTAAGGCAACCTAACATCTCGGATGTAACATTTGACAACATTCCAGGCGTGTCGGTCCCTACGTCTCGGTGGTAACATTACATGCTTCTATAACGTTATATATCCTAACCTAAGGCAACCTAACATCTCGGATGTAACATTTGACAACATTCCAGGCGTGTCGGTCCCTAGGTCTCGGTGGTAACATTACATGCGTCTATAACGGTATATATCCTAATCTAAGGCAACCTAACATATCGGATGCAATATTTGATAACATTCCTGGCCTGTCGAACCCTGCTCCTTGGAGGGAACAGTACATACGTCTATAACGTCATATTTCCTAACCTAAGGCAACCTAACATCTCGGATGTAACATTTTACAACATTCCAGGCGTGTCGGTCCCTACGTCTCGGTGGTAACGTTACATGCGTCTATTACGTTATATATTCTAACCTACGGCCACCTAACACCTCGGATGTAATATTTGACAACATTCCTGGCGTGTCAAACCGTACTTCTCGGTGGGAACAGTATATACGTGTATAACGGTATATATCCTAATCTAAGGCAAACTAACATCTCGGATGCAATATTTGACAACATTCCTGGCCTGTCGAACCCTACTTCTCGGAGGGAATAGTATATACGTCTATAACGGTATATATCCTAATCTAAGGCAACCTAACATCTCGGATGCAATATTTGACAACATTACTGGCCTGTCGAACCCTACTTCTCGGAGGGAACAGTATATACGTCTATAACGTTATATATCCTAACCTAAGGCAACCTAACATCTCGGACGTAACATTTGATAATATTCCAGGCGAGTCGGTCCCTACGTCTCGGTGGTAACATTACATGCGTCTATAACGGTATATATCCTAATCTAAGGCAACCTAACATCTCGGATGTAACATTTGACAACATTCCAGGCGTGTCGGTCCCTACGTCTCGGTGGTAACGTTACATGCGTCTATAACGTTATATATTCTAACCTAAGGCCACCTAACACCTCGGATGTAATATTTGACAACATTCCTGGCGTGTCGAACCGTACTTCTCGGTGGGAACATTATATACGTCTATAACGGTATATATCCTAATCTAAGGCAACCTAACATCTCGGATGTAACATTTGACAACATTCCAGGCGTGTCGGTCCCTACGTCTCGGTGGTAACATTACATGCTTCTATAACGTTATATATCCTAACCTAAGGCAACCTAACATCTCGGATGTAACATTTGACAACATTCCAGGCGTGTCGGTCCCTAGGTCTCGGTGGTAACATTACATGCGTCTATAACGGTATATATCCTAATCTAAGGCAACCTAACATCTCGGATGTAACATTTGATAATATTCCAGGCGAGTCGGTCCCTACGTCTCGGTGGTAACATTATATGCGTCTATAACGTTATATATCCTAACCTAAGGCAACCTAACAACTCGGATGTAATATTTAACAACATTCCGGGCGCGTCGGATCCTGCTTCTCGGTGGGAGCATTATATGCGTCTATAACGTTGTATGTCCTAATCTAAGGCAACCTAACATCTCGGATGCAATATTTGACAACATTCCTGGCCTGTCGTACCCTACTCCTCGGAGGGAACAGTATATACGTCTATAACGTCATATCTCCTAACCTAAGGCAACCTAACATCTCGGATGTAACATTTGACAACATTCCAGGCGTGTCGGTCCCTACGTCTCGGTGGTAACATTACATGCTTCTATAACGTTATATATCCTAACCTAAGGCAACCTAACATCTCGGATGTAACATTTGACAACATTCCAGGCGTGTCGGTCCCTACGTCTCGGTGGTAACATTACATGCTTCTATAACGTTATATAGCCTAACCTAAGGCAACATAACATCTCGGATGTAACATTTGACAACATTCCAGGCGTGTCGGTCCCTACGTCTCGGTGGTAACATTATATACGTCTATAACGTTATATATCCTAACCTAAGGCAACCTGACATCTCGGATGTAATATTCTACAACATTCCTGGCGTGTCGGACACTACTTCTCGGAGGGAACAGTATATACGCCTATAACGTCATATATCCTAACCTTAGGCAACCTAACATCTCGGATGTAACATTATATGAGTCTATAACGTTATATATCCTAACCTAAGGCAACCTAACATCTCGGATGCAATATTTGACAACATTCCTGGCCTGTCGAACCCTACTTTTCGGAGGGAACAGTATATACGTCTATAACGTTATATATCCTAATCTAAGGCAACCTAACATCTCGGATGTAATATTTGACAAGATTCCTGTCGTGTCGGACCCTACTTCTCGGTGGGAACATTATATACGTCTATAGCGTTATATATCCTAACCTAAGGCAACCTATTATCTCAGACGTAATATTTTCCAACATTCCTGGCGTGTCGGTGCATTCTTTTCGGTGCGAATATTATATACGTCTATAACGGTATATATCCGAATCTAAGGCAACCTAGCATCTCGGATGCAATATTTGACAACATTTCTGGCCTGTCGAACCCTACTTCTCGGAGGGAATAGTATATACGTCTATAACGGTGTATATCCTAATCTAAGGCAACCTAACATCTCGGATGCAATATTTGACAACATTCCTGGCCTGTCGTACCCTACTCCTCGGAGGGAGCAGTATATACGTCTATAACGTCATATATCCTAACCTAAGGCAACCTAACATCTCGGACGTAACATTTGACAACATTCCAGGCGTGTCGGTCCCAACGTCTCGGTGGTAACATTATATGCGTCTATAACGTTATATATCCTAACCTAAGGCAACCTAACAACTCGGATGTAATATTTGACAACATTCCTGGCGCGTCGGATCCTGCTTCTCGGTGGGAACATTATATGCGTCTATAACGGTATATATCCTAATCTAAGGCAACCTAACATCTCGGATGCAATATTTGACAACATTCCTGGCCTGTCGAAACCTGCTCCTTGGAGGGAACAGTATATACGTCTATAACGTCATATATCCTAACCTAAGGCAACGTAACAACTCGAATGTAACATTTGACAACATTCCAGGCGTGTCGGTCCCTACGTCTCGGTGGTAACGTTACATGCGTTTATAACGTTATATATTCTAACCTAAGGCCACCTAACACCTCGGATGTAATATTTGACAACATTCCTGGCGCGTCGGATCCTGCTTCTCGGTGGGAACATTATATGCGTCTATAACGGTATATATCCTAATCTAAGGCAACCTAACATCTCGGATGCAATATTTGACAACATTGCTGGCCTGTCGAAACCTGCTCCTTGGAGGGAACAGTATATACGTCTATAACGTCATATATCCTAACCTAAGGCAACGTAACAACTCGAATGTAACATTTGACAACATTCCAGGCGTGTCGGTCCCTACGTCTCGGTGGTAACGTTACATGCGTTTATAACGTTATATATTCTAACCTAAGGCCACCTAACACCTCGGATGTAATATTTGACAACATTCCTGGCGTGTCGAACCGTACTTCTCGGTGGGAACAGTATATACGTCTATAACGGTATATATCCTAATCTAAGGCAAACTAACATCTCGGATGCAATATTTGACAACATTCCTGGCCTGTCGAACCCTACTTCTCGGAGGGAATAGTATATACGTCTATAACGGTATATATCCTAATCTAAGGCAACCTAACAACTCGGATGCAATATTTGACAACATTACTGGCCTGTCGAACCCTACTTCTCGGAGGGAACAGTATATACGTCTATAACGTTATATATCCTAACCTAAGGCAACCTAACATCTCGGACGTAACATTTGATAATATTCCAGGCGAGTCGGTCCCTACGTCTCGGTGGTAACATTACATGCGTCTATAACGGTATATATCCTAATCTAAGGCAACCTAACATCTCGGATGTAACATTTGACAACATTCCAGGCGTGTCGGTCCCTACGTCTCGGTGGTAACGTTACATGCGTCTATAACGTTATATATTCTAACCTAAGGCCACCTAACACCTCGGATGTAATATTTGACAACATTCCTGGCGTGTCGAACCGTACTTCTCGGTGGGAACATTATATACGTCTATAACGGTATATATCCTAATCTAAGGCAACCTAACATCTCGGATGTAACATTTGACAACATTCCAGGCGTGTCGGTCCCTACGTCTCGGTGGTAACATTACATGCTTCTATAACGTTATATATCCTAACCTAAGGCAACCTAACATCTCGGATGTAACATTTGACAACATTCCAGGCGTGTCGGTCCCTAGGTCTCGGTGGTAACATTACATGCGTCTATAACGGTATATATCCTAATCTAAGGCAACCTAACATCTCGGATGTAACATTTGATAATATTCCAGGCGAGTCGGTCCCTACGTCTCGGTGGTAACATTATATGCGTCTATAACGTTATATATCCTAACCTAAGGCAACCTAACAACTCGGATGTAATATTTAACAACATTCCGGGCGCGTCGGATCCTGCTTCTCGGTGGGAGCATTATATGCGTCTATAACGTTGTATGTCCTAATCTAAGGCAACCTAACATCTCGGATGCAATATTTGACAACATTCCTGGCCTGTCGTACCCTACTCCTCGGAGGGAACAGTATATACGTCTATAACGTCATATCTCCTAACCTAAGGCAACCTAACATCTCGGATGTAACATTTTACAACATTCCAGGCGTGTCGGTCCCTACGTCTCGGTGGTAACGTTACATGCGTCTATTACGTTATATATTCTAACCTACGGCCACCTAACACCTCGGATGTAATATTTGACAACATTCCTGGCGTGTCAAACCGTACTTCTCGGTGGGAACAGTATATACGTGTATAACGGTATATATCCTAATCTAAGGCAACCTAACATCTCGGATGCAATATTTGACAACATTCCTGGCCTGTCGAACCCTACTTCTCGGAGGGAATAGTATATACGTCTATAACGGTATATATCCTAATCTAAGGCAACCTAACATCTCGGATGCAATATTTGACAACATTCCTGGCCTGTCGAACCCTACTTCTCGGAGGGAACAGTATATACGTCTATAACGGTATATATCCTAATATAAGGCAACCTAACATCTCGGATGTAATATTGACTACATTCCTGGCCTGTCGAACCCTACTTCACGGAGGGAACAGTATATACGTCTATAACGTTATATATCCTAACCTAAGGCAACCTAACATCTCGGACGTAACATTTGATAATATTCCAGGCGAGTCGGTCCCTACGTCTCGGTGGTAACATTACATGCGTCTATAACGGTATATATCCTAATCTAAGGCAACCTAACATCTCGGATGTAACATTTGACAACATTCCAGGCGTGTCGGTCCCTACGTCTCGGTGGTAACGTTACATGCGTCTATAACGTTATATATTCTAACCTAAGGCCACCTAACACCTCGGATGTAATATTTGACAACATTCCTGGCGTGTCGAACCGTACTTCTCGGTGGGAACATTATATACGTCTATAACGGTATATATCCTAATCTAAGGCAACCTAACATCTCGGATGTAACATTTGACAACATTCCAGGCGTGTCGGTCCCTACGTCTCGGTGGTAACATTACATGCTTCTATAACGTTATATATCCTAACCTAAGGCAACCTAACATCTCGGATGTAACATTTGACAACATTCCAGGCGTGTCGGTCCCTAGGTCTCGGTGGTAACATTACATGCGTCTATAACGGTATATATCCTAATCTAAGGCAACCTAACATCTCGGATGTAACATTTGATAATATTCCAGGCGAGTCGGTCCCTACGTCTCGGTGGTAACATTATATGCGTCTATAACGTTATATATCCTAACCTAAGGCAACCTAACAACTCGGATGTAATATTTAACAACATTCCGGGCGCGTCGGATCCTGCTTCTCGGTGGGAGCATTATATGCGTCTATAACGTTGTATGTCCTAATCTAAGGCAACCTAACATCTCGGATGCAATATTTGACAACATTCCTGGCCTGTCGTACCCTACTCCTCGGAGGGAACAGTATATACGTCTATAACGTCATATCTCCTAACCTAAGGCAACCTAACATCTCGGATGTAACATTTGACAACATTCCAGGCGTGTCGGTCCCTACGTCTCGGTGGTAACATTACATGCTTCTATAACGTTATATATCCTAACCTAAGGCAACCTAACATCTCGGATGTAACATTTGACAACATTCCAGGCGTGTCGGTCCCTAGGTCTCGGTGGTAACATTACATGCGTCTATAACGGTATATATCCTAATCTAAGGCAACCTAACATATCGGATGCAATATTTGATAACATTCCTGGCCTGTCGAACCCTGCTCCTTGGAGGGAACAGTACATACGTCTATAACGTCATATTTCCTAACCTAAGGCAACCTAACATCTCGGATGTAACATTTTACAACATTCCAGGCGTGTCGGTCCCTACGTCTCGGTGGTAACGTTACATGCGTCTATTACGTTATATATTCTAACCTACGGCCACCTAACACCTCGGATGTAATATTTGACAACATTCCTGGCGTGTCAAACCGTACTTCTCGGTGGGAACAGTATATACGTGTATAACGGTATATATCCTAATCTAAGGCAAACTAACATCTCGGATGCAATATTTGACAACATTCCTGGCCTGTCGAACCCTACTTCTCGGAGGGAATAGTATATACGTCTATAACGGTATATATCCTAATCTAAGGCAACCTAACATCTCGGATGCAATATTTGACAACATTACTGGCCTGTCGAACCCTACTTCTCGGAGGGAACAGTATATACGTCTATAACGTTATATATCCTAACCTAAGGCAACCTAACATCTCGGACGTAACATTTGATAATATTCCAGGCGAGTCGGTCCCTACGTCTCGGTGGTAACATTACATGCGTCTATAACGGTATATATCCTAATCTAAGGCAACCTAACATCTCGGATGTAACATTTGACAACATTCCAGGCGTGTCGGTCCCTACGTCTCGGTGGTAACGTTACATGCGTCTATAACGTTATATATTCTAACCTAAGGCCACCTAACACCTCGGATGTAATATTTGACAACATTCCTGGCGTGTCGAACCGTACTTCTCGGTGGGAACATTATATACGTCTATAACGGTATATATCCTAATCTAAGGCAACCTAACATCTCGGATGTAACATTTGACAACATTCCAGGCGTGTCGGTCCCTACGTCTCGGTGGTAACATTACATGCTTCTATAACGTTATATATCCTAACCTAAGGCAACCTAACATCTCGGATGTAACATTTGACAACATTCCAGGCGTGTCGGTCCCTAGGTCTCGGTGGTAACATTACATGCGTCTATAACGGTATATATACTAATCTAAGGCAACCTAACATCTCGGATGTAACATTTGATAATATTCCAGGCGAGTCGGTCCCTACGTCTCGGTGGTAACATTATATGCGTCTATAACGTTATATATCCTAACCTAAGGCAACCTAACAACTCGGATGTAATATTTAACAACATTCCGGGCGCGTCGGATCCTGCTTCTCGGTGGGAGCATTATATGCGTCTATAACGTTGTATGTCCTAATCTAAGGCAACCTAACATCTCGGATGCAATATTTGACAACATTCCTGGCCTGTCGTACCCTACTCCTCGGAGGGAACAGTATATACGTCTATAACGTCATATCTCCTAACCTAAGGCAACCTAACATCTCGGATGTAACATTTTACAACATTCCAGGCGTGTCGGTCCCTACGTCTCGGTGGTAACGTTACATGCGTCTATTACGTTATATATTCTAACCTACGGCCACCTAACACCTCGGATGTAATATTTGACAACATTCCTGGCGTGTCAAACCGTACTTCTCGGTGGGAACAGTATATACGTGTATAACGGTATATATCCTAATCTAAGGCAAACTAACATCTCGGATGCAATATTTGACAACATTCCTGGCCTGTCGAACCCTACTTCTCGGAGGGAATAGTATATACGTCTATAACGGTATATATCCTAATCTAAGGCAACCTAACATCTCGGATGCAATATTTGACAACATTACTGGCCTGTCGAACCCTACTTCTCGGAGGGAACAGTATATACGTCTATAACGTTATATATCCTAACCTAAGGCAACCTAACATCTCGGACGTAACATTTGATAATATTCCAGGCGAGTCGGTCCCTACGTCTCGGTGGTAACATTACATGCGTCTATAACGGTATATATCCTAATCTAAGGCAACCTAACATCTCGGATGTAACATTTGACAACATTCCAGGCGTGTCGGTCCCTACGTCTCGGTGGTAACGTTACATGCGTCTATAACGTTATATATTCTAACCTAAGGCCACCTAACACCTCGGATGTAATATTTGACAACATTCCTGGCGTGTCGAACCGTACTTCTCGGTGGGAACATTATATACGTCTATAACGGTATATATCCTAATCTAAGGCAACCTAACATCTCGGATGTAACATTTGACAACATTCCAGGCGTGTCGGTCCCTACGTCTCGGTGGTAACATTACATGCTTCTATAACGTTATATATCCTAACCTAAGGCAACCTAACATCTCGGATGTAACATTTGACAACATTCCAGGCGTGTCGGTCCCTAGGTCTCGGTGGTAACATTACATGCGTCTATAACGGTATATATCCTAATCTAAGGCAACCTAACATCTCGGATGTAACATTTGATAATATTCCAGGCGAGTCGGTCCCTACGTCTCGGTGGTAACATTATATGCGTCTATAACGTTATATATCCTAACCTAAGGCAACCTAACAACTCGGATGTAATATTTAACAACATTCCGGGCGCGTCGGATCCTGCTTCTCGGTGGGAGCATTATATGCGTCTATAACGTTGTATGTCCTAATCTAAGGCAACCTAACATCTCGGATGCAATATTTGACAACATTCCTGGCCTGTCGTACCCTACTCCTCGGAGGGAACAGTATATACGTCTATAACGTCATATCTCCTAACCTAAGGCAACCTAACATCTCGGATGTAACATTTGACAACATTCCAGGCGTGTCGGTCCCTACGTCTCGGTGGTAACATTACATGCTTCTATAACGTTATATATCCTAACCTAAGGCAACCTAACATCTCGGATGTAACATTTGACAACATTCCAGGCGTGTCGGTCCCTACGTCTCGGTGGTAACATTACATGCTTCTATAACGTTATATAGCCTAACCTAAGGCAACATAACATCTCGGATGTAACATTTGACAACATTCCAGGCGTGTCGGTCCCTACGTCTCGGTGGTAACATTATATACGTCTATAACGTTATATATCCTAACCTAAGGCAACCTGACATCTCGGATGTAATATTCTACAACATTCCAGGCGTGTCGGACACTACTTCTCGGAGGGAACAGTATATACGCCTATAACGTCATATATCCTAACCTAAGGCAACCTATTATCTCAGACGTAATATTTTCCAACATTCCTGGCGTGTCGGTGCATTCTTTTCGGTGCGAATATTATATACGTCTATAACGGTATATATCCGAATCTAAGGCAACCTAGCATCTCGGATGCAATATTTGACAACATTTCTGGCCTGTCGAACCCTACTTCTCGGAGGGAATAGTATATACGTCTATAACGGTGTATATCCTAATCTAAGGCAACCTAACATCTCGGATGCAATATTTGACAACATTCCTGGCCTGTCGTACCCTACTCCTCGGAGGGAGCAGTATATGCGTCTATAACGTCATATATCCTAACCTAAGGCAACCTAACATCTCGGACGTAACATTTGACAACATTCCAGGCGTGTCGGTCCCAACGTCTCGGTGGTAACATTATATGCGTCTATAACGTTATATATCCTAACCTAAGGCAACCTAACAACTCGGATGTAATATTTGACAACATTCCTGGCGCGTCGGATCCTGCTTCTCGGTGGGAACATTATATGCGTCTATAACGGTATATATCCTAATCTAAGGCAACCTAACATCTCGGATGCAATATTTGACAACATTCCTGGCCTGTCGAAACCTGCTCCTTGGAGGGAACAGTATATACGTCTATAACGTCATATATCCTAACCTAAGGCAACGTAACAACTCGAATGTAACATTTGACAACATTCCAGGCGTGTCGGTCCCTACGTCTCGGTGGTAACGTTACATGCGTTTATAACGTTATATATTCTAACCTAAGGCCACCTAACACCTCGGATGTAATATTTGACAACATTCCTGGCGTGTCGAACCGTACTTCTCGGTGGGAACAGTATATACGTCTATAACGGTATATATCCTAATCTAAGGCAACCTAACATCTCGGATGCAATATTTGACAACATTCCTGGCCTGTCGAACCCTACTTCTCGGAGGGAATAGTATATACGTCTATAACGGTATATATCCTAATCTAAGGCAACCTAACATCTCGGATGCAATATTTGACAACATTCCTGGCCTGTCGAACCCTACTTCTCGGAGGGAACAGTATATACGTCTATAACGGTATATATCCTAATATAAGGCAACCTAACATCTCGGATGTAATATTGACTACATTCCTGGCCTGTCGAACCCTACTTCACGGAGGGAACAGTATATACGTCTATAACGTCATACCTCCTAACCTAATGCAACCTAACATCTCGGATGTAACATTTGACAACATTCCAGGCGTGTCGGTCCCTACGTCTCGGTGGTAACATTACATGCTTCTATAACGTTATATATCCTAACCTAAGGCAACCTAACATCTCGGATGTAACATTTGACAACATTCCAGGCGTGTCGGTCCCTAGGTCTCGGTGGTAACATTACATGCGTCTATAACGGTATATATCCTAATCTAAGGCAACCTAACATCTCGGATGTAACATTTGACAACATTCCAGGCGTGTCGGTCCCTACGTCTCGGTGGTAACGTTACATGCGTCTATAACGTTATATATTCTAACCTAAGGCCACCTAACACCTCGGATGTAATATTTGACAACATTCCTGGCGTGTCGAACCGTACTTCTCGGTGGGAACATTATATACGTCTATAACGGTATATATCCTAATCTAAGGCAACCTAACATCTCGGATGTAACATTTGACAACATTCCAGGCGTGTCGGTCCCTACGTCTCGGTGGTAACATTACATGCTTCTATAACGTTATATATCCTAACCTAAGGCAACCTAACATCTCGGATGTAACATTTGACAACATTCCAGGCGTGTCGGTCCCTACGTCTCGGTGGTAACATTACATGCGTCTATAACGGTATATATCCTAATCTAAGGCAACCTAACATCTCGGATGTAACATTTGATAATATTCCAGGCGAGTCGGTCCCTACGTCTCGGTGGTAACATTATATGCGTCTATAACGTTATATATCCTAACCTAAGGCAACCTAACAACTCGGATGTAATATTTAACAACATTCCGGGCGCGTCGGATCCTGCTTCTCGGTGGGAGCATTATATGCGTCTATAACGTTGTATGTCCTAATCTAAGGCAACCTAACATCTCGGATGCAATATTTGACAACATTCCTGGCCTGTCGTACCCTACTCCTCGGAGGGAACAGTATATACGTCTATAACGTCATATCTCCTAACCTAAGGCAACCTAACATCTCGGATGTAACATTTGACAACATTCCAGGCGTGTCGGTCCCTACGTCTCGGTGGTAACATTACATGCTTCTATAACGTTATATATCCTAACCTAAGGCAACCTAACATCTCGGATGTAACATTTGACAACATTCCAGGCGTGTCGGTCCCTACGTCTCGGTGGTAACATTACATGCTTCTATAACGTTATATAGCCTAACCTAAGGCAACATAACATCTCGGATGTAACATTTGACAACATTCCAGGCGTGTCGGTCCCTACGTCTCGGTGGTAACATTATATACGTCTATAACGTTATATATCCTAACCTAAGGCAACCTGACATCTCGGATGTAATATTCTACAACATTCCAGGCGTGTCGGACACTACTTCTCGGAGGGAACAGTATATACGCCTATAACGTCATATATCCTAACCTAAGGCAACCTAACATCTCGGATGTAACATTATATGAGTCTATAACGTTATATATCCTAACCTAAGGCAACCTAACATCTCGGATGCAATATTTGACAACATTCCTGGCCTGTCGAACCCTACTTTTCGGAGGGAACAGTATATACGTCTATAACGTTATATATCCTAATCTAAGGCAACCTAACATCTCGGATGTAATATTTGACAAGATTCCTGTCGTGTCGGACCCTACTTCTCGGTGGGAACATTATATACGTCTATAGCGTTATATATCCTAACCTAAGGCAACCTATTATCTCAGACGTAATATTTTCCAACATTCCTGGCGTGTCGGTGCATTCTTTTCGGTGCGAATATTATATACGTCTATAACGGTATATATCCGAATCTAAGGCAACCTAGCATCTCGGATGCAATATTTGACAACATTTCTGGCCTGTCGAACCCTACTTCTCGGAGGGAATAGTATATACGTCTATAACGGTGTATATCCTAATCTAAGGCAACCTAACATCTCGGATGCAATATTTGACAACATTCCTGGCCTGTCGTACCCTACTCCTCGGAGGGAGCAGTATATGCGTCTATAACGTCATATATCCTAACCTAAGGCAACCTAACATCTCGGACGTAACATTTGACAACATTCCAGGCGTGTCGGTCCCAACGTCTCGGTGGTAACATTATATGCGTCTATAACGTTATATATCCTAACCTAAGGCAACCTAACAACTCGGATGTAATATTTGACAACATTCCTGGCGCGTCGGATCCTGCTTCTCGGTGGGAACATTATATGCGTCTATAACGGTATATATCCTAATCTAAGGCAACCTAACATCTCGGATGCAATATTTGACAACATTCCTGGCCTGTCGAAACCTGCTCCTTGGAGGGAACAGTATATACGTCTATAACGTCATATATCCTAACCTAAGGCAACGTAACAACTCGAATGTAACATTTGACAACATTCCAGGCGTGTCGGTCCCTACGTCTCGGTGGTAACGTTACATGCGTTTATAACGTTATATATTCTAACCTAAGGCCACCTAACACCTCGGATGTAATATTTGACAACATTCCTGGCGTGTCGAACCGTACTTCTCGGTGGGAACAGTATATACGTCTATAACGGTATATATCCTAATCTAAGGCAACCTAACATCTCGGATGCAATATTTGACAACATTCCTGGCCTGTCGAACCCTACTTCTCGGAGGGAATAGTATATACGTCTATAACGGTATATATCCTAATCTAAGGCAACCTAACATCTCGGATGCAATATTTGACAACATTCCTGGCCTGTCGAACCCTACTTCTCGGAGGGAACAGTATATACGTCTATAACGGTATATATCCTAATATAAGGCAACCTAACATCTCGGATGTAATATTGACTACATTCCTGGCCTGTCGAACCCTACTTCACGGAGGGAACAGTATATACGTCTATAACGTCATACCTCCTAACCTAATGCAACCTAACATCTCGGATGTAACATTTGACAACATTCCAGGCGTGTCGGTCCCTACGTCTCGGTGGTAACATTACATGCTTCTATAACGTTATATATCCTAACCTAAGGCAACCTAACATCTCGGATGTAACATTTGACAACATTCCAGGCGTGTCGGTCCCTAGGTCTCGGTGGTAACATTACATGCGTCTATAACGGTATATATCCTAATCTAAGGCAACCTAACATCTCGGATGTAACATTTGACAACATTCCAGGCGTGTCGGTCCCTACGTCTCGGTGGTAACGTTACATGCGTCTATAACGTTATATATTCTAACCTAAGGCCACCTAACACCTCGGATGTAATATTTGACAACATTCCTGGCGTGTCGAACCGTACTTCTCGGTGGGAACATTATATACGTCTATAACGGTATATATCCTAATCTAAGGCAACCTAACATCTCGGATGCAATATTTGACAAGATTCCTGGCCTATCGAACCCTACTTCTCGGAGGGAATAGTATATACGTCTATAACGGTATATATCCTAATCTAAGGCAACCTAACATCTCGGATGCAATATTTGACAACATTACTGGCCTGTCGAACCCTACTTCTCGGAGGGAACAGTATATACGTCTATAACGTTATATATCCTAACCTAAGGCAACCTAACATCTCGGACGTAACATTTGATAATATTCCAGGCGAGTCGGTCCCTACGTCTCGGTGGTAACATTACATGCGTCTATAACGGTATATATCCTAATCTAAGGCAACCTAACATCTCGGATGTAACATTTGACAACATTCCAGGCGTGTCGGTCCCTACGTCTCGGTGGTAACGTTACATGCGTCTATAACGTTATATATTCTAACCTAAGGCCACCTAACACCTCGGATGTAATATTTGACAACATTCCTGGCGTGTCGAACCGTACTTCTCGGTGGGAACATTATATACGTCTATAACGGTATATATCCTAATCTAAGGCAACCTAACATCTCGGATGTAACATTTGACAACATTCCAGGCGTGTCGGTCCCTACGTCTCGGTGGTAACATTACATGCTTCTATAACGTTATATATCCTAACCTAAGGCAACCTAACATCTCGGATGTAACATTTGACAACATTCCAGGCGTGTCGGTACCTAGGTCTCGGTGGTAACATTATATGCGTCTATAACGGTATATATCCTAATCTAAGGCAACCTAACATCTCGGATGCAATATTTGACAACATTCCTGGCCTGTCGAAACCTGCTCCTTGGAGGGAACAGTATATACGTCTATAACGTCATATATCCTAACCTAAGGCAACGTAACAACTCGAATGTAACATTTGACAACATTCCAGGCGTGTCGGTCCCTACGTCTCGGTGGTAACGTTACATGCGTTTATAACGTTATATATTCTAACCTAAGGCCACCTAACACCTCGCATGTAATATTTGACAACATTCCTGGCGTGTCGAACCGTACTTCTCGGTGGGAACAGTATATACGTCTATAACGGTATATATCCTAATCTAAGGCAACCTAACATCTCGGATGCAATATTTGACAACATTCCTGGCCTGTCGAACCCTACTTCTCGGAGGGAATAGTATATACGTCTATAACGGTATATATCCTAATCTAAGGCAACCTAACATCTCGGATGCAATATTTGACAACATTCCTGGCCTGTCGAACCCTACTTCTCGGAGGGAACAGTATATACGTCTATAACGGTATATATCCTAATATAAGGCAACCTAACATCTCGGATGTAATATTGACTACATTCCTGGCCTGTCGAACCCTACTTCACGGAGGGAACAGTATATACGTCTATAACGTCATACCTCCTAACCTAATGCAACCTAACATCTCGGATGTAACATTTGACAACATTCCAGGCGTGTCGGTCCCTACGTCTCGGTGGTAACATTACATGCTTCTATAACGTTATATATCCTAACCTAAGGCAACCTAACATCTCGGATGTAACATTTGACAACATTCCAGGCGTGTCGGTCCCTAGGTCTCGGTGGTAACATTACATGCGTCTATAACGGTATATATCCTAATCTAAGGCAACCTAACATCTCGGATGTAACATTTGACAACATTCCAGGCGTGTCGGTCCCTACGTCTCGGTGGTAACGTTACATGCGTCTATAACGTTATATATTCTAACCTAAGGCCACCTAACACCTCGGATGTAATATTTGACAACATTCCTGGCGTGTCGAACCGTACTTCTCGGTGGGAACATTATATACGTCTATAACGGTATATATCCTAATCTAAGGCAACCTAACATCTCGGATGCAATATTTGACAAGATTCCGGGCCTATCGAACCCTACTTCTCGGAGGGAATAGTATATACGTCTATAACGGTATATATCCTAATCTAAGGCAACCTAACATCTCGGATGCAATATTTGACAACATTACTGGCCTGTCGAACCCTACTTCTCGGAGGGAACAGTATATACGTCTATAACGTTATATATCCTAACCTAAGGCAACCTAACATCTCGGACGTAACATTTGATAATATTCCAGGCGAGTCGGTCCCTACGTCTCGGTGGTAACATTACATGCGTCTATAACGGTATATATCCTAATCTAAGGCAACCTAACATCTCGGATGTAACATTTGACAACATTCCAGGCGTGTCGGTCCCTACGTCTCGGTGGTAACGTTACATGCGTCTATAACGTTATATATTCTAACCTATGGCCACCTAACACCTCGGATGTAATATTTGACAACATTCCTGGCGTGTCGAACCGTACTTCTCGGTGGGAACATTATATACGTCTATAACGGTATATATCCTAATCTAAGGCAACCTAACATCTCGGATGTAACATTTGACAACATTCCAGGCGTGTCGGTCCCTACGTCTCGGTGGTAACATTACATGCTTCTATAACGTTATATATCCTAACCTAAGGCAACCTAACATCTCGGATGTAACATTTGACAACATTCCAGGCGTGTCGGTCCCTAGGTCTCGGTGGTAACATTACATGCGTCTATAACGGTATATATCCTAATCTAAGGCAACCTAACATCTCGGATGTAACATTTGATAATATTCCAGGCGAGTCGGTCCCTACGTCTCGGTGGTAACATTATATGCGTCTATAACGTTGTATGTCCTAATCTAAGGCAACCTAACATCTCGGATGCAATATTTGACAACATTCCTGGCCTGTCGTACCCTACTCCTCGGAGGGAACAGTATATACGTCTATAACGTCATATCTCCTAACCTAAGGCAACCTAACATCTCGGATGTAACATTTGACAACATTCCAGGCGTGTCGGTCCCTACGTCTCGGTGGTAACATTACATGCTTCTATAACGTTATATATCCTAACCTAAGGCAGCCTAACATCTCGGATGTAACATTTGACAACATTCCAGGCGTGTCGGTCCCTAGGTCTCGGTGGTAACATTACATGCGTCTATAACGGTATATATCCTAATCTAAGGCAACCTAACATATCGGATGCAATATTTGACAACATTCCTGGCCTGTCGAACCCTGCTCCTTGGAGGGAACAGTATATACGTCTATAACGTCATATATCCTAACCTAAGGCAACCTAACATCTCGGATGTAACATTTGACAACATTCAAGGCGTGTCGGTCCCTACGTCTCGGTTGTAACGTTACATGCGTCTATTACGTTATATATTCTAACCTACGGCCACCTAACACCTCGGATGTAATATTTGACAACATTCCTGGCGTGTCGAACCGTACTTCTCGGTGGGAACAGTATATACGTGTATAACGGTATATATCCTAATCTAAGGCAAACTAACATCTCGGATGTAATATTTGACAAGATTCCTGTCGTGTCGGACCCTACTTCTCGGTGGGAACATTATATACGTCTATAGCGTTATATATCCTAACCTAAGGCAACCTATTATCTCAGACGTAATATTTTCCAACATTCCTGGCGTGTCGGTGCATTCTTTTCGGTGCGAATATTATATACGTCTATAACGGTATATATCCGAATCTAAGGCAACCTAGCATCTCGGATGCAATATTTGACAACATTTCTGGCCTGTCGAACCCTACTTCTCGGAGGGAATAGTATATACGTCTATAACGGTGTATATCCTAATCTAAGGCAACCTAACATCTCGGATGCAATATTTGACAACATTCCTGGCCTGTCGTACCCTACTCCACGGAGGGAGCAGTATATACGTCTATAACGTCATATATCCTAACCTAAGGCAACCTAACATCTCGGACGTAACATTTGACAACATTCCAGGCGTGTCGGTCCCAACGTCTCGGTGGTAACATTATATGCGTCTATAACGTTATATATCCTAACCTAAGGCAACCTAACAACTCGGATGTAATATTTGACAACATTCCTGGCGCGTCGGATCCTGCTTCTCGGTGGGAACATTATATGCGTCTATAACGGTATATATCCTAATCTAAGGCAACCTAACATCTCGGATGCAATATTTGACAACATTCCTGGCCTGTCGAAACCTGCTCCTTGGAGGGAACAGTATATACGTCTATAACGTCATATATCCTAACCTAAGGCAACGTAACAACTCGAATGTAACATTTGACAACATTCCAGGCGTGTCGGTCCCTACGTCTCGGTGGTAACGTTACATGCGTTTATAACGTTATATATTCTAACCTAAGGCCACCTAACACCTCGCATGTAATATTTGACAACATTCCTGGCGTGTCGAACCGTACTTCTCGGTGGGAACAGTATATACGTCTATAACGGTATATATCCTAATCTAAGGCAACCTAACATCTCGGATGCAATATTTGACAACATTCCTGGCCTGTCGAACCCTACTTCTCGGAGGGAATAGTATATACGTCTATAACGGTATATATCCTAATCTAAGGCAACCTAACATCTCGGATGCAATATTTGACAACATTCCTGGCCTGTCGAACCCTACTTCTCGGAGGGAACAGTATATACGTCTATAACGGTATATATCCTAATATAAGGCAACCTAACATCTCGGATGTAATATTGACTACATTCCTGGCCTGTCGAACCCTACTTCACGGAGGGAACAGTATATACGTCTATAACGTCATACCTCCTAACCTAATGCAACCTAACATCTCGGATGTAACATTTGACAACATTCCAGGCGTGTCGGTCCCTACGTCTCGGTGGTAACATTACATGCTTCTATAACGTTATATATCCTAACCTAAGGCAACCTAACATCTCGGATGTAACATTTGACAACATTCCAGGCGTGTCGGTCCCTAGGTCTCGGTGGTAACATTACATGCGTCTATAACGGTATATATCCTAATCTAAGGCAACCTAACATCTCGGATGTAACATTTGACAACATTCCAGGCGTGTCGGTCCCTACGTCTCGGTGGTAACGTTACATGCGTCTATAACGTTATATATTCTAACCTAAGGCCACCTAACACCTCGGATGTAATATTTGACAACATTCCTGGCGTGTCGAACCGTACTTCTCGGTGGGAACATTATATACGTCTATAACGGTATATATCCTAATCTAAGGCAACCTAACATCTCGGATGCAATATTTGACAAGATTCCGGGCCTATCGATCCCTACTTCTCGGAGGGAATAGTATATACGTCTATAACGGTATATATCCTAATCTAAGGCAACCTAACATCTCGGATGCAATATTTGACAACATTACTGGCCTGTCGAACCCTACTTCTCGGAGGGAACAGTATATACGTCTATAACGTTATATATCCTAACCTAAGGCAACCTAACATCTCGGACGTAA
This sequence comes from Xylocopa violacea, assembly GCA_963969225.1. Taxonomy (NCBI): domain Eukaryota; kingdom Metazoa; phylum Arthropoda; class Insecta; order Hymenoptera; family Apidae; genus Xylocopa; species Xylocopa violacea. Next base: position 1,453,194 of record CAXAJV010000006.1, on the reverse strand, counting down.
CATTTGATAATATTCCAGGCGAGTCGGTCCCTACGTCTCGGTGGTAACATTACATGCGTCTATAACGGTATATATCCTAATCTAAGGCAACCTAACATCTCGGATGTAACATTTGACAACATTCCAGGCGTGTCGGTCCCTACGTCTCGGTGGTAACGTTACATGCGTCTATAACGTTATATATTCTAACCTATGGCCACCTAACACCTCGGATGTAATATTTGACAACATTCCTGGCGTGTCGAACCGTACTTCTCGGTGGGAACATTATATACGTCTATAACGGTATATATCCTAATCTAAGGCAACCTAACATCTCGGATGTAACATTTGACAACATTCCAGGCGTGTCGGTCCCTACGTCTCGGTGGTAACATTACATGCTTCTATAACGTTATATATCCTACCCTAAGGCAACCTAACATCTCGGATGTAACATTTGACAACATTCCAGGCGTGTCGGTCCCTAGGTCTCGGTGGTAACATTACATGCGTCTATAACGGTATATATCCTAATCTAAGGCAACCTAACATCTCGGATGTAACATTTGATAATATTCCAGGCGAGTCGGTCCCTACGTCTCGGTGGTAACATTATATGCGTCTATAACGTTGTATGTCCTAATCTAAGGCAACCTAACATCTCGGATGCAATATTTGACAACATTCCTGGCCTGTCGTACCCTACTCCTCGGAGGGAACAGTATATACGTCTATAACGTCATATCTCCTAACCTAAGGCAACCTAACATCTCGGATGTAACATTTGACAACATTCCAGGCGTGTCGGTCCCTACGTCTCGGTGGTAACATTACATGCTTCTATAACGTTATATATCCTAACCTAAGGCAGCCTAACATCTCGGATGTAACATTTGACAACATTCCAGGCGTGTCGGTCCCTAGGTCTCGGTGGTAACATTACATGCGTCTATAACGGTATATATCCTAATCTAAGGCAACCTAACATATCGGATGCAATATTTGACAACATTCCTGGCCTGTCGAACCCTGCTCCTTGGAGGGAACAGTATATACGTCTATAACGTCATATATCCTAACCTAAGGCAACCTAACATCTCGGATGTAACATTTGACAACATTCAAGGCGTGTCGGTCCCTACGTCTCGGTTGTAACGTTACATGCGTCTATTACGTTATATATTCTAACCTACGGCCACCTAACACCTCGGATGTAATATTTGACAACATTCCTGGCGTGTCGAACCGTACTTCTCGGTGGGAACAGTATATACGTGTATAACGGTATATATCCTAATCTAAGGCAAACTAACATCTCGGATGCAATATTTGACAACATTCCTGGCCTGTCGAACCCTACTTCTCGGAGGGAATAGTATATACGTCTATAACGGTATATATCCTAATCTAAGGCAACCTAACATCTCGGATGCAATATTTGACAACATTCCTGGCGTGTCGAACCGTACTTCTCGGTGGGAACATTATATACGTCTATAACGGTATATATCCTAATCTAAGGCAACCTAACATCTCGGATGTAACATTTGACAACATTCCAGGCGTGTCGGTCCCTACGTCTCGGTGGTAACATTACATGCTTCTATAACGTTATATATCCTAACCTAAGGCAACCTAACATCTCGGATGTAACATTTGACAACATTCCAGGCGTGTCGGTCCCTAGGTCTCGGTGGTAACATTACATGCGTCTATAACGGTATATATCCTAATCTAAGGCAACCTAACATATCGGATGCAATATTTGACAACATTCCTGGCCTGTCGAACCCTGCTCCTTGGAGGGAACAGTATATACGTCTATAACGTCATATATCCTAACCTAAGGCAACCTAACATCTCGGATGTAACATTTGACAACATTCAAGGCGTGTCGGTCCCTACGTCTCGGTTGTAACGTTACATGCGTCTATTACGTTATATATTCTAACCTACGGCCACCTAACACCTCGGATGCAATATTTGACAACATTCCTGGCCTGTCGTACCCTACTCCTCGGAGGGAACAGTATATACGTCTATAACGTCATATCTCCTAACCTAAGGCAACCTAACATCTCGGATGTAACATTTGACAACATTCCAGGCGTGTCGGTCCCTACGTCTCGGTGGTAACATTACATGCTTCTATAACGTTATATATCCTAACCTAAGGCAACCTAACATCTCGGATGTAACATTTGACAACATTCCAGGCGTGTCGGTCCCTAGGTCTCGGTGGGAACATTATATACGTCTATAACGGTATATATCCTAATCTAAGGCAACCTAACATCTCGGATGCAACATTTGACAACATTCCAGGCGTGTCGGTCCCTACGTCTCGGTGGTAACATTACATGCTTCTATAACGTTATATATCCTAACCTAAGGCAACCTAACATCTCGGATGTAACATTTGACAACATTCCAGGCGTGTCGGTCCCTAGGTCTCGGTGGTAACATTACATGCGTCTATAACGGTATATATCCTAATCTAAGGCAACCTAACATCTCGGATGTAACATTTGATAATATTCCAGGCGAGTCGGTCCCTACGTCTCGGTGGTAACATTATATGCGTCTATAACGTTATATATCCTAACCTAAGGCAACCTAACAACTCGGATGTAATATTTAACAACATTCCGGGCGCGTCGGATCCTGCTTCTCGGTGGGAGCATTATATGCGTCTATAACGTTGTATGTCCTAATCTAAGGCAACCTAACATCTCGGATGCAATATTTGACAACATTCCTGGCCTGTCGTACCCTACTCCTCGGAGGGAACAGTATATACGTCTATAACGTCATATCTCCTAACCTAAGGCAACCTAACATCTCGGATGTAACATTTGACAACATTCCAGGCGTGTCGGTCCCTACGTCTCGGTGGTAACATTACATGCTTCTATAACGTAATATATCCTAACCTAAGGCAACCTAACATCTCGGATGTAACATTTGACAACATTCCAGGCGTGTCGGTCCCTAGGTCTCGGTGGTAACATTACATGCGTCTATAACGGTATATATCCTAATCTAAGGCAACCTAACATATCGGATGCAATATTTGACAACATTCCTGGCCTGTCGAACCCTGCTCCTTGGAGGGAACAGTATATACGTCTATAACGTCATATATCCTAACCTAAGGCAACCTAACATCTCGGATGTAACATTTGACAACATTCAAGGCGTGTCGGTCCCTACGTCTCGGTTGTAACGTTACATGCGTCTATTACGTTATATATTCTAACCTACGGCCACCTAACACCTCGGATGTAATATTTGACAACATTCCTGGCGTGTCGAACCGTACTTCTCGGTGGGAAGAGTATATGTGTATAACGGTATATATCCTAATCTAAGGCAAACTAACATCTCGGATGCAATATTTGACAACATTCCTGGCCTGTCGAACCCTACTTCTCGGAGGGAATAGTATATACGTCTATAACGGTATATATCCTAATCTAAGGCAACCTAACATCTCGGATGCAATATTTGACAACATTCCTGGCCTGTCGAACCCTACTTCTCGGAGGGAACAGTATATACGTCTATAACGGTATATATCCTAATCTAAGGCAACCTAACATCTCGGATGTAATATTGGCTACATTCCTGGCCTGTCGAACCCTACTTCACGGAGGGAACAGTATATACGTCTATAACATCATATCTCCTAACCTAAGGCAACCTAACATCTCGGATGTAACATTTGACAACATTCCAGGCGTGTCGGTCCCTACGTCTCGGTGGTAACATTACATGCTTCTATAACGTTATATATCCTAACCTAAGGCAGCTTAACATCTCGGATGTAACATTTGACAACATTCCAGGCGTGTCGGTCCCTACGTCTCGGTGGTAACATTATATACGTCTATAACGTTATATATCCTAACCTAAGGCAACCTGACATCTCGGATGTAATATTCTACAACATTCCAGGCGTGTCGGACACTACTTCTAGGAGGGAACAGTATATACGCCTATAACGTCATATATCCTAACCTAAGGCAACCTAACATCTCGGATGTAACATTTGACAACATTTCAGGCGTGTCGGTTCCTACGTCTCGGTGGTAACGTTACATGATTCTATAACGTTATATATCCTAACCTAAGGCAACCTAACATCTCGGATGCAATATTTGACAACATTCCTGGCCTCTCGAACCCTACTTCACGGAGGGAACAGTATATTCGTCTATAACGTCATATATCCTAACCTAAGGCAAGCTAACATCTCGGATGTAACATTTGACAACATTCCAGCCGTGTCGGTCCCTACGTCTCGGTGGTAACATTACATGCTTCTATAACGTTATATATCCTAACCTAAGGCAACCTAACATCTCGGATGTAACATTTGACAACATTCCAGGCGTGTCGGTCCCTAGGTCTCGGTGGTAACATTACATGCGTCTATAACGGTATATATCCTAATCTAAGGAAACCTAACATCTCGGATGCAATATTTGACAACATTCCTGGCCTGTCGAAACCTGCACCTTGGAGGGAACAGTATATACGTCTATAACGTCATATATCCTAACCTAAGGCAACCTAACAACTCGGATGTAACATTTGACAACATTCCAGGCGTGTCGGTCCCTATGTCTCGGTGGTAACGTTACATGCGTCTATAACGTTATATATTCTAACCTAAGGCCACCTAACACCTCGGATGTAATATTTGACAACATTCCTGGCGTGTCGAACCGTACTTCTCGGTGGGAACAGTATATACGTCTATAACGGTATATATCCTAATCTAAGGCAACCTAACATCTCGGAGGCAATATTTGACAACATTCCTGGCCTGTCGAACCCTACTTCTCGGAGGGAATAGTATATACGTCTATAACGGTATATATCCTAATCTAAGGCAACCTAACATCTCGGATGCAATATTTGACAACATTACTGGCCTGTCGAACCCTACTTCTCGGAGGGAACAGTATATACGTCTATAACGGTATATATCCTAATCTAAGGCAACCTAACATCTCGGATGTAATATTGGCTACATTCCTGGCCTGTCGAACCCTACTTCACGGAGGGAACAGTATATACGTCTATAACGTCATTTCTCCTAACCTAAGGCAACCTAACATCTCGCATGTAACATTTGACAACATTCCAGGCGTGTCGGTCCCTACGTCTCGGTGGTAACATTACATGCTTCTATAACGTTATATATCCTAACCTAAGGCAACCTAACATCTCGGATGTAACATTTGACAACATTCCAGGCGTGTCGGTCCCTAGGTCTCGGTGGTAACATTACATGCGTCTATAACGTTATATATTCTAACCTAAGGCCACCTAACACCTCGGATGTAATATTTGACAACATTCCCGGCCTGTCGTACCCTACTCCTCGGAGGGAGCAGTATATACGTCTATAACGTCATATATCCTAACCTAAGGCAACCTAACATCTCGGACGTAACATTTGACAACATTCCAGGCGTGTCGGTCCCAACGTCTCGGTGGTAACATTATATGCGTCTATAACGTTATATATCCTAACCTAAGGCAACCTAACAACTCGGATGTAATATTTGACAACATTCCTGGCGCGTCGGATCCTGCTTCTCGGTGGGAACATTATATGCGTCTATAACGGTATATATCCTAATCTAAGGCAACCTAACATCTCGGATGCAATATTTGACAACATTCCTGGCCTGTCGAAACCTGCTCCTTGGAGGGAACAGTATATACGTCTATAACGTCATATATCCTAACCTAAGGCAACCTAATAACTCGAATGTAACATTTGACAACATTCCAGGCGTGTCGGTCCCTACGTCTCGGTGATAACGTTACATGCGTTTATAACGTTATATATTCTAACCTAAGGCCACCTAACACCTCGGATGTAATATTTGACAACATTCCTGGCGTGTCGAACCGTACTTCTCGGTGGGAACAGTATATACGTCTATAACGGTATATATCCTAATCTAAGGCAACCTAACCTCCCGGATGCAATATTTGACAACATTCCTGGCCTGTCGAACCCTACTTCTCGGAGGGAATAGTATATACGTCTATAACGGTATATATCCTAATCTAAGGCAACCTAACATCTCGGATGCAATATTTGACAACATTACTGGCGTGTCGAACCGTACTTCTCGGTGGGAACAGTATATACGTGTATAACGTTATATATCCTAACCTAAGGCAACCTAACATCTCGGACGTAACATTTGATAATATTCCAGGCGAGTCGGTCCCTACGTCTCGGTGGTAACATTACATGCTTCTATAACGTTATATATCCTAACCTAAGGCAACCTAACATCTCGGATGTAAAATTTGACAACATTCCAGGCGTGTCGGTCCCTAGGTCTCGGTGGTAACATTACATGCGTCTATAACGTTATATATTCTAACCTAAGGCCACCTAACACCTCGGATGTAATATTTGACAACATTCCTGGCCTGTCGTACCCTACTCCTCGGAGGGAGCAGTATATACGTCTATAACGTCATATATCCTAACCTAAGGCAACCTAACATCTCGGACGTAACATTTGACAACATTCCAGGCGTGTCGGTCCCAACGTCTCGGTGGTAACATTATATGCGTCTATAACGTTATATATCCTAACCTAAGGCAACCTAACAACTCGGATGTAATATTTGACAACATTCCTGGCGCGTCGGATCCTGCTTCTCGGTGGGAACATTATATGCGTCTATAACGGTATATATCCTAATCTAAGGCAACCTAACATCTCGGATGCAATATTTGACAACATTCCTGGCCTGTCGTACCCTACTCCTCGGAGGGAACAGTATATACGTCTATAACGTCATATCTCCTAACCTAAGGCAACCTAACATCTCGGATGTAACATTTGACAACATTCCAGGCGTGTCGGTCCCTACGTCTCGGTGGTAACATTACATGCTTCTATAACGTTATATATCCTAACCTAAGGCAACCTAACATCTCGAATGTAACATTTGACAACATTCCAGGCGTGTCGGTCCCTAGGTCTCGGTGGTAACATTACATGCGTCTATAACGGTATATATCCTAATCTAAGGCAACCTAACATATCGGATGCAATATTTGATAACATTCCTGGCCTGTCGAACCCTGCTCCTTGGAGGGAACAGTACATACGTCTATAACGTCATATTTCCTAACCTAAGGCAACCTAACATCTCGGATGTAACATTTTACAACATTCCAGGCGTGTCGGTCCCTACGTCTCGGTGGTAACGTTACATGCGTCTATTACGTTATATATTCTAACCTACGGCCACCTAACACCTCGGATGTAATATTTGACAACATTCCTGGCGTGTCAAACCGTACTTCTCGGTGGGAACAGTATATACGTGTATAACGGTATATATCCTAATCTAAGGCAAACTAACATCTCGGATGCAATATTTGACAACATTCCTGGCCTGTCGAACCCTACTTCTCGGAGGGAATAGTATATACGTCTATAACGGTATATATCCTAATCTAAGGCAACCTAACATCTCGGATGCAATATTTGACAACATTCCTGGCCTGTCGAACCCTACTTCTCGGAGGGAACAGTATATACGTCTATAACGGTATATATCCTAATCTAAGGCAACCTAACATCTCGGATGTAATATTGGCTACATTCCTGGCCTGCCGAACCCTACTTCACGGAGGGAACAGTATATACGTCTATAACATCATATCTCCTAACCTAAGGCAACCTAACATCTCGGATGTAACATTTGACAACATTCCAGGCGTGTCGGTCCCTACGTCTCGGTGGTAACATTACATGCTTCTATAACGTTATATAGCCTAACCTAAGGCAACCTAACATCTCGGATGTAACATTTGACAACATTCCAGGCGTGTCGGCCCCTAGGTCTCGGTGGTAACATTACATGCGTCTATAACGGTATATATCCTAATCTAAGGCAACCTGACAACTCGGATGTAATATTTGACAACATTCCTGGCGCGTCGGATCCTGCTTCTCGGTGGGAACATTATATACGTCTATAACGGTATATATCCTAATCTAAGGCAACCTAACATCTCGGATGTAATATTTGACAACATTCCTGGCGTGTCGGTCCCTACGTCTCGGTGGTAACATTATATACGTCTATAACGTTATATATCCTAACCTAAGGCAACCTGACATCTCGGATGTAATATTCTACAACATTCCAGGCGTGTCGGACACTACTTCTCGGAGGGAACAGTATATACGCCTATAACGTCATATATCCTAACCTAAGGCAACCTAACATCTCGGATGTAACATTATATGAGTCTATAACGTTATATATCCTAACCTAAGGCAACCTAACATCTCGGATGCAATATTTGACAACATTCCTGGCCTGTCGAACCCTACTTCTCGGAGGGAATAGTATATACGTCTATAACGGTGTATATCCTAATCTAAGGCAACCTAACATCTCGGATGCAATATTTGACAACATTCCTGGCCTGTCGAACCCTACTTCTCGGAGGGAATAGTATATACGTCTATAACGGTGTATATCCTAATCTAAGGCAACCTAACATCTCGGATGCAATATTTGACAACATTCCTGGCCTGTCGAACCCTACTTCTCGGAGGGAACAGTATATACGTCTATAACGTTATATATCCTAACCTAAGGCAACCTAACATCTCGGACGTAACATTTGATAATATTCCAGGCGAGTCGGTCCCTACGTCTCGGTGGTAACATTATATGCGTTTATAACGTTATATATCCTAACCTAAGGCAACCTGACAACTCGGATGTAATATTTGACAACATTCCTGGCGCGTCGGATCCTGCTTCTCGGTGGGAACATTATATGCGTCTATAGCGTTGTATGTCCTAATCTAAGGCAACCTAACATCTCGGATGCAATATTTGACAACATTCCTGGCCTGTCGAACCTTACTCCTCGGAGGGAACATTACATGCGTCTATAACGGTATATATCCTAATCTAAGGCAACCTAACATCTCGGATGCAATATTTGACAACATTCCTGGCCTGTCGAACCCTACTTCACGGAGGGAACAGTATATACGTCTATAACGGTATATATCCTAATCTAAGGCAACCTAACATCTCGGATGTAATATTGGCTACATTCCTGGCCTGTCGAACCCTACTTCACGGAGGGAACAGTATATACGTCTATAACATCATATCTCCTAACCTAAGGCAACCTAACATCTCGGATGTAACATTTGACAACATTCCAGGCGTGTCGGTCCCTACGTCTCGGTGGTAACATTACATGCTTCTATAACGTTATATAGCCTAACCTAAGGCAACCTAACATCTCGGATGTAACATTTGACAACATTCCAGGCGTGTCGGTCCCTACGTCTCGGTGGTAACATTACATGCTTCTATAACGTTATATATCCTAACCTAAGGCAACCTAACATCTCGGATGTAACATTTGACAACATTCCAGGCGTGTCGGTCCCTAGGTCTCGGTGGTAACATTACATGCGTCTATAACGGAATATATCCTAATCTAAGGCAACCTAACATCTCGGATGCAATATTTGACAAGATTCCTGGCCTGTCGAACCCTACTTCTCGGAGGGAATAGTATATACGTCTATAACGGTATATATCCTAATCTAAGGCAACCTAACATCTCGGATGCAATATTTGACAACATTACTGGCCTGTCGAACCCTACTTCTCGGAGGGAACAGTATATACGTCTATAACGTTATATATCCTAACCTAAGGCAACCTAACATCTCGGACGTAACATTTGATAATATTCCAGGCGAGTCGGTCCCTACGTCTCGGTGGTATCATTACATGCGTCTATAACGGTATATATCCTAATCTAAGGCAACCTAACATCTGGGATGTAACATTTGACAACATTCCAGGCGTGTCGGTCCCTACGTCTCGGTGGTAACGTTACATGCGTCTATAACGTTATATATTCTAACCTAAGGCCACCTAACACCTCGGATGTAATATTTGACAACATTCCTGGCGTGTCGAACCGTACTTCTCGGTGGGAACATTATATACGTCTATAACGGTATATATCCTAATCTAAGGCAACCTAACATCTCGGATGTAATATTTGACAACATTCCTGGCGTGTCGGTCCCTACGTCTCGGTGGTAACATTATATACGTCTATAACGTTATATATCCTAACCTAAGGCAACCTGACATCTCGGATGTAATATTCTACAACATTCCAGGCGTGTCGGACACTACTTCTCGGAGGGAACAGTATATACGCCTATAACGTCATATATCCTAACCTAAGGCAACCTAACATCTCGGATGTAACATTATATGAGTCTATAACGTTATATATCCTAACCTAAGGCAACCTAACATCTCGGATGCAATATTTGACAACATTCCTGGCCTGTCGAACCCTACTTCTCGGAGGGAATAGTATATACGTCTATAACGGTGTATATCCTAATCTAAGGCAACCTAACATCTCGGATGCAATATTTGACAACATTCCTGGCCTGTCGAACCCTACTTCTCGGAGGGAATAGTATATACGTCTATAACGGTGTATATCCTAATCTAAGGCAACCTAACATCTCGGATGCAATATTTGACAACATTCCTGGCCTGTCGAACCCTACTTCTCGGAGGGAACAGTATATACGTCTATAACGTTATATATCCTAACCTAAGGCAACCTAACATCTCGGACGTAACATTTGATAATATTCCAGGCGAGTCGGTCCCTACGTCTCGGTGGTAACATTATATGCGTTTATAACGTTATATATCCTAACCTAAGGCAACCTGACAACTCGGATGTAATATTTGACAACATTCCTGGCGCGTCGGATCCTGCTTCTCGGTGGGAACATTATATGCGTCTATAGCGTTGTATGTCCTAATCTAAGGCAACCTAACATCTCGGATGCAATATTTGACAACATTCCTGGCCTGTCGAACCTTACTCCTCGGAGGGAACATTACATGCGTCTATAACGGTATATATCCTAATCTAAGGCAACCTAACATCTCGGATGCAATATTTGACAACATTCCTGGCCTGTCGAACCCTACTTCACGGAGGGAACAGTATATACGTCTATAACATCATATCTCCTAACCTAAGGCAACCTAACATCTCGGATGTAACATTTGACAACATTCCAGGCGTGTCGGTCCCTACGTCTCGGTGGTAACATTACATGCTTCTATAACGTTATATATCCTAACCTAAGCAGCTTAACATCTCAGATGTAACATTTGACAACATTCCAGGCGTGTCGGTCCCTACGTCTCGGTGGTAACATTACATGCTTCTATAACGTTATATATCCTAACCTAAGGCAACCTAACATCTCGGATGTAACATTTGACAACATTCCAGGCGTGTCGGTCCCTAGGTCTCGGTGGTAACATTACATGCGTCTATAACGTTATATATTCTAACCTAAGGCCACCTAACACCTCGGATGTAATATTTGACAACATTCCTGGCCTGTCGTACCCTACTCCTCGGAGGGAGCAGTATATACGTCTATAACGTCATATATCCTAACCTAAGGCAACCTAACATCTCGGACGTAACATTTGACAACATTCCAGGCGTGTCGGTCCCAACGTCTCGGTGGTAACATTATATGCGTCTATAACGTTATATATCCTAACCTAAGGCAACCTAACAACTCGGATGTAATATTTGACAACATTCCTGGCGCGTCGGATCCTGCTTCTCGGTGGGAACATTATATGCGTCTATAACGGTATATATCCTAATCTAAGGCAACCTAACATCTCGGATGCAATATTTGACAACATTCCTGGCCTGTCGAACCTTACTCCTCGGAGGGAACATTACATGCGTCTATAACGGTATATATCCTAATCTAAGGCAACCTAACATCTCGGATGCAATATTTGACAACATTCCTGGCCTGTCGAACCCTACTTCACGGAGGGAACAGTATATACGTCTATAACATCATATCTCCTAACCTAAGGCAACCTAACATCTCGGATGTAACATTTGACAACATTCCAGGCGTGTCGGTCCCTACGTCTCGGTGGTAACATTACATGCTTCTATAACGTTATATATCCTAACCTAAGGCAACCTAACATCTCGGATGTAACATTTGACAACATTCCAGGCGTGTCGGTCCCTAGGTCTCGGTGGTAACATTACATGCGTCTATAACGGAATATATCCTAATCTAAGGCAACCTAACATCTCGGATGCAATATTTGACAAGATTCCTGGCCTGTCGAACCCTACTTCTCGGAGGGAATAGTATATACGTCTATAACGGTATATATCCTAATCTAAGGCAACCTAACATCTCGGATGCAATATTTGACAACATTACTGGCCTGTCGAACCCTACTTCTCGGAGGGAACAGTATATACGTCTATAACGTTATATATCCTAACCTAAGGCAACCTAACATCTCGGACGTAACATTTGATAATATTCCAGGCGAGTCGGTCCCTACGTCTCGGTGGTATCATTACATGCGTCTATAACGGTATATATCCTAATCTAAGGCAACCTAACATCTGGGATGTAACATTTGACAACATTCCAGGCGTGTCGGTCCCTACGTCTCGGTGGTAACGTTACATGCGTCTATAACGTTATATATTCTAACCTAAGGCCACCTAACACCTCGGATGTAATATTTGACAACATTCCTGGCGTGTCGAACCGTACTTCTCGGTGGGAACATTATATACGTCTATAACGGTATATATCCTAATCTAAGGCAACCTAACATCTCGGATGTAATATTTGACAACATTCCTGGCGTGTCGGTCCCTACGTCTCGGTGGTAACATTATATACGTCTATAACGTTATATATCCTAACCTAAGGCAACCTGACATCTCGGATGTAATATTCTACAACATTCCAGGCGTGTCGGACACTACTTCTCGGAGGGAACAGTATATACGCCTATAACGTCATATATCCTAACCTAAGGCAACCTAACATCTCGGATGTAACATTATATGAGTCTATAACGTTATATATCCTAACCTAAGGCAACCTAACATCTCGGATGCAATATTTGACAACATTCCTGGCCTGTCGAACCCTACTTCTCGGAGGGAATAGTATATACGTCTATAACGGTGTATATCCTAATCTAAGGCAACCTAACATCTCGGATGCAATATTTGACAACATTCCTGGCCTGTCGAACCCTACTTCTCGGAGGGAATAGTATATACGTCTATAACGGTGTATATCCTAATCTAAGGCAACCTAACATCTCGGATGCAATATTTGACAACATTCCTGGCCTGTCGAACCCTACTTCTCGGAGGGAACAGTATATACGTCTATAACGTTATATATCCTAACCTAAGGCAACCTAACATCTCGGACGTAACATTTGATAATATTCCAGGCGAGTCGGTCCCTACGTCTCGGTGGTAACATTATATGCGTTTATAACGTTATATATCCTAACCTAAGGCAACCTGACAACTCGGATGTAATATTTGACAACATTCCTGGCGCGTCGGATCCTGCTTCTCGGTGGGAACATTATATGCGTCTATAGCGTTGTATGTCCTAATCTAAGGCAACCTAACATCTCGGATGCAATATTTGACAACATTCCTGGCCTGTCGAACCTTACTCCTCGGAGGGAACATTACATGCGTCTATAACGGTATATATCCTAATCTAAGGCAACCTAACATCTCGGATGCAATATTTGACAACATTCCTGGCCTGTCGAACCCTACTTCACGGAGGGAACAGTATATACGTCTATAACATCATATCTCCTAACCTAAGGCAACCTAACATCTCGGATGTAACATTTGACAACATTCCAGGCGTGTCGGTCCCTACGTCTCGGTGGTAACATTACATGCTTCTATAACGTTATATATCCTAACCTAAGCAGCTTAACATCTCAGATGTAACATTTGACAACATTCCAGGCGTGTCGGTCCCTACGTCTCGGTGGTAACATTACATGCTTCTATAACGTTATATATCCTAACCTAAGGCAACCTAACATCTCGGATGTAACATTTGACAACATTCCAGGCGTGTCGGTCCCTAGGTCTCGGTGGTAACATTACATGCGTCTATAACGTTATATATTCTAACCTAAGGCCACCTAACACCTCGGATGTAATATTTGACAACATTCCTGGCCTGTCGTACCCTACTCCTCGGAGGGAGCAGTATATACGTCTATAACGTCATATATCCTAACCTAAGGCAACCTAACATCTCGGACGTAACATTTGACAACATTCCAGGCGTGTCGGTCCCAACGTCTCGGTGGTAACATTATATGCGTCTATAACGTTATATATCCTAACCTAAGGCAACCTAACAACTCGGATGTAATATTTGACAACATTCCTGGCGCGTCGGATCCTGCTTCTCGGTGGGAACATTATATGCGTCTATAACGGTATATATCCTAATCTAAGGCAACCTAACATCTCGGATGCAATATTTGACAACATTCCTGGCCTGTCGAACCTTACTCCTCGGAGGGAACATTACATGCGTCTATAACGGTATATATCCTAATCTAAGGCAACCTAACATCTCGGATGCAATATTTGACAACATTCCTGGCCTGTCGAACCCTACTTCACGGAGGGAACAGTATATACGTCTATAACATCATATCTCCTAACCTAAGGCAACCTAACATCTCGGATGTAACATTTGACAACATTCCAGGCGTGTCGGTCCCTACGTCTCGGTGGTAACATTACATGCTTCTATAACGTTATATATCCTAACCTAAGCAGCTTAACATCTCGGCTGTAACATTTGACAACATTCCAGGCGTGTCGGTCCCTACGTCTCGGTGGTAACATTATATACGTCTATAACGTTATATATCCTAACCTAAGGCAACCTGACATCTCGGATGTAATATTCCACAACATTCCAGGCTTGTCGGACACTACTTCTCGGAGGGAACAGTATATACGCCTATAACGTCATATATCCTAACCTAAGGCAACCTAACATCTCGGATGTAACATTATATGAGTCTATAACGTTATATATCCTAACCTAAGGCAACCTAACATCTCGGATGCAATATTTGACAACATTCCTGGCCTGTCGAACCCTACTGTTCGGAGGGAACAGTATATACGTCTATAACGTTATATATCCTAATCTAAGGCAACCTAACATCTCGGATGTAATATTTGACAACATTCCTGTCGTGTCGGACCCTACTTCTCGGTGGGAACATTATATACGTCTATAGCGTTATATATCCTAACCTAAGGCAACCTATTATCTCAGACGTAATATTTTCCAACATTCCTGGCGTGTCGGTGCATTCTTTTCGGTGCGAATATTATATACGTCTATAACGGTATATATCCGAATCTAAGGCAACATAGCATCTCGGATGCAATATTTGACAACATTTCTGGCCTGTCGAACCCTACTTCTCGGAGGGAATAGTATATACGTCTATAACGGTGTATATCCTAATCTAAGGCAACCTAACTTCTCGGATGCAATATTTGACAACATTCCTGGCCTGTCGAACCCTACTTCTCGGAGGGAATAGTATATACGTCTATAACGGTGTATATCCTAATCTAAGGCAACCTAACATCTCGGATGCAATATTTGACAACATTCCTGGCCTGTCGAACCCTACTTCTCGGAGGAAACAGTATATACGTCTATAACGTTATATATCCTAACCTAAGGCAACCTAACATCTCGGACGTAACATTTGATAATATTCCAGGCGAGTCGGTCCCTACGTCTCGGTGGTAACATTATATGCGTTTATAACGTTATATATCCTAACCTAAGGCAACCTGACAACTCGGATGTAATATTTGACAACATTCCTGGCTCGTCGGATCCTGCTTCTCGGTAGGAACATTATATGCGTCTATAGCGTTGTATGTCCTAATCTAAGGCAACCTAACATCTCGGATGCAATAATTGACAACATTCCTGGCCTGTCGAACCTTACTCCTCGGAGGGAACAGTATATACGTCTATAACGTCATATATCCTAACCTAAGGCAACCTAACATCTCGGATGTAACATTTGACAACATTTCAGGCGTGTCGGTTCCTACGTCTCGGTGGTAACGTTACATGATTCTATAACGTTATATATCCTAACCTAAGGCAACCTAACATCTCGGATGCAATATTTGACAACATTCCTGGCCTCTCGAACCCTACTTCACGGAGGGAACAGTATATTCGTCTATAACGTCATATATCCTAACCTAAGGCAAGCTAACATCTCGGATGTAACATTTGACAACATTCCAGGCGTGTCGGTCCCTACGTCTCGGTGATAACATTACATGCTTCTATAACGTTATATATCCTAACCTAAGGCAACCTAACATCTCGGATGTAACATTTGACAACATTCCAGGCGTGTCGGTCCCTAGGTCTCGGTGGTAACATTACATGCGTCTATAACGGTATATATCCTAATCTAAGGAAACCTAACATCTCGGATGCAATATTTGACAACATTCCTGGCCTGTCGAAACCTGCACCTTGGAGGGAACAGTATATACGTCTATAACGTCATATATCCTAACCTAAGGCAACCTAACAACTCTGATGTAACATTTGACAACATTCCAGGCGTGTCGGTCCCTACGTCTCGGTGGTAACGTTACATGCGTCTATAACGTTATATATTCTAACCTAAGGCCACCTAACATCTCGGATGCAATATTTGACAAGATTCCTGCCCTGTCGAACCCTACTTCTCGGTGGGAACAGTATATACGTGTATAACGGTATATATCCTAATCTAAGGCAAACTAACATCTCGGATGCAATATTTGACAACATTCCTGGCCTGTCGAACCCTACTTCTCGGAGGGAATAGTATATACGTCTATAACGGTATATATCCTAATCTAAGGCAACCTAACATCTCGGATGCAATATTTGACAACATTCCTGGCCTGTCGAACCGTACTTCTCGGAGGGAACAGTATATACGTCTATAACGGTATATATCCTAATCTAAGGCAACCTAACATCTCGGATGCAATATTTGACAACATTACTGGCCTGTCGAACCCTACTTCTCGGAGGGAACAGTATATACGTCTATAACGTTATATATCCTAACCTAAGGCAACCTAACATCTCGGACGTAACATTTGATAATATTCCAGGCGAGTCGGTCCCTACGTCTCGGTGGTAACATTACATGCGTCTATAACGGTATATATCCTAATCTAAGGCAACCTAACATCTCGGATGTAACATTTGACAACATTCCAGGCGTGTCGGTCCCTACGTCTCGGTGGTAACGTTACATGCGTCTATAACGTTATATATTCTAACCTAAGGCCACCTAACACCTCGGATGTAATATTTGACAACATTCCTGGCGTGTCGAACCGTACTTCTCGGTGGGAACATTATATACGTCTATAACGGTATATATCCTAATCTAAGGCAACCTAACATCTCGGATGCAATATTTGACAACATTCCTGGCCTGTCGAACCGTACTTCTCGGAGGGAACAGTATATACGTCTATAACGGTATATATCCTAATCTAAGGCAACCTAACATCTCGGATGCAATATTTGACAACATTACTGGCCTGTCGAACCCTACTTCTCGGAGGGAACAGTATATACGTCTATAACGTTATATATCCTAACCTAAGGCAACCTAACATCTCGGACGTAACATTTGATAATATTCCAGGCGAGTCGGTCCCTACGTCTCGGTGGTAACATTACATGCGTCTATAACGGTATATATCCTAATCTAAGGCAACCTAACATCTCGGATGTAACATTTGACAACATTCCAGGCGTGTCGGTCCCTACGTCTCGGTGGTAACATTATATACGTCTATAACGTTATATATCCTAACCTAAGGCAACCTGACATCTCGGATGTAATATTCTACAACATTCCAGGCGTGTCGGACACTACTTCTCGGAGGGAACAGTATATACGCCTATAACGTCATATATCCTAACCTAAGGCAACCTAACATCTCGGATGTAACATTATATGAGTCTATAACGTTATATATCCTAACCTAAGGCAACCTAACATCTCGGATGCAATATTTGACAACATTCCTGGCCTGTCGAACCCTACTTCTCGGAGGGAATAGTATATACGTCTATAACGGTGTATATCCTAATCTAAGGCAACCTAACATCTCGGATGCAATATTTGACAACATTCCTGGCCTGTCGAACCCTACTTCTCGGAGGGAATAGTATATACGTCTATAACGGTGTATATCCTAATCTAAGGCAACCTAACATCTCGGATGCAATATTTGACAACATTCCTGGCCTGTCGAACCCTACTTCTCGGAGGGAACAGTATATACGTCTATAACGTTATATATCCTAACCTAAGGCAACCTAACATCTCGGACGTAACATTTGATAATATTCCAGGCGAGTCGGTCCCTACGTCTCGGTGGTAACATTATATGCGTTTATAACGTTATATATCCTAACCTAAGGCAACCTGACAACTCGGATGTAATATTTGACAACATTCCTGGCGCGTCGGATCCTGCTTCTCGGTGGGAACATTATATGCGTCTATAGCGTTGTATGTCCTAATCTAAGGCAACCTAACATCTCGGATGCAATATTTGACAACATTCCTGGCCTGTCGAACCTTACTCCTCGGAGGGAACATTACATGCGTCTATAACGGTATATATCCTAATCTAAGGCAACCTAACATCTCGGATGCAATATTTGACAACATTCCTGGCCTGTCGAACCCTACTTCACGGAGGGAACAGTATATACGTCTATAACATCATATCTCCTAACCTAAGGCAACCTAACATCTCGGATGTAACATTTGACAACATTCCAGGCGTGTCGGTCCCTACGTCTCGGTGGTAACATTACATGCTTCTATAACGTTATATATCCTAACCTAAGCAGCTTAACATCTCAGATGTAACATTTGACAACATTCCAGGCGTGTCGGTCCCTACGTCTCGGTGGTAACATTACATGCTTCTATAACGTTATATATCCTAACCTAAGGCAACCTAACATCTCGGATGTAACATTTGACAACATTCCAGGCGTGTCGGTCCCTAGGTCTCGGTGGTAACATTACATGCGTCTATAACGTTATATATTCTAACCTAAGGCCACCTAACACCTCGGATGTAATATTTGACAACATTCCTGGCCTGTCGTACCCTACTCCTCGGAGGGAGCAGTATATACGTCTATAACGTCATATATCCTAACCTAAGGCAACCTAACATCTCGGACGTAACATTTGACAACATTCCAGGCGTGTCGGTCCCAACGTCTCGGTGGTAACATTATATGCGTCTATAACGTTATATATCCTAACCTAAGGCAACCTAACAACTCGGATGTAATATTTGACAACATTCCTGGCGCGTCGGATCCTGCTTCTCGGTGGGAACATTATATGCGTCTATAACGGTATATATCCTAATCTAAGGCAACCTAACATCTCGGATGCAATATTTGACAACATTCCTGGCCTGTCGAACCTTACTCCTCGGAGGGAACATTACATGCGTCTATAACGGTATATATCCTAATCTAAGGCAACCTAACATCTCGGATGCAATATTTGACAACATTCCTGGCCTGTCGAACCCTACTTCACGGAGGGAACAGTATATACGTCTATAACATCATATCTCCTAACCTAAGGCAACCTAACATCTCGGATGTAACATTTGACAACATTCCAGGCGTGTCGGTCCCTACGTCTCGGTGGTAACATTACATGCTTCTATAACGTTATATATCCTAACCTAAGCAGCTTAACATCTCGGCTGTAACATTTGACAACATTCCAGGCGTGTCGGTCCCTACGTCTCGGTGGTAACATTATATACGTCTATAACGTTATATATCCTAACCTAAGGCAACCTGACATCTCGGATGTAATATTCCACAACATTCCAGGCTTGTCGGACACTACTTCTCGGAGGGAACAGTATATACGCCTATAACGTCATATATCCTAACCTAAGGCAACCTAACATCTCGGATGTAACATTATATGAGTCTATAACGTTATATATCCTAACCTAAGGCAACCTAACATCTCGGATGCAATATTTGACAACATTCCTGGCCTGTCGAACCCTACTGTTCGGAGGGAACAGTATATACGTCTATAACGTTATATATCCTAATCTAAGGCAACCTAACATCTCGGATGTAATATTTGACAACATTCCTGTCGTGTCGGACCCTACTTCTCGGTGGGAACATTATATACGTCTATAGCGTTATATATCCTAACCTAAGGCAACCTATTATCTCAGACGTAATATTTTCCAACATTCCTGGCGTGTCGGTGCATTCTTTTCGGTGCGAATATTATATACGTCTATAACGGTATATATCCGAATCTAAGGCAACATA
This sequence comes from Xylocopa violacea, assembly GCA_963969225.1. Classification (NCBI taxonomy): domain Eukaryota; kingdom Metazoa; phylum Arthropoda; class Insecta; order Hymenoptera; family Apidae; genus Xylocopa; species Xylocopa violacea. The sequence continues at coordinate 1,432,792 of CAXAJV010000006.1, read as the reverse complement.
GCATCTCGGATGCAATATTTGACAACATTTCTGGCCTGTCGAACCCTACTTCTCGGAGGGAATAGTATATACGTCTATAACGGTGTATATCCTAATCTAAGGCAACCTAACTTCTCGGATGCAATATTTGACAACATTCCTGGCCTGTCGAACCCTACTTCTCGGAGGGAATAGTATATACGTCTATAACGGTGTATATCCTAATCTAAGGCAACCTAACATCTCGGATGCAATATTTGACAACATTCCTGGCCTGTCGAACCCTACTTCTCGGAGGAAACAGTATATACGTCTATAACGTTATATATCCTAACCTAAGGCAACCTAACATCTCGGACGTAACATTTGATAATATTCCAGGCGAGTCGGTCCCTACGTCTCGGTGGTAACATTATATGCGTTTATAACGTTATATATCCTAACCTAAGGCAACCTGACAACTCGGATGTAATATTTGACAACATTCCTGGCTCGTCGGATCCTGCTTCTCGGTAGGAACATTATATGCGTCTATAGCGTTGTATGTCCTAATCTAAGGCAACCTAACATCTCGGATGCAATAATTGACAACATTCCTGGCCTGTCGAACCTTACTCCTCGGAGGGAACAGTATATACGTCTATAACGTCATATATCCTAACCTAAGGCAACCTAACATCTCGGATGTAACATTTGACAACATTTCAGGCGTGTCGGTTCCTACGTCTCGGTGGTAACGTTACATGATTCTATAACGTTATATATCCTAACCTAAGGCAACCTAACATCTCGGATGCAATATTTGACAACATTCCTGGCCTCTCGAACCCTACTTCACGGAGGGAACAGTATATTCGTCTATAACGTCATATATCCTAACCTAAGGCAAGCTAACATCTCGGATGTAACATTTGACAACATTCCAGGCGTGTCGGTCCCTACGTCTCGGTGATAACATTACATGCTTCTATAACGTTATATATCCTAACCTAAGGCAACCTAACATCTCGGATGTAACATTTGACAACATTCCAGGCGTGTCGGTCCCTAGGTCTCGGTGGTAACATTACATGCGTCTATAACGGTATATATCCTAATCTAAGGAAACCTAACATCTCGGATGCAATATTTGACAACATTCCTGGCCTGTCGAAACCTGCACCTTGGAGGGAACAGTATATACGTCTATAACGTCATATATCCTAACCTAAGGCAACCTAACAACTCGGATGTAACATTTGACAACATTCCAGGCGTGTCGGTCCCTACGTCTCGGTGGTAACGTTACATGCGTCTATAACGTTATATATTCTAACCTAAGGCCACCTAACATCTCGGATGCAATATTTGACAAGATTCCTGCCCTGTCGAACCCTACTTCTCGGTGGGAACAGTATATACGTGTATAACGGTATATATCCTAATCTAAGGCAAACTAACATCTCGGATGCAATATTTGACAACATTCCTGGCCTGTCGAACCCTACTTCTCGGAGGGAATAGTATATACGTCTATAACGGTATATATCCTAATCTAAGGCAACCTAACATCTCGGATGCAATATTTGACAACATTCCTGGCCTGTCGAACCGTACTTCTCGGAGGGAACAGTATATACGTCTATAACGGTATATATCCTAATCTAAGGCAACCTAACATCTCGGATGCAATATTTGACAACATTACTGGCCTGTCGAACCCTACTTCTCGGAGGGAACAGTATATACGTCTATAACGTTATATATCCTAACCTAAGGCAACCTAACATCTCGGACGTAACATTTGATAATATTCCAGGCGAGTCGGTCCCTACGTCTCGGTGGTAACATTACATGCGTCTATAACGGTATATATCCTAATCTAAGGCAACCTAACATCTCGGATGTAACATTTGACAACATTCCAGGCGTGTCGGTCCCTACGTCTCGGTGGTAACGTTACATGCGTCTATAACGTTATATATTCTAACCTAAGGCCACCTAACACCTCGGATGTAATATTTGACAACATTCCTGGCGTGTCGAACCGTACTTCTCGGTGGGAACATTATATACGTCTATAACGGTATATATCCTAATCTAAGGCAACCTAACATCTCGGATGCAATATTTGACAACATTCCTGGCCTGTCGAACCGTACTTCTCGGAGGGAACAGTATATACGTCTATAACGGTATATATCCTAATCTAAGGCAACCTAACATCTCGGATGCAATATTTGACAACATTACTGGCCTGTCGAACCCTACTTCTCGGAGGGAACAGTATATACGTCTATAACGTTATATATCCTAACCTAAGGCAACCTAACATCTCGGACGTAACATTTGATAATATTCCAGGCGAGTCGGTCCCTACGTCTCGGTGGTAACATTACATGCGTCTATAACGGTATATATCCTAATCTAAGGCAACCTAACATCTCGGATGTAACATTTGACAACATTCCAGGCGTGTCGGTCCCTACGTCTCGGTGGTAACGTTACATGCGTCTATAACGTTATATATTCTAACCTAAGGCCACCTAACACCTCGGATGTAATATTTGACAACATTCCTGGCGTGTCGAACCGTACTTCTCGGTGGGAACATTATATACGTCTATAACGGTATATATCCTAATCTAAGGCAACCTAACATCTCGGATGTAATATTTGACAACATTCCTGGCGTGTCGGTCCCTACGTCTCGGTGGTAACATTATATACGTCTATAACGTTATATATCCTAACCTAAGGCAACCTGACATCTCGGATGTAATATTCTACAACATTCCAGGCGTGTCGGACACTACTTCTCGGAGGGAACAGTATATACGCCTATAACGTCATATATCCTAACCTAAGGCAACCTAACATCTCGGATGTAACATTATATGAGTCTATAACGTTATATATCCTAACCTAAGGCAACCTAACATCTCGGATGCAATATTTGACAACATTCCTGGCCTGTCGAACCCTACTTTTCGGAGGGAACAGTATATACGTCTATAACGTTATATATCCTAATCTAAGGCAACCTAACATCTCGGATGTAATATTTGACAACATTCCTGTCGTGTCAGACCCTACTTCTCGGTGGGAACATTATATACGTCTATAGCGTTATATATCCTAACCTAAGGCAACCTATTATCTCAGGCGTAATATTTTCCAACATTCCTGGCGTGTCGGTGCATTCTTTTCGGTGCGAATATTATATACGTCTATAACGGTATATATCCGAATCTAAGGCAACCTAGCATCTCGGATGCAATATTTGACAACATTTCTGGCCTGTCGAACCCTACTTCTCGGAGGGAATAGTATATACGTCTATAACGGTGTATATCCTAATCTAAGGCAACCTAACATCTCGGATGCAATATTGGACAACATTCCAGGCGTGTCGGTCCCTACGTCTCGGTGGTAACATTACATGCTTCTATAACGTTATATATCCTAACCTAAGCAGCTTAACATCTCGGATGTAACATTTGACAACATTCCTGGCCTGTCGAACCCTACTTCACGGAGGGAACAGTATATACGTCTATAACATCATATCTCCTAACCTAAGGCAACCTAACATCTCGGATGTAACATTTGACAACATTCCAGGCGTGTCGGTCCCTAGGTCTCGGTGGTAACATTACATGCGTCTATAACGTTATATATTCTAACCTAAGGCCACCTAACACCTCGGATGTAATATTTGACAACATTCCTGGCCTGTCGTACCCTACTCCTCGGAGGGAGCAGTATATACGTCTATAACGTCATATATCCTAACCTAAGGCAACCTAACATCTCGGACGTAACATTTGACAACATTCCAGGCGTGTCGGTCCCAACGTCTCGGTGGTAACATTATATGCGTCTATAACGTTATATATCCTAACCTAAGGCAACCTAACAACTCGGATGTAATATTTGACAACATTCCTGGCGCGTCGGATCCTGCTTCTCGGTGGGAACATTATATGCGTCTATAACGGTATATATCCTAATCTAAGGCAACCTAACATCTCGGATGCAATATTTGACAACATTCCTGGCCTGTCGAACCTTACTCCTCGGAGGGAACATTACATGCGTCTATAACGGTATATATCCTAATCTAAGGCAACCTAACATCTCGGATGCAATATTTGACAACATTCCTGGCCTGTCGAACCCTACTTCACGGAGGGAACAGTATATACGTCTATAACATCATATCTCCTAACCTAAGGCAACCTAACATCTCGGATGTAACATTTGACAACATTCCAGGCGTGTCGGTCCCTACGTCTCGGTGGTAACATTACATGCTTCTATAACGTTATATATCCTAACCTAAGCAGCTTAACATCTCGGCTGTAACATTTGACAACATTCCAGGCGTGTCGGTCCCTACGTCTCGGTGGTAACATTATATACGTCTATAACGTTATATATCCTAACCTAAGGCAACCTGACATCTCGGATGTAATATTCCACAACATTCCAGGCTTGTCGGACACTACTTCTCGGAGGGAACAGTATATACGCCTATAACGTCATATATCCTAACCTAAGGCAACCTAACATCTCGGATGTAACATTATATGAGTCTATAACGTTATATATCCTAACCTAAGGCAACCTAACATCTCGGATGCAATATTTGACAACATTCCTGGCCTGTCGAACCCTACTGTTCGGAGGGAACAGTATATACGTCTATAACGTTATATATCCTAATCTAAGGCAACCTAACATCTCGGATGTAATATTTGACAACATTCCTGTCGTGTCGGACCCTACTTCTCGGTGGGAACATTATATACGTCTATAGCGTTATATATCCTAACCTAAGGCAACCTATTATCTCAGACGTAATATTTTCCAACATTCCTGGCGTGTCGGTGCATTCTTTTCGGTGCGAATATTATATACGTCTATAACGGTATATATCCGAATCTAAGGCAACATAGCATCTCGGATGCAATATTTGACAACATTTCTGGCCTGTCGAACCCTACTTCTCGGAGGGAATAGTATATACGTCTATAACGGTGTATATCCTAATCTAAGGCAACCTAACTTCTCGGATGCAATATTTGACAACATTCCTGGCCTGTCGAACCCTACTTCTCGGAGGGAATAGTATATACGTCTATAACGGTGTATATCCTAATCTAAGGCAACCTAACATCTCGGATGCAATATTTGACAACATTCCTGGCCTGTCGAACCCTACTTCTCGGAGGAAACAGTATATACGTCTATAACGTTATATATCCTAACCTAAGGCAACCTAACATCTCGGACGTAACATTTGATAATATTCCAGGCGAGTCGGTCCCTACGTCTCGGTGGTAACATTATATGCGTTTATAACGTTATATATCCTAACCTAAGGCAACCTGACAACTCGGATGTAATATTTGACAACATTCCTGGCTCGTCGGATCCTGCTTCTCGGTAGGAACATTATATGCGTCTATAGCGTTGTATGTCCTAATCTAAGGCAACCTAACATCTCGGATGCAATAATTGACAACATTCCTGGCCTGTCGAACCTTACTCCTCGGAGGGAACAGTATATACGTCTATAACGTCATATATCCTAACCTAAGGCAACCTAACATCTCGGATGTAACATTTGACAACATTTCAGGCGTGTCGGTTCCTACGTCTCGGTGGTAACGTTACATGATTCTATAACGTTATATATCCTAACCTAAGGCAACCTAACATCTCGGATGCAATATTTGACAACATTCCTGGCCTCTCGAACCCTACTTCACGGAGGGAACAGTATATTCGTCTATAACGTCATATATCCTAACCTAAGGCAAGCTAACATCTCGGATGTAACATTTGACAACATTCCAGGAGTGTCGGTCCCTACGTCTCGGTGATAACATTACATGCTTCTATAACGTTATATATCCTAACCTAAGGCAACCTAACATCTCGGATGTAACATTTGACAACATTCCAGGCGTGTCGGTCCCTAGGTCTCGGTGGTAACATTACATGCGTCTATAACGGTATATATCCTAATCTAAGGAAACCTAACATCTCGGATGCAATATTTGACAACATTCCTGGCCTGTCGAAACCTGCACCTTGGAGGGAACAGTATATACGTCTATAACGTCATATATCCTAACCTAAGGCAACCTAACAACTCGGATGTAACATTTGACAACATTCCAGGCGTGTCGGTCCCTACGTCTCGGTGGTAACGTTACATGCGTCTATAACGTTATATATTCTAACCTAAGGCCACCTAACATCTCGGATGCAATATTTGACAAGATTCCTGCCCTGTCGAACCCTACTTCTCGGTGGGAACAGTATATACGTGTATAACGGTATATATCCTAATCTAAGGCAAACTAACATCTCGGATGCAATATTTGACAACATTCCTGGCCTGTCGAACCCTACTTCTCGGAGGGAATAGTATATACGTCTATAACGGTATATATCCTAATCTAAGGCAACCTAACATCTCGGATGCAATATTTGACAACATTCCTGGCCTGTCGAACCGTACTTCTCGGAGGGAACAGTATATACGTCTATAACGGTATATATCCTAATCTAAGGCAACCTAACATCTCGGATGCAATATTTGACAACATTACTGGCCTGTCGAACCCTACTTCTCGGAGGGAACAGTATATACGTCTATAACGTTATATATCCTAACCTAAGGCAACCTAACATCTCGGACGTAACATTTGATAATATTCCAGGCGAGTCGGTCCCTACGTCTCGGTGGTAACATTACATGCGTCTATAACGGTATATATCCTAATCTAAGGCAACCTAACATCTCGGATGTAACATTTGACAACATTCCAGGCGTGTCGGTCCCTACGTCTCGGTGGTAACGTTACATGCGTCTATAACGTTATATATTCTAACCTAAGGCCACCTAACACCTCGGATGTAATATTTGACAACATTCCTGGCGTGTCGAACCGTACTTCTCGGTGGGAACATTATATACGTCTATAACGGTATATATCCTAATCTAAGGCAACCTAACATCTCGGATGTAATATTTGACAACATTCCTGGCGTGTCGGTCCCTACGTCTCGGTGGTAACATTATATACGTCTATAACGTTATATATCCTAACCTAAGGCAACCTGACATCTCGGATGTAATATTCTACAACATTCCAGGCGTGTCGGACACTACTTCTCGGAGGGAACAGTATATACGCCTATAACGTCATATATCCTAACCTAAGGCAACCTAACATCTCGGATGTAACATTATATGAGTCTATAACGTTATATATCCTAACCTAAGGCAACCTAACATCTCGGATGCAATATTTGACAACATTCCTGGCCTGTCGAACCCTACTTTTCGGAGGGAACAGTATATACTTCTATAACGTTATATATCCTAATCTAAGGCAACCTAACATCTCGGATGTAATATTTGACAACATTCCTGTCGTGTCAGACCCTACTTCTCGGTGGGAACATTATATACGTCTATAGCGTTATATATCCTAACCTAAGGCAACCTATTATCTCAGGCGTAATATTTTCCAACATTCCTGGCGTGTCGGTGCATTCTTTTCGGTGCGAATATTATATACGTCTATAACGGTATATATCCGAATCTAAGGCAACCTAGCATCTCGGATGCAATATTTGACAACATTTCTGGCCTGTCGAACCCTACTTCTCGGAGGGAATAGTATATACGTCTATAACGGTGTATATCCTAATCTAAGGCAACCTAACATCTCGGATGCAATATTGGACAACATTCCAGGCGTGTCGGTCCCTACGTCTCGGTGGTAACATTACATGCTTCTATAACGTTATATATCCTAACCTAAGCAGCTTAACATCTCGGATGTAACATTTGACAACATTCCAGGCGTGTCGGTCCATACGTCTCGGTGGTAACATTATATACGTCTATAACGTTATATATCCTAACCTAAGGCAACCTGACATCTCGGATGTAATATTCCACAACATTCCAGGCTTGTCGGACACTACTTCTCGGAGGGAACAGTATATACGCCTATAACGTCATATATCCTAACCTAAGGCAACCTAACATCTCGGATGTAACATTATATGAGTCTATAACGTTATATATCCTAACCTAAGGCAACCTAACATCTCGGATGCAATATTTGACAACATTCCTGGCCTGTCGAACCCTACCTTTCGGAGGGAACAGTATATACGTCTATAACGTTATATATCCTAATCTAAGGCAACCTAACATCTCGGATGTAATATTTGACAACATTCCTGTCGTGTCGGACCCTACTTCTCGGTGGGAACATTATATACGTCTATAGCGTTATATATCCTAACCTAAGGCAGCCTATTATCTCAGACTCAATATTTTCCAACAATCCTGGCGTGTCGGTGCATTCTTTTCGGTGCGAATATTATATACGTCTATAACGGTATATATCCGAATCTAAGGCAACCTAGCATCTCGGATGCAATATTTGACAACATTTCTGGCCTGTCGAACCCTACTTCTCGGAGGGAATAGTATATACGTCTATAACGGTGTATATCCTAATCTAAGGCAACCTAACATCTCGGATGCAATATTTGACAACATTCCTGGCCTGTCGAACCCTACTTCTCGGAGGGAATAGTATATACGTCTATAACGGTGTATATCCTAATCTAAGGCAACCTAACATCTCGGATGCAATATTTGACAACATTACTGGCCTGTCGAACCCTACTTCTCGGAGGGAACAGTATATACGTCTATAACGTTATATATCCTAACCTAAGGCAACCTAACATCTCGGACGTAACATTTGATAATATTCCAGGCGAGTCGGTCCCTACGTCTCGGTGGTAACATTACATGCGTCTATAACGGTATATATCCTAATCTAAGGCAACCTAACATCTCGGATGTAACATTTGACAACATTCCAGGCGTGTCGGTCCCTACGTCTCGGTGGTAACGTTACATGCGTCTATAACGTTATATATTCTAACCTAAGGCAACCTAACATCTCGGATGCAATATTTGACAACATTCCTGGCCTGTCGTACCCTACTCCTTGGAGGGAACAGTATATACGTCTATAACGTCATATATCCTAACCTAAGGCAACCTATCATCTCGGATGTAACATTTGACAACATTCCAGGCGTGTCGGTCCCTACGTCTCGGTGGTAACGTTACATGCGTCTATTACGTTATATATTCTAACCTACGGCCACCTAACACCTCGGATGTAATATTTGACAACATTCCTGGCGTGTCGAACCGTACTTCTCGGTGGGAACAGTATATACGTGTATAACGGTATATATCCTAATCTAAGGCAAACTAACATCTCGGATGCAATATTTGACAACATTCCTGGCCTGTCGAACCCTACTTCTTGGAGGGAATAGTATATACGTCTATAACGGTATATATCCTAATCTAAGGCAACCTAACATCTCGGATGCAATATTTGACAACATTCCTGGCCTGTCGAACCCTACTTCTCGGAGGGAACAGTATATACGTCTATAACGGTATATATCCTAATCTAAGGCAACCTAACATCTCGGATGTAATATTGGCTACATTCCTGGCCTGTCGAACCCTACTTCACGGAGGGAACAGTATATACGTCTATAACATCATATCTCCTAACCTAAGGCAACCTAACATCTCGGATGTAACATTTGACAACATTCCAGGCGTGTCGGTCCCTACGTCTCGGTGGTAACATTACATGCTTCTATAACGTTATATATCCTAACCTAAGGCAACCTAACATCTCGGATGTAACATTTGACAACACTCCAGGCGTGTCGGTCCCTAGGTCTCGGTGGTAACATTACATGCGTCTATAACGGTATATATCCTAATCTAAGGCAACCTAACATCTCGGATGCAATATTTGACAAGATTCCTGGCCTGTCGAACCCTACTTCTCGGAGGGAATAGTATATACGTCTATAACGGTATATATCCTAATCTAAGGCAACCTAACATCTCGGATGCAATATTTGACAACATTACTGGCGTGTCGAACCCTACTTCTCGGAGGGAACAGTATATACGTCTATAACGTTATATATCCTAACCTAAGGCAACCTAACATTTCGGACGTAACATTTGATAATATTCCAGGCGAGTCGGTCCCTACGTCTCGGTGGTAACATTACATGCGTCTATAACGGTATATATCCTAATCTAAGGCAACCTAACATCTCGGATGTAACATTTGACAACATTCCAGGCGTGTCGGTCCCTACGTCTCGGTGGTAACGTTACATGCGTCTATAACGTTATATATTCTAACCTAAGGCAACCTAACATCTCGGATGCAATATTTGACAACATTCCTGGCCTGTCGTACCCTACTCCTTGGAGGGAACAGTATATACGTCTATAACGTCATATATCCTAACCTAAGGCAACCTATCATCTCGGATGTAACATTTGACAACATTCCAGGCGTGTCGGTCCCTACGTCTCGGTGGTAACGTTACATGCGTCTATTACGTTATATATTCTAACCTACGGCCACCTAACACCTCGGATGTAATATTTGACAACATTCCTGGCGTGTCGAACCGTACTTCTCGGTGGGAACAGTATATACGTGTATAACGGTATATATCCTAATCTAAGGCAAACTAACATCTCGGATGCAATATTTGACAACATTCCTGGCCTGTCGAACCCTAGTTCTTGGAGGGAATAGTATATACGTCTATAACGGTATATATCCTAATCTAAGGCAACCTAACATCTCGGATGCAATATTTGACAACATTCCTGGCCTGTCGAACCCTACTTCTCGGAGGGAACAGTATATACGTCTATAACGGTATATATCCTAATCTAAGGCAACCTAACATCTCGGATGTAATATTGGCTACATTCCTGGCCTGTCGAACCCTACTTCACGGAGGGAACAGTATATACGTCTATAACATCATATCTCCTAACCTAAGGCAACCTAACATCTCGGATGTAACATTTGACAACATTCCAGGCGTGTCGGTCCCTACGTCTCGGTGGTAACATTACATGCTTCTATAACGTTATATATCCTAACCTAAGGCAGCTTAACATCTCGGATGTAACATTTGACAACATTCCAGGCGTGTCGGTCCCTACGTCTCGGTGGTAACATTATATACGTCTATAACGTTATATATCCTAACCTAAGGCAACCTGACATCTCGGATGTAATATTCTACAACATTCCAGGCGTGTCGGACACTACTTCTCGGAGGGAACAGTATATACGCCTATAACGTCATATATCCTAACCTAAGGCAACCTAACATCTCGGATGTAACATTATATGAGTCTATAACGTTATATATCCTAACCTAAGGCAACCTAACATCTCGGATGCAATATTTGACAACATTCCTGGCCTGTCGAACCCTACCTTTCGGAGGGAACAGTATATACGTCTATAACGTTATATATCCTAATCTAAGGCAACCTAACATCTCGGATGTAATATTTGACGACATTCCTGTCGTGTCGGACCCTACTTCTCGGTGGGAACATTATATACGTCTATAGCGTTATATATCCTAAGCTAAGGCAACCTATTATCTCAGACTCAATATTTTCCAACATTCCTGGCGTGTCGGTGCATTCTTTTCGGTGCGAATATTATATACGTCTATAACGGTATATATCCGAATCTAAGGCAACCTAGCATCTCGGATGCAATATTTGACAACATTTCTGGCCTGTCGAACCCTACTTCTCGGAGGGAATAGTATATACGTCTATAACGGTGTATATCCTAATCTAAGGCAACCTAACATCTCGGATGCAATATTTGACAACATTCCTGGCCTGTCGAACCCTACTTCTCGGAGGGAATAGTATATACGTCTATAACGGTGTATATCCTAATCTAAGGCAACCTAACATCTCGGATGCAATATTTGACAACATTCCTGGCCTGTCGAACCCTACTTTTCGGAGGGAACAGTATATACGTCTATGACGTTATATATCCTAATCTAAGGCAACCTAACATCTCGGATGTAATATTTGACAACATTCCTGTCGTGTCGGACCCTACTTCTCGGTGGGAACATTATATACGTCTATAGCGTTATATATCCTAACCTAAGGCAACCTATTATCTCAGACGTAATATTTTCCAACATTCCTGGCGTGTCGGTGCATTCTTTTCGGTGCGAATATTATATACGTCTATAACGGTATATATCCGAATCTAAGGCAACATAGCATCTCGGATGCAATATTTGACAACATTTCTGGCCTGTCGAACCCTACTTCTCGGAGGGAATAGTATATACGTCTATAACGGTGTATATCCTAATCTAAGGCAACCTACCTTCTCGGATGCAATATTTGACAACATTCCTGGCCTGTCGAACCCTACTTCTCGGAGGGAATAGTATATACGTCTATAACGGTGTATATCCTAATCTAAGGCAACCTAACATCTCGGATGCAATATTTGACAACATTCCTGGCCTGTCGAACCCTACTTCTCGGAGGGAACATTATATACGTCTATAACGTTATATACCCTAACCTAAGGCAACCTAACATCTCGGACGTAACATTTGATAATATTCCAGGCGAGTCGGTTCCTACGTCTCGGTGGTAACATTATATGCGTTTATAACGTTATATATCCTAACCTAAGGCAACCTGACAACTCGGATGTAATATTTGACAACATTCCTGGCGCGTCGGATCCTGCTTCTCGGTGGGAACATTATATGCGTCTATAACGTTGTATGTCCTAATCTAAGGCAACCTAACATCTCGGATGCAATATTTGACAACTTTCCTGGCCTCTCGAACCCTACTTCACGGAGGGAACAGTATATTAGTCTATAACGTCATATATCCTAACCTAAGGCAACCTAACATCTCGGATGTAACATTTGATAATATTCCAGGCGAGTCGGTCCCTACGTCTCGGTGGTAACATTATATGCGTCTATAACGTTATATATCCTAACCTAAGGCAACCTAACAACTCGGATGTAATATTTAACAACATTCCGGTCGCGTCGGATCCTGCTTCTCGGTGGGAGCATTATATGCGTCTATAACCTTGTATGTCCTAATCTAAGGCAACCTAACATCTCGGATGCAATATTTGACAACATTCCTGGCCTGTCGTACCCTACTCCTCGGAGGGAACAGTATATACGTCTATAACGTCATATCTCCTAACCTAAGGCAACCTAACATCTCGGATGTAACATTTGACAACATTCCAGGCGTGTCGGTCCCTACGTCTCGGTGGTAACATTACATGCTTCTATAACGTTATATATCCTAACCTAAGGCAACCTAACATCTCGGATGTAACATTTGACAACATTCCAGGCGTGTCGGTCCCTACGTCTCGGTGGTAACGTTACATGCGTCTATAACGTTATATATTCTAACCTAAGGCAACCTAACATCTCGGATGCAATATTTGACAACATTCCTGGCCTGTCGTACCCTACTCCTTGGAGGGAACAGTATATACGTCTATAACGTCATATATCCTAACCTAAGGCAACCTATCATCTCGGATGTAACATTTGACAACATTCCAGGCGTGTCGGTCCCTACGTCTCGGTGGTAACGTTACATGCGTCTATTACGTTATATATTCTAACCTACGGCCACCTAACACCTCGGATGTAATATTTGACAACATTCCAGGCGTGTCGGTCCCTACGTCTCGGTGGTAACATTATATACGTCTATAACGTTATATATCCTAACCTAAGGCAACCTGACATCTCGGATGTAATATTCTACAACATTCCAGGCGTGTCGGACACTACTTCTCGGAGGGAACAGTATATACGCCTATAACGTCATATATCCTAACCTAAGGCAACCTAACATCTCGGATGTAACATTATATGAGTCTATAACGTTATATATCCTAACCTAAGGCAACCTAACATCTCGGATGCAATATTTGACAACATTCCTGGCCTGTCGAACCCTACCTTTCGGAGGGAACAGTATATACGTCTATAACGTTATATATCCTAATCTAAGGCAACCTAACATCTCGGATGTAATATTTGACAACATTCCTGTCGTGTCGGACCCTACTTCTCGGTGGGAACATTATATACGTCTATAGCGTTATATATCCTAACCTAAGGCAACCTATTATCTCAGACTCAATATTTTCCAACATTCCTGGCGTGTCGGTGCATTCTTTTCGGTGCGAATATTATATACGTCTATAACGGTATATATCCGAATATAAGGCAACCTAGCATCTCGGATGCAATATTTGACAACATTTCTGGCCTGTCGAACCCTACTTCTCGGAGGGAATAGTATATACGTCTATAACGGGGTATATCCTAATCTAAGGCAACCTAACATCTCGGATGCAATATTTGACAACATTCCTGGCCTGTCGAACCCTACTTCTCGGAGGGAATAGTATATACGTCTATAACGGTGTATATCCTAATCTAAGGCAACCTAACATCTCGGATGCAATATTTGACAACATTCCTGGCCTGTCGAACCCTACTTTTCGGAGGGAACAGTATATACGTCTATGACGTTATATATCCTAATCTAAGGCAACCTAACATCTCGGATGTAATATTTGACAACATTCCTGTCGTGTCGGACCCTACTTCTCGGTGGGAACATTATATACGTCTATAGCGTTATATATCCTAACCTAAGGCAACCTATTATCTCAGACGTAATATTTTCCAACATTCCTGGCGTGTCGGTGCATTCTTTTCGGTGCGAATATTATATACGTCTATAACGGTATATATCCGAATCTAAGGCAACATAGCATCTCGGATGCAATATTTGACAACATTTCTGGCCTGTCGAACCCTACTTCTCGGAGGGAATAGTATATACGTCTATAACGGTGTATATCCTAATCTAAGGCAACCTAACATCTCGGATGCAATATTTGACAACATTCCTGGCCTGTCGAACCCTACTTCTCGGAGGGAACATTATATACGTCTATAACGTTATATACCCTAACCTAAGGCAACCTAACATCTCGGACGTAACATTTGATAATATTCCAGGCGAGTCGGTTCCTACGTCTCGGTGGTAACATTATATGCGTTTATAACGTTATATATCCTAACCTAAGGCAACCTGACAACTCGGATGTAATATTTGACAACATTCCTGGCGCGTCGGATCCTGCTTCTCGGTGGGAACATTATATGCGTCTATAACGTTGTATGTCCTAATCTAAGGCAACCTAACATCTCGGATGCAATATTTGACAACTTTCCTGGCCTCTCGAACCCTACTTCACGGAGGGAACAGTATATTAGTCTATAACGTCATATATCCTAACCTAAGGCAACCTAACATCTCGGATGTAACATTTGATAATATTCCAGGCGAGTCGGTCCCTACGTCTCGGTGGTAACATTATATGCGTCTATAACGTTATATATCCTAACCTAAGGCAACCTAACAACTCGGATGTAATATTTAACAACATTCCGGTCGCGTCGGATCCTGCTTCTCGGTGGGAGCATTATATGCGTCTATAACCTTGTATGTCCTAATCTAAGGCAACCTAACATCTCGGATGCAATATTTGACAACATTCCTGGCCTGTCGTACCCTACTCCTCGGAGGGAACAGTATATACGTCTATAACGTCATATCTCCTAACCTAAGGCAACCTAACATCTCGGATGTAACATTTGACAACATTCCAGGCGTGTCGGTCCCTACGTCTCGGTGGTAACATTACATGCTTCTATAACGTTATATATCCTAACCTAAGGCAACCTAACATCTCGGATGTAACATTTGACAACATTCCAGGCGTGTCGGTCCCTAGGTCTCGGTGGTAACATTACATCCGTCTATAACGGTATATATCCTAATCTAAGGCAACCTAACATATCGGATGCAATATTTGACAACATTCCTGGCCTGTCGAACCCTGCTCCTTGGAGGGAACAGTATATACGTCTATAACGTCATATATCCTAACCTAAGGCAACCTATCATCTCGGATGTAACATTTGACAACATTCCAGGCGTGTCGGTCCCTACGTCTCGGTGGTAACGTTACATGCGTCTATTACGTTATATATTCTAACCTACGGCCACCTAACACCTCGGATGTAATATTTGACAACATTCCTGGCGTGTCGAACCGTACTTCTCGGTGGGAACAGTATATACGTGTATAACGGTATATATCCTAATCTAAGGCAAACTAACATCTCGGATGCAATATTTGACAACATTCCTGGCCTGTCGAACCCTACTTCTTGGAGGGAATATTATATACGTCTATAACGGTATATATCCTAATCTAAGGCAACCTAACATCTCGGATGCAATATTTGACAACATTCCTGGCCTGTCGAACCCTACTTCTCGGAGGGAACAGTATATACGTCTATAACGGTATATATCCTAATCTAAGGCAACCTAACATCTCGGATGTAACATTTGACAACATTCCAGGCGTGTCGGTCCCTACGTCTCGGTGGTAACATTACATGCTTCTATAACGTTATATATCCTAACCTAAGGCAGCTTAACATCTCGGATGTAACATTTGACAACATTACAGGCGTGTCGGTCCCTACGTCTCGGTGGTAACATTATATACGTCTATAACGTTATATATCCTAACGTAAGGCAACCTGACATCTCGGATGTAATATTCTACAACATTCCAGGCGTGTCGGACACTACTTCTCGGAGGGAACAGTATATACGCCTATAACGTCATATATCCTAACCTAAGGCAACCTAACATCTCGGATGTAACATTATATGAGTCTATAACGTTATATATCCTAACCTAAGGCAACCTAACATCTCGGATGCAATATTTGACAACATTCCTGGCCTGTCGAACCCTACCTTTCGGAGGGAACAGTATATACGTCTATAACGTTATATATCCTAATCTAAGGCAACCTAACATCTCGGATGTAATATTTGACAACATTCCTGTCGTGTCGGACCCTACTTCTCGGTGGGAACATTATATACGTCTATAGCGTTATATATCCTACCCTAAGGCAACCTATTATCTCAGACTCAATATTTTCCAACATTCCTGGCGTGTCGGTGCATTCTTTTCGGTGCGAATATTATATACGTCTATAACGGTATATATCCGAATCTAAGGCAACCTAGCATCTCGGATGCAATATTTGACAACATTTCTGGCCTGTCGATCCCTACTTCTCGGAGGGAATAGTATATACGTCTATAACGGTGTATATCCTAATCTAAGGCAACCTAACATCTCGGATGCAATATTTGACAACATTCCTGGCCTGTCGAACCCTACTTCTCGGAGGGAATAGTATATACGTCTATAACGGTGTATATCCTAATCTAAGGCAACCTAACATCTCGGATGCAATATTTGACAACATTCCTGGCCTGTCGAACCCTACTTCTCGGAGGGAACAGTATATACGTCTATAACGTTATATATCCTAACCTAAGGCAACCTAACATCTCGGACGTAACATTTGATAATATTCCAGGCGAGTCGGTCCCTACGTCTCGGTGGTAACATTATATGCGTTTATAACGTTATATATCCTAACCTAAGGCAACCTGACAACTCGGATGTAATATTTGACAACATTCCTGGCGCGTCGGATCCTGCTTCTCGGTGGGAACATTATATGCGTCTATAGCGTTGTATGTCCTAATCTAAGGCAACCTAACATCTCGGATGCAATATTTGACAACATTCCTGGCCTGTGGAACCTTACTCCTCGGAGGGAACATTACATGCGTCTATAACGGTATATATCCTAATCTAAGGCAACCTAACATCTCGGATGCAATATTTGACAACATTCCTGGCCTGTCGAACCCTACTTCACGGAGGGAACAGTATATACGTCTATAACATCATATCTCCTAACCTAAGGCAACCTAACATCTCGGATGTAACATTTGACAACATTCCAGGCGTGTCGGTCCCTACGTCTCGGTGGTAACATTACATGCTTCTATAACGTTATATATCCTAACCTAAGCAGCTTAACATCTCGGCTGTAACATTTGACAACATTCCAGGCGTGTCGGTCCCTACGTCTCGGTGGTAACATTATATACGTCTATAACGTTATATATCCTAACCTAAGGCAACCTGACATCTCGGATGTAATATTCCACAACATTCCAGGCTTGTCGGACACTACTTCTCGGAGGGAACAGTATATACGCCTATAACGTCATATATCCTAACCTAAGGCAACCTAACATCTCGGATGTAACATTATATGAGTCTATAACGTTATATATCCTAACCTAAGGCAACCTAACATCTCGGATGCAATATTTGACAACATTCCTGGCCTGTCGAACCCTACTGTTCGGAGGGAACAGTATATACGTCTATCACGTTATATATCCTAATCTAAGGCAACCTAACATCTCGGATGTAATATTTGACAACATTCCTGTCGTGTCGGACCCTACTTCTCGGTGGGAACATTATATACGTCTATAGCGTTATATATCCTAACCTAAGGCAACCTATTATCTCAGACGTAATATTTTCCAACATTCCTGGCGTGTCGGTGCATTCTTTTCGGTGCGAATATTATATACGTCTATAACGGTATATATCCGAATATAAGGCAACATAGCATCTCGGATGCAATATTTGACAACATTTCTGGCCTGTCGAACCCTACTTCTCGGAGGGAATAGTATATACGTCTATAACGGTGTATATCCTAATCTAAGGCAACCTAACTTCTCGGATGCAATATTTGACAACATTCCTGGCCTGTCGAACCCTACTTCTCGGAGGGAATAGTATATACGTCTATAACGGTGTATATCCTAATCTAAGGCAACCTAACATCTCGGATGCAATATTTGACAACATTCCTGGCCTGTCGAACCCTACTTCTCGGAGGAAACAGTATATACGTCTATAACGTTATATATCCTAACCTAAGGCAACCTAACATCTCGGACGTAACATTTGATAATATTCCAGGCGAGTCGGTCCCTACGTCTCGGTGGTAACATTATATGCGTTTATAACGTTATATATCCTAACCTAAGGCAACCTGACAACTCGGATGTAATATTTGACAACATTCCTGGCTCGTCGGATCCTGCTTCTCGGTAGGAACATTATATGCGTCTATAGCGTTGTATGTCCTAATCTAAGGCAACCTAACATCTCGGATGCAATAATTGACAACATTCCTGGCCTGTCGAACCTTACTCCTCGGAGGGAACAGTATATACGTCTATAACGTCATATATCCTAACCTAAGGCAACCTAACATCTCGGATGTAACATTTGACAACATTTCAGGCGTGTCGGTTCCTACGTCTCGGTGGTAACGTTACATGATTCTATAACGTTATATATCCTAACCTAAGGCAACCTAACATCTCGGATGCAATATTTGACAACATTCCTGGCCTCTCGAACCCTACTTCACGGAGGGAACAGTATATTCGTCTATAACGTCATATATCCTAACCTAAGGCAAGCTAACATCTCGGATGTAACATTTGACAACATTCCAGGCGTGTCGGTCCCTACGTCTCGGTGATAACATTACATGCTTCTATAACGTTATATATCCTAACCTAAGGCAACCTAACATCTCGGATGTAACATTTGACAACATTCCAGGCGTGTCGGTCCCTAGGTCTCGGTGGTAACATTACATGCGTCTATAACGGTATATATCCTAATCTAAGGAAACCTAACATCTCGGATGCAATATTTGACAACATTCCTGGCCTGTCGAAACCTGCACCTTGGAGGGAACAGTATATACGTCTATAACGTCATATATCCTAACCTAAGGCAACCTAACAACTCGGATGTAACATTTGACAACATTCCAGGCGTGTCGGTCCCTACGTCTCGGTGGTAACGTTACATGCGTCTATAACGTTATATATTCTAACCTAAGGCCACCTAACATCTCGGATGCAATATTTGACAAGATTCCTGCCCTGTCGAACCCTACTTCTCGGTGGGAACAGTATATACGTGTATAACGGTATATATCCTAATCTAAGGCAAACTAACATCTCGGATGCAATATTTGACAACATTCCTGGCCTGTCGAACCCTACTTCTCGGAGGGAATAGTATATACGTCTATAACGGTATATATCCTAATCTAAGGCAACCTAACATCTCGGATGCAATATTTGACAACATTCCTGGCCTGTCGAACCGTACTTCTCGGAGGGAACAGTATATACGTCTATAACGGTATATATCCTAATCTAAGGCAACCTAACATCTCGGATGCAATATTTGACAACATTACTGGCCTGTCGAACCCTACTTCTCGGAGGGAACAGTATATACGTCTATAACGTTATATATCCTAACCTAAGGCAACCTAACATCTCGGACGTAACATTTGATAATATTCCAGGCGAGTCGGTCCCTACGTCTCGGTGGTAACATTACATGCGTCTATAACGGTATATATCCTAATCTAAGGCAACCTAACATCTCGGATGTAACATTTGACAACATTCCAGGCGTGTCGGTCCCTACGTCTCGGTGGTAACGTTACATGCGTCTATAACGTTATATATTCTAACCTAAGACCACCTAACACCTCGGATGTAATATTTGACAACATTCCTGGCGTGTCGAACCGTACTTCTCGGTGGGAACATTATATACGTCTATAACGGTATATATCCTAATCTAAGGCAACCTAACATCTCGGATGTAATATTTGACAACATTCCTGGCGTGTCGGTCCCTACGTCTCGGTGGTAACATTATATACGTCTATAACGTTATATATCCTAACCAAAGGCAACCTGACATCTCGGATGTAATATTCTACAACATTCCAGGCGTGTCGGACACTACTTCTCGGAGGGAACAGTATATACGCCTATAACGTCATATATCCTAACCTAAGGCAACCTAACATCTCGGATGTAACATTATATGAGTCTATAACGTTATATATCCTAACCTAAGGCAACCTAACATCTCGGATGCAATATTTGACAACATTCCTGGCCTGTCGAACCCTACTTTTCGGAGGGAACAGTATATACGTCTATAACGTTATATATCCTAATCTAAGGCAACCTAACATCTCGGATGTAATATTTGACAACATTCCTGTCGTGTCAGACCCTACTTCTCGGTGGGAACATTATATACGTCTATAGCGTTATATATCCTAACCTAAGGCAACCTATTATCTCAGGCGTAATATTTTCCAACATTCCTGGCGTGTCGGTGCATTCTTTTCGGTGCGAATATTATATACGTCTATAACGGTATATATCCGAATCTAAGGCAACCTAGCATCTCGGATGCAATATTTGACAACATTTCTGGCCTGTCGAACCCTACTTCTCGGAGGGAATAGTATATACGTCTATAACGGTGTATATCCTAATCTAAGGCAACCTAACATCTCGGATGCAATATTGGACAACATTCCAGGCGTGTCGGTCCCTACGTCTCGGTGGTAACATTACATGCTTCTATAACGTTATATATCCTAACCTAAGCAGCTTAACATCTCGGATGTAACATTTGACAACATTCCAGGCGTGTCGGTCCATACGTCTCGGTGGTAACATTATATACGTCTATAACGTTATATATCCTAACCTAAGGCAACCTGACATCTCGGATGTAATATTCCACAACATTCCAGGCTTGTCGGACACTACTTCTCGGAGGGAACAGTATATACGCCTATAACGTCATATATCCTAACCTAAGGCAACCTAACATCTCGGATGTAACATTATATGAGTCTATAACGTTATATATCCTAACCTAAGGCAACCTAACATCTCGGATGCAATATTTGACAACATTCCTGGCCTGTCGAACCCTACCTTTCGGAGGGAACAGTATATACGTCTATAACGTTATATATCCTAATCTAAGGCAACCTAACATCTCGGATGTAATATTTGACAACATTCCTGTCGTGTCGGACCCTACTTCTCGGTGGGAACATTATATACGTCTATAGCGTTATATATCCTAACCTAAGGCAACCTATTATCTCAGACTCAATATTTTCCAACAATCCTGGCGTGTCGGTGCATTCTTTTCGGTGCGAATATTATATACGTCTATAACGGTATATATCCGAATCTAAGGCAACCTAGCATCTCGGATGCAATATTTGACAACATTTCTGGCCTGTCGAACCCTACTTCTCGGAGGGAATAGTATATACGTCTATAACGGTGTATATCCTAATCTAAGGCAACCTAACATCTCGGATGCAATATTTGACAACATTCCTGGCCTGTCGAACCCTACTTCTCGGAGGGAATAGTATATACGTCTATAACGGTGTATATCCTAATCTAAGGCAACCTAACATCTCGGATGCAATATTTGACAACATTACTGGCCTGTCGAACCCTACTTCTCGGAGGGAACAGTATATACGTCTATAACGTTATATATCCTAACCTAAGGCAACCTAACATCTCGGACGTAACATTTGATAATATTCCAGGCGAGTCGGTCCCTACGTCTCGGTGGTAACATTACATGCGTCTATAACGGTATATATCCTAATCTAAGGCAACCTAACATCTCGGATGTAACATTTGACAACATTCCAGGCGTGTCGGTCCCTACGTCTCGGTGGTAACGTTACATGCGTCTATAACGTTATATATTCTAACCTAAGGCAACCTAACATCTCGGATGCAATATTTGACAACATTCCTGGCCTGTCGTACCCTACTCCTTGGAGGGAACAGTATATACGTCTATAACGTCATATATCCTAACCTAAGGCAACCTATCATCTCGGATGTAACATTTGACAACATTCCAGGCGTGTCGGTCCCTACGTCTCGGTGGTAACGTTACATGCGTCTATTACGTTATATATTCTAACCTACGGCCACCTAACACCTCGGATGTAATATTTGACAACATTCCTGGCGTGTCGAACCGTACTTCTCGGTGGGAACAGTATATACGTGTATAACGGTATATATCCTAATCTAAGGCAAACTAACATCTCGGATGCAATATTTGACAACATTCCTGGCCTGTCGAACCCTACTTCTTGGAGGGAATAGTATATACGTCTATAACGGTATATATCCTAATCTAAGGCAACCTAACATCTCGGATGCAATATTTGACAACATTCCTGGCCTGTCGAACCCTACTTCTCGGAGGGAACAGTATATACGTCTATAACGGTATATATCCTAATCTAAGGCAACCTAACATCTCGGATGTAATATTGGCTACATTCCTGGCCTGTCGAACCCTACTTCACGGAGGGAACAGTATATACGTCTATAACATCATATCTCCTAACCTAAGGCAACCTAACATCTCGGATGTAACATTTGACAACATTCCAGGCGTGTCGGTCCCTACGTCTCGGTGGTAACATTACATGCTTCTATAACGTTATATATCCTAACCTAAGGCAACCTAACATCTCGGATGTAACATTTGACAACATTCCAGGCGTGTCGGTCCCTAGGTCTCGGTGGTAACATTACATGCGTCTATAACGGTATATATCCTAATCTAAGGCAACCTAACATCTCGGATGCAATATTTGACAAGATTCCTGGCCTGTCGAACCCTACTTCTCGGAGGGAATAGTATATACGTCTATAACGGTATATATCCTAATCTAAGGCAACCTAACATCTCGGATGCAATATTTGACAACATTACTGGCGTGTCGAACCCTACTTCTCGGAGGGAACAGTATATACGTCTATAACGTTATATATCCTAACCTAAGGCAACCTAACATTTCGGACGTAACATTTGATAATATTCCAGGCGAGTCGGTCCCTACGTCTCGGTGGTAACATTACATGCGTCTATAACGGTATATATCCTAATCTAAGGCAACCTAACATCTCGGATGTAACATTTGACAACATTCCAGGCGTGTCGGTCCCTACGTCTCGGTGGTAACGTTACATGCGTCTATAACGTTATATATTCTAACCTAAGGCAACCTAACATCTCGGATGCAATATTTGACAACATTCCTGGCCTGTCGTACCCTACTCCTTGGAGGGAACAGTATATACGTCTATAACGTCATATATCCTAACCTAAGGCAACCTATCATCTCGGATGTAACATTTGACAACATTCCAGGCGTGTCGGTCCCTACGTCTCGGTGGTAACGTTACATGCGTCTATTACGTTATATATTCTAACCTACGGCCACCTAACACCTCGGATGTAATATTTGACAACATTCCTGGCGTGTCGAACCGTACTTCTCGGTGGGAACAGTATATACGTGTATAACGGTATATATCCTAACCTAAGGCAACCTGACATCTCGGATGTAATATTCCACAACATTCCAGGCTTGTCGGACACTACTTCTCGGAGGGAACAGTATATACGCCTATAACGTCATATATCCTAACCTAAGGCAACCTAACATCTCGGATGTAACATTATATGAGTCTATAACGTTATATATCCTAACCTAAGGCAACCTAACATCTCGGATGCAATATTTGACAACATTCCTGGCCTGTCGAACCCTACCTTTCGGAGGGAACAGTATATACGTCTATAACGTTATATATCCTAATCTAAGGCAACCTAACATCTCGGATGTAATATTTGACAACATTCCTGTCGTGTCGGACCCTACTTCTCGGTGGGAACATTATATACGTCTATAGCGTTATATATCCTAACCTAAGGCAACCTATTATCTCAGACTCAATATTTTCCAACAATCCTGGCGTGTCGGTGCATTCTTTTCGGTGCGAATATTATATACGTCTATAACGGTATATATCCGAATCTAAGGCAACCTAGCATCTCGGATGCAATATTTGACAACATTTCTGGCCTGTCGAACCCTACTTCTCGGAGGGAATAGTATATACGTCTATAACGGTGTATATCCTAATCTAAGGCAACCTAACATCTCGGATGCAATATTTGACAACATTCCTGGCCTGTCGAACCCTACTTCTCGGAGGGAATAGTATATACGTCTATAACGGTGTATATCCTAATCTAAGGCAACCTAACATCTCGGATGCAATATTTGACAACATTACTGGCCTGTCGAACCCTACTTCTCGGAGGGAACAGTATATACGTCTATAACGTTATATATCCTAACCTAAGGCAACCTAACATCTCGGACGTAACATTTGATAATATTCCAGGCGAGTCGGTCCCTACGTCTCGGTGGTAACATTACATGCGTCTATAACGGTATATATCCTAATCTAAGGCAACCTAACATCTCGGATGTAACATTTGACAACATTCCAGGCGTGTCGGTCCCTACGTCTCGGTGGTAACGTTACATGCGTCTATAACGTTATATATTCTAACCTAAGGCAACCTAACATCTCGGATGCAATATTTGACAACATTCCTGGCCTGTCGTACCCTACTCCTTGGAGGGAACAGTATATACGTCTATAACGTCATATATCCTAACCTAAGGCAACCTATCATCTCGGATGTAACATTTGACAACATTCCAGGCGTGTCGGTCCCTACGTCTCGGTGGTAACGTTACATGCGTCTATTACGTTATATATTCTAACCTACGGCCACCTAACACCTCGGATGTAATATTTGACAACATTCCTGGCGTGTCGAACCGTACTTCTCGGTGGGAACAGTATATACGTGTATAACGGTATATATCCTAATCTAAGGCAAACTAACATCTCGGATGCAATATTTGACAACATTCCTGGCCTGTCGAACCCTACTTCTTGGAGGGAATAGTATATACGTCTATAACGGTATATATCCTAATCTAAGGCAACCTAACATCTCGGATGCAATATTTGACAACATTCCTGGCCTGTCGAACCCTACTTCTCGGAGGGAACAGTATATACGTCTATAACGGTATATATCCTAATCTAAGGCAACCTAACATCTCGGATGTAATATTGGCTACATTCCTGGCCTGTCGAACCCTACTTCACGGAGGGAACAGTATATACGTCTATAACATCATATCTCCTAACCTAAGGCAACCTAACATCTCGGATGTAACATTTGACAACATTCCAGGCGTGTCGGTCCCTACGTCTCGGTGGTAACATTACATGCTTCTATAACGTTATATATCCTAACCTAAGGCAACCTAACATCTCGGATGTAACATTTGACAACATTCCAGGCGTGTCGGTCCCTAGGTCTCGGTGGTAACATTACATGCGTCTATAACGGTATATATCCTAATCTAAGGCAACCTAACATCTCGGATGCAATATTTGACAAGATTCCTGGCCTGTCGAACCCTACTTCTCGGAGGGAATAGTATATACGTCTATAACGGTATATATCCTAATCTAAGGCAACCTAACATCTCGGATGCAATATTTGACAACATTACTGGCGTGTCGAACCCTACTTCTCGGAGGGAACAGTATATACGTCTATAACGTTATATATCCTAACCTAAGGCAACCTAACATTTCGGACGTAACATTTGATAATATTCCAGGCGAGTCGGTCCCTACGTCTCGGTGGTAACATTACATGCGTCTATAACGGTATATATCCTAATCTAAGGCAACCTAACATCTCGGATGTAACATTTGACAACATTCCAGGCGTGTCGGTCCCTACGTCTCGGTGGTAACGTTACATGCGTCTATAACGTTATATATTCTAACCTAAGGCAACCTAACATCTCGGATGCAATATTTGACAACATTCCTGGCCTGTCGTACCCTACTCCTTGGAGGGAACAGTATATACGTCTATAACGTCATATATCCTAACCTAAGGCAACCTATCATCTCGGATGTAACATTTGACAACATTCCAGGCGTGTCGGTCCCTACGTCTCGGTGGTAACGTTACATGCGTCTATTACGTTATATATTCTAACCTACGGCCACCTAACACCTCGGATGTAATATTTGACAACATTCCTGGCGTGTCGAACCGTACTTCTCGGTGGGAACAGTATATACGTGTATAACGGTATATATCCTAGTCTAAGGCAAACTAACATCTCGGATGCAATATTTGACAACATTCCTGGCCTGTCGAACCCTACTTCTTGGAGGGAATAGTATATACGTCTATAACGGTATATATCCTAATCTAAGGCAACCTAACATCTCGGATGCAATATTTGACAACATTCCTGGCCTGTCGAACCCTACTTCTCGGAGGGAACAGTATATACGTCTATAACGGTATATATCCTAATCTAAGGCAACCTAACATCTCGGATGTAATATTGGCTACATTCCTGGCCTGTCGAACCCTACTTCACGGAGGGAACAGTATATACGTCTATAACATCATATCTCCTAACCTAAGGCAACCTAACATCTCGGATGTAACATTTGACAACATTCCAGGCGTGTCGGTCCCTACGTCTCGGTGGTAACATTACATGCTTCTATAACGTTATATATCCTAACCTAAGGCAGCTTAACATCTCGGATGTAACATTTGACAACATTCCAGGCGTGTCGGTCCCTACGTCTCGGTGGTAACATTATATACGTCTATAACGTTATATATCCTAACCTAAGGCAACCTGACATCTCGGATGTAATATTCTACAACATTCCAGGCGTGTCGGACACTACTTCTCGGAGGGAACAGTATATACGCCTATAACGTCATATATCCTAACCTAAGGCAACCTAACATCTCGGATGTAACATTATATGAGTCTATAACGTTATATATCCTAACCTAAGGCAACCTAACATCTCGGATGCAATATTTGACAACATTCCTGGCCTGTCGAACCCTACCTTTCGGAGGGAACAGTATATACGTCTATAACGTTATATATCCTAATCTAAGGCAACCTAACATCTCGGATGTAATATTTGACAACATTCCTGTCGTGTCGGACCCTACTTCTCGGTGGGAACATTATATACGTCTATAGCGTTATATATCCTAAGCTAAGGCAACCTATTATCTCAGACTCAATATTTTCCAACATTCCTGGCGTGTCGGTGCATTCTTTTCGGTGCGAATATTATATACGTCTATAACGGTATATATCCGAATCTAAGGCAACCTAGCATCTCGGATGCAATATTTGACAACATTTCTGGCCTGTCGAACCCTACTTCTCGGAGGGAATAGTATATACGTCTATAACGGTGTATATCCTAATCTAAGGCAACCTAACATCTCGGATGCAATATTTGACAACATTCCTGGCCTGTCGAACCCTACTTCTCGGAGGGAATAGTATATACGTCTATAACGGTGTATATCCTAATCTAAGGCAACCTAACATCTCGGATGCAATATTTGACAACATTCCTGGCCTGTCGAACCCTACTTTTCGGAGGGAACAGTATATACGTCTATGACGTTATATATCCTAATCTAAGGCAACCTAACATCTCGGATGTAATATTTGACAACATTCCTGTCGTGTCGGACCCTACTTCTCGGTGGGAACATTATATACGTCTATAGCGTTATATATCCTAACCTAAGGCAACCTATTATCTCAGACGTAATATTTTCCAACATTCCTGGCGTGTCGGTGCATTCTTTTCGGTGCGAATATTATATACGTCTATAACGGTATATATCCGAATCTAAGGCAACATAGCATCTCGGATGCAATATTTGACAACATTTCTGGCCTGTCGAACCCTACTTCTCGGAGGGAATAGTATATACGTCTATAACGGTGTATATCCTAATCTAAGGCAACCTACCTTCTCGGATGCAATATTTGACAACATTCCTGGCCTGTCGAACCCTACTTCTCGGAGGGAATAGTATATACGTCTATAACGGTGTATATCCTAATCTAAGGCAACCTAACATCTCGGATGCAATATTTGACAACATTCCTGGCCTGTCGAACCCTACTTCTCGGAGGGAACATTATATACGTCTATAACGTTATATACCCTAACCTAAGGCAACCTAACATCTCGGACGTAACATTTGATAATATTCCAGGCGAGTCGGTTCCTACGTCTCGGTGGTAACATTATATGCGTTTATAACGTTATATATCCTAACCTAAGGCAACCTGACAACTCGGATGTAATATTTGACAACATTCCTGGCGCGTCGGATCCTGCTTCTCGGTGGGAACATTATATGCGTCTATAACGTTGTATGTCCTAATCTAAGGCAACCTAACATCTCGGATGCAATATTTGACAACTTTCCTGGCCTCTCGAACCCTACTTCACGGAGGGAACAGTATATTAGTCTATAACGTCATATATCCTAACCTAAGGCAACCTAACATCTCGGATGTAACATTTGATAATATTCCAGGCGAGTCGGTCCCTACGTCTCGGTGGTAACATTATATGCGTCTATAACGTTATATATCCTAACCTAAGGCAACCTAACAACTCGGATGTAATATTTAACAACATTCCGGTCGCGTCGGATCCTGCTTCTCGGTGGGAGCATTATATGCGTCTATAACCTTGTATGTCCTAATCTAAGGCAACCTAACATCTCGGATGCAATATTTGACAACATTCCTGGCCTGTCGTACCCTACTCCTCGGAGGGAACAGTATATACGTCTATAACGTCATATCTCCTAACCTAAGGCAACCTAACATCTCGGATGTAACATTTGACAACATTCCAGGCGTGTCGGTCCCTACGTCTCGGTGGTAACATTACATGCTTCTATAACGTTATATATCCTAACCTAAGGCAACCTAACATCTCGGATGTAACATTTGACAACATTCCAGGCGTGTCGGTCCCTACGTCTCGGTGGTAACGTTACATGCGTCTATAACGTTATATATTCTAACCTAAGGCAACCTAACATCTCGGATGCAATATTTGACAACATTCCTGGCCTGTCGTACCCTACTCCTTGGAGGGAACAGTATATACGTCTATAACGTCATATATCCTAACCTAAGGCAACCTATCATCTCGGATGTAACATTTGACAACATTCCAGGCGTGTCGGTCCCTACGTCTCGGTGGTAACGTTACATGCGTCTATTACGTTATATATTCTAACCTACGGCCACCTAACACCTCGGATGTAATATTTGACAACATTCCAGGCGTGTCGGTCCCTACGTCTCGGTGGTAACATTATATACGTCTATAACGTTATATATCCTAACCTAAGGCAACCTGACATCTCGGATGTAATATTCTACAACATTCCAGGCGTGTCGGACACTACTTCTCGGAGGGAACAGTATATACGCCTATAACGTCATATATCCTAACCTAAGGCAACCTAACATCTCGGATGTAACATTATATGAGTCTATAACGTTATATATCCTAACCTAAGGCAACCTAACATCTCGGATGCAATATTTGACAACATTCCTGGCCTGTCGAACCCTACCTTTCGGAGGGAACAGTATATACGTCTATAACGTTATATATCCTAATCTAAGGCAACCTAACATCTCGGATGTAATATTTGACAACATTCCTGTCGTGTCGGACCCTACTTCTCGGTGGGAACATTATATACGTCTATAGCGTTATATATCCTAACCTAAGGCAACCTATTATCTCAGACTCAATATTTTCCAACATTCCTGGCGTGTCGGTGCATTCTTTTCGGTGCGAATATTATATACGTCTATAACGGTATATATCCGAATATAAGGCAACCTAGCATCTCGGATGCAATATTTGACAACATTTCTGGCCTGTCGAACCCTACTTCTCGGAGGGAATAGTATATACGTCTATAACGGTGTATATCCTAATCTAAGGCAACCTAACATCTCGGATGCAATATTTGACAACATTCCTGGCCTGTCGAACCCTACTTCTCGGAGGGAATAGTATATACGTCTATAACGGTGTATATCCTAATCTAAGGCAACCTAACATCTCGGATGCAATATTTGACAACATTCCTGGCCTGTCGAACCCTACTTCTCGGAGGGAACAGTATATACGTCTATAACGTTATATATCCTAACCTAAGGCAACCTAACATCTCGGACGTAACATTTGATAATATTCCAGGCGAGTCGGTCCCTACGTCTCGGTGGTAACATTATATGCGTTTATAACGTTATATATCCTAACCTAAGGCAACCTGACAACTCGGATGTAATATTTGACAACATTCCTGGCGCGTCGGATCCTGCTTCTCGGTGGGAACATTATATGCGTCTATAGCGTTGTATGTCCTAATCTAAGGCAACCTAACATCTCGGATGCAATATTTGACAACATTCCTGGCCTGTGGAACCTTACTCCTCGGAGGGAACATTACATGCGTCTATAACGGTATATATCCTAATCTAAGGCAACCTAACATCTCGGATGCAATATTTGACAACATTCCTGGCCTGTCGAACCCTACTTCACGGAGGGAACAGTATATACGTCTATAACATCATATCTCCTAACCTAAGGCAACCTAACATCTCGGATGTAACATTTGACAACATTCCAGGCGTGTCGGTCCCTACGTCTCGGTGGTAACATTACATGCTTCTATAACGTTATATATCCTAACCTAAGGCAGCTTAACATCTCGGATGTAACATTTGACAACATTCCAGGCGTGTCGGTCCCTACGTCTCGGTGGTAACATTATATACGTCTATAACGTTATATATCCTAACCTAAGGCAACCTGACATCTCGGATGTAATATTCTACAACATTCCAGGCGTGTCGGACACTACTTCTCGGAGGGAACAGTATATACGCCTATAACGTCATATATCCTAACCTAAGGCAACCTAACATCTCGGATGTAACATTATATGAGTCTATAACGTTATATATCCTAACCTAAGGCAACCTAACATCTCGGATGCAATATTTGACAACATTCCTGGCCTGTCGAACCCTACCTTTCGGAGGGAACAGTATATACGTCTATAACGTTATATATCCTAATCTAAGGCAACCTAACATCTCGGATGTAATATTTGACAACATTCCTGTCGTGTCGGACCCTACTTCTCGGTGGGAACATTATATACGTCTATAGCGTTATATATCCTAAGCTAAGGCAACCTATTATCTCAGACTCAATATTTTCCAACATTCCTGGCGTGTCGGTGCATTCTTTTCGGTGCGAATATTATATACGTCTATAACGGTATATATCCGAATCTAAGGCAACCTAGCATCTCGGATGCAATATTTGACAACATTTCTGGCCTGTCGAACCCTACTTCTCGGAGGGAATAGTATATACGTCTATAACGGTGTATATCCTAATCTAAGGCAACCTAACATCTCGGATGCAATATTTGACAACATTCCTGGCCTGTCGAACCCTACTTCTCGTAGGGAATAGTATATACGTCTATAACGGTGTATATCCTAATCTAAGGCAACCTAACATCTCGGATGCAATATTTGACAACATTCCTGGCCTGTCGAACCCTACTTTTCGGAGGGAACAGTATATACGTCTATGACGTTATATATCCTAATCTAAGGCAACCTAACATCTCGGATGTAATATTTGACAACATTCCTGTCGTGTCGGACCCTACTTCTCGGTGGGAACATTATATACGTCTATAGCGTTATATATCCTAACCTAAGGCAACCTATTATCTCAGACGTAATATTTTCCAACATTCCTGGCGTGTCGGTGCATTCTTTTCGGTGCGAATATTATATACGTCTATAACGGTATATATCCGAATCTAAGGCAACATAGCATCTCGGATGCAATATTTGACAACATTTCTGGCCTGTCGAACCCTACTTCTCGGAGGGAATAGTATATACGTCTATAACGGTGTATATCCTAATCTAAGGCAACCTACCTTCTCGGATGCAATATTTGACAACATTCCTGGCCTGTCGAACCCTACTTCTCGGAGGGAATAGTATATACGTCTATAACGGTGTATATCCTAATCTAAGGCAACCTAACATCTCGGATGCAATATTTGACAACATTCCTGGCCTGTCGAACCCTACTTCTCGGAGGGAACATTATATACGTCTATAACGTTATATACCCTAACCTAAGGCAACCTAACATCTCGGACGTAACATTTGATAATATTCCAGGCGAGTCGGTTCCTACGTCTCGGTGGTAACATTATATGCGTTTATAACGTTATATATCCTAACCTAAGGCAACCTGACAACTCGGATGTAATATTTGACAACATTCCTGGCGCGTCGGATCCTGCTTCTCGGTGGGAACATTATATGCGTCTATAACGTTGTATGTCCTAATCTAAGGCAACCTAACATCTCGGATGCAATATTTGACAACTTTCCTGGCCTCTCGAACCCTACTTCACGGAGGGAACAGTATATTAGTCTATAACGTCATATATCCTAACCTAAGGCAACCTAACATCTCGGATGTAACATTTGATAATATTCCAGGCGAGTCGGTCCCTACGTCTCGGTGGTAACATTATATGCGTCTATAACGTTATATATCCTAACCTAAGGCAACCTAACAACTCGGATGTAATATTTAACAACATTCCGGTCGCGTCGGATCCTGCTTCTCGGTGGGAGCATTATATGCGTCTATAACCTTGTATGTCCTAATCTAAGGCAACCTAACATCTCGGATGCAATATTTGACAACATTCCTGGCCTGTCGTACCCTACTCCTCGGAGGGAACAGTATATACGTCTATAACGTCATATCTCCTAACCTAAGGCAACCTAACATCTCGGATGTAACATTTGACAACATTCCAGGCGTGTCGGTCCCTACGTCTCGGTGGTAACATTACATGCTTCTATAACGTTATATATCCTAACCTAAGGCAACCTAACATCTCGGATGTAACATTTGACAACATTCCAGGCGTGTCGGTCCCTACGTCTCGGTGGTAACGTTACATGCGTCTATAACGTTATATATTCTAACCTAAGGCAACCTAACATCTCGGATGCAATATTTGACAACATTCCTGGCCTGTCGTACCCTACTCCTTGGAGGGAACAGTATATACGTCTATAACGTCATATATCCTAACCTAAGGCAACCTATCATCTCGGATGTAACATTTGACAACATTCCAGGCGTGTCGGTCCCTACGTCTCGGTGGTAACGTTACATGCGTCTATTACGTTATATATTCTAACCTACGGCCACCTAACACCTCGGATGTAATATTTGACAACATTCCAGGCGTGTCGGTCCCTACGTCTCGGTGGTAACATTATATACGTCTATAACGTTATATATCCTAACCTAAGGCAACCTGACATCTCGGATGTAATATTCTACAACATTCCAGGCGTGTCGGACACTACTTCTCGGAGGGAACAGTATATACGCCTATAACGTCATATATCCTAACCTAAGGCAACCTAACATCTCGGATGTAACATTATATGAGTCTATAACGTTATATATCCTAACCTAAGGCAACCTAACATCTCGGATGCAATATTTGACAACATTCCTGGCCTGTCGAACCCTACCTTTCGGAGGGAACAGTATATACGTCTATAACGTTATATATCCTAATCTAAGGCAACCTAACATCTCGGATGTAATATTTGACAACATTCCTGTCGTGTCGGACCCTACTTCTCGGTGGGAACATTATATACGTCTATAGCGTTATATATCCTAACCTAAGGCAACCTATTATCTCAGACTCAATATTTACCAACATTCCTGGCGTGTCGGTGCATTCTTTTCGGTGCGAATATTATATACGTCTATAACGGTATATATCCGAATATAAGGCAACCTAGCATCTCGGATGCAATATTTGACAACATTTCTGGCCTGTCGAACCCTACTTCTCGGAGGGCATAGTATATACGTCTATAACGGTGTATATCCTAATCTAAGGCAACCTAACATCTCGGATGCAATATTTGACAACATTCCTGGCCTGTCGAACCCTACTTCTCGGAGGGAATAGTATATACGTCTATAACGGTGTATATCCTAATCTAAGGCAACCTAACATCTCGGATGCAATATTTGACAACATTCCTGGCCTGTCGAACCCTACTTCTCGGAGGGAACAGTATATACGTCTATAACGTTATATATCCTAACCTAAGGCAACCTAACATCTCGGACGTAACATTTGATAATATTCCAGGCGAGTCGGTCCCTACGTCTCGGTGGTAACATTATATGCGTTTATAACGTTATATATCCTAACCTAAGGCAACCTGACAACTCGGATGTAATATTTGACAACATTCCTGGCGCGTCGGATCCTGCTTCTCGGTGGGAACATTATATGCGTCTATAGCGTTGTATGTCCTAATCTAAGGCAACCTAACATCTCGGATGCAATATTTGACAACATTCCTGGCCTGTGGAACCTTACTCCTCGGAGGGAACATTACATGCGTCTATAACGGTATATATCCTAATCTAAGGCAACCTAACATCTCGGATGCAATATTTGACAACATTCCTGGCCTGTCGAACCCTACTTCACGGAGGGAACAGTATATACGTCTATAAAATCATATCTCCTAACCTAAGGCAACCTAACATCTCGGATGTAACATTTGACAACGTTCCAAGCGTGTCGGTCCCTACGTCTCGGTGGTAACATTACATGCTTCTATAACGTTATATATCCTAACCTAAGGCAGCTTAACATCTCGGATGTAACATTTGACAACATTCCAGGCGTGTCGGTCCCTACGTCTCGGTGGTAACATTATATACGTCTATAACGTTATATATCCTAACCTAAGGCAACCTGACATCTCGGATGTAATATCCTACAACATTCCAGGCTTGTCGGACACTACTTCTCGGAGGGAACAGTATATACGCCTATAACGTCATATATCCTAACCTAAGGCAACCTAACATCTCGGATGTAACATTATATGAGTCTATAACGTTATATATCCTAACCTAAGGCAACCTAACATCTCGGATGCAATATTTGACAACATTCCTGGCCTGTCGAACCCTACTTTTCGGAGGGAACAGTATATACGTCTATAACGTTATATATCCTAATCTAAGGCAACCTAACATCTCGGATGTAATATTTGACAACATTCCTGTCGTGTCGGACCCTACTTCTCGGTGGGAACATTATATACGTCTATAGCGTTATATATCCTAACCTAAGGCAACCTATTATCTCAGACGTAATATTTTCCAACATTCCTGGCCTGTCGAACCCTACTTCTCGGAGGGAACAGTATATACGTCTATAATGTTATATATCCTAACCTAAGGCAACCTAACATCTCGGACGTAACATTTGATAATATTCCAGGCGAGTCGGTCCCTACGTCTCGGTGGTAACATTATATGCGTTTATAACGTTATATATCCTAACCTAAGGCAACCTGACAACTCGGATGTAATATTTGACAACATTCCTGGCGCGTCGGATCCTGCTTCTCGGTGGGAACATTATATGCGTCTATAGCGTTGTATGTCCTAATCTAAGGCAACCTAACATCTCGGATGCAATATTTGACAACATTCCTGGCCTGTCGAACCTTACTCCTCGGAGGGAACAGTATATACGTCTATAACGTCATATATCCTAACCTAAGGCAACCTAACATTTCGGATGTAACATTTGACAACATTTCAGGCGTGTCGGTTCCTACGTCTCGGTGGTAACATTACATGCTTCTATAACGTTATATATCCTAACCTAAGGCAACCTAACATCTCGGATGTAACAGTTGACAACATTCCAGGCGTGTCGGTCCCTAGGTCTCGGTGGTAACATTACATGCGTCTATAACGTTATATATTCTAACCTAAGGCCACCTAACACCTCGGATGTAATATTTGTCAACATTCCTGGCGTGTCGAACCGTACTTCTCGGTGGGAACAGTATATACGTCTATAACGGTATATATCCTAATCTAAGGCAACCTAACATCTCGGATGCAATATTTGACAACATTCCTGGCCTGTCGGATCCTGCTTCTCGGTGGGAGCATTATATGCGTCTATAACGTTGTATGTCCTAATCTAAGGCAACCTAACATCTCGGATGCAATATTTGACAACATTCCTGGCCTGTCGTACCCTACTCCTCGGAGGGAACAGTATATACGTCTATAACGTCATATCTCCTAACCTAAGGCAACCTAACATCTCGGATGTAACATTTGACAACATTCCAGGCGTGTCGGTCCCTACGTCTCGGTGGTAACATTACATTCTTCTATAACGTTATATATCCTAACCTAAGGCAACCTAACATCTCGGATGTAACATTTGACAACATTCCAGGCGTGTCGGTCCCTAGGTCTCGGTGGTAACATTACATGCGTCTATAACGGTATATATCCTAATCTAAGGCAACCTAACATCTCGGATGCAATATTTGACAACATTCCTGGCGCGTCGGATCCTGCTTCTCGGTGGGAACATTATATGCGTCTATAGCGTTGTATGTCCTAATCTAGGGCAACCTAACATCTCGGATGTAACATTTGACAACATTCCAGGCGTGTCGGTCCCTACGTCTCGGTGGTAACGTTACATGCGTCTATTACGTTATATATTCTAACCTACGGCCACCTAACACCTCGGATGTAATATTTGACAACAGTCCTGGCGTGTCGAACCGTACTTCTCGGTGGGAACAGTATATACGTGTATAACGGTATATATCCTAATCTAAGGCAACCTAACATCTCGGATGTAATATTGGCTACATTCCTGGCCTGTCGAACCCTACTTCACGGAGGGAACAGTATATACGTCTATAACGTCATATCTCCTAACCTAAGGCAACCTAACATCTCGGATGTAACATTTGACAACATTCCAGGCGTGTCGGTCCCTACGTCTCGGTGATAACATTACATGCTTCTATAATGTTATATATCCTAACCTAAGGCAACCTAACATCTCGGATGTAACATTTGACAACATTCCAGGCGTGGAGGTCCCTAGGTCTCGGTGGTAACATTACATGCGTCTATAACGGTATATATCCTAATCTAAGGCAACCTAACATCTCGGATGCAATATTTGACAACATTCCTGGCCTGTCGAACCTTACTTCTCGGAGGGAACAGTATATACGTCTATAACGTCATATATCCTAACCTAAGGCAACCTAACTTCTCGGACGTAACATTTGACAACATTCCAGGCGTGTCGGTCCCTACGTCTCGGTGGTAACATTATATGCGTCTATAACGTTATATATCCTAATCTAAGGCAACCTAACAACTCGGATGTAATATTTGACAACATTCCTGGCGCGTCGGATCCTGCTTCTCGGTGGGAACATTATATGCGTCTATAACGTTGTATGTCCTAATCTAAGGCAACCTAACATCTCGGATGCAATATTTGACAACATTCCTGGCCTCTCGAACCCTACTTCACGGAGGGAACAGTATATTAGTCTATAACGTCATATATCCTAACCTAAGGCAACCTAACATCTCGGATGTAACATTTGACAACATTCAAGGCGTGTCGGTCCCTACGTCTCGGTGGTAACATTACATGCTTCTATAACGTTATATATCCTAACCTAAGGCAACCTAACATCTCGGATGTAACATTTGACAACATTCCAGGCGTGTCGGTCCCTAGGTCTCGGTGGTAACATTACATGCGTCTATAACGGTATATATCCTAATCTAAGGCAACCTAACATCTCGGATGCAATATTTGACAACATTCCTGGCGCGTCGGATCCTGCTTCTCGGTGGGAACATTATATGCGTCTATAGCGTTGTATGTCCTAATCTAGGGCAACCTAACATCTCGGATGTAACATTTGACAACATTCCAGGCGTGTCGGTCCCTACGTCTCGGTGATAACATTACATGCTTCTATAACGTTATATATCCTAACCTAAGGCAACCTAACATCTCGGATGTAACATTTGACAACATTCCAGGCGTGGAGGTCCCTAGGTCTCGGTGGTAACATTACATGCGTCTATAACGGTATATATCCTAATCTAAGGCAACCTAACATCTCGGATGCAATATTTGACAACATTCCTGGCCTGTCGAACCTTACTTCTCGGAGGGAACAGTATATACGTCTATAACGTCATATATCCTAACCTAAGGCAACCTAACATCTCGGATGTAACATTTGACAACATTCCAGGCGTGTCGGTCCCTAGGTCTCGGTGGTAACATTATATGCGTCTATAACGGTATATATCCTAATCTAAGGTAACCTAACAACTCGGATGTAATATTTGACAACATTCCTGGCCTGTCCAAACCTGCTCCTTGGAGGGAACAGTATATACGTCTATAACGTCATATATCCTAACCTAAGGCAACCTAACAACTCGGATGTAACATTTGACAACATTACAGGCGTGTCGGTCCCTACGTCTAGGTGGTAACGTTACATGCGTCTATAACGTTATATATTCTAACCTAAGGCCACCTAACACCTCGGATGTAACATTTGACAACATTCCTGGCGTGTCGAACCGTACTTCTCGGTGGGAACAGTATATACGTCTATAACGTTGTATGTCCTAATCTAAGGCAACCTAACATCTCGGATGCAATATTTGACAACATTCCTGGCCTGTCGAACCTTACTTCTCGGAGGGAACAGTATATACGTCTATAACATCATATATCCTAACCTAAGGCAACCTAACATCTCGGATGTAACTTTTGACAACATTCCAGGCGTGTCGGTCCCTACGTCTCGGTGGTAACGTTACATGCGTCTATAACGTCATATATCCTAACCTAAGGCAACCTAACATCTCGGATGAAACATTTGACAACATTCCAGGCGTGTCGGTCCCTACGTCTCGGTGGTAACGTTACATGCGTCTATAACGTTATATATTCTAACCTAAGGCCACCTAACACCTCGGATGTAATATTTGACAACATTCCTGGCCTGTCGAACCTTATTTCTCGGAGGGAACAGTATATACGTCTATAACGTCATATATCCTAATCTAAGGCAACCTAACATCTCGGATGCAATATTTGACAACATTCCTGGCCTGTCGAACCCTACTTCTCGGAGGGAACAGTATATACGTCTATAACGTTATATATCCTAACTTAAGGCAACCTAACATCTCGGATGTAACATTTGACAACAGTCCAGGCGTGTCGGTCCCGACGTCTCGGTGGTAATATTACATGCGTCTGTAACGGTATATATCCTAATCTAAGGCAACCTAACATCTCGGATGCAATATTTGACTACATTCCTGGCCTGTCGAACCATACAGCTCGGAGGGAACAGTATATATGTCTATAACGGTATATATCCTAATCTAAGGCAACCTAACATCTCGGATGCAATATTTGACAACATTCCTGGCATGTCGAACCCTACTTCTCGGAGGGAACAGTATATACGTCTATAACGTTATATATCCTAACCTAAGGCAACCTAACATCTCGGACGTAACATTTGATAATATTCCAGGCTAGTCGGTCCCTACGTCTCGGTGGTAACATTATATGCGTCTATAACGGTATATATCCTAATCTAGGGCAACCTGACATCTCGGATGTAATATTCTACAACATTCCAGGCGTGTCGGACACTACTTCTCCGTGGGAACATTATATGGGTCTATAACGTTGTATGTCCTAATCTAAGGCAACCTATTATCTCAGACGTAATATTTTACAACATTCCCGGCGTGTCGGAGCATTCTTTACGGTGGGAATATTATATACGTCTATAACGGTATATATCCTAATCTAAGGCAACCTAACATCTCGGATGTAATATTTGACAACATTCCTGGCGTGTCGAACCGTACTTCTCGGTGGGAACAGTATATACGTCTATAACGGTATATATCCTAATCTAAGGCAACCTAACATCTCGGATGCAATATTTGACAACATTCCTGGCCTGTCGAACCCTACTTCTCGGAGGGAATAGTATATACGTCTATAACGGTATATATCCTAATCTAAGGCAACCTAACATCTCGGATGCAATATTTGACAACATTCCTGGCCTGTCGAACCCTACTTCTCGGAGGGAACAGTATATACGTCTATAACGTTATATATCCTAACCTAAGGCAACCTAACATCTCGGACGTAACATTTGATAATATTCCAGGCGAGTCGGTCCCTACGTCTCGGTGGTAACATTACATGCTTCTATAACGTTATATATTCTAACCTAAGGCCACCTAACACCTCGGATGTAATATTTGACAACATTCCTGGCGTGTCGAACCGTACTTCTCGGTGGGAACAGTATATACGTCTATAACGTTGTATGTCCTAATCTAAGGCAACCTAACATCTCGGATGCAATATTTGACAACATTCCTGGCCTGTCGAACCTTACTTCTCGGAGGGAACAGTATATACGTCTATAACATCATATATCCTAACCTAAGGCAACCTAACATCTCGGATGTAACTTTTGACAACATTCCAGGCGTGTCGGTCCCTACGTCTCGTTGGTAACGTTACATGCGTCTATAACGTCATATATCCTAACCTAAGGCAACCTAACATCTCGGATGAAACATTTGACAACATTCCAGGCGTGTCGGTCCCTACGTCTCGGTGGTAACGTTACATGCGTCTATAACGTTATATATTCTAACCTAAGGCCACCTAACACCTCGGATGTAATATTTGACAACATTCCTGGCCTGTCGAACCTTACTTCTCGGAGGGAACAGTATATACGTCTATAACGTCATATATCCTAACCTAAGGCAACCTAACATCTCGGATGTAACATTTGACAACATTCCAGGCGTGTCGGTCCCTACGTCTCGGTGGTAACATTACATGCTTCTATAAAGTTATATATCCTAACCTAATGCAACCTAACATCTCGGATGTAACATTTGACAACATTCCAGGCGTGTCGGTCCCTACTTCTCGGTGGTAACATTATATGCGTCTATAACGTTATATATCCTAATCTAAGGCAACCTAACATCTCGGACGTAACATTTGATAATATTCCAGGCGAGTCGGTCCTTACGTCTCGGTGGTAACATTATATGCGTCTATAACGTTATATATCCTAACTTAAGGCAACCTAACATCTCGGATGTAACATTTGACAACAGTCCAGGCGTGTCGGTCCCTACGTCTCGGTGGTAACATTACATGCGTCTGTAACGGTATATATCCTAATCTAAGGCAACCTAACATCTCGGATGCAATATTTGACTACATTCCTGGCCTGTCGAACCAGACAGCTCGGAGGGAACAGTATATATGTCTATAACGGTATATATCCTAATCTAAGGCAACCTAACATCTCGGATGCAATATTTGACAACATTCCTGGCCTGTCGAACCCTACTTCTCGGAGGGAACAGTATATACGTCTATAACGTCATATATCCTAACCTAAGGCAACCTAACATCTCGGACGTAACATTTGATAATATTCCAGGCGAGTCGGTCCCTACGTCTCGGTGGTAACATTATATGCGTCTATAACGTTATATATCCTAACCTAAGGTAACCTAACAACTCGGATGTAATATTTGACAACATTCCTGGCGCGTCGGATCCTGCTTCTCGGTGGGAACATTATATGCGTCTATAACGTTGTATGTCCTAATCTAAGGCAACCTAACATCTCGGATGCAATATATGACAACATTCCTGGCCTCTCGAACCCTACTTCACGGAGGGAACAGTATATTAGTCTATAACGTCATATATCCTAACCTAAGGCAACCTAACATCTCGGATGTAACATTTGACAACATTCAAGGCGTGTCGGTCCCTACGTCTCGGTGGTAACATTACATGCTTCTATAACGTTATATATCCTAACCTAAGGCAACCTAACATCTCGGATGTAACATTTGACAACATTCCAGGCGTGTCGGTCCCTAGGTCTCGGTGGTAACATTACATGCGTCTATAACGGTATATATCCTAATCTAAGGAAACCTAACATCTCGGATGCAATATTTGACAACATTCCTGGCCTGTCGAAACCTGCTCCTTGGAGGGAACAGTATATACGTCTATAACGTCATATATCCTAACCTAAGGCAACCTAACAACTCGGATGTAACATTTGACAACATTACAGGCGTGTCGGTCCCTACGTCTAGGTGGTAACGTTACATGCGTCTATAACGTTATATATTCTAACCTAAGGCCACCTAACACCTCGGATGTAACATTTGACAACATTCCTGGCGTGTCGAACCGTACTTCTCGGTGGGAACAGTATATACGTCTATAACGTTGTATATCCTAATCTAAGGCAACCTAACATCTCGGATGCAATATTTGACAACATTCCTGGCCTGTCGAACCTTACTTCTCGGAGGGAACAGTATATACGTCTATAACATCATATATCCTAACCTAAGGCAACCTAACATCTCGGATGTAACTTTTGACAACATTCCAGGCGTGTCGGTCCCTACGTCTCGGTGGTAACGTTACATGCGTCTATAACGTCATATATCCTAACCTAAGGCAACCTAACATCTCGGAT
This sequence comes from Xylocopa violacea, assembly GCA_963969225.1. Taxonomy (NCBI): domain Eukaryota; kingdom Metazoa; phylum Arthropoda; class Insecta; order Hymenoptera; family Apidae; genus Xylocopa; species Xylocopa violacea. The sequence goes on along the minus strand of CAXAJV010000006.1, from coordinate 1,389,508 downwards.
GAAACATTTGACAACATTCCAGGCGTGTCGGTCCCTACGTCTCGGTGGTAACGTTACATGCGTCTATAACGTTATATATTCTAACCTAAGGCCACCTAACACCTCGGATGTAATATTTGACAACATTCCTGGCCTGTCGAACCTTATTTCTCGGAGGGAACAGTATATACGTCTATAACGTCATATATCCTAACCTAAGGCAACCTAACATCTCGGATGTAACATTTGACAACATTCCAGGCGTGTCGGTCCCTACGTCTCGGTGGTAACATTACATGCTTTTATAAAGTTATATATCCTAACCTAATGCAACCTAACATCTCGGATGTAACATTTGACAACATTCCAGGCGTGTCGGTCCCTACGTCTCGGTGGTAACATTATATGCGTCTATAACGTTATATATCCTAATCTAAGGCAACCTAACATCTCGGATGTAATATTTGACAACATTCCTGTCGTGTCGGACCCTACTTCTCGGTGGGAACATTATATACGTCTATAGCGTTATATATCCTAACCTAAGGCAACCTATTATCTCAGACGTAATATTTTCCAACATTCCTGGCGTGTCGGAGCATTCTTTTCGGTGCGAATATTATATACGTCTATAACGGTATATATCCGAATCTAAGGCAACCTAACATCTCGGATGCAATATTTGACAACATTCCTGGCCTGTCGAACCCTACTTCTCGGATGGAATAGTATATACGTCTATAACGGTGTATATCCTAATCTAAGGCAACCTAACATCTCGGATGCAATATTTGACAACATTCCTGGCCTGTCGAACCCTACTTCTCGGAGGGAACAGTATATACGTCTATAACGTTATATATCCTAACCTAAGGCAACCTAACATCTCGGACGTAACATTTGATAATATTCCAGGCGAGTCGGTCCTTACGTCTCGGTGGTAACATTATATGCGTCTATAACGTTATATATCCTAACTTAAGGCAACCTAACATCTCGGATGTAACATTTGACAACAGTCCAGGCGTGTCGGTCCCGACGTCTCGGTGGTAACATTACATGCGTCTGTAACGGTATATATCCTAATCTAAGGCAACCTAACATCTCGGATGCAATATTTGACTACATTCCTGGCCTGTCGAACCATACAGCTCGGAGGGAACAGTATATATGTCTATAACGGTATATATCCTAATCTAAGGCAACCTAACATCTCGGATGCAATATTTGACAACATTCCTGGCCTGTCGAACCCTACTTCTCGGAGGGAACAGTATATACGTCTATAACGTTATATATCCTAACCTAAGGCAACCTAACATCTCGGACGTAACATTTGATAATATTCTAGGCGAGTCGGTCCCTACGTCTCGGTGGTAACATTATATGCGTCTATAACGGTATATATCCTAATCTAGGGCAACCTGACATCTCGGATGTAATATTCTACAACATTCCAGGCGTGTCGGACACTACTTCTCCGTGGGAACATTATATGGGTCTATAACGTTGTATGTCCTAATCTAAGGCAACCTATTATCTCAGACGTAATATTTTACAACATTCCCGGCGTGTCGGAGCATTCTTTACGGTGGGAATATTATATACGTCTATAACGGTATATATCCTAATCTAAGGCAACCTAACATCTCGGATGTAATATTTGACAACATTCCTGGCGTGTCGAACCGTACTTCTCGGTGGGAACAGTATATACGTCTATAACGGTATATATCCTAATCTAAGGCAACCTAACATCTCGGATGCAATATTTGACAACATTCCTGGCCTGTCGAACCCTACTTCTCGGAGGGAATAGTATATACGTCTATAACGGTATATATCCTAATCTAAGGCAACCTAACATCTCGGATGCAATATTTGACAACATTCCTGGCCTGTCGAACCCTACTTCTCGGAGGGAACAGTATATACGTCTATAACGTTATATATCCTAACCTAAGGCAACCTAACATCTCGGACGTAACATTTGATAATATTCCAGGCGAGTCGGTCCCTACGTCTCGGTGGTAACATTATATGCGTCTATAACGGTATATATCCTAATCTAGGGCAACCTGACATCTCGGATGTAATATTCTACAACATTCCAGGCGTGTCGGACACTACTTCTCCGTGGGAACATTATATGGGTCTATAACGTTGTATGTCCTAATCTAAGGCAACCTATTATCTCAGACGTAATATTTTACAACATTCCCGGCGTGTCGGAGCATTCTTTACGGTGGGAATATTATATACGTCTATAACGGTATATATCCTAATCTAAGGCAACCTAACATCTCGGATACAATATTTGACAACATTCCTGGCCTGTCGAACCCTACTTCTCGGAGGGAACAGTATATACGTCTATAACGGTATATATCCTAATCTAAGGCAACCTAACATCTCGGATGTAATATTGGCTACATTCCTGGCCTGTCGAACCCTACTTCACGGAGGGAACATTATATACGTCTATAACGTCATATCTCCTAACCTAAGGCAACCTAACATCTCGGATGTAACATTTGACAACATTCCAGGCGTGTCGGTCCCTACGTCTCGGTGGTAACATTACATGCTTCTATAACGTTATATATCCTAACCTAAGGCAACCTAACATCTCGGATGTAACATTTGACAACATTCCAGGCGTGTCGGTCCCTAGGTCTCGGTGGTAACATTACATGCGTCTATAACGGTATATATCCTAATCTTAGGCAACCTAACATCTCGGATGCAATATTTGACAACATTCCTGGCCTGTCGAACCCTGCTCCTTGGAGGGAACAGTATATACGTCTGTAACGTCATATATCCTAACCTAAGGCAACCTAACATCTCGGATGCAATACTTCACAACATTCCTGGTCTGTCGAACCCTACTTCTCGGAGGGAACAGTATATACGTCTATAACGTTATATATCCTAACCTAAGGCAACCTAACAACTCGGATGTAATATTTGACAACATTCCTGGCGCGTCGGATCCTGCTTCTCGGTGGGAACATTATATGCGTCTATAACGTAGTATGTCCTAATCTAAGGCAACCTAACATCTCGGATGCAATATTTGACAACATTCCTGGCCTGTCGAACCCTACTTCTCGGAGGGAACAGTATATACGTCTATAACGTTATATATCCTAACCTAAGGCAACCTAACATCTCGGACGTAACATTTGATAATATTCCAGGCGAGTCGGTCCTTACGTCTCGGTGGTAACATTATGTGCGTCTATAACGGTATATATCCTAATCTAGGGCAACCTGACATCTCGGATGTAATATTCTACAACATTCCAGGCGTGTCGGACACTACTTCTCCGTGGGAACATTATATGGGTCTATAACGTTGTATGTCCTAATCTAAGGCAACCTATTATCTCAGACGTAATATTTTACAACATTCCCGGCGTGTCGGAGCATTCTTTACGGTGGGAATATTATATACGTCTATAACGGTATATATCCTAATCTAAGGCAACCTAACATCTCGGATACAATATTTGACAACATTCCTGGCCTGTCGAACCCTACTTCTCGGAGGGAACAGTATATACGTCTATAACGGTATATATCCTAATCTAAGGCAACCTAACATCTCGGATATAATATTGGCTACATTCCTGGCCTGTCGAACCCTACTTCACGGAGGGAACATTATATACGTCTATAACGTCATATCTCCTAACCTAAGGCAACCTAACATCTCGGATGTAACATTTGACAACATTCCAGGCGTGTCGGTCCCTACGTCTCGGTGGTAACATTACATGCTTCTATAACGTTATATATCCTAACCTAAGGCAACCTAACATCTCGGATGTAACATTTGACAACATTCCAGGCGTGTCGGTCCCTAGGTCTCGGTGGTAACATTACATGCGTCTATAACGGTATATATCCTAATCTTAGGCAACCTAACATCTCGGATGCAATATTTGACAACATTCCTGGCCTGTCGAACCCTGCTCCTTGGAGGGAACAGTATATACGTCTGTAACGTCATATATCCTAACCTAAGGCAACCTAACATCTCGGATGCAATACTTCACAACATTCCTGGTCTGTCGAACCCTACTTCTCGGAGGGAACAGTATATACGTCTATAACGTTATATATCCTAACCTAAGGCAACCTAACAACTCGGATGTAATATTTGACAACATTCCTGACGCGTCGGATCCTGCTTCTCGGTGGGAACATTATATGCGTCTATAACGTAGTATGTCCTAATCTAAGGCAACCTAACATCTCGGATGCAATATTTGACAACATTCCTGGCCTGTCGAACCCTACTTCTCGGAGGGAACAGTATATACGTCTATAACGTTATATATCCTAACCTAAGGCAACCTAACATCTCGGACGTAACATTTGATAATATTCCAGGCGAGTCGGTCCTTACGTCTCGGTGGTAACATTATGTGCGTCTATAACGTTATATATCCTAATCTAGGGCAACCTGACATCTCGGATGTAATATTCTACAACATTCCAGGCGTGTCGGACACTACTTCTCCGTGGGAACATTATATGGGTCTATAACGTTGTATGTCCTAATCTAAGGCAACCCATTATCTCAGACGTAATATTTTACAACATTCCCGGCGTGTCGGAGCATTCTTTACGGTGGGAATATTATATACGTCTATAACGGTATATATCCTAATCTAAGGCAACCTAACATCTCGGATACAATATTTGACAACATTCCTGGCCTGTCGAAACCTACTTCTCGGAGGGAACAGTATATACGTCTATAACGGTATATATCCTAATCTAAGGCAATCTAACATCTCGGATGTAATATTGGCTACATTCCTGGCCTGTCGAACCCTACTTCACGGAGGGAACATTATATACGTCTATAACGTCATATCTCCTAACCTAAGGCAACCTAACATCTCGGATGTAACATTTGACAACATTCCAGGCGTGTCGGTCCCTACGTCTCGGTGGTAACATTACATGCTTCTATAACGTTATATATCCTAACCTAAGGCAACCTAACATCTCGGATGTAACATTTGACAACATTCCAGGCGTGTCGGTCCCTAGGTCTCGGTGGTAACATTACATGCGTCTATAACGGTATATATCCTAATCTAAGGCAACCTAACATCTCGGATGCAATATTTGACAACATTCCTGGCCTGTCGAACCCTGCTCCTTGGAGGGAACAGTATATACGTCTATAACGTCATATATCCTAACCTAAGGCAACCTAACATCTCGGATGTAACATTTGACAACATTCCAGGCGTGTCGGTCCCTACGTCTCGGTGGTAACGTTACATGCGTCTATTACGTTATATATTCTAACCTACGGCCACCTAACACCTCGGATGTAATATTTGACAACATTCCTGGCGTGTCGAACCGTACTTCTCGGTGGGAACAGTATATACGTGTATAACGGTATATATCCTAATCTAAGGCAAACTAACATCTCGGATGCAATATTTGACAACATTCCTGGCCTGTCGAACCCTGCTCCTTGGAGGGAACAGTATATACGTCTATAACGTCATATATCCTAACCTAAGGCAACCTAACATCTCGTATGTAACATTTGACAACATTCCAGGCGTGTCGGCCCCTACGTCTCGGTGGTAACGTTATATGCGTCTATAACGTTATATATCCTAACCTAAGGCAACCTAACATCTCGCATGCAATATTTGACAACATTCCTGGCCTCTCGAACCCTACTTCACGGAGGGAACAGTATATACGTCTATAACGGTATATATCCTAATTTAAGGCATCCTAACATCTCGTATGTAATATTTGACAACATTCCTGGCGTGTCGGACCCTACTACTCGGTGCGAACGTTATATGTGTCTTTAACGTTGTATATCCTAATCTATGGCAACCTATCATCTCAGACGTAATACTTTACGACATTCCTGTTGTGTCGGAGCATACTTTTCGGTGGGAATATTATATGCGTCTATAACGGTCGATATCGTAATCTAAGGCAATCTAACATCTCGGATGTAATATTGGCTACATTCCTGGCCTGTCGATCCCTACTTCTCGGAGGGAACAGTATATTCGTCTATAACGTCATATATCCTAACCTAAGGCAACCTAAAATCTCGGATGTAACATTTGACAACATTCCAGGCGTGTCGGTCCCTACGTCTCGGTGGTAACGTTACATGCGTCTATAACGTTATATATCCTAACCTAAGGCAACCTAACATCTCGGATGCAATATTTGACAACATTCCTGGCCTGTCGAAACCTACTTCACGGAGGGAACAGTATATTCGTCTATAACGTCATATATCCTAACCTAAGGCAACTTAACATCTCGGATGTAACATTTGACAACATTTCAGGCTTGTCGGTCCCTACGTCTCGGTGGTAACATTATATACGTCTATAACGTTATATATCCTAACCTAAGGCAACCTGACATCTCGGATGTAATATTCTACAACATTCCAGGCGTGTCGGACACTACTTCTCGGAGGGAACAGTATATACGCTTATAACGTCATATATCCTAACCTAAGGTAACCTAACATCTCGGATGTAACATTATATGAGTCTATAACGTTATATATCCTAACCTAAGGCAACCTAACATCTCGGATGCAATATTTGACAACATTCCTGGCCTGTCGAAGCCCTACTTTTCGGAGGGAACAGTATATACGTCTATAACGGTATATATCCTAATCTAAGGCAACCTAACATCTCGTATGTAATATTTGACAACATTCCTGGCGTGTCGGACCCTACTACTCGGTGGGAACATTATATGTGTCTATAACGTTGTATATCCTAATCTAAGGCAACCTATCATCTCAGACGTAATATTTTACGACATTGCTGTTGTGTCGGAGCATACTTTTCGGTGGGAATATTATATGCGTCTATAACGGTCGATATCGTAATCCAAGGCAATCTAACATCTCGGATGTAATATTGGCTACATTCCTGGCCTGTCAAATCCTACTTCACGGAGGGAACAGTATATTCGTCTTCCACGTCATATATCCTAACCTAAGGCAACCTAACATCTCGGGTGTAACATTTGACAACATTCCAGGCGTGTCGGTCCCTACGTCTCGGTGGTAAGGTTACATGCGTCTATAACGTTATATATCCTAACCTAAGGCAACCTAACATCTCGGATGCAATATTTGACAACATTCCTGGCCTGTCGAACCCTACTTTTCGGAGGGAACAGTATATACGTCTATAACGGTATATATCTTAATCTAAGGCAACCTAACATCTCGTATGTAATATTTGACAACATTCCTGGCTTGTCGGACCCTACTACTCGGTGGGAACATTATATGTGTCTATAACGTTGTATATCCTAATCTAAGGCAACCTATCATCTCAGACGTAATATTTTACGACATTGCTGTTGTGTCGGAGCATACTTTTCGGTGGGAATATTATATGCGTCTATAACGGTCGATATCGTAATCTAAGGCAATCTAACATCTCGGATGTAATATTGGCTACATTCCTGGCCTGTCAAATCCTACTTCACGGAGGGAACAGTATATTCGTCTATAACGTCATATATCCTAACCTAAGGCAACCTAACATCTCGTATGTAACATTTGACAACATTCCAGGCGTGTCGGCCCCTACGTCTCGGTGGTAACGTTATATGCGTCTATAACGTTATATATCCTAACCTAAGGCAACCTAACATCTCATATGCAATATTTGACAACATTCCTGGCCTGTCGAACCCTACTTCTCGGAGGGAACAGTATATACGTCTATAACGGTATGTATCCTAATCTAAGGCATCCTAACATCTCGTATGTAATATTTGAAAACATTCCTGGCGTGTCGGACCCTACTACTGGGTGGGAACATTATATGTGTGTATAACGTTGTATATCGTAATCTAAGGCAACCTATCATCTCAGACGTAATATTTTACGACATTCCTGTTGTGTCGGAGCATACTTTTCGGTGGGAATATTATATGCGTCTATAACGGTCGATATCGTAATCTAAGGCAATCTAACATCTCGGATGTAATATTGGCTACATTCCTGGCCTGTGGATCCCTACTTCTCGGAGGGAACAGTATATACGTCTATAGCGTCATATATCCTAACATAAGGCAACCTAACATCTCGGATGTAACATTTGACAACATCCCAGTCGTATCGGTCCCTACGACGCGGTGGTAACATTATATGCTCCTATAACGTTATATATCCTAACCAAAGGCAACCTAACATCTCGGATGTAATATTTGACAGCATTCCTGGCGTGTCGGATCCTGCTTATCGGTGGTAACATTATATGCGTCTATAACGGTATATATCCTAATCTAAGGCAACCTGACATCTCGGATGTAATATTCTACAACATTCCAGGCGTGTCGGACACTACTTCTCCGTGGGAACATTATATGGGTCTATAACGTTGTATGTCCTAATCTAAGGCAACCTATTATCTCAGACGTAATATTTTACAACATTCCCGGCGTGTCGGAGCATTCCTTACGGTGGGAATATTATATACGTCTATAACGGTATATATCCTAATCTAAGGCAACCTAACATCTCGGATACAATATTTGACAACATTCCTGGCCTGTCGAACCCTACTTCTCGGAGGGAACAGTATATACGTCTATAACGGTATATATCCTAATCTAAGGCAACCTAACATCTCGGATGTAGTATTGGCTACATTCCTGGCCTGTCGAACCCTACTTCACGGAGGGAACATTATATTCGTCTATAACGTCATATATCCTAACCTAAGGCAACTTAACATCTCGGATGTAACATTTGACAACATTTCAGGCTTGTCGGTCCCTACGTCTCGGTGGTAACATTATATACGTCTATAACGTTATATATCCTAACCTAAGGCAACCTGACATCTCGGATGTAATATTCTACAACATTCCAGGCGTGTCGGACACTACTTCTCGGAGGGAACAGTATATACGCTTATAACGTCATATATCCTAACCTAAGGTAACCTAACATCTCGGATGTAACATTATATGAGTCTATAACGTTATATATCCTAACCTAAGGCAACCTAACATCTCGGATGCAATATTTGACAACATTCCTGGCCTGTCGAAGCCCTACTTTTCGGAGGGAACAGTATATACGTCTATAACGGTATATATCCTAATCTAAGGCAACCTAACATCTCGTATGTAATATTTGACAACATTCCTGGCGTGTCGGACCCTACTACTCGGTGGGAACATTATATGTGTCTATAACGTTGTATATCCTAATCTAAGGCAACCTATCATCTCAGACGTAATATTTTACGACATTGCTGTTGTGTCGGAGCATACTTTTCGGTGGGAATATTATATGCGTCTATAACGGTCGATATCGTAATCCAAGGCAATCTAACATCTCGGATGTAATATTGGCTACATTCCTGGCCTGTCAAATCCTACTTCACGGAGGGAACAGTATATTCGTCTTCCACGTCATATATCCTAACCTAAGGCAACCTAACATCTCGGGTGTAACATTTGACAACATTCCAGGCGTGTCGGTCCCTACGTCTCGGTGGTAAGGTTACATGCGTCTATAACGTTATATATCCTAACCTAAGGCAACCTAACATCTCGGATGCAATATTTGACAACATTCCTGGCCTGTCGAACCCTACTTTTCGGAGGGAACAGTATATACGTCTATAACGGTATATATCTTAATCTAAGGCAACCTAACATCTCGTATGTAATATTTGACAACATTCCTGGCTTGTCGGACCCTACTACTCGGTGGGAACATTATATGTGTCTATAACGTTGTATATCCTAATCTAAGGCAACCTATCATCTCAGACGTAATATTTTACGACATTGCTGTTGTGTCGGAGCATACTTTTCGGTGGGAATATTATATGCGTCTATAACGGTCGATATCGTAATCTAAGGCAATCTAACATCTCGGATGTAATATTGGCTACATTCCTGGCCTGTCAAATCCTACTTCACGGAGGGAACAGTATATTCGTCTATAACGTCATATATCCTAACCTAAGGCAACCTAACATCTCGTATGTAACATTTGACAACATTCCAGGCGTGTCGGCCCCTACGTCTCGGTGGTAACGTTATATGCGTCTATAACGTTATATATCCTAACCTAAGGCAACCTAACATCTCATATGCAATATTTGACAACATTCCTGGCCTGTCGAACCCTACTTCTCGGAGGGAACAGTATATACGTCTATAACGGTATGTATCCTAATCTAAGGCATCCTAACATCTCGTATGTAATATTTGAAAACATTCCTGGCGTGTCGGACCCTACTACTGGGTGGGAACATTATATGTGTGTATAACGTTGTATATCGTAATCTAAGGCAACCTATCATCTCAGACGTAATATTTTACGACATTCCTGTTGTGTCGGAGCATACTTTTCGGTGGGAATATTATATGCGTCTATAACGGTCGATATCGTAATCTAAGGCAATCTAACATCTCGGATGTAATATTGGCTACATTCCTGGCCTGTGGATCCCTACTTCTCGGAGGGAACAGTATATACGTCTATAGCGTCATATATCCTAACATAAGGCAACCTAACATCTCGGATGTAACATTTGACAACATCCCAGTCGTATCGGTCCCTACGACGCGGTGGTAACATTATATGCTCCTATAACGTTATATATCCTAACCAAAGGCAACCTAACATCTCGGATGTAATATTTGACAGCATTCCTGGCGTGTCGGATCCTGCTTATCGGTGGTAACATTATATGCGTCTATAACGGTATATATCCTAATCTAAGGCAACCTGACATCTCGGATGTAATATTCTACAACATTCCAGGCGTGTCGGACACTACTTCTCCGTGGGAACATTATATGGGTCTATAACGTTGTATGTCCTAATCTAAGGCAACCTATTATCTCAGACGTAATATTTTACAACATTCCCGGCGTGTCGGAGCATTCCTTACGGTGGGAATATTATATACGTCTATAACGGTATATATCCTAATCTAAGGCAACCTAACATCTCGGATACAATATTTGACAACATTCCTGGCCTGTCGAACCCTACTTCTCGGAGGGAACAGTATATACGTCTATAACGGTATATATCCTAATCTAAGGCAACCTAACATCTCGGATGTAGTATTGGCTACATTCCTGGCCTGTCGAACCCTACTTCACGGAGGGAACATTATATACGTCTATAACGTCATATCTCCTAACCTAAGGCAACCTAACATCTCGGATGTAACATTTGACAACATTCCAGGCGTGTCGGTCCCTACGTCTCGGTGGTAACATTACATGCTTCTATAACGTTATATATCCTAACCTAAGGCAACCTAACATCTCGGATGTAACATTTGACAACATTCCAGGCGTGTCAGTCCCTAGGTCTCGGTGGTAACATTACATGCGTCTATAACGGTATATATACTAATCTAAGGCAACATAACATCTCGGATGCAATATTTGACAACATTCCTGGCCTGTCGAACCCTGCTCCTTGGAGGGAACAGTATATACGTCTGTAACGTCATATATCCTAACCTAAGGCAATCTAACATCTCGGATGTAACATTTGACAACATTCCAGTCGTGTCGGTCCCTACGTCTCGGTGGTAACGTTACATGCGTCTATTACGTTATATATTCTAACCTACGGCCACCTAACACCTCGGATGTAATATTTGACAACATTCCTGGCGTGTCGAACCGTACTTCTCGGTGGGAACAGTATATACGTGTATAACGGTATATATCCTAATCTAAGGCAAACTAACATCTCGGATGCAATATTTGACAACATTCCTGGCATGTCGAACCCTACTTCTCGGAGGGAATAGTATATACGTCTATAACGGTATATATCCTAATCTAAGGCAACCTAACATCTCGGATGCAATATTTCACAACATTCCTGGTCTGTCGAACCCTACTTCTCGGAGGGAACAGTATATACGTCTATAACGTTATATATCCTAACCTAAGGCAACCTAACAACTCGGATGTAATATTTGACAACATTCCTGGCGCGTCGGATCCTGCTTCTCGGTGGGAACATTATATGCGTCTATAACGTTGTATGTCCTAATCTAAGGCAACCTAACATCTCGGATGCAATATTTGACAACATTCCTGGCCTGTCGAACCCTACTTCTCGGAGGGAACAGTATATACGTCTATAACGTTATATATCCTAACCTGAGGCAACCTAACATCTCGGACGTAACATTTGATAATATTCCAGGCGAGTCGGTCCTTACGTCTCGGTGGTAACATTATATGCGTCTATAACGTTATATATCCTATTCTAAGGCAACCTAACATCTCGGACGTAACATTTGATAATATTCCAGGCGAGTCGGTCCCTACTCCTCGGAGGGAACAGTATATACGTCTATAACGATATATATCCTAACATAAGGCAACCTAACATCTCGGATGCAATATTTGACAACATTCCTGGCCTCTCGAACCCTACTTCACGGAGGGAACAGTATATACGTCTATAACGGTATATATCCTAATCTAAGGCATCCTAACATCTCGTATGTAATATTTGACAACATTCCTGGCGTGTCGGACCCTACTACTCGGTGCGAACATTATATGTGTCTATAACGTTGTATATCCTAATCTATGGCAACCTATCATCTCAGACGTAATATTTTACGACATTCCTGTTGTGTCGGAGCATACTTTTCGGTGGGAATATTATATGCGTCTATAACGGTCGATATCGTAATCTAAGGCAATCTAACATCTCGGATGTAATATTGGCTACATTCCTGGCCTGTGGATCCCTACTTCTCGGAGGGAACAGTATATACGTCTATAGCGTCATATATCCTAACATAAGGCAACCTAACATCTCGGATGTAACATTTGACAACATTCCAGTCGTATTGGTCCCTACGTCGCGGTGGTAACATTATATGCTTCTATAACGTTATATATCCTAACCAAAGGCAACCTAACATCTCGGATGTAATATTTGACAGCATTCCTGGCGTGTCGGATCCTGCTTCTCGGTGGGAACATTATATGCGTCTATAACGTTGTATGTCCTAATCTAAGGCAACCTATTATATCAGAAGTAATATTTTACAACATTCCTGGCGTGTCGGAGCATTCTTTTCGGTGGGAATATTATATACGTCTATAAAGGTCAATATCCTAATCTAAGGCAACCTAACATCTCGGATGCAATATTTGACAACATTCCTGGCCTGTCGTACCCTACTCCTCGGAGGGAACAGTATATACGTCTACAAGGTCATATATCCTAACCTAAGGCAACCTAACATCTCGGACGTAACATTTGACAACATTCCAGGCGTGTCGGTCCCTACGTCTCGGTGGTAACATTATATGCGTCTATAACGTTATATATCCTAACCTAAGGCAACCTAACAACTCGGATGTAATATTCGACAACATTCCTGGCGCGTCGGATCCTGCTTCTCGGTGGGAACATTATATGCGTCTATAACGTTGTATGTCCTAATCTAAGGCAACCTAACATCTCGGATGTAATATTTGACAACATTCCTGGCCTGTCGAACCTTACTTCTCGGAGGGAACAGTATGTACGTCTATAACATCATATATCCTAACCTAAGGCAACCTAACATCTCGGATGTAACTTTTGACAACATTCCAGGCGAGTCGGTCCCTACGTCTCGCTGGTAACATTATATGCGTCTATAACGTTATATATCCTAACCTAAGGCAACCTAACAACTCGGATGTAATATTTGACACCATTCCTGGCGCGTCGGATCCTGCTTCTCGGTGGGAACATTATATGCGTCTATAACGTTGTATGTCCTAATCTAAGGCAACCTAACATCTCGGATGCAATATTTGACAACATTCCTGGCCTGTCGAACCCTACTTCTCGGAGGGAACAGTATATACGTCTATAACGTTATATATCCTAACCTAAGGCAACCTAACATCTCGGACGTAACATTTGATAATATTCCTGGCGTGTCGAACCGTACTTCTCGGTGGGAACAGTATATACGTGTATAACGGTATATATCCTAATCTAAGGCAAACTAACATCTCGGATGCAATATTTGACAACATTCCTGGCCTGTCGAACCCTGCTCCTTGGAGGGAACAGTATATACGTCTATAACGTCATATAGCCTAACCTAAGGCAACCTAACATCTCGGATGTAACATTTGACAACATTCCTGGCCTGTCGAACCCTACTTCTCGGAGTGAACAGTATATACGTCTATAACGGTATATATCCTAATCTAAGGCATCCTAAAATCTCGTATGTAATATTTGAAAACATTCCTGGCGTGTCGGACCCTACTACAGGGTGGGAACATTATATGTGTGTATAACGTTGTATATCGTAATCTAAGGCAACCTATCATCTCAGACGTAATATTTTACGACATTCCTGTTGTGTCGGAGCATACTTTTCGGTGGGAATGTTATATGCGTCTATAACGGTCGATATCGTAATCTAAGGCAATCTAACATCTCGGATGTAATATTGGCTACATTCCTGGCCTGTGGATCCCTACTTCTCGGAGGGAACAGTATATACGTCTATAGCGTCATATATCCTAACATAAGGCAACCTAACATCTCGGATGTAACATTTGACAACATTCCAGTCGTATTGGTCCCTACGTCGCGGTGGTAACATTATATGCTTCTATAACGTTATATATCCTAACCAAAGGCAACCTAACATCTCGGATGTAATATTTGACAGCATTCCTGGCGTGTCGGATCCTGCTTCTCGGTGGGAACATTATATGCGTCTATAACGTTGTATGTCCTAATCTAAGGCAACCTATTATATCAGAAGTAATATTTTACAACATTCCTGGCGTGTCGGAGCATTCTTTTCGGTGGGAATATTATATACGTCTATAAAGGTCAATATCCTAATCTAAGGCAACCTAACATCTCGGATGCAATATTTGACAACATTCCTGGCCTGTCGTACCCTACTCCTCGGAGGGAACAGTATATACGTCTACAAGGTCATATATCCTAACCTAAGGCAACCTAACATCTCGGACGTAACATTTGACAACATTCCAGGCGTGTCGGTCCCTACGTCTCGGTGGTAACATTATATGCGTCTATAACGTTATATATCCTAACCTAAGGCAACCTAACAACTCGGATGTAATATTCGACAACATTCCTGGCGCGTCGGATCCTGCTTCTCGGTGGGAACATTATATGCGTCTATAACGTTGTATGTCCTAATCTAAGGCAACCTAACATCTCGGATGCAATATTTGACAACATTCCTGGCCTGTCGAACCTTACTCCTCGGAGGGAACAGTATATACGTCTATAACGTCATATATCCGAACCTAATGCAACCTAACATCTCGGATGTAACATTTGACAACATTACAGGCGTGTCGGTTCCTACGTCTCGGTGGTAACGTTACATGCGGCTATAACGTTATATATCCTAACCTAAGGCAACCTAACACCTCGGATGTAATATTTGACAGCATTCCTGGCGTGTCGAACCGTACTTCTCGGTGGGAACAGTATATACGTGTATAACGGTATATATCCTAATCTAAGGCAAACTGACATCTCGGATGCAATATTTGACAACATTCCTGGCCTGTTGAACCCTGCTCCTTGGAGGGAACAGTATATACGTCTATAACGTCATATAGCCTAACCTAAGGCAACCTAACATCTCGGATGTAACATTTGACAACATTCCAGGCCTGTCTGTCCCTACGTCTCGGTGCTAACATTACATGCTTCTATAACGTCATATATCCTAACCTAAGGCAACCTAACATCTCGGATGTAACATTTGACAACATTCCAGGCGTGTCGATCTCTACGTCTCGGTGGTAACGTTACATGCGTCTATAACGTTATATATCCTAACCTAAGGCAACCTAACATCTCGGATGTAACATTTGACAACAGTCCACTCGTGTCGGTCCCTACGTCTCGGTGGTAACATTACATGCGTCTGTAACGGTATATATCCTAATCTAAGGCAACCTAACATCTCGGATGCAATATTTGCCTACATTCCTGGCCTGTCGAACCATACAGCTCGGAGGGAACAGTATATATGTCTATAACGGTATATATCCTAATATAAGGCAACCTAACATCTCGGATGCAATATTTGACAACATTACTGGCCTGTCGAATCCTACTTCTCGCAGGGAACAGTATATACGTCTATAACGTTATATATCCTAACCTAAGGCAACCTAACATCTCGGACGTAACATTTGATAATATTCCTGGCGTATCGAACCGTACTTCTCGGTGGGAACAGTATATACGTGTATAACGGTATATATCCTAATCTAAGGCAAACTAACATCTCGGATGCAATATTTGACAACATTCCTGGCCTGTCGAACCCTGCTCCTTGGAGGGAACAGTATATACGTCTATAACGTCATATAGCCTAACCTCAGGCAACCTAACATCTCGGATGTAACATTTGACAACATTCCAGGCGTGTCGAACCCTACTTCTCGGAGGGAACAGTATATACGTCTACAACGTCATATATCCTAACCTAAGGCAACCTAACACCTCGGATGTGATATTTGTCAAAATTCCAGGCGTGTCGGCCCCTACGTCTCGGTGGTAACGTTATATGCGTCTATAACGTTATATATCCTAACCTAAGGCAACCTAACATCTCGCATGCAATATTTGACAACATTCCTGGCCTGTCGAACCCTACTTCTCGGAGTGAACAGTATATACGTCTATAACGGTATATATCCTAATCTAAGGCATCCTGACATCTCGTATGTAATATTTGAAAACATTCCTGGCGTGTCGGACCCTACTACAGGGTGGGAACATTATATGTGTGTATAACGTTGTATATCGTAATCTAAGGCAACCTATCATCTCAGACGTAATATTTTACGACATTCCTGTTGTGTCGGAGCATACTTTTCGGTGGGAATATTATATGCGTCTATAACGGTCGATATCGTAATCTAAGGCAATCTAACATCTCGGATGTAATATTGGCTACATTCCTGGCCTGTGGATCCCTACTTCTCGGAGGGAACAGTATATACGTCTATAGCGTCATATATCCTAACATAACGCAACCTAACATCTCGGATGTAACATTTGACAACATTCCAGTCGTATTGGTCCCTACGTCGCGGTGGTAACATTATATGCTTCTATAACGTTATATATCCTAACCAAAGGCAACCTAACATCTCGGATGTAATATTTGACAGCATTCCTGGCGTGTCGGATCCTGCTTCTCGGTGGGAACATTATATGCGTCTATAACGTTGTATGTCCTAATCTAAGGCAACCTATTATATCAGAAGTAATATTTTACAACATTCCTGGCGTGTCGGAGCATTCTTTTCGGTGGGAATATTATATACGTCTATAAAGGTCAATATCCTAATCTAAGGCAACCTAACATCTCGGATGCAATATTTGACAACATTCCTGGCCTGTCGTACCCTACTCCTCGGAGGGAACCGTATATACGTCTACAACGTCATATATCCTAACCTAAGGCAACCTAACATCTCGGACGTAACATTTGACAACATTCCAGGCGTGTCGGTCCCTACGTCTCGGTGGTAACATTATATGCGGCTATAACGTTATATATCCTAACCTAAGGCAACCTAACACCTCGGATGCAATATTTGACAACATTCCTGGCCTCTCGAACCCTACTCCACGGAGGGAACAGTATATTCGTCTATAAGGTCATATATCCTAACCTAAGGCAACCTAACATCTCGGATGTAACATTTGACAACATTCCAGGCGTGTCGGTCCCTACGTCTCGGTGGTAATATCACATGCGTCTATAACGGTATATATCCTAATCTAAGGCAACCTGACATCTCGGATGTAATATTCTACAACATTCCAGGCGTGTCGGACACTACTTCTCGGAGGGAACAGTATATACGTCTATAACGTCATATATCCTAACCTAAGGCAACCTAACATCTCGGATGTATCATTATATGAGTCTATAACGTTATATATCCTAACCTAAGGCAACCTAACATCTCGGATGCAATATTTGACAACATTCCCGGCCTGTCGAACCCTACTTTTCGGAGGGAACAGTATATACGTCTATAACGGTATATATCCTAATCTAAGGCAACCTAACATCTCGTATGTAATATTTGCCTACATTCCTGGCCTGTCGAACCATACAGCTCGGAGGGAACAGTATATATGTCTATAACGGTATATATCCTAATATAAGGCAACCTAACATCTCGGATGCAATATTTGACAACATTACTGGCCTGTCGAATACTACTTCTCGCAGGGAACAGTATATACGTCTATAACGTTATATATCCTAACCTAAGGCAACCTAACATCTCGGATGCAATATTTGACAACATTCCTGGCCTGTCGAACCCTACTTCTCGGAGGGAACAGTATATACGTCTATAACGGTATATATCCTAATCTAAGGCAACCTAACATCTCGGATGTAATATTGGCTACATTCCTGGCCTGTCGAACCCTACTTCACGGAGGGAACGTTATATACGTCTATAACGTCATATCTCCTAACCTAAGGCAACCTAACATCTCGGATGTAACATTTGACAACATTCCAGGCCTGTCGGTCCCTACGTCTCGGTGGTACCATTACATGCTTCTATAACGTTATATATCCTAACCTAAGGCGACCTAACATCTCGGATGTAACATTTGACAACATTCCAGGCGTGTCGGTCCCTAGGTCTCGGTGGTAACATTACATGCGTCTATAACGGTATATATCCTAATCTAAGGCAACCTAACATCTCGGATGCAATATTTGACAACATTCCTGGCCTGTCGAACCCTACTTCTCGGAGGGAACAGTATATACGTCTATAACGTCATATAGCCTAACCTAAGGCAACCTAACATCTCGGATGTAACATTTGACAACATTCCAGGCGTGTCGGTCCCTACGTCTCGGTGGTAACGTTACATGCGTCTATTACGTTATATATTCTAACCTACGGCCACCTAACACCTCGGATGTAATATTTGACAACATTCCTGGCGTGTCGAATCGTACTCCTCGGTGGGAACAGTATATACGTATATAACGGTATATATCCTAATCTAAGGCAAACTAACATCTCGGATGCAATATTTGACAACATTCCTGGCCTGTCGAACCCTACTTCTCGGAGGGAATAGTATATACGTCTATAACGGTATATATCCTAATCTAAGGCAACCTAACATCTCGGATGCAATATTTGACAACATTCCTGGCCTGTCGAACCCTACTTCTCGGAGGGAACAGTATATACGTCTATAACGTTATATATCCTAACCTAAGGCAACCTAACATCTCGGACGTAACATTTGATAATATTCCTGGCGTGTCGAACCGTACTTCTCGGTGGGAACAGTATATACGTGTATAACGGTATATATCCTAATCTAAGGCAAACGAACATCTCGGATGCAATATTTGACATCATTCCTGGCCTGTCGAACCCTGCTCCTTGGAGGGAACAGTATATACGTCTATAACGTCATATAGCCTAACCTAAGGCAACCTAACATCTCGGATGTAACATTTGACAACATTCCAGGCGTGTCGAACCCTACTTCTCGGAGGGAACAGTATATACGTCTACAACGTCATATATCCTAACCTAAGGCAACCTAACACCTCGGATGTAATATTTGACAACATTCCAGGCGTGTCGGTCCCTACGTCTCGGTGGTAACATTATATGCGTCTATAACGTTATATATCCTAGCCTAAGGCAACCTAACATCTCGGATGTAATATTTGACAACATTCCTGTTGTGTGGGAGCGTAGTTTTCGGTGGGAATATTATATGCGTCTATAACGTTGTATGTCCTAATCTAAGGCAACCTAACATCTCGGATGCAATATTTGACAACATTCCTGGCCTGTCGTACCCTACTCCTCGGAGGGAACAGTATATACGTCTATAACGTCATATATCCTAACCTAAGGCAACCTAACGCCTCGGACGTAACATTTGACAACATTCCAGGCGTGTCGGTCCCTACGTCTCGGTGGTAACATTATATGCGTCTATAACGTTATATATCCTAACCTAAGGCAACCTAACAACTCGGATGTAATATTTGACAACATTCCTGGCGCGTCGGTTCCTGCATCTCGGTGGGAACATTATATGCGTCTATAACGTTGTATGTCCTAATCTAAGGCAACCTAACATCTCGGATGCAATATTTGACAACATTCCTGGCCTCTCGAACCCTACTTCACGGAGGGAACAGTATATTCGTCTATAACGTCATATATCCTAACCTAAGGCAACCTAACATCTCGGATGTAACATTTGACAACATTCCAGGCGTGTCTGTCCCTACGTCTCGGTGGTAACATTACATGCTTCTATAACGTTATATATCCTAACCTAAGGCAACCTAACATCTCGGATGTAACATTTGACAACATTCCAGGCGTGTCGGTCTCTACGTCTCGGTGGTAACGTTACATGCGTCTATAACGTTATATATCCTAACCTAAGGCAACCTAACATCTCGGATGCAACATTTGACAATATTCCTGGCCTGTCGAACCCTACTACACGGGGGGAACAGTATATACGTCTATAACGTCATATATCCTAACCTAAGGCAACCTAACATCTCGGATGTAACATTTGACAACATTCCAGGCGTGTCGGTCCCTACGTCTCGGTGGTAACATTACATGCTTCTATAACGTTATATATCCTAACCTAAGGCAACCTAACATCTCGGATGTAACATTTGACAACAGTCCAGGCGTGTCGGTCCCTACGTCTCGGTGGTAACATTACATGCGTCTGTAACGGTATATATCCTAATCTAAGGCAACCTAACATCTCGGATGCAATATTTGACTACATTCCTGGCCTGTCGAACCATACAGCTCGGAGGGAACAGTATATATGTCTATAACGGTATATATCCTAATATAAGGCAACCTAACATCTCGGATGCAATATTTGACAACATTGCTGGCCTGTCGAATCCTACTTCTCGCAGGGAACAGTATATACGTCTATAACGTCATATATCCTAACCTAAGGCAACCTAACATCTCGGACGTAACATTTGATAATATTCCAGGCGAGTCGGTCCCTACGTCTCGCTGGTAACATTATATGCGTCTATAACGTTATATATCCTAACCTAAGGCAACCTAACAACTCGGATGTAATATTTGACACCATTCCTGGCGCGTCGGATCCTGCTTCTCGGTGGGAACATTATATGCGTCTATAACGTTGTATGTCCTAATCTAAGGCAACCTAACATCTCGGATGCAATATTTGACAACATTCCTGGCCTGTCGAACCCTACTACACGGAGGGAACAGTATATACGTCTATAACGTCATATATCCTAACCTAAGGCAACCTAATTTCTCGGATGTAACATTTGACAACATTCCAGGCGTGTCGGTCCCTACGTCTCGGTGGTAACATTACATGCTTCTATAACGTTATATATCCTAACCTAAGGCAACCTAACATCTCGGATGTAACATTTGACAACAGTCCAGGCGTGTCGGTCCCTACGTCTCGGTGGTAACATTACATGCGTCTGTAACGGTATATATCCTAATCTAAGGCAACCTAACATCTCGGATGCAATATTTGACTACATTCCTGGCCTGTCGAACCATACAGCTCGGAGGGAACAGTATATATGTCTATAACGGTATATATCCTAATATAAGGCAACCTAACATCTCGGATGCAATATTTGACAACATTGCTGGCCTGTCGAATCCTACTTCTCGCAGGGAACAGTATATACGTCTATAACGTTATATATCCTAACCTAAGGCAACCTAACATCTCGTATGTAACATTTGACAACAGTCCACTCGTGTCGGTCCCTACGTCTCGGTGGTAACATTACATGCGTCTGTAACGGTATATATCCTAATCTAAGGCAACCTAACATCTCGGATGCAATATTTGCCTACATTCCTGGCCTGTCGAACCATACAGCTCGGAGGGAACAGTATATATGTCTATAACGGTATATATCCTAATATAAGGCAACCTAACATCTCGGATGCAATATTTGACAACATTACTGGCCTGTCGAATACTACTTCTCGCAGGGAACAGTATATACGTCTATAACGTTATATATCCTAACCTAAGGCAACCTAACATCTCGGATGCAATATTTGACAACATTCCTGGCCTGTCGAACCCTACTTCTCGGAGGGAACAGTATATACGTCTATAACGGTATATATCCTAATCTAAGGCAACCTAACATCTCGGATGTAATATTGGCTACATTCCTGGCCTGTCGAACCCTACTTCACGGAGGGAACGTTATATACGTCTATAACGTCATATCTCCTAACCTAAGGCAACCTAACATCTCGGATGTAACATTTGACAACATTCCAGGCCTGTCGGTCCCTACGTCTCGGTGGTACCATTACATGCTTCTATAACGTTATATATCCTAACCTAAGGCGACCTAACATCTCGGATGTAACATTTGACAACATTCCAGGCGTGTCGGTCCCTAGGTCTCGGTGGTAACATTACATGCGTCTATAACGGTATATATCCTAATCTAAGGCAACCTAACATCTCGGATGCAATATTTGACAACATTCCTGGCCTGTCGAACCCTGCTCCTTGGAGGGAACAGTATATACGTCTATAACGTCATATATCCTAACCTAAGGCAACCTAACATCTCGGATGTAACATTTGACAACATTCCAGGCGTGTCGGTCCCTACGTCTCGGTGGTAACGTTACATGCGTCTATTACGTTATATATTCTAACCTACGGCCACCTAACACCTCGGATGTAATATTTGACAGCATTCCTGGCGTGTCGAACCGTACTTCTCGGTGGGAACAGTATATACGTGCATAACGGTATATATCCTAATCTAAGGCAAACTAACATCTCGGATGCAATATTTGACAACATTCCTGGCCTGTCGAACCCTGCTCCTTGGAGGGAACAGTATATACGTCTATAACGTCATATAGCCTAACCTAAGGCAACCTAACATCTTGGATGTAACATTTGACAACATTCCAGGCGTGTCGGTCCCTACGTCTCGGTGGTACCATTACATGCTTCTGTAACGTTATATATCCTAACCTAAGGCAACCTAACATCTCGGATGTAACATTTGACAACATTCCAGGCGTGTCGGTCCCTACGTCTCGGTGGTAACGTTACATGCGTCTATTACGTTATATATTCTAACCTACGGCCACCTAACACCTCGGATGTAATATTTGACAGCATTCCTGGCGTGTCGAACCGTACTTCTCGGTGGGAACAGTATATACGTGTATAACGGTATATATCCTAATCTAAGGCAAACTGACATCTCGGATGCAATATTTGACAACATTCCTGGCCTGTCGAACCCTGCTCCTTGGAGGGAACAGTATATACGTCTATAACGTCATATAGCCTAACCTAAGGCAACCTAACATCTCGGATGTAACATTTGACAACATTCCAGGCGTGTCGGTCCCTACGTCTCGGTGGTAACGTTACATGCGTCTATTACGTTATATATTCTAACCTACGGCCACCTAACACCTCGGATGTAATATTTGACAACATTCCTGGCGTGTCGAATCGTACTCCTCGGTGGGAACAGTATATACGTATATAACGGTATATATCCTAATCTAAGGCAAACTAACATCTCGGATGCAATATTTGACAACATTCCTGGCCTGTCGAACCCTACTTCTCGGAGGGAATAGTATATACGTCTATAACGGTATATATCCTAATCTAAGGCAACCTAACATCTCGGATGCAATATTTGACAACATTCCTGGCCTGTCGAACCCTACTTCTCGGAGGGAACAGTATATACGTCTATAACGTTATATATCCTAACCTAAGGCAACCTAACATCTCGGACGTAACATTTGATAATATTCCTGGCGTGTCGAACCGTACTTCTCGGTGGGAACAGTATATACGTGTATAACGGTATATATCCTAATCTAAGGCAAACGAACATCTCGGATGCAATATTTGACATCATTCCTGGCCTGTCGAACCCTGCTCCTTGGAGGGAACAGTATATACGTCTATAACGTCATATAGCCTAACCTAAGGCAACCTAACATCTCGGATGTAACATTTGACAACATTCCAGGCGTGTCGAACCCTACTTCTCGGAGGGAACAGTATATACGTCTACAACGTCATATATCCTAACCTAAGGCAACCTAACACCTCGGATGTAATATTTGACAACATTCCAGGCGTGTCGGTCCCTACGTCTCGGTGGTAACATTATATGCGTCTATAACGTTATATATCCTAGCCTAAGGCAACCTAACATCTCGGATGTAATATTTGACAACATTCCTGTTGTGTGGGAGCGTAGTTTTCGGTGGGAATATTATATGCGTCTATAACGTTGTATGTCCTAATCTAAGGCAACCTAACATCTCGGATGCAATATTTGACAACATTCCTGGCCTGTCGTACCCTACTCCTCGGAGGGAACAGTATATACGTCTATAACGTCATATATCCTAACCTAAGGCAACCTAACGCCTCGGACGTAACATTTGACAACATTCCAGGCGTGTCGGTCCCTACGTCTCGGTGGTAACATTATATGCGTCTATAACGTTATATATCCTAACCTAAGGCAACCTAACAACTCGGATGTAATATTTGACAACATTCCTGGCGCGTCGGTTCCTGCATCTCGGTGGGAACATTATATGCGTCTATAACGTTGTATGTCCTAATCTAAGGCAACCTAACATCTCGGATGCAATATTTGACAACATTCCTGGCCTCTCGAACCCTACTTCACGGAGGGAACAGTATATTCGTCTATAACGTCATATATCCTAACCTAAGGCAACCTAACATCTCGGATGTAACATTTGACAACATTCCAGGCGTGTCTGTCCCTACGTCTCGGTGGTAACATTACATGCTTCTATAACGTTATATATCCTAACCTAAGGCAACCTAACATCTCGGATGTAACATTTGACAACATTCCAGGCGTGTCGGTCTCTACGTCTCGGTGGTAACGTTACATGCGTCTATAACGTTATATATCCTAACCTAAGGCAACCTAACATCTCGGATGCAACATTTGACAATATTCCTGGCCTGTCGAACCCTACTACACGGGGGGAACAGTATATACGTCTATAACGTCATATATCCTAACCTAAGGCAACCTAACATCTCGGATGTAACATTTGACAACATTCCAGGCGTGTCGGTCCCTACGTCTCGGTGGTAACATTACATGCTTCTATAACGTTATATATCCTAACCTAAGGCAACCTAACATCTCGGATGTAACATTTGACAACAGTCCAGGCGTGTCGGTCCCTACGTCTCGGTGGTAACATTACATGCGTCTGTAACGGTATATATCCTAATCTAAGGCAACCTAACATCTCGGATGCAATATTTGACTACATTCCTGGCCTGTCGAACCATACAGCTCGGAGGGAACAGTATATATGTCTATAACGGTATATATCCTAATATAAGGCAACCTAACATCTCGGATGCAATATTTGACAACATTGCTGGCCTGTCGAATCCTACTTCTCGCAGGGAACAGTATATACGTCTATAACGTCATATATCCTAACCTAAGGCAACCTAACATCTCGGACGTAACATTTGATAATATTCCAGGCGAGTCGGTCCCTACGTCTCGCTGGTAACATTATATGCGTCTATAACGTTATATATCCTAACCTAAGGCAACCTAACAACTCGGATGTAATATTTGACACCATTCCTGGCGCGTCGGATCCTGCTTCTCGGTGGGAACATTATATGCGTCTATAACGTTGTATGTCCTAATCTAAGGCAACCTAACATCTCGGATGCAATATTTGACAACATTCCTGGCCTGTCGAACCCTACTACACGGAGGGAACAGTATATACGTCTATAACGTCATATATCCTAACCTAAGGCAACCTAATTTCTCGGATGTAACATTTGACAACATTCCAGGCGTGTCGGTCCCTACGTCTCGGTGGTAACATTACATGCTTCTATAACGTTATATATCCTAACCTAAGGCAACCTAACATCTCGGATGTAACATTTGACAACAGTCCAGGCGTGTCGGTCCCTACGTCTCGGTGGTAACATTACATGCGTCTGTAACGGTATATATCCTAATCTAAGGCAACCTAACATCTCGGATGCAATATTTGACTACATTCCTGGCCTGTCGAACCATACAGCTCGGAGGGAACAGTATATATGTCTATAACGGTATATATCCTAATATAAGGCAACCTAACATCTCGGATGCAATATTTGACAACATTGCTGGCCTGTCGAACCCTACTTCTCGGAGGGAACAGTATATACGTCTATAACGTTATATATCCTAACCTAAGGCAACCTAACATCTCGGACGTAACATTTGATAATATTCCAGGCGAGTCGGTCCCTACGTCTCGCTGGTAACATTATATGCGTCTATAACGTTATATATCCTAACCTAAGGCAACCTAACAACTCGGATGTAATATTTCACACCATTCCTGGCGCGTCGGATCCTGCTTCTCGGTGGGAACATTATATGCGTCTATAACGTTGTATGTCCTAATCTAAGGCAACCTAACATCTCGGATGCAATATTTGACAACATTCCTGGCCTGTCGAACCCTACTACACGGAGGGAACAGTATATACGTCTATAACGTCATATATCCTAACCTAAGGCAACCTAACATCTCGGATGTAACATTTGACAACATTCCAGGCGTGTCGGTCTCTACGTCTCGGTGGTAACGTTACATGCGTCTATAACGTTACATATCCTAACCTAAGGCAACCTAACATCTCGGATGCAACATTTGACAACATTCCTGGCCTGTCGAACCCTACTACACGGAGGGAACAGTATATACGTTTATAACGTCATATATCCTAACCTAAGGCAACCTAACATCTCGGATGTAACATTTGACAACATTCCAGGCGTGTCGGTCCCTCCGTCTCGGTGGTAACATTACATGCTTCTATAACGTTATATATCCTAACCTAAGGCAACCTAACATCTCGGATGTAACATTTGACAACAGTCCAGGCGTGTCGGTCCCTACGTCTCGGTGGTAACATTACATGCGTCTGTAACGGTATATATCCTAATCTAAGGCAACCTAACATCTCGGATGCAATATTTGACTACATTCCTGGCCTGTCGAACCATACAGCTCGGAGGGAACAGTATATATGTCTATAACGGTATATATCCTAATATAAGGCAACCTAACATCTCGGATGCAATATTTGACAACATTGCTGGCCTGTCGAATCCTACTTCTCGCAGGGAACAGTATATACGTCTATAACGTTATATATCCTAACCTAAGGCAACCTAACATCTCGGACGTAACATTTGATAATATTCCAGGCGAGTCGGTCCCTACGTCTCGCTGGTACATTATATGCGTCTATAACGTTATATATCCTAACCTAAGGCAACCTAACAACTCGGATGTAATATTTGACACCATTCCTGGCGCGTCGGATCCTGCTTCTCGGTGGGAACATTATATGCGTCTATAACGTTGTATGTCCTAATCTAAGGCAACCTAACATCTCGGATGCAATATTTAACAACATTCCTTTCCTGTCGAACCCTACTACACGGAGGGAACAGTATATACGTCTATAACGTCATATATCCTAACCTAAGGCAACCTAACATCTCGGATGTAACATTTGACAACATTCCAGGCGTGTCGGTCCCTACGTCTCGGTGGTAACATTACATGCTTCTATAACGTTATATATCCTAACCTAAGGCAACCTAACATCTCGGATGTAACATTTGACAACAGTCCAGGCGTGTCGGTCCCTACGTCTCGGTGGTAACATTACATGCGTCTGTAACGGTATATATCCTAATCTAAGGCAACCTAACATCTCGGATGCAATATTTGACTACATTCCTGGCCTGTCGAACCATACAGCTCGGAGGGAACAGTATATATGTCTATAACGGTATATATCCTAATATAAGGCAACCTAACATCTCGGATGCAATATTTGACAACATTGCTGGCCTGTCGAACCCTACTTCTCGGAGGGAACAGTATATACGTCTATAACGTTATATATCCTAACCTAAGGCAACCTAACATCTCGGACGTAACATTTGATAATATTCCAGGCGAGTCGGTCCCTACGTCTCGCTGGTAACATTATATGCGTCTATAACGTTATATATCCTAACCTAAGGCAACCTAACAACTCGGATGTAATATTTCACACCATTCCTGGCGCGTCGGATCCTGCTTCTCGGTGGGAACATTATATGCGTCTATAACGTTGTATGTCCTAATCTAAGGCAACCTAACATCTCGGATGCAATATTTGACAACATTCCTGGCCTGTCGAACCCTACTACACGGAGGGAACAGTATATACGTCTATAACGTCATATATCCTAACCTAAGGCAACCTAACATCTCGGATGTAACATTTGACAACATTCCAGGCGTGTCGGTCTCTACGTCTCGGTGGTAACGTTACATGCGTCTATAACGTTACATATCCTAACCTAAGGCAACCTAACATCTCGGATGCAACATTTGACAACATTCCTGGCCTGTCGAACCCTACTACACGGAGGGAACAGTATATACGTTTATAACGTCATATATCCTAACCTAAGGCAACCTAACATCTCGGATGTAACATTTGACAACATTCCAGGCGTGTCGGTCCCTCCGTCTCGGTGGTAACATTACATGCTTCTATAACGTTATATATCCTAACCTAAGGCAACCTAACATCTCGGATGTAACATTTGACAACAGTCCAGGCGTGTCGGTCCCTACGTCTCGGTGGTAACATTACATGCGTCTGTAACGGTATATATCCTAATCTAAGGCAACCTAACATCTCGGATGCAATATTTGACTACATTCCTGGCCTGTCGAACCATACAGCTCGGAGGGAACAGTATATATGTCTATAACGGTATATATCCTAATATAAGGCAACCTAACATCTCGGATGCAATATTTGACAACATTGCTGGCCTGTCGAATCCTACTTCTCGCAGGGAACAGTATATACGTCTATAACGTTATATATCCTAACCTAAGGCAACCTAACATCTCGGACGTAACATTTGATAATATTCCAGGCGAGTCGGTCCCTACGTCTCGCTGGTACATTATATGCGTCTATAACGTTATATATCCTAACCTAAGGCAACCTAACAACTCGGATGTAATATTTGACACCATTCCTGGCGCGTCGGATCCTGCTTCTCGGTGGGAACATTATATGCGTCTATAACGTTGTATGTCCTAATCTAAGGCAACCTAACATCTCGGATGCAATATTTAACAACATTCCTTTCCTGTCGAACCCTACTACACGGAGGGAACAGTATATACGTCTATAACGTCATATATCCTAACCTAAGGCAACCTAACATCTCGGATGTAACATTTGACAACATTCCAGGCGTGTCGGTCCCTACGTCTCGGTGGTAACATTACATGCTTCTATAACGTTATATATCCTAACCTAAGGCAACCTAACATCTCGGATGTAACATTTGACAACAGTCCAGGCGTGTCGGTCCCTACGTCTCGGTGGTAACATTACATGCGTCTGTAACGGTATATATCCTAATCTAAGGCAACCTAACATCTCGGATGCAATATTTGACTACATTCCTGGCCTGTCGAACCATACAGCTCGGAGGGAACAGTATATATGTCTATAACGGTATATATCCTAATATAAGGCAACCTAACATCTCGGATGCAATATTTGACAACATTGCTGGCCTGTCGAATCCTACTTCTCGCAGGGAACAGTATATACGTCTATAACGTTATATATCCTAACCTAAGGCAACCTAACATCTCGGACGTAACATTTGATAATATTCCAGGCGAGTCGGTCCCTACGTCTCGCTGGTAACATTATATGCGTCTATAACGTTATATATCCTAACCTAAGGCAACCTAACAACTCGGATGTAATATTTGACACCATTCCTGGCGCGTCGGATCCTGCTTCTCGGTGGGAACATTATATGCGTCTATAACGTTGTATGTCCTAATCTAAGGCAACCTAACATCTCGGATGCAATATTTGACAACATTCCTGGCCTGTCGAACCTTACTTCTCGGAGGGAACAGTATATACGTCTATAACATCATATATCCTAACCTAAGGCAACCTAACATCTCGGATGTAACTTTTGACAACCTTCCAGGCGTGTCGGTCCCTAGGTCTCGGTGGTAACATTACATGCGTCTATAACGGTATATATCCTAATCTAAGGCAACCTAACATCTCGGATGCAATATTTGACAACATTCCTGGCCTGTCGAACCCTGCTCCTTGGAGGGAACAGTATATACGTCTATAACGTCATATATCCTAACCTAAGGCAACCTAACATCTCGGATGTAACATTTGACAACATTCCAGGCGTGTCGGTCCCTACGTCTCGGTGGTAACATTACATGCTTCTATAACGTTATATATCCTAACCTAATGCAGCCTAACATCTCGTATGTAACATTTGACAACATTCCAGGCGTGTCGGCCCCTACGTCTCGGTGGTAACATTATATGCTTGTATAACGTTATATATCCTAACCAAAGGCAACCTAACATCTCGGATGCAATATTTGACAACATTCCTGGCCTGTCGAACCCTACTTCTCGGAGGGAACAGTATATACGTCTTCAACGGTATATATCCTAATCTAAGGCATCCTAACATCTCGTATGTAATATTTGAAAACATTCCTGGCGTGTCGGACCCTACTACTCGGTGGGAACATTATATGTGTCTATAACGTTGTATATCCTAATCTAAGGCAACCTATTATCTCAGACGTAATATTTTACAACATTCCCGGCGTGTCGGAGCATTCTTTACGGTGGGAAAATTATATACGTCTATAACGGTATATATCCTAATCTAAGGCAACCTAACATCTCGGATGCAATATTTGACAACATTCCTGGCCTGTCGAACCCTACTTCTCGGAGGGAACAGTATATACGTCTATAACGGTATATATCCTAATCTAAGGCAACCTAACATCTCGGATGTAATATTGGCTACATTCCTGGCCTGTCGAACCCTACTTCACGGAGGGAACGTTATATACGTCTATAACGTCATATCTCCTAACCTAAGGCAACCTAACATCTCGGATGTAACATTTGACAACATTCCAGGCGTGTCGGTCCCTACGTCTCGGTGGTACCATTACATGCTTCTATAACGTTATATATCCTAACCTAAGGCAACCTAACATCTCGGATGTAACATTTGACAACATTCCAGGCGTGTCGGTCCCTAGGTCTCGGTGGTAACATTACATGCGTCTATAACGGTATATATCCTAATCTAAGGCAACCTAACATCTCGGATGCAATATTTGACAACATTCCTGGCCTGTCGAACCCTGTTCCTTGGAGGGAACAGTATATACGTCTATAACGTCATATATCCTAACCTAAGGCAACCTAACATCTCGGATGTAACATTTGACAACATTCCAGGCGTGTCGGTCCCTACGTCTCGGTGGTAACGTTACATGCGTCTATTACGTTATATATTCTAACCTACGGCCACCTAACACCTCGGATGTAATATTTGACAGCATTCCTGGCGTGTCGAACCGTACTTCTCGGTGGGAACAGTATATACGTGTATAACGGTATATATCCTAATCTAAGGCAAACTGACATCTCGGATGCAATATTTGACAACATTCCTGGCCTGTCGAACCCTGCTCCTTGGAGGGAACAGTATATACGTCTATAACGTCATATAGCCTAACCTAAGGCAACCTAACATCTCGGATGTAACATTTGACAACATTCCAGGCGTGTCGGTCCCTACGTCTCGGTGGTAACGTTACATGCGTCTATTACGTTATATATTCTAACCTACGGCCACCTAACACCTCGGATGTAATATTTGACAACATTCCTGGCGTGTCGAATCGTACTCCTCGGTGGGAACAGTATATACGTATATAACGGTATATATCCTAATCTAAGGCAAACTAACATCTCGGATGCAATATTTGACAACATTCCTGGCCTGTCGAACCCTACTTCTCGGAGGGAATGGTATATACGTCTATAACGGTATATATCCTAATCTAAGGCAACCTAACATCTCGGATGCAATATTTGACAACATTCCTGGCCTGTCGAACCCTACTTCTCGGAGGGAACAGTGTATACGTCTATAACGTTATATATCCTAACCTAAGGCAACCTAACATCTCGGACGTAACATTTGATAATATTCCTGGCGTGTCGAACCGTACTTCTCGGTGGGAACAGTATATACGTGTATAACGGTATATATCCTAATCTAAGGCAAACGAACATCTCGGATGCAATATTTGACAACATTCCTGGCCTGTCGAACCCTGCTCCTTGGAGGGAACAGTATATACGTCTATAACGTCATATAGCCTAACCTAAGGCAACCTAACATCTCGGATGTAACATTTGACAACATTCCAGGCGTGTCGAACCCTACTTCTCGGAGGGAACAGTATATACGTCTACAACGTCATATATCCTAACCTAAGGCAACCTAACACCTCGGATGTAATATTTGACAACATTCCAGGCGTGTCGGTCCCTACGTCTCGGTGGTAACATTATATGCGTCTATAACGTTATATATCCTAGCCTAAGGCAACCTAACATCTCGGATGTAATATTTGACAACATTCCTGTTGTGTTCGAGCGTAGTTTTCGGTGGGAATATTATATGCGTCTATAACGTTGTATGTCCTAATCTAAGGCAACCTAACATCTCGGATGCAATATTTGACAACATTCCTGGCCTGTCGTACCCTACTCCTCGGAGGGAACAGTATATACGTCTATAACGTCATATATCCTAACCTAAGGCAACCTAACGTCTCGGACGTAACATTTGACAACATTCCAGGCGTGTCGGTCCCTACGTCTCGGTGGTAACATTATATGCGTCTATAACGTTATATATCCTAACCTAAGGCAACCTAACAACTCGGATGTAATATTTGACAACATTCCTGGCGCGTCGGTTCCTGCTTCTCGGTGGGAACATTATATGCGTCTATAACGTTGTATGTCCTAATCTAAGGCAACCTAACATCTCGGATGCAATATTTGACAACATTCCTGGCCTCTCGAACCCTACTTCACGGAGGGAACAGTATATTCGTCTATAACGTCATATATCCTAACCTAAGGCAACCTAACATCTCGGATGTAACATTTGACAACATTCCAGGCGTGTCTGTCCCTACGTCTCGGTGGTAACATTACATGCTTCTATAACGTTATATATCCTAACCTAAGGCAACCTAACATCTCGGATGTAACATTTGGCAACATTCCAGGCGTGTCGGTCTCTACGTCTCGGTGGTAACGTTACATGCGTCTATAACGTTATATATCCTAACCTAAGGCAACCTAACATCTCGGATGCAACATTTGACAACATTCCTGGCCTGTCGAACCCTACTACACGGAGGGAACAGTATATACGTCTATAACGTCATATATCCTAACCTAAGGCAACCTAACATCTCGGATGTAACATTTGACAACATTCCAGGCGTGTCGGTCCCTACGTCTCGGTGGTAATATTACATGCTTCTATAACGTCATATATCCTAACCTAAGGCAACCTAACATCTCGGATGTATCATTATATGAGTCTATAACGTTATATATCCTAACCTAAGGCAACCTAACATCTCGGATGCAATATTTGACAACATTCCCGGCCTGTCGAACCCTACTTTTCGGAGGGAACAGTATATACGTCTATAACGGTATATATCCTAATCTAAGGCAACCTAACATCTCGTATGTAATATTTGACAACATTCCTGGCGTGTCGGACCCTACTACTCGGTGGGAACATTATATGTGTCTATAACGTTGTATATCCTAATCTAAGGCAACCTATCATCTCAGGCGTAATATTTTACGACATTCCTGTTGTGTCGGAGCATACTTTTCGGTGGGAATATTATATGCGTCTATAACGGTCGATATCGTAATCTAAGGCAATCTAACATCTCGGATGTAATATTGGCTACATTCCTGGCCTGTCAAATCCTACTTCACGGAGGGAACAGTATATTCGTCTATAACGTCATATATCCTAACCTAAGGCAACCTAACATCTCGGATGTAACATTTGACAACATTCCAGGCGTGTCGGTCCCTACGTCTCGGTGGTAACATTACATGCTTCTATAACGTTATATATCCTAACCTAATGCAGCCTAACATCTCGTATGTAACATTTGACAACATTCCAGGCGTGTCGGCCCCTACGTCTCGGTGGTAACATTATATGCTTGTATAACGTTATATATCCTAACCAAAGGCAACCTAACATCTCGGATGCAATATTTGACAACATTCCTGGCCTGTCGAACCCTACTTCTCGGAGGGAACAGTATATACGTCTTCAACGGTATATATCCTAATCTAAGGCATCCTAACATCTCGTATGTAATATTTGAAAACATTCCTGGCGTGTCGGACCCTACTACTCGGTGGGAACATTATATGTGTCTATAACGTTGTATATCCTAATCTAAGGCAACCTATTATCTCAGACGTAATATTTTACAACATTCCCGGCGTGTCGGAGCATTCTTTACGGTGGGAAAATTATATACGTCTATAACGGTATATATCCTAATCTAAGGCAACCTAACATCTCGGATGCAATATTTGACAACATTCCTGGCCTGTCGAACCCTACTTCTCGGAGGGAACAGTATATACGTCTATAACGGTATATATCCTAATCTAAGGCAACCTAACATCTCGGATGTAATATTGGCTACATTCCTGGCCTGTCGAACCCTACTTCACGGAGGGAACGTTATATACGTCTATAACGTCATATCTCCTAACCTAAGGCAACCTAACATCTCGGATGTAACATTTGACAACATTCCAGGCGTGTCGGTCCCTACGTCTCGGTGGTACCATTACATGCTTCTACAACGTTATATATCCTAACCTAAGGCAACCTAACATCTCGGATGTAACATTTGACAACATTCCAGGCGTGTCGGTCCCTAGGTCTCGGTGGTAACATTACATGCGTCTATAACGGTATATATCCTAATCTAAGGCAACCTAACATCTCGGATGCAATATTTGACAACATTCCTGGCCTGTCGAACCCTGTTCCTTGGAGGGAACAGTATATACGTCTATAACGTCATATATCCTAACCTAAGGCAACCTAACATCTCGGATGTAACATTTGACAACATTCCAGGCGTGTCGGTCCCTACGTCTCGGTGGTAACGTTACATGCGTCTATTACGTTATATATTCTAACCTACGGCCACCTAACACCTCGGATGTAATATTTGACAGCATTCCTGGCGTGTCGAACCGTACTTCTCGGTGGGAACAGTATATACGTGTATAACGGTATATATCCTAATCTAAGGCAAACTGACATCTCGGATGCAATATTTGACAACATTCCTGGCCTGTCGAACCCTGCTCCTTGGAGGGAACAGTATATACGTCTATAACGTCATATAGCCTAACCTAAGGCAACCTAACATCTCGGATGTAACATTTGACAACATTCCAGGCGTGTCGGTCCCTACGTCTCGGTGGTAACGTTACATGCGTCTATTACGTTATATATTCTAACCTACGGCCACCTAACACCTCGGATGTAATATTTGACAACATTCCTGGCGTGTCGAATCGTACTCCTCGGTGGGAACAGTATATACGTATATAACGGTATATATCCTAATCTAAGGCAAACTAACATCTCGGATGCAATATTTGACAACATTCCTGGCCTGTCGAACCCTACTTCTCGGAGGGAATGGTATATACGTCTATAACGGTATATATCCTAATCTAAGGCAACCTAACATCTCGGATGCAATATTTGACAACATTCCTGGCCTGTCGAACCCTACTTCTCGGAGGGAACAGTATATACGTCTATAACGTTATATATCCTAACCTAAGGCAACCTAACATCTCGGACGTAACATTTGATAATATTCCTGGCGTGTCGAACCGTACTTCTCGGTGGGAACAGTATATACGTGTATAACGGTATATATCCTAATCTAAGGCAAACGAACATCTCGGATGCAATATTTGACAACATTCCTGGCCTGTCGAACCCTGCTCCTTGGAGGGAACAGTATATACGTCTATAACGTCATATAGCCTAACCTAAGGCAACCTAACATCTCGGATGTAACATTTGACAACATTCCAGGCGTGTCGAACCCTACTTCTCGGAGGGAACAGTATATACGTCTACAACGTCATATATCCTAACCTAAGGCAACCTAACACCTCGGATGTAATATTTGACAACATTCCAGGCGTGTCGGTCCCTACGTCTCGGTGGTAACATTATATGCGTCTATAACGTTATATATCCTAGCCTAAGGCAACCTAACATCTCGGATGTAATATTTGACAACATTCCTGTTGTGTTCGAGCGTAGTTTTCGGTGGGAATATTATATGCGTCTATAACGTTGTATGTCCTAATCTAAGGCAACCTAACATCTCGGATGCAATATTTGACAACATTCCTGGCCTGTCGTACCCTACTCCTCGGAGGGAACAGTATATACGTCTATAACGTCATATATCCTAACCTAAGGCAACCTAACGTCTCGGACGTAACATTTGACAACATTCCAGGCGTGTCGGTCCCTACGTCTCGGTGGTAACATTATATGCGTCTATAACGTTATATATCCTAACCTAAGGCAACCTAACAACTCGGATGTAATATTTGACAACATTCCTGGCGCGTCGGTTCCTGCTTCTCGGTGGGAACATTATATGCGTCTATAACGTTGTATGTCCTAATCTAAGGCAACCTAACATCTCGGATGCAATATTTGACAACATTCCTGGCCTCTCGAACCCTACTTCACGGAGGGAACAGTATATTCGTCTATAACGTCATATATCCTAACCTAAGGCAACCTAACATCTCGGATGTAACATTTGACAACATTCCAGGCGTGTCTGTCCCTACGTCTCGGTGGTAACATTACATGCTTCTATAACGTTATATATCCTAACCTAAGGCAACCTAACATCTCGGATGTAACATTTGGCAACATTCCAGGCGTGTCGGTCTCTACGTCTCGGTGGTAACGTTACATGCGTCTATAACGTTATATATCCTAACCTAAGGCAACCTAACATCTCGGATGCAACATTTGACAACATTCCTGGCCTGTCGAACCCTACTACACGGAGGGAACAGTATATACGTCTATAACGTCATATATCCTAACCTAAGGCAACCTAACATCTCGGATGTAACATTTGACAACATTCCAGGCGTGTCGGTCCCTACGTCTCGGTGGTAACATTACATGCTTCTATAACGTTATATATCCTAACCTAAGGCAACCTAACATCTCGGATGTAACATTTGACAACAGTCCAGGCGTGTCGGTCCCTACGTCTCGGTGGTAACATTACATGCGTCTGTAACGGTATATATCCTAATCTAAGGCAACCTAACATCTCGGATGCAATATTTGACTACATTCCTGGCCTGTCGAACCATACAGCTCGGAGGGAACAGTATATATGTCTATAACGGTATATATCCTAATATAAGGCAACCTAACATCTCGGATGCAATATTTGACAACATTGCTGGCCTGTCGAATCCTACTTCTCGCAGGGAACAGTATATACGTCTATAACGTTATATATCCTAACCTGAGGCAACCTAACATCTCGGACGTAACATTTGATAATATTCCAGGCGAGTCGGTCCCTACGTCTCGCTGGTAACATTATATGCGTCTATAACGTTATATATCCTAACCTAAGGCAACCTAACAACTCGGATGTAATATTTGACACCATTCCTGGCGCGTCGGATCCTGCTTCTCGGTGGGAACATTATATGCGTCTATAACGTTGTATGTCCTAATCTAAGGCAACCTAACATCTCGGATGCAATATTTGACAACATTCCTGGCCTGTCGAACCCTACTACACGGAGGGAACAGTATATACGTCTATAACGTCATATATCCTAACCTAAGGCAACCTAACATCTCGGATGTAACATTTGACAACATTCCAGGCGTGTCGGTCCCTACGTCTCGGTGGTAACATTACATGCTTCTATAACGTTACATATCCTAACCTAAGGCAACCTAACATCTCGGATGTAACATTTGACAACAGTCCAGGCGTGTCGGTCCCTACGTCTCGGTGGTAACATTACATGCGTCTGTAACGGTATATATCCTAATCTAAGGCAACCTAACATCTCGGATGCAATATTTGACTACATTCCTGGCCTGTCGAACCATACAGCTCGGAGGGAACAGTATATATGTCTATAACGGTATATATCCTAATATAAGGCAACCTAACATCTCGGATGCAATATTTGACAACATTGCTGGCCTGTCGAACCCTACTTCTCGGAGGGAACAGTATATACGTCTATATCGTTATATATCCTAACCTAAGGCAACCTAACATCTCGGACGTAACATTTGATAATATTCCAGGCGAGTCGGTCCCTACGTCTCGCTGGTAACATTATATGCGTCTATAACGTTATATATCCTAACCTAAGGCAACCTAACAACTCGGATGTAATATTTGACACCATTCCTGGCGCGTCGGATCCTGCTTCTCGGTGGGAACATTATATGCGTCTATAACGTTGTATGTCCTAATCTAAGGCAACCTAACATCTCGGATGCAATATTTGACAACATTCCTGGCCTGTCGAACCTTACTTCTCGGAGGGAACAGTATATACGTCTATAACAACATATATCCTAACCTAAGGCAACCTAACATCTCGGATGTAACTTTTGACAACATTCCAGGCGTGTCGGTCCCTAGGTCTCGGTGGTAACATTACATGCGTCTATAACGGTATATATCCTAATCTAAGGCAACCTAACATCTCGGATGCAATATTTGACAACATTCCTGGCCTGTCGAACCCTGCTCCTTGGAGGGAACAGTATATACGTCTATAACGTCATATATCCTAACCTAAGGCAACCTAACATCTCGGATGTAACATTTGACAACATTCCAGGCGTGTCGGTCTCTACGTCTCGGTGGTAACGTTACATGCGTCTATTACGTTATATATTCTAACCTACGGCCACCTAACACCTGGGATGTAATATTTGACAACATTCCTGGCGTGTCGAACCGTACTTCTCGGTGGGAACAGTATATACGTGTATAACGGTATATATCCTAATCTAAGGCAAACTAACATCTCGGATGTAATATTTGACACCATTCCTGGCGCGTCGGATCCTGCTTCTCGGTGGGAACATTATATGCGTCTATAACGTTGTATGTCCTAATCTAAGGCAACCTAACATCTCGGATGCAATATTTGACAACATTCCTGGCCTGTCGAACCCTACTTCTCGGAGGGAACAGTATATACGTCTATAACGTTATATATCCTAACCTAAGGCAACCCAACATCTCGGACGTAACATTTGATAATATTCCTGGCGTGTCGAACCGTACTTCTCGGTGGGAACAGTATATACGTGTATAACGGTATATATCCTAATCTAAGGCAAACTAACATCTCGGATGCAATATTTGACAACATTCCTGGCCTGTCGAACCCTGCTCCTTGGAGGGAACAGTATATACGTCTATAACGTCATATAGCCTAACCTAAGGCAACCTAACATCTCGGATGTAACATTTGACAACATTCCAGGCGTGTCGAACCCTACTTCTCGGAGGGAACAGTATATACGTCTACAACGTCATATATCCTAACCTAAGGCAACCTAACACCTCGGATGTAATATTTGACAACATTCCAGGCGTGTCGGTCCCTACGTCTCGGTGGTAACATTATGTGCGTCTATAACGTTATACATCCTAGCCTAAGGCAACCTAACATCTCGGATGTAATATTTGACAACATTCCTGTTGTGTGGGAGCGTAGTTTTCGGTGGGAATATTATATGCGTCTATAAAGTTGTATGTCCTAATCTAAGGCAACAACATCTCGGATGCAATATTTGACAACATTGCTGGCCTGTCGAACCCTACTTCTCGGAGGGAACAGTATATACGTCTATATCGTTATATATCCTAACCTAAGGCAACCTAACATCTCGGACGTAACATTTGATAATATTCCAGGCGAGTCGGTCCCTACGTCTCGCTGGTAACGTTATATGCGTCTATAACGTTATATATCCTAACCTAAGGCAACCTAACAACTCGGATGTAATATTTGACACCATTCCTGGCGCGTCGGATCCTGGTTCTCGGTGGGAACATTATATGCGTCTATAACGTTGTATGTCCTAATCTAAGGCAACCTAACATCTCGGATGCAATATTTGACAACATTCCTGGCCTGTCGAACCTTACTTCTCGGAGGGAACAGTATATACGTCTATAACATCATATATCCTAACCTAAGGCAACCTAACATCTCGGATGTAACTTTTGACAACATTCCAGGCGTGTCGGTCCCTAGGTCTCGGTGGTAACATTACATGCGTCTATAACGGTATATATCCTAATCTAAGGCAACCTAACATCTCGGATGCAATATTTGACAACATTCCTGGCCTGTCGAACCCTGCTCCTTGGAGGGAACAGTATATACGTCTATAACGTCATATATCCTAACCTAAGGCAACCTAACATCTCGGATGCAATATTTGACTACATTCCTGGCCTGTCGAACCATACAGCTCGGAGGGAACAGTATATATGTCTATAACGGTATATATCCTAATATAAGGCAACCTAACATCTCGGATGCAATATTTGACAACATTGCTGGCCTGTCGAACCCTACTTCTCGGAGGGAACAGTATATACGTCTATATCGTTATATATCCTAACCTAAGGCAACCTAACATCTCGGACGTAACATTTGATAATATTCCAGGCGAGTCGGTCCCTACGTCTCGCTGGTAACATTATATGCGTCTATAACGTTATATATCCTAACCTAAGGCAACCTAACAACTCGGATGTAATATTTGACACCATTCCTGGCGCATCGGATCCTGCTTCTCGGTGGGAACATTATATGCGTCTATAACGTTGTATGTCCTAATCTAAGGCAACCTAACATCTCGGATGCAATATTTGACAACATTCCTGGCC
Organism: Xylocopa violacea; assembly: GCA_963969225.1. Taxonomy (NCBI): domain Eukaryota; kingdom Metazoa; phylum Arthropoda; class Insecta; order Hymenoptera; family Apidae; genus Xylocopa; species Xylocopa violacea. The sequence goes on along the minus strand of CAXAJV010000006.1, from coordinate 1,348,273 downwards.
TGTCGAACCTTACTTCTCGGAGGGAACAGTATATACGTCTATAACATCATATATCCTAACCTAAGGCAACCTAACATCTCGGATGTAACTTTTGACAACATTCCAGGCGTGTCGGTCCCTAGGTCTCGGTGGTAACATTACATGCGTCTATAACGGTATATATCCTAATCTAAGGCAACCTAACATCTCGGATGCAATATTTGACAACATTCCTGGCCTGTCGAACCCTGCTCCTTGGAGGGAACAGTATATACGTCTATAACGTCATATATCCTAACCTAAGGCAACCTAACATCTCGGATGCAATATTTGACTACATTCCTGGCCTGTCGAACCATACAGCTCGGAGGGAACAGTATATATGTCTATAACGGTATATATCCTAATATAAGGCAACCTAACATCTCGGATGCAATATTTGACAACATTGCTGGCCTGTCGAACCCTACTTCTCGGAGGGAACAGTATATACGTCTATATCGTTATATATCCTAACCTAAGGCAACCTAACATCTCGGACGTAACATTTGATAATATTCCAGGCGAGTCGGTCCCTACGTCTCGCTGGTAACATTATATGCGTCTATAACGTTATATATCCTAACCTAAGGCAACCTAACAACTCGGATGTAATATTTGACACCATTCCTGGCGCGTCGGATCCTGCATCTCGGTGGGAACATTATATGCGTCTATAACGTTGTATGTCCTAATCTAAGGCAACCTAACATCTCGGATGCAATATTTGACAACATTCCTGGCCTGTCGAACCTTACTTCTCGGAGGGAACAGTATATACGTCTATAACATCATATATTCTAACCTAAGGCAACCTAACATCTCGGATGTAACTTTTGACAACATTCCAGGCGTGTCGGTCCCTAGGTCTCGGTGGTAACATTACATGCGTCTATAACGGTATATATCCTAATCTAAGGCAACCTAACATCTCGGATGCAATATTTGACAACATTCCTGGCCTGTCGAACCCTGCTCCTTGGAGGGAACAGTATATACGTCTATAACGTCATATATCCTAACCTAAGGCAACCTAACATCTCGGATGTAACATTTGACAACATTCCAGGCGTGTCGGTCCCTACGTCTCGGTGGTATCGTTACATGCGTCTATTACGTTATAGATTCTAACCTACGGCCACCTAACACCTGGGATGTAATATTTGACAACATTCCTGGCGTGTCGAACCGTACTTCTCGGTGGGAACAGTATATACGTGTATAACGGTATATATCCTAATCTAAGGCAAACTAACATCTCGGATGCAATATTTGACAACATTCCTGGCCTGTCGAACCCTGCTCCTTGGAGGGAACTGTATATACGTCTATAACGTCATATATCCTAACCTAAGGCAACCTAACATCTCGGATGTAACATTTGACAACATTCCAGGCGTGTCGGTCCCTACGTCTCGGTGGTAACGTTACATGCGTCTATTACGTTATATATTCTAACCTACGGCCACCTAACACCTCGGATGTAATATTTGACAGCATTCCTGGCGTGTCGAACCGTACTTCTCGGTGGGAACAGTATATACGTGTATAACGGTATATATCCTAATCTAAGGCAAACTAACATCTCGGATGCAATATTTGACAACATTCCTGGCCTGTCGAACCCTGCTCCTTGGAGGGAACAGTATATATGTCTATAACGTCATATAGCCTAACCTAAGGCAACCTAACATCTCGGATGTAACATTTGACAACATTCCAGGCGTGTCGAACCCTACTTCTCGGAGGGAACAGTATATACGTCTACAACGTCATATATCCTAACCTAAGGCAACCTAACACCTCGGATGTAATATTTGACAACATTCCAGGCGTGTCGGTCCCTACGTCTCGGTGGTAACATTGTATGCGTCTATAACGTTATACATCCTAGCCTAAGGCAACCTAACATCTCGGATGTAATATTTGACAACATTCCTGTTGTGTGGGAGCGTAGTTTTCGGTGGGAATATTATATGCGTCTATAACGTTGTATGTCCTAATCTAAGGCAACCTAACATCTCGGATGCAATATTTGACAACATTCCTGGCCTGTCGTACCCTACTCCTCGGAGGGAACAGTATATACGTCTATAACGTCATATATCCTAACCTAAGGCAACCTAACATCTCGAACGTAACATTTGACAACATTCCAGGCGTGTCGGTCCCTACGTCTCGGTGGTAACATTATATGCGTCTATAACGTTATATATCCTAACCTAAGGCAACCTAACAACTCGGATGTAATATTTGACAACATTCCTGGTGCGTCGGATCCTGCTTCTCGGTGGGAACATTATATGCGTCTATAACGTTGTATGTCCTAATCTAAGGCAACCTAACATCTCGGATGCAATATTTGACAACATTCCTGGCCTCTCGAACCCTACTTCACGGAGGGAACAGTATATTCGTCTATAACGTCATATATCCTAACCTAAGGCAACCTAACATCTCGGATGTAACATTTGACAACATTCCAGGCGTGTCGGTCCCTACGTCTCGGTGGTAACATTACATGCTTCTATAACGTTATATATCCTAACCTAAGGCAACCTAACATCTCGGATGCAACATTTGACAACAGTCCAGGCGTGTCGGTCCCTACGTCTCGGTGGTAACATTACATGCGTCTGTAACGGTATATATCCTAATCTAAGGCAACCTAACATCTCGGATGCAATATTTGACTACATTCCTGGCCTGTCGAACCATACAGCTCGGAGGGAACAGTATATATGTCTATAACGGTATATATCCTAATATAAGGCAACCTAACATCTCGGATGCAATATTTGACAACATTGCTGGCCTGTCGAACCCTACTTCTCACAGGGAACAGTATATACGTCTATAACGTTATATATCCTAACCTAAGGCATCCTAACATCTCGGACGTAACATTTGATAATATTCCAGGCGAGTCGGTCCCTACGTCTCGCTGGGAACATTATATGCGTCTATAACGTTATATATCCTAACCTAAGGCAACCTAACAACTCGGATGTAATATTTGACACCATTCCTGGCGCGTCGGATCCTGCTTCTCGGTGGGAACATTATATGCGTCTATAACGTTGTATGTCCTAATCTAAGGCAACCTAACATCTCGGATGCAATATTTGACAACATTCCTGGCCTGTCGAACCCTACTTCTCGGAGGGAACAGTATATACGTCTATAACGTTATATATCCTAACCTAAGGCAACCCAACATCTCGGACGTAACATTTGATAATATTCCTGGCGTGTCGAACCGTACTTCTCGGTGGGAACAGTATATACGTGTATAACGGTATATATCCTAATCTAAGGCAAACTAACATCTCGGATGCAATATTTGACAACATTCCTGGCCTGTCGAACCCTGCTCCTTGGAGGGAACAGTATATACGTCTATAACGTCATATAGCCTAACCTAAGGCAACCTAACATCTCGGATGTAACATTTGACAACATTCCAGGCGTGTCGAACCCTACTTCTCGTAGGGAACAGTATATACGTCTACAACGTCATATATCCTAACCTAAGGCAACCTAACACCTCGGATGTAATATTTGACAACATTCCAGGCGTGTCGGTCCCTACGTCTCGGTGGTAACATTATGTGCGTCTATAACGTTATACATCCTAGCCTAAGGCAACCTAACATCTCGGATGTAATATTTGACAACATTCCTGTTGTGTGGGAGCGTAGTTTTCGGTGGGAATATTATATGCGTCTATAACGTTGTATGTCCTAATCTAAGGCAACCTAACATCTCGGATGCAATATTTGACAACATTGCTGGCCTGTCGAACCCTACTTCTCGGAGGGAACAGTATATACGTCTATATCGTTATATATCCTAACCTAAGGCAACCTAACATCTCGGACGTAACATTTGATAATATTCCAGGCGAGTCGGTCCCTACGTCTCGCTGGTAACATTATATGCGTCTATAACGTTATATATCCTAACCTAAGGCAACCTAACAACTCGGATGTAATATTTGACACCATTCCTGGCGCGTCGGATCCTGCTTCTCGGTGGGAACATTATATGCGTCTATAACGTTGTATGTCCTAATCTAAGGCAACCTAACATCTCGGATGCAATATTTGACAACATTCCTGGCCTGTCGAACCTTACTTCTCGGAGGGAACAGTATATACGTCTATAACATCATATATCCTAACCTAAGGCAACCTAACATCTCGGATGTAACTTTTGACAACATTCCAGGCGTGTCGGTCCCTAGGTCTCGGTGGTAACATTACATGCGTCTATAACGGTATATATCCTAATCTAAGGCAACCTAACATCTCGGATGCAATATTTGACAACATTCCTGGCCTGTCGAACCCTGCTCCTTGGAGGGAACAGTATATACGTCTATAACGTCATATATCCTAACCTAAGGCAACCTAACATCTCGGATGTAACATTTGACAACATTCCGGGCGTGTCGGTCCCTACGTCTCGGTGGTAACGTTACATGCGTCTATTACGTTATATATTCTAACCTACGGCCACCTAACACCTGGGATGTAATATTTGACAACATTCCTGGCGTGTCGAACCGTACTTCTCGGTGGGAACAGTATATACGTGTATAACGGTATATATCCTAATCTAAGGCAAACTAACATCTCGGATGCAATATTTGACAACATTCCTGGCCTGTCGAACCCTGCTCCTTGGAGGGAACTGTATATACGTCTATAACGTCATATATCCTAACCTAAGGCAACCTAACATCTCGGATGTAACATTTGACAACATTCCAGGCGTGTCGGTCCCTACGTCTCGGTGGTAACGTTACATGCGTCTATTACGTTATATATTCTAACCTACGGCCACCTAACACCTCGGATGTAATATTTGACAGCATTCCTGGCGTGTCGAACCGTACTTCTCGGTGGGAACAGTATATACGTGTATAACGGTATATATCCTAATCTAAGGTAAACTAACATCTCGGATGCAACATTTGACAACAGTCCAGGCGTGTCGGTCCCTACGTCTCGGTGGTAACATTACATGCGTCTGTAACGGTATATATCCTAATCTAAGGCAACCTAACATCTCGGATGCAATATTTGACTACATTCCTGGCCTGTCGAACCATACAGCTCGGAGGGAACAGTATATATGTCTATAACGGTATATATCCTAATATAAGGCAACCTAACATCTCGGATGCAATATTTGACAACATTGCTGGCCTGTCGAACCCTACTTCTCACAGGGAACAGTATATACGTCTATAACGTTATATATCCTAACCTAAGGCAACCTAACATCTCGGACGTAACATTTGATAATATTCCAGGCGAGTCGGTCCCTACGTCTCGCTGGTAACATTATATGCGTCTATAACGTTATATATCCTAACCTAAGGCAACCTAACAACTCGGATGTAATATTTGACACCATTCCTGGCGCGTCGGATCCTGCTTCTCGGTGGGAACATTATATGCGTCTATAACGTTGTATGTCCTAATCTAAGGCAACCTAACATCTCGGATGCAATATTTGACAACATTCCTGGCCTGTCGAACCCTACTTCTCGGAGGGAACAGTATATACGTCTATAACGTTATATATCTTTACCTAAGGCAACCCAACATCTCGGACGTAACATTTGATAATATTCCTGGCGTGTCGAACCGTACTTCTCGGTGGGAACAGTATATACGTGTATAACGGTATATATCCTAATCTAAGGCAAACTAACATCTCGGATGCAATATTTGACAACATTCCTGGCCTGTCGAACCCTGCTCCTTGGAGGGAACAGTATATACGTCTATAACGTCATATAGCCTAACCTAAGGCAACCTAACATCTCGGATGTAACATTTGACAACATTCCAGGCGTGTCGAACCCTACTTCTCGGAGGGAACAGTATATACGTCTACAACGTCATATATCCTAACCTAAGGCAACCTAACACCTCGGATGTAATATTTGACAACATTCCAGGCGTGTCGGTCCCTACGTCTCGGTGGTAACATTATTTGCGTCTATAACGTTATACATCCTAGCCTAAGGCAACCTAACATCTCGGATGTAATATTTGACAACATTCCTGTTGTGTGGGAGCGTAGTTTTCGGTGGGAATATTATATGCGTCTATAACGTTGTATGTCCTACTCTAAGGCAACCTAACATCTCGGATGCAATATTTGACAGCATTCCTGGCGTGTCGATCCGTACTTCTCGGTGGGAACAGTATATACGTGTATAACGGTATATATCCTAATCTAAGGTAAACTAACATCTCGGATGCAATATTTGACAACATTCCTGGCCTGTCGAACCCTGCTCCTTGGAGGGAACAGTATATACGTCTATAACGTCATATAGCCTAACCTAAGGCAACCTAACATCTCGGATGTAACTTTTGACAACATTCCAGGCGTGTCGGTCCCTAGGTCTCGGTGGTAACATTACATGCGTCTATAACGGTATATATCCTAATCTAAGGCAACCTAACATCTCGGATGCAATATTTGACAACATTCCTGGCCTGTCGAACCCTGCTCCTTGGAGGGAACAGTATATACGTCTATAACGTCATATATCCTAACCTAAGGCAACCTAACATCTCGGATGTAACATTTGACAACATTCCAGGCGTGTCGGTCCCTACGTCTCGGTGGTAACGTTACATGCGTCTATTACGTTATATATTCTAACCTACGGCCACCTAACACCTGGGATGTAATATTTGACAACATTCCTGGCGTGTCGAACCGTACTTCTCGGTGGGAACAGTATATACGTGTATAACGGTATATATCCTAATCTAAGGCAAACTAACATCTCGGATGCAATATTTGACAACATTCCTGGCCTGTCGAACCCTGCTCCTTGGAGGGAACTGTATATACGTCTATAACGTCATATATCCTAACCTAAGGCAACCTAACATCTCGGATGTAACATTTGACAACATTCCAGGCGTGTCGGTCCCTACGTCTCGGTGGTAACGTTACATGCGTCTATTACGTTATATATTCTAACCTACGGCCACCTAACACCTCGGATGTAATATTTGACAGCATTCCTGGCGTGTCGAACCGTACTTCTCGGTGGGAACAGTATATACGTGTATAACGGTATATATCCTAATCTAAGGTAAACTAACATCTCGGATGCAATATTTGACAACATTCCTGGCCTGTCGAACCCTGCTCCTTGGAGGGAACAGTATATACGTCTATAACGTCATATAGCCTAACCTAAGGCAACCTAACATCTCGGATGTAACATTTGACAACATTCCAGGCGTGTCGAACCCTACTTCTCGGAGGGAACAATATATACGTCTACAACGTCATATATCCTAACCTAAGGCAACCTAACACCTCGGATGTAATATTTGACAACATTCCAGGCGTGTCGGTCCCTACGTCTCGGTGGTAACATTATGTGCGTCTATAACGTTATACATCCTAGCCTAAGGCAACCTAACATCTCGGATGTAATATTTGACAACATTCCTGTTGTGTGGGAGCGTAGTTTTCGGTGGGAATATTATATGCGTCTATAACGTTGTATGTCCTAATCTAAGGCAACCTAACATCTCGGATGCAATATTTGACAACATTGCTGGCCTGTCGAACCCTACTTCTCGGAGGGAACAGTATATACGTCTATATCGTTATATATCCTAACCTAAGGCAACCTAACATCTCGGACGTAACATTTGATAATATTCCAGGCGAGTCGGTCCCTACGTCTCGCTGGTAACATTATATGCGTCTATAACGTTATATATCCTAACCTAAGGCAACCTAACAACTCGGATGTAATATTTGACACCATTCCTGGCGCGTCGGATCCTGCTTCTCGGTGGGAACATTATATGCGTCTATAACGTTGTATGTTCTAATCTAAGGCAACCTAACATCTCGGATGCAATATTTGACAACATTCCTGGCCTGTCGAACCTTACTTCTCGGAGGGAACAGTATATACGTCTATAACATCATATATCCTAACCTAAGGCAACCTAACATCTCGGATGTAACTTTTGACAACATTCCAGGCGTGTCGGTCCCTAGGTCTCGGTGGTAACATTACATGCGTCTATAACGGTATATATCCTAATCTAAGGCAACCTAACATCTCGGATGCAATATTTGACAACATTCCTGGCCTGTCGAACCCTGCTCCTTGGAGGGAACAGTATATACGTCTATAACGTCATATATCCTAACCTAAGGCAACCTAACATCTCGGATGTAACATTTGACAACATTCCAGGCGTGTCGGACCCTACGTCTCGGTGGTAACGTTACATGCGTCTATTACGTTATATATTCTAACCTACGGCCACCTAACACCTGGGATGTAATATTTGACAACATTCCTGGCGTGTCGAACCGTACTTCTCGGTGGGAACAGTATATACGTGTATAACGGTATATATCCTAATCTAAGGCAAACTAACATCTCGGATGCAATATTTGACAACATTCCTGGCCTGTCGAACCCTGCTCCTTGGAGGGAACTGTATATACGTCTATAACGTCATATATCCTAACCTAAGGCAACCTAACATCTCGGATGTAACATTTGACAACATTCCAGGCGTGTCGGTCCCTACGTCTCGGTGGTAACGTTACATGCGTCTATTACGTTATATATTCTAACCTACGGCCACCTAACACCTCGGATGTAATATTTGACAGCATTCCTGGCGTGTCGAACCGTACTTCTCGGTGGGAACAGTATATACGTGTATAACGGTATATATCCTAATCTAAGGCAAACTAACATCTCGGATGCAATATTTGACAACATTCCTGGCCTGTCGAACCCTGCTCCTTGGAGGGAACAGTATATATGTCTATAACGTCATATAGCCTAACCTAAGGCAACCTAACATCTCGGATGTAACATTTGACAACATTCCAGGCGTGTCGAACCCTACTTCTCGGAGGGAACAGTATATACGTCTACAACGTCATATATCCTAACCTAAGGCAACCTAACACCTCGGATGTAATATTTGACAACATTCCAGGCGTGTCGGTCCCTACGTCTCGGTGGTAACATTGTATGCGTCTATAACGTTATACATCCTAGCCTAAGGCAACCTAACATCTCGGATGTAATATTTGACAACATTCCTGTTGTGTGGGAGCGTAGTTTTCGGTGGGAACATTATATGCGTCTATAACGTTGTATGTCCTAATCTAAGGCAACCTAACATCTCGGATGCAATATTTGACAACATTCCTGGCCTGTCGTACCCTACTCCTCGGAGGGAACAGTATATACGTCTATAACGTCATATATCCTAACCTAAGGCAACCTAACATCTCGGACGTAACATTTGACAACATTCCAGGCGTGTCGGTCCCTACGTCTCGGTGGTAACATTATATGCGTCTATAACGTTATATATCCTAACCTAAGGCAACCTAACAACTCGGATGTAATATTTGACAACATTCCTGGCGCGTCGGATCCTGCTTCTCGGTGGGAACATTATATGCGTCTATAGCGTTGTATGTCCTAATCTAAGGCAACCTAACATCTCGGATGCAATAGTTGACAACATTCCTGGCCTCTCGAACCCTACTTCACGGAGGGAACAGTATATTCGTCTATAACGTCATATATCCTAACCTAAGGCAACCTAACATCTCGGATGTAACATTTGACAACATTCCAGGCGTGTCGGTCCCTACGTCTCGGTGGTAACATTACATGCTTCTATAACGTTATATATCCTAACCTAAGGCAACCTAACATCTCGGATGTAACATTTGACAACATTCCAGGCGTGTCGGTCTCTACGTCTCGGTGGTAAAGTTACATGCGTCCTTAACGTTATATATCCTAACCTAAGGCAACCTAACATCTCGGATGCAACATTTGACAACATTCCTGGCCTGTCGAACCCTACTACACGGAGGGAACAGTATATACGTCTATAACGTCATATATCCTAACCTAAGGCAACCTAACATCTCGGATGTAACATTTGACAACATTCCAGGCGTGTCGGTCCCTACGTCTCGGTGGTAACATTACATGCTTCTATAACGTTATATATCCTAACCTAAGGCAACCTAACATCTCGGATGTAACATTTGACAACAGTCCAGGCGTGTCGGTCCCTACGTCTCGGTGGTAACATTACATGCGTCTGTAACGGTATATATCCTAATCTAAGGCAACCTAACATCTCGGATGCAATATTTGACTACATTCCTGGCCTGTCGAACCATACAGCTCGGTGGGAACAGTATATATGTCTATAACGGTATATATCCTAATATAAGGCAACCTAACATCTCGGATGCAATATTTGACAACATTGCTGGCCTGTCGAACCCTACTTCTCGCAGGGAACAGTATATACGTCTATAACGTTATATATCCTAACCTAAGGCAACCTAACATCTCGGACGTAACATTTGATAATATTCCAGGCGAGTCGGTCCCTACGTCTCGCTGGTAACATTATATGCGTCTATAACGTTATATATCCTAACCTAAGGCAACCTACCAACTCGGATGTAATATTTGACACCATTCCTGGCGCGTCGGATCCTGCTTCTCGGTGGGAACATTATATGCGTCTATAACGTTGTATGTCCTAATCTAAGGCAACCTAACATCTCGGATGCAATATTTGACAACATTCCTGGCCTGTCGAACCCTACTTCTCGGAGGGAACAGTATATACGTCTATAACGTTATATATCCTAACCTAAGGCAACCCAACATCTCGGACGTAACATTTGATAATATTCCTGGCGTGTCGAACCGTACTTCTCGGTGGGAACAGTATATACGTGTATAACGGTATATATCCTAATCTAAGGCAAACTAACATCTCGGATGCAATATTTGACAACATTCCTGGCCTGTCGAACCCTGCTCCTTGGAGGGAACAGTATATACGTCTATAACGTCATATAGCCTAACCTAAGGCAACCTAACATCTCGGATGTAACATTTGACAACATTCCAGGCGTGTCGAACCCTACTTCTCGGAGGGAACAGTATATACGTCTACAACGTCATATATCCTAACCTAAGGCAACCTAACACCTCGGATGTAATATTTGACAACATTCCAGGCGTGTCGGTCCCTACGTCTCGGTGGTAACATTATGTGCGTCTATAACGTTATACATCCTAGCCTAAGGCAACCTAACATCTCGGATGTAATATTTGACAACATTCCTGTTGTGTGGGAGCGTAGTTTTCGGTGGGAATATTATATGCGTCTATAACGTTGTATGTCCTAATCTAAGGCAACCTAACATCTCGGATGCAATATTTGACAACATTCCTGGCCTGTCGTACCCTACTCCTCGGAGGGAACAGTATATACGTCTATAACGTCATATATCCTAACCTAAGGCAACCTAACATCTCGGATGCAATATTTGACAACATTCCTGGCCTGTCGAACCCTACTTTTCGGAGGGAACAGTATATACGTCTATAACGGTATATATCCGAATCTAATGCAACCTAACATCTCGGATGCAATATTTGACAACATTCCTGGCCTGTCGAACCCTACTTCCCGGAGGGAATAGTATATACGTCTATAACGGTGTATATCCTAATCTAAGGCAACCTATCATCTCGGATCCAATATTTGTCAACATTCCTGGCCTCTCGAACCCTACTTCTCGGAGGGAACAGTATATACGTCTATAACGTCATATATCCTAACATAAGACAACCTAACATCTCGGATGTAACATTTGACAACATTCCAGGCGTGTCGGTCCCTAGGTCTCGGTGGTAACATTACATGCGTCTATAACGGTATATATCCTAATCTAAGGCAACCTAACATCTCGGATGTAACATTTGACAACATTCCAGGCGTGTCGGTCCCTACATCTCGGTGGTAACGTTACATGCGTCTATAACGTTATATATTCTAACCTAAGGCCACCTAACACCTCGGATGTAATATTTTACAACATTCCTGGCGTGTCGAACCGTACTTCTCGGTGGGAACAGTATATACGTCTATAACGGTATATATCCTAATCTAAGGCAACCTAACATCTCGGATGTAATATTGGCTACATTCCTGGCCTGCCGAACCCTACTTCACGGAGGGAACAGTATATACGTCTATAACGTCATATCTCCTAACCTAAGGCAACCTAACATCTCGGATGTAACATTTGACAACATTCCAGGCGTGTCGGTCCCTACGTCTCGGTGGTAACATTACATGCTTCTATAACGTTATATATCCTAACCTAAGGCTACCTAACATCTCGGATGTAACATTTGACAACATTCCAGGCGTGTCGGTCCCTAGGTCTCGGTGGTAACATTACATGCGTCTATAACGGTATATATCCTAATCTAAGGCAACCTAACATCTCGGATGTAACATTTGACAACATTCCAGTCGTGTCGGTCCCTACGTCTCGGTGGTAACGTTACATGCGTCTATTACGTTATATATTCTAACCTACGGCCACCTAACACCTCGGATGTAATATTTGACAACATTCCTGCCGTGTCGAACCGTACTTCTCGGTGGGAACAGTATATACGTGTATAACGGTATATATCCTATTCTAAGGCAAACTAACATCTCGGATGCAATATTTGACAACATTCCTGGCCTGTCGAACCCTACTTCTCGGAGGGAATAGTATATACGTCTATAACGGTATATATCCTAATCTAAGGCAACCTAACATCTCGGATGCAATATTTGACAGCATTCCTGGCCTGACGTACCCTACTTCACGGAGGGAACATTATATACGTCTATAACGGTATATATCCTAATCTAAGGCATCCTAACATCTCGTATGTAATATTTGACAACATTCCTGGCGTGTCGGACCCTACTACTCGGTGGGAACATTATATGTGTCTATAACGTTGTATATCCTAATCTATGGCAACCTATCATCTCAGACGTAATATTTTACGACATTCCTGTTGTGTCGGAGCATACTTTTCGGTGGGAATATTTTATGCGTCTATAACGGTCTATATCGTAATCTAAGGCAATCTAACATCTCGGATGTAATATTGGCTACATTCCTGGCCTGTCGATCCCTACTTCTCGGAGGGAACAGTATATTCGTCTATAACGTCATATATCCTAACCTAAGGCAACCTAACATCTCGGATGTAACATTTGACAACATTCCAGGCGTGTCGGTCCCTACGTCTCGGTGGTAACGTTACATGCGTCTATAACGTTATATATCCTAACCTAAGGCAACCTAACATCTCGGATGCAATATTTGACAACATTCCTGGCCTGTCGAAACCTACTTCACGGAGGGAACAGTATATTCGTCTATAACGTCATATATCCTAACCTAAGGCAACTTAACATCTCGGATGTAACATTTGACAACATTCCAGGCGTGTCGGTCCCTACGTCTCGGTGGTAACATTATATACGTCTATAACGTTATATATCCTAACCTAAGGCAACCTGACATCTCGGATGTAATATTCTACAACATTCCAGGCGTGTCGGACACTACTTCTCGGAGGGAACAGTATATACGCCTATAACGTCATATATCCTAACCTAAGGCAACCTAACATCTCGGATGTAACATTATATGAGTCTATAACGTTATATACCCTAACCTAAAGCAACCTAACATCTCGGATGCAATATTTGACAACATTCCTGGCCTGTCGAACCCTACTTTTCGGAGGGAACAGTATATACGTCTATAACGTTATATATCCTAATCTAAGGCAACCTAACATCTCGGATGTAATATTTGACAACATTCCTGTCGTGTCGGACCCTACTTCTCGGTGGGAACATTATATACGTCTATAGCGTTATATATCCTAACCTAAGGCAACCTATTATCTCAGACTTAATATTTTCCAACATTCCTGGCGTGTCGGTGCATTCTCTTCGGTGCGAATATTATATACGTCTATAACGGTATATATCCGAATCTAAGGCAACCTAACATCTCGGATGCAATATTTGACAACATTCCTGGCCTGTCGAATCCTACTTCTCGGAGGGAATATTATATACGTCTATAACGGTGTATATCCTAATCTAAGGCAACCTAACATCTCGGATGCAATATTTGACAACATTCCTGGCCTGTCGAACCCTACTTCTCGGACGGAACAGTATATACGTCTATAACGTTATATATCCTAACCTAAGGCAACCTAACATCTCGGACGTAACATTTGATAATATTCCAGGCGAGTCGGTCCTCACGTCTCGGTGGTAACATTATATGCGTCTATAACGTTATATATCCTAACCTAAGGCAACCTAACATCTCAGATGTAATATTTGACAACATTCCTGTCGTGTCGGACCCTACTTCTCGGTGGGAACATTATATACGTCTATAGCGTTATATATCCTAACCTAAGGCAACCTATTATCTCAGACGTAATATTTTCCAACATTCCTGGCGTGTCGGAGCATTCTTTTCGGTGCGAATATTATATACGTCTATAACGGTATATATCCGAATCTAAGGCAACCTAACATCACGGATGCAATATTTGACAACATTCCTGGCCTGTCGAACCCTACTTCTCGGAGGGAATAGTATATACGTCTATAACGGTGTATATCCTAATCTAAGGCAACCTAACATCTCGGATGCAATATTTGACAACATTCCTGGCCTGTCGAACCCTACTTCTCGGAGGGAACAGTATATACGTCTATAACGTTATATATCCTAACCTAAGGCAACCTAACATCTCGGACGTAACATTTGATAATATTCCAGGCGAGTCGGTCCTTACGTCTCGGTGGTAACATTACATGCGTCTATAACGTTATATATCCTAATGTAAGGCAACCTGACATCTCAGATGTAATATTTGACAACATTCCTGTCGTGTCGGACCCTACTTCTCGTTGGGAACATTATATACGTCTATAGCGTTATATATCCTAACCTGAGGCAACCTATTATCTCAGACGTAATATTTTCCAACATTCCTGGCGTGTCGGAGCATTCTTTTCGGTGCGAATATTATATACGTCTATAACGGTATATATCCGAATCTAAGGCAACCTAACATCACGGATGCAATATTTGACAACATTCCTGGCCTGTCGAACCCTACTTCTCGGAGGGAACAGTATATACGTCTATAACGTTATATATCCTAACCTAAGGCAACCTAACATCTCGGACGTAACATTTGATAATATTCCAGGCGAGTCGGTCCCTACGTCTCGGTGGTAACATTATATGCGTCTATAACGGTATATATCCTAATCTAAGGCAACCTGACATCTCGGATGTAATATTCTACAACATTCCAGGCGTCTCGGACACTACTTCTCCGTGGGAACATTATATGGGTCTATAACGTTGTATGTCCTAATCTAAGGCAACCTATTATCTCAGACGTAATATTTTACAACATTCCCGGCGTGTCGGAGCATTCTTTACGGTGGGAATATTATATACGTCTATAACGGTATATATCCTAATCTAAGGCAACCTAACATCTCCGATGCAATATTTGACAACATTCCTGGCCTGTCGAACCCTACTTCTCGGAGGGAACAGTATATACGTCTATAACGGTATATATCCTTATCTAAGGCAACCTAACATCTCGGATGTAATATTGGCTACATTCCTGGCCTGTCGAACCCTACTTTTCGGAGGGAACAGTATATACGTCTATAACGTTATATATCCTAATCTAAGGCAACCTAACATCTCGGATGTAATATTTGACAACATTCCTGTCGTGTCGGACCCTACTTCTCGGTGGGAACATTATATACGTCTACAGCGTTATATATCCTAACCTAAGGCAACATATTATCTCAGACGTAATATTTTCCAACATTCCTGGCGTGTCGGTGCATTCTTTTCGGTGCGAATATTATATACGTCTATAACGGTATATATCCGAATCTAAGGCAACCTAACATCTCGGATGCAATATTTGACAACATTCCTGGCCTGTGGAATCCTACTTCTCGGAGGGAATAGTATATACGTCTATAACGGTGTATATCCTAATCTAAGGCAACCTAACATCTCGGATGCAATATTTGACAACATTCCTGGCCTGTCGTACCCTACTTCTCGGAGGGAACAGTATATACGTCTATAACGGTATATATCCTAATCTTAGGCAACCTAACATCTCGGATGCAATATTTGACAACATTCCTGGCCTGTCGTACCCTACTCTTCGGAGGGAACAGTATATACGTCTATATCGTCATATATCCTAACCTAAGGCAACCTAACATCTCGGACGTAACATTTGATAATATTCCAGGCGAGTCGGTCCTTACGTCTCGGTGGTAACATTACATGCGTCTATAACGTTATATATCCTAATCTAAGGCAACCTAACATCTCGGATGCAACATTTGACAACAGTCCAGGCGTGTCGGTCCCTACGTCTCGGTGGTAACATTACATGCGTCTGTAACGGTATATATCCTAATCTAAGGCAACCTAACATCTCGGATGCAATATTTGACTACATTCCTGGCCTGTCGAACCATACAGCTCGGAGGGAAATGTATTTATGTCTATAACGGTATATATCCTAATCTAAGGCAACCTAACATCTCGGATGCAATATTTGACAACATTCCTGGCCTGTCGAACCCTGCTCCTTGGAGGGAAAAGTATATACGTCTATAACGTCATATATTCTAGCCTAAGGCAACCTAACATCTCGGATGTAACATTTGACAACATTCCAGGCGTGTCGGTCCCTACGTCTCGGTGGTAACGTTACATGCGTCTATTACGTTATATATTCTAACCTACGGCCACCTAACACCTCGGATGTAATATTTGACAACATTCCTGGCGTGTCGAACCGTACTTCTCGGTGGGAACAGTATATACGTGTATAACGGTATATATCCTAATCTAAGGCAAACTAACATCTCGGATGCAATATTTGACAACATTCCTGGCCTGTCGAACCCTACTTCTCGGAGGGAACAGTATATACGTCTACAACGTTATATATCCTAACCTAAGGCAACCTAACATCTCGGACGTAACATTTGATAATATTCCAGGCGAGTCGGTCCCTACGTCTCGGTGGTAACATTATATGCGTCTATAACGTTATATATCCTAACCTAAGGCAACCTAACAACTCGAATGTAATATTTGACAACATTTCTGGCGCGTCGGATCCTGCTTCTCGGTGGTAACGTTACATGCGTCTATAACGTTATATATTCTAACCTAAGGCCACCTAACACCTCGGATGTAATATTTGACAACATTCCTGGCGTGTCGAACCGTACTTCTCGGTGGGAACAGTATATACGTCTATAACGTTGTATGTCCTAATCTAAGGCAACCTAACATCTCGGATGCAATATTTGACAACATTCCAGGCGTGTCGGTCCCTACGTCTCGGTGGTAACATTACATGCTTCTATAAAGTTATATATCCTAACCTAATGCAACCTAACATCTCGGATGTAACATTTGACAACATTCCAGGCGCGTCGGATCCTGCTTCTCGGTGGTAACGTTACATGCGTCTATAACGGTATATATTCTAACCTAAGGCCACCTAACACCTCGGATGCAATATTTGACAACATTCCAGGCGTGTCGGTCCCTACGTCTCGGTGGTAACATTACATGCTTCTATAAAGTTATATATCCTAACCTAATGCAACCTAACATCTCGGATGTAACATTTGACAACATTCCAGGCGTGTCGGTCCCTACGTCTCGGTGGTAACATTATATGCGTCTATAACGGTATATATCCTAATCTAAGGCAACCTAACATCTC
Organism: Xylocopa violacea; assembly: GCA_963969225.1. Lineage (NCBI taxonomy): Eukaryota > Metazoa > Arthropoda > Insecta > Hymenoptera > Apidae > Xylocopa > Xylocopa violacea. Next base: position 1,330,476 of record CAXAJV010000006.1, on the reverse strand, counting down.
GGATGCAATATTTGACAACATTCCTGGCCTGTCGAACCCTACTTCTCGGAGGGAACAGTATATACGTCTATAACGTTATATATCCTAACCTAAGGCAACCTAACAACTCGGATGTAATATTTGACAACATTCCGGGCGCGTCGGATCCTGCTTCTCGGTGGGAAAATTATATGCGTCTATAACGTTGTATGTCCTAGTCTAAGGCAACCTAACATCTCGGATGCAATATTTGACAACATTCCTGGCCTGTCGTACCCTACTCCTCGGAGGGAGCAGTATATACCTCTATAACGGTATATATCCTAACATAAGGCAACCTAACATCTCGGATGTAACATTTGACAACATTCCTGGCGTGTTGGACCCTACTACTCGGTGGGAACATTATATGTGTCTATAACGTTGTATATCCTAATCTATGGCAACCTATCATCTCAGACGTAATATTTTACGACATTCCTGTTGTGTCGGAGCATACTTTTCGGTGGGAATATTATATGCGTCTATAACGGTTGATATCGTAATCTAAGGCAATCTAACATCTCGGATGTAATATTCTACAACATTCCAGGCGTGTCGGTCCCTACGTCTCGGTGGTAACGTTACATGCGTCTATAACGTTATATATTCTAACCTAAGGCCACCTAACACCTCGGATGTAATATTTGGCAACATTCCTGGCGCGTCGGATCCTGCTTCTCGGTGGGAACAGTATGTACGTCTATATCGTTATATATCCTAACCTAAGGCAACCTGACATCTCGGATGTAATATTCTACAACATTCCAGGCGTGTCGGTCCCTACGTCTCGGTGGTAACATTATATACGTCTATAACGTTATATATCCTAACCTAAGGCAACCTAACATCTCGGATGTAATATTTGACAACATTCCTGTCGTGTCGGACCCTACTTCTCGGTGGGAACATTATATACGTCTATAGCGTTATATATCCTAACCTAAGGCAACCTATTATCTCAGACGTAATATTTTCCAACATTCCTGGCGTGTCGGTGCATTCTTTTCGGTGCGAATATTATATACGTCTATAACGGTATATATCCGAATCTAAGGCAACCTAGCATCCCGGATGCAATATTTGACAACATTCCTGGCCTGTCGAACCCTACTTCTCGGAGGGAATAGTATATACGTCTATAACGTTATATATCCTAACCTAAGGCAACCTAACAACTCGGATGTAATATTTGACAACATTTCTGGCGCGTCGGATCCTGCTTCTCGGTGGTAACGTTACATGCGTCTATAACGTTATATATTCTAACCTAAGGCCACCTAACACCTCGGATGTAATATTTGACAACATTCCTGGCGTGTCGAACCGTACTTCTCGGTGGGAACAGTATATACGTCTATAACGTTGTATGTCCTAATCTAAGGCAACCTAACATCTCGGATGCAATATTTGACAACATTCCTGGCCTGTCGAACCTTACTTCTCGGAGGGAACAGTATATACGTCTATAACATCATATATCCTAACCTAAGGCAACCTAATATCTCGGATGTAACTTTTGACAACATTCCAGGCGTGTCGGTCCCTACGTCTCGGTGGTAACGTTACATGCGTCTATAACGTCATATATCCTAACCTAAGGCAACCCAACATCTCGGATGAAACATTTGACAACATTCCAGGCGTGTCGGTCCCTACGTCTCGGTGGTAACGTTACATGCGTCTATAAGGTTATATATTCTAACCTAAGGCAACCTAACAACTCGGATGTAATATTTGACAACATTCCGGGCGCTTCGGATCCTGCTTCTCGGTGGGAAAATTATATGCGTCTATAACGTTGTATGTCCTAATCTAAGGCAACCTAACATCTCGGATGCAATATTTGACAACATTCCTGGCCTGTCGTACCCTACTCCTCGGAGGGAACAGTATATACGTCTATAACGGTATATATCCTAACATAAGGCAACCTAACATCTCGGATGTAACATTTGACAACATTCCTGGCGTGTTGGACCCTACTACTCGGTGGGAACATTATATGTGTCTATAACGTTGTATATCCTAATCTATGGCAACCTATCTTCTCAGACGTAATATTTTCCAACATTCCTGTCGTGTCGGACCCTACTTCTCGGTGGGAACATTATATACGTCTATAGCGTTATATATCCTAACCTAAGGCAACCTATTATCTCAGACGTAATATTTTCCAACATTCCTGGCGTGTCGGAGCATTCTTTTCGGTGCGAATATTATATACGTCTATAACGGTATATATCCGAATCTAAGGCAACCTAACATCTCGGATGCAATATTTGACAACATTCCTGGCCTGTCGAACCCTACTTCTCGGAGGGAATAGTATATACGTCTATAACGGTGTATATCCTAATCTAAGGCAACCTAACATCTCGGATGCAATATTTGACAACATTCCTGGCCTGTCGAACCCTACTTCTCGGAGGGAACAGTATATACGTCTATAACGTTATATATCCTAACCTAAGGCAACCTAACATCTCGGACGTAACATTTGATAATATTCCAGGCGAGTCGGTCCTTACGTCTCGGTGGTAACATTATATGCGTCTATAACGTTATATATCCTAACTTAAGGCAACCTAACATCTCGGATGTAACATTTGACAACAGTCCAGGCGTGTCGGTCCCTACGTCTCGGTGGTAACATTACATGCGTCTGTAACGGTATATATCCTAATCTAAGGCAACCTAACATCTCGGATGCAATATTTGACTACATTCCTGGCCTGTCGAACCATACAGCTCGGAGGGAAATGTATTTATGTCTATAACGGTATATATCCTAATCTAAGGCAACCTAACATCTCGGATGCAATATTTGACAACATTCCTGGCCTGTCGAACCCTACTTCTCGGAGGGAACAGTATATACGTCTATAACGTTATATATCCTAACCTAAGGCAACCTAACATCTCGGACGTAACATTTGATAATATTCCAGGCGAGTCGGCCCCTACGTCTCGGTGGTAACATTATATGCGTCTATAACGGTATATATCCTAATCTAAGGCAACCTGACATCTCGGATGTAATATTCTACAACATTCCAGGCGTCTCGGACACTACTTCTCCGTGGGAACATTATATGGGTCTATAACGTTGTATGTCCTAATCTAAGGCAACCTATTATCTCAGACGTAATATTTTACAACATTCCCGGCGTGTCGGAGCATTCTTTACGGTGGGAATATTATATACGTCTATAACGGTATATATCCTAATCTAAGGCAACCTAACATCTCGGATGCAATATTTGACAACATTCCTGGCCTGTCGAACCCTACTTCTCGGAGGGATCAGTATATACGTCTATAACGGTATATATCCTAATCTTAGGCAACCTAACATCTCGGATGTAATATTGGCTACATTCCTGGTCTGTCGAACCCTACTTCAAGGAGGGAACAGTATATACGTCTATAACGTCATATCTCCTAACCTAAGGCAACCTAATATCTCGGATGTAACATTTGACAACATTCCAGGCGTGTCGGTCCCTACGTCTCGGTGGTAACATTACATGCTTCTATAACGTTATATATCCTAACCTAAGGCAACCTAACATCTCGGATGTAACATTTGACAACATTCCAGGCGTGTCGGTACCTACGTCTCGGTGGTAACGTTACATGCGTCTATTACGTTATATATTCTAACCTACGGCCACCTAACACCTCGGATGTAATATTTGGCAACATTCCTGGCGCGTCGGATCCTGCTTCTCGGTGGGAACAGTATATACGTCTATATCGTTATATATCCTAACCTAAGGCAACCTGACATCTCGGATGTAATATTCTACAACATTCCAGGCGTGTCGGTCCCTACGTCTCGGTGGTAACATTATATACGTCTATAACGTTATATATCCTAACCTAAGGCAACCTGACATCTCGGATGTAATATTCTACAACATTCCAGGCGTGTCGGACACTACTTCTCGGAGGGAACAGTATATACGCCTATAACGTCATATATCCTAACCTAAGGCAACCTAACATCTCGGATGTAACATTATATGAGTCTATAACGTTATATATCCTAACCTAAGGCAACCTAACATCTCGGATGCAATATTTGACAACATTCCTGGCCTGTCGAACCCTACTTTTCGGAGGGAACAGTATATACGTCTATAACGTTATATATCCTAATCTAAGGCAACCTAACATCTCGGATGTAATATTTGACAACATTCCTGTCGTGTCGGACCCTACTTCTCGGTGGGAACATTATATACGTCTATAGCGTTATATATCCTAACCTAAGGCAACCTATTATCTCAGACGTAATATTTTCCAACATTCCTGGCGTGTCGGTGCATTCTTTTCGGTGCGAATATTATATACGTCTATAACGGTATATATCCGAATCTAAGGCAACCTAGCATCCCGGATGCAATATTTGACAACATTCCTGGCCTGTCGAACCCTACTTCTCGGAGGGAATAGTATATACGTCTATAACGTCATATATCCTAACCTAAGGCAACCTAACATCTCGGACGTAACATTTGACAACATTCCAGGCGTGTCGGTCCCTACGTCTCGGTGGTAACATTATATGCGTCTATAACGTTATATATCCTAACCTAAGGCAACCTAACAAATGGGATGTAATATTTGACAACACTCCTGGCGCGTCGGATCCTGCTTCTCGGTGGGAACATTATATGCGTCTATAGCGTTGTATGTCCTAATCTAAGGCAACCTAACATCTCGGATGCAATATTTGACAACATTCCTGGCCTGTCGAACCTTACTCCTCGGAGGGAACAGTATATACGTCTATAACGTCATATATCCTAACCTAAGGCAACCTAACATCTCGGATGTAACATTTGACAACATTCCAAGCGTGTCGGTTCCTACGTCTCGGTGGTAACGTTACATGATTCTATAACGTTATATATCCTAACCTAAGGCAACCTAACATCTCGGATGCAATATTTGACAACATTCCTGGCCTGTCGAACCCTACTTCTCGGAGGGATCAGTATATACGTCTATAACGGTATATATCCTAATCTAAGGCAACCTAACATCTCGGATGTAATATTGGCTACATTCCTGGCCTGTCGAACCCTACTTCACGGAGGGAACAGTATATACGTCTATAACGTCATATCTCCTAACCTAAGGCAACCTAATATCTCGGATGTAACATTTGACAACATTCCAGGCGTGTCGGTCCCTACGTCTCGGTGGTAACATTACATGCTTCTATAACGTTATATCCTAACCTAAGGCAACCTAACATCTCGGATGTAACATTTGACAACATTCCAGGCGTGTCGGTACCTACGTCTCGGTGGTAACGTTACATGCGTCTATTACATTATATATTCTAACCTACGGCCACCTAACACCTCGGATGTAATATTTGACAACATTCCTGGCGTGTCGAACCGTACTTCTCGGTGGGAACAGTATATACGTGTATAACGGTATATATCCTAATCTTAGGCAAACTAACATCTCGGATGCAATATTTGACAACATTCCTGGCCTGTCGAAACCTACTTCTCGGAGGGAATAGTATATACGTCTATAACGGTATATATCCTAATCTAAGGCAACCTAACATCTCGGATGCAATATTTGACAACATTCCTCGCCTGTCGAACCCTACTTCTCGGAGGGAACAGTATATACGTCTATAACGGTATATATCCTAATCTAAGGCAACCTAACATCTCGGATGCAATATTTGACAACATTCCTGGCCTGTCGAACCCTACTTCTCGGAGGGAACAGTATATACGTCTATAACGTTATATATCCTAACCTAAGGCAACCTAACATCTCGGACGTAACATTTGATAATATTCCAGGCGATTCGGTCCCTACGTCTCGGTGGTAACATTATATGCGTCTATAACGTTATATATCCTAACCTAAGGCAACCTAACAACTCGGATGTAATATTTGACAACATTCCGGGCGCGTCGGATCCTGCTTCTCGGTGGGAAAATTATATGCGTCTATAACGTTGTATGTCCTAATCTAAGGCAACCTAACATCTCGGATGCAATATTTGACAACATTCCTGGCCTGTCGTACCCTACTCCTCGGAGGGAACAGTATATACGTCTATAACGGTATATATCCTAACATAAGGCAACCTAACATCTCGGATGTAACATTTGACAACATTCCTGGCGTGTTGGACCCTACTACTCGGTGGGAACATTATATGTGTCTATAACGTTGTATATCCTAATCTATGGCAACCTATCATCTCAGACGTAATATTTTACGACATTCCTGTTGTGTCGGAGCATACTTTTCGGTGGGAATATTATATGCGTCTATAACGGTCGATATCGTAATCTAAGGCAATCTAACATCTCGGATGTAATATTCTACAACATTCCAGGCGTGTCGGTCCCTACGTCTCGGTGGGAACGTTACATGCGTCTATAACGTTATATATTCTAACCTAAGACCACCTAACACCTCGGATGTAATATTTGGCAACATTCCTGGCGCGTCGGATCCTGCTTCTCGGTGGGAACAGTATATACGTCTATATCGTTATATATCCTAACCTAAGGCAACCTGACATCTCGGATGTAATATTCTACAACATTCCAGGCGTGTCGGTCCCTACGTCTCGGTGGTAACATTATATACGTCTATAACGGTATATATCCTAATCTAAGGCAACCTAACATCTCGGATGCAATATTTGACAACATTCCTGGCCTGTCGAACCCTACTTTTCGGAGGGAACAGTATATACGTCTATAACGTTATATATCCTAATCTAAGGCAACCTAACATCTCGGATGTAATATTTGACAACATTCCTGTCGTGTCGGACCCTACTTCTCGGTGGGAACATTATATACGTCTATAGCGTTATATATCCTAACCTAAGGCAACCTATTATCTCAGACGTAATATTTTCCAACATTCCTGGCGTGTCGGTGCATTCTTTTCGGTGCGAATATTATATACGTCTATAACGGTATATATCCGAATCTAAGGCAACCTAGCATCCCGGATGCAATATTTGACAACATTCCTGGCCTGTCGAACCCTACTTCTCGGAGGGAATAGTATATACGTCTATAACGTCATATATCCTAACCTAAGGCAACCTAACATCTTGGACGTAACATTTGACAACATTCCAGGCGTGTCGGTCCCTACGTCTCGGTGGTAACATTATATGCGTCTATAACGTTATATATCCTAACCTAAGGCAACCTAACAACTGGGATGTAATATTTGACAACACTCCTGGCGCGTCGGATCCTGCTTCTCGGTGGGAACATTATATGCGTCTATAGCGTTGTATGTCCTAATCTAAGGCAACCTAACATCTCGGATGCAATATTTGACAACATTCCTGGCCTGTCGAACCTTACTCCTCGGAGGGAACAGTATATACGTCTATAACGTCATATATCCTAACCTAAGGCAACCTAACATCTCGGATGTAACATTTGACAACATTCCAAGCGTGTCGGTTCCTACGTCTCGGTGGTAACGTTACATGATTCTATAACGTTATATATCCTAACCTAAGGCAACCTAACATGTCGGATGCAATATTTGACAACATTCCTGGCCTCTCGAACCCTACTTCACGGAGGGAACAGTATATTCGTCTATAACGTCATATATCCTAACCTAAGGCAACCTAACATCTCGGATGTAACATTTGACAACATTCCAGGCGTGTCGGTCCCTACGTCTCGGTGGTAACATTACATGCTTCTATAACGTTATATATCCTAACCTAAGGCAACCTAACATCTCGGATGTAACATTTGACAACATTCCAGGCGTGTCGGTCCCTAGGTCTCGGTGGTAACATTACATGCGTCTATAACGGTATATATCCTAATCTAAGGCAACCTAACATCTCGGATGCAATATTTGACAACATTCCTGGCCTGTCGAACCCTGCTCCTTGGAGGGAACAGTATATACGTCTATAACGTCATATATCCTAGCCTAAGGCAACCTAACATCTCGGATGTAACATTTGACAACATTCCAGGCGTGTCGGTCCCTACGTCTCGGTGGTAACGTTACATGCGTCTATTACGTTATATATTCTAACATACGGCCACCTAACACCTCGGATGTAATATTTGACAACATTCCTGGCGTGTCGAACCGTACTTCTCGGTGGTAACAGTATATACGTGTATAACGGTATATATCCTAATCTAAGGCAAACTAACATCTCGGATGCAATATTTGACAACATTCCTGGCCTGTAGAACCCTACTTCTCGGAGGGAATAGTATATACGTCTATAACGGTATATATCCTAATCTAAGGCAACCTATCATCTCGGATGTAACATTTGACAACATTCCAGGCCTGTCGAACCCTGCTCCTTGGAGGGAACAGTATATACGTCTATAACGTCATATATCCTAGCCTAAGGCAACCTAACATCTCGGATGTAACATTTGACAGCATTCCAGGCGTGTCGGTCCCTACGTCTCGGTGGTAACGTTACATGCGTCTATTACGTTATATATTCTAACCTACGGCCACCTAACACCTCGGATGTAATATTTGACAACATTCCTGGCGTGTCGAACCGTACTTCTCGGTGGGAACAGTATATACGTGTATAACGGTATATATCCTAATCTAAGGCAAACTAACATCTCGGATGCAATATTTGACAACATTCCTGGCCTGTCGAACCCTACTTCTCGGAGGGAACAGTATATACGTCTACAACGTTATATATCCTAACCTAAGGCAACCTAACATCTCGGACGTAACATTTGATAATATTCCCTGCGAGTCGGTCCCTACGTCTCGGTGGTAACATTATATGCGTCTATAACGTTATATATCCTAACCTAAGGCAACCTAACAACTCGGATGTAATATTTGACAACATTTCTGGCGCGTCGGATCCTGCTTCTCGGTGGGAACAGTATATACGTCTATAACGTTGTATGTCCTAATCTAAGGCAACCTAACATCTCGGATGTAATATTGGCTACATTCCTGGCCTGTCGAACCCTACTTCACGGAGGGAACAGTATATACGTCTATAACGTCATATCTCCTAACCTAAGGCAACCTAATATCTCGGATGTAACATTTGACAACATTCCAGGCGTGTCGGTCCCTACGTCTCGGTGGTAACATTACATGCTTCTATAACGTTATATATCCTAACCTAAGGCAACCTAACATCTCGGATGTAACATTTGACAACATTCCAGGCGTGTCGGTCCCTAGGTCTCGGTGGTAACATTACATGCGTCTATAACGGTATATATCCTAATCTAAGGCAACCTAACATCTCGGATGTAACATTTGACAACATTCCAGGCGTGTCGGTCCCTACGTCTCGGTGGTAACGTTACATGCGTCTATTACGTTATATATTCTAACCTACGGCCACCTAACACCTCGGATGTAATATTTGACAACATTCCTGGCGTGTCGAACCGTACTTCTCGGTGGTAACAGTATATACGTGTATAACGGTATATATCCTAATCTAAGGCAAACTAACATCTCGGATGCAATATTTGACAACATTCCTGGCCTGTAGAACCCTACTTCTCGGAGGGAATAGTATATACGTCTATAACGGTATATATCCTAATCTAAGGCAACCTATCATCTCGGATGTAACATTTGACAACATTCCAGGCCTGTCGAACCCTGCTCCTTGGAGGGAACAGTATATACGTCTATAACGTCATATATCCTAGCCTAAGGCAACCTAACATCTCGGATGTAACATTTGACAACATTCCAGGCGTGTCGGTCCCTACGTCTCGGTGATAACGTTACATGCGTCTATTACGTTATATATTCTAACCTACGGCCACCTAACACCTCGGATGTAATATTTGACAACATTCCTGGCGTGTCGAACCGTACTTCTCGGTGGGAACAGTATATACGTGTATAACGGTATATATCCTAATCTAAGGCAAACTAACATCTCGGATGCAATATTTGACAACATTCCTGGCCTGTCGAACCCTACTTCTCGGAGGGAACAGTATATACGTCTACAACGTTATATATCCTAACCTAAGGCAACCTAACATCTCGGACGTAACATTTGATAATATTCCAGGCGAGTCGGTCCCTACGTCTCGGTGGTAACATTATATGCGTCTATAACGTTATATATCCTAACCTAAGGCAACCTAACAACTCGGATGTAATATTTGACAACATTTCTGGCGCGTCGGATCCTGCTTCTCGGTGGGAACAGTATATACGTCTATAACGTTGTATGTCCTAATCTAAGGCAACCTAACATCTCGGATGTAATATTGGCTACATTCCTGGCCTGTCGAACCCTACTTCACGGAGGGAACAGTATATACGTCTATAACGTCATATCTCCTAACCTAAGGCAACCTAATATCTCGGATGTAACATTTGACAACATTCCAGGCGTGTCGGTCCCTACGTCTCGGTGGTAACATTACATGCTTCTATAACGTTATATATCATAACCTAAGGCAACCTAACATCTCGGATGTAACATTTGACAACATTCCAGGCGTGTCGGTCCCTAGGTCTCGGTGGTAACATTACATGCGTCTATAACGGTATATATCCTAATCTAAGGCAACCTAACATCTCGGATGTAACATTTGACAACATTCCAGGCGTGTCGGTCCCTACGTCTCGGTGGTAACGTTACATGCGTCTATTACGTTATATATTCTAACCTACGGCCACCTAACACCTCGGATGTAATATTTGACAACATTCCTGGCGTGTCGAACCGTACTTCTCGGTGGGAACAGTATATACGTGTATAACGGTATATATCCTAATCTTAGGCAAACTAACATCTCGGATGCAATATTTGACAACATTCCTGGCCTGTCGAACCCTACTTCTCGGAGGGAATAGTATATACGTCTATAACGGTATATATCCTAATCTAAGGCAACCTAACATCTCGGATGCAATATTTGACAACATTCCTGGCCTGTCGAACCCTACTTCTCGGAGGGAACAGTATATACGTCTATAACATCATATATCCTAACCTAAGGCAACCTAATATCTCGGATGTAACTTTTGACAACATTCCAGGCGTGTCGGTCCCTACGTCTCGGTGGTAACGTTACATGCGTCTATAACGTCATATATCCTAACCTAAGGCAACCTAACATCTCGGATGAAACATTTGACAACATTCCAGGCGTGTCGGTCCCTACGTCTCGGTGGTAACGTTACATGCGTCTATAAGGTTATATATTCTAACCTAAGGCCACCTAACACCTCGGATGTAATATTTGACAACCTTCCTGGCCTGTCGAAACTTACTTCTCGGAGGGAACAGTATATACGTCTATAACGTCATATATCCTAACCTAAGGCAACCTAACAACTCGGATGTAACATTTGACAACATTCCAGGCGTGTCGGTCCCTACGTCTCGGTGGTAACATTACATGCTTCTATAAAGTTATATATCCCAACCTAATGCAACCTAACATCTCGGATGTAACATTTGACAACATTCCAGGCGTGTCGGTCCCTACGTCTCGGTGGTAACATTATATGCGTCTATAACGTTATATATCCTAATCTAAGGCAACCTAACATCTCGGATGTAACATTTGACAACATTCCAGGCTTGTCGGTCCCTACGTCTCGGTGGTAACGTTACATGCGTCTATAACGTTATATATCCTAACCTAAGGCAACCTAACATCTCGGATGCAATATTTGACAACATTCCTGGCCTGTCGAACCCTACTTTTCGGAGGGAACAGTATATACGTCTATAACGTTATATATCCTAATCTAAGGCAACCTAACATCTCGGATGTAATATTTGACAACATTCCTGTCGTGTCGGACCCTACTTCTCGGTGGGACCATTATATACGTCTATAGCGTTATATATCCTAACCTAAGGCAACCTATTATCTCAGACGTAATATTTTCCAACATTCCTGGCGTGTCGGTGCATTCTTTTCGGTGCGAATATTATATACGTCTATAACGGTATATATCTGAATCTAAGGCAACCTAGCATTTCGGATGCAATATTTGACAACATTCCTGGCCTGTCGAACCCTACTTCTCGGAGGGAATAGTATATACGTCTATAACGGTGTATATCCTAATCTAAGGCAACCTAACATCTCGGATGCAATATTTGACAACATTCCTGGCCTGTCGAACCCTACTTCTCGGAGGGAACAGTATATACGTCTATAACGTTATATATCCTAACCTAAGGCAACCTAACATCTCGGACGTAACATTTGATAATATTCCAGGCGAGTCGGTCCTTACGTCTCGGTGGTAACATTATATGCGTCTATAACGTTATATATACTAACTTAAGGCAACCTAACATCTCGGATGTAATATTTGGCAACATTCCTGGCGCGTCGGATCCTGCTTCTCGGTGGGAACAGTATATACGTCTATATCGTTATATATCCTAACCTAAGGCAACCTGACATCTCGGATGTAATATTCTACAACATTCCAGGCGTGTCGGTCCCTACGTCTCGGTGGTAACATTATATACGTCTATAACGGTATATATCCTAATCTAAGGCAACCTAACATCTCGGATGCAATATTTGACAACATTCCTGGCCTGTCGAACCCTACTTTTCGGAGGGAACAGTATATACGTCTATAACGTTATATATCCTAATCTAAGGCAACCTAACATCTCGGATGTAATATTTGACAACATTCCTGTCGTGTCGGACCCTACTTCTCGGTGGGAACATTATATACGTCTATAGCGTTATATATCCTAACCTAAGGCAACCTATTATCTCAGACGTAATATTTTCCAACATTCCTGGCGTGTCGGTGCATTCTTTTCGGTGCGAATATTATATACGTCTATAACGGTATATATCCGAATCTAAGGCAACCTAGCATCCCGGATGCAATATTTGACAACATTCCTGGCCTGTCGAACCCTACTTCTCGGAGGGAATAGTATATACGTCTATAACGTCATATATCCTAACCTAAGGCAACCTAACATCTCGGACGTAACATTTGACAACATTCCAGGCGTGTCGGTCCCTACGTCTCGGTGGTAACATTATATGCGTCTATAACGTTATATATCCTAACCTAAGGCAACCTAACAACTGGGATGTAATATTTGACAACACTCCTGGCGCGTCGGATCCTGCTTCTCGGTGGGAACATTATATGCGTCTATAGCGTTGTATGTCCTAATCTAAGGCAACCTAACATCTCGGATGCAATATTTGACAACATTCCTGGCCTGTCGAACCTTACTCCTCGGAGGGAACAGTATATACGTCTATAACGTCATATATCCTAACCTAAGGCAACCTAACATCTCGGATGTAACATTTGACAACATTCCAAGCGTGTCGGTTCCTACGTCTCGGTGGTAACGTTACATGATTCTATAACGTTATATATCCTAACCTAAGGCAACCTAACATGTCGGATGCAATATTTGACAACATTCCTGGCCTCTCGAACCCTACTTCACGGAGGGAACAGTATATTCGTCTATAACGTCATATATCCTAACCTAAGGCAACCTAACATCTCGGATGTAACATTTGACAACATTCCAGGCGTGTCGGTCCCTACGTCTCGGTGGTAACATTACATGCTTCTATAACGTTATATATCCTAACCTAAGGCAACCTAACATCTCGGATGTAACATTTGACAACATTCCAGGCGTGTCGGTCCCTAGGTCTCGGTGGTAACATTACATGCGTCTATAACGGTATATATCCTAATCTAAGGCAACCTAACATCTCGGATGCAATATTTGACAACATTCCTGGCCTGTCGAACCCTGCTCCTTGGAGGGAACAGTATATACGTCTATAACGTCATATATCCTAGCCTAAGGCAACCTAACATCTCGGATGTAACATTTGACAACATTCCAGGCGTGTCGGTCCCTACGTCTCGGTGGTAACGTTACATGCGTCTATAACGTTATATATACTAACTTAAGGCAACCTAACATCTCGGATGTAATATTTGGCAACATTCCTGGCGTGTCGAACCGTACTTCTCGGTGGTAACAGTATATACGTGTATAACGGTATATATCCTAATCTAAGGCAAACTAACATCTCGGATGCAATATTTGACAACATTCCTGGCCTGTAGAACCCTACTTCTCGGAGGGAATAGTATATACGTCTATAACGGTATATATCCTAATCTAAGGCAACCTATCATCTCGGATGTAACATTTGACAACATTCCAGGCCTGTCGAACCCTGCTCCTTGGAGGGAACAGTATATACGTCTATAACGTCATATATCCTAGCCTAAGGCAACCTAACATCTCGGATGTAACATTTGACAGCATTCCAGGCGTGTCGGTCCCTACGTCTCGGTGGTAACGTTACATGCGTCTATTACGTTATATATTCTAACCTACGGCCACCTAACACCTCGGATGTAATATTTGACAACATTCCTGGCGTGTCGAACCGTACTTCTCGGTGGGAACAGTATATACGTGTATAACGGTATATATCCTAATCTAAGGCAAACTAACATCTCGGATGCAATATTTGACAACATTCCTGGCCTGTCGAACCCTACTTCTCGGAGGGAACAGTATATACGTCTACAACGTTATATATCCTAACCTAAGGCAACCTAACATCTCGGACGTAACATTTGATAATATTCCAGGCGAGTCGGTCCCTACGTCTCGGTGGTAACATTATATGCGTCTATAACGTTATATATCCTAACCTAAGGCAACCTAACAACTCGGATGTAATATTTGACAACATTTCTGGCGCGTCGGATCCTGCTTCTCGGTGGGAACAGTATATACGTCTATAACGTTGTATGTCCTAATCTAAGGCAACCTAACATCTCGGATGTAATATTGGCTACATTCCTGGCCTGTCGAACCCTACTTCACGGAGGGAACAGTATATACGTCTATAACGTCATATCTCCTAACCTAAGGCAACCTAATATCTCGGATGTAACATTTGACAACATTCCAGGCGTGTCGGTCCCTACGTCTCGGTGGTAACATTACATGCTTCTATAACGTTATATATCCTAACCTAAGGCAACCTAACATCTCGGATGTAACATTTGACAACATTCCAGGCGTGTCGGTCCCTAGGTCTCGGTGGTAACATTACATGCGTCTATAACGGTATATATCCTAATCTAAGGCAACCTAACATCTCGGATGTAACATTTGACAGCATTCCAGGCGTGTCGGTCCCTACGTCTCGGTGGTAACGTTACATGCGTCTATTACGTTATATATTCTAACCTACGGCCACCTAACACCTCGGATGTAATATTTGACAACATTCCTGGCGTGTCGAACCGTACTTCTCGGTGGTAACAGTATATACGTGTATAACGGTATATATCCTAATCTAAGGCAAACTAACATCTCGGATGCAATATTTGACAACATTCCTGGCCTGTAGAACCCTACTTCTCGGAGGGAATAGTATATACGTCTATAACGGTATATATCCTAATCTAAGGCAACCTATCATCTCGGATGTAACATTTGACAACATTCCAGGCCTGTCGAACCCTGCTCCTTGGAGGGAACAGTATATACGTCTATAACGTCATATATCCTAGCCTAAGGCAACCTAACATCTCGGATGTAACATTTGACAACATTCCAGGCGTGTCGGTCCCTACGTCTCGGTGATAACGTTACATGCGTCTATTACGTTATATATTCTAACCTACGGCCACCTAACACCTCGGATGTAATATTTGACAACATTCCTGGCGTGTCGAACCGTACTTCTCGGTGGGAACAGTATATACGTGTATAACGGTATATATCCTAATCTAAGGCAAACTAACATCTCGGATGCAATATTTGACAACATTCCTGGCCTGTCGAACCCTACTTCTCGGAGGGAACAGTATATACGTCTACAACGTTATATATCCTAACCTAAGGCAACCTAACATCTCGGACGTAACATTTGATAATATTCCAGGCGAGTCGGTCCCTACGTCTCGGTGGTAACATTATATGCGTCTATAACGTTATATATCCTAACCTAAGGCAACCTAACAACTCGGATGTAATATTTGACAACATTTCTGGCGCGTCGGATCCTGCTTCTCGGTGGGAACAGTATATACGTCTATAACGTTGTATGTCCTAATCTAAGGCAACCTAACATCTCGGATGTAATATTGGCTACATTCCTGGCCTGTCGAACCCTACTTCACGGAGGGAACAGTATATACGTCTATAACGTCATATCTCCTAACCTAAGGCAACCTAATATCTCGGATGTAACATTTGACAACATTCCAGGCGTGTCGGTCCCTACGTCTCGGTGGTAACATTACATGCTTCTATAACGTTATATATCATAACCTAAGGCAACCTAACATCTCGGATGTAACATTTGACAACATTCCAGGCGTGTCGGTCCCTAGGTCTCGGTGGTAACATTACATGCGTCTATAACGGTATATATCCTAATCTAAGGCAACCTAACATCTCGGATGTAACATTTGACAACATTCCAGGCGTGTCGGTCCCTACGTCTCGGTGGTAACGTTACATGCGTCTATTACGTTATATATTCTAACCTACGGCCACCTAACACCTCGGATGTAATATTTGACAACATTCCTGGCGTGTCGAACCGTACTTCTCGGTGGGAACAGTATATACGTGTATAACGGTATATATCCTAATCTTAGGCAAACTAACATCTCGGATGCAATATTTGACAACATTCCTGGCCTGTCGAACCCTACTTCTCGGAGGGAATAGTATATACGTCTATAACGGTATATATCCTAATCTAAGGCAACCTAACATCTCGGATGCAATATTTGACAACATTCCTGGCCTGTCGAACCCTACTTCTCGGAGGGAACAGTATATACATCTATAACATCATATATCCTAACCTAAGGCAACCTAATATCTCGGATGTAACTTTTGACAACATTCCAGGCGTGTCGGTCCCTACGTCTCGGTGGTAACGTTACATGCGTCTATAACGTCATATATCCTAACCTAAGGCAACCTAACATCTCGGATGAAACATTTGACAACATTCCAGGCGTGTCGGTCCCTACGTCTCGGTGGTAACGTTACATGCGTCTATAAGGTTATATATTCTAACCTAAGGCCACCTAACACCTCGGATGTAATATTTGACAACCTTCCTGGCCTGTCGAAACTTACTTCTCGGAGGGAACAGTATATACGTCTATAACGTCATATATCCTAACCTAAGGCAACCTAACAACTCGGATGTAACATTTGACAACATTCCAGGCGTGTCGGTCCCTACGTCTCGGTGGTAACATTACATGCTTCTATAAAGTTATATATCCCAACCTAATGCAACCTAACATCTCGGATGTAACATTTGACAACATTCCAGGCGTGTCGGTCCCTACGTCTCGGTGGTAACATTATATGCGTCTATAACGTTATATATCCTAATCTAAGGCAACCTAACATCTCGGATGTAACATTTGACAACATTCCAGGCTTGTCGGTCCCTACGTCTCGGTGGTAACGTTACATGCGTCTATAACGTTATATATCCTAACCTAAGGCAACCTAACATCTCGGATGCAATATTTGACAACATTCCTGGCCTGTCGAACCCTACTTTTCGGAGGGAACAGTATATACGTCTATAACGTTATATATCCTAATCTAAGGCAACCTAACATCTCGGATGTAATATTTGACAACATTCCTGTCGTGTCGGACCCTACTTCTCGGTGGGACCATTATATACGTCTATAGCGTTATATATCCTAACCTAAGGCAACCTAATATCTCAGACGTAATATTTTCCAACATTCCTGGCGTGTCGGTGCATTCTTTTCGGTGCGAATATTATATACGTCTATAACGGTATATATCTGAATCTAAGGCAACCTAGCATTTCGGATGCAATATTTGACAACATTCCTGGCCTGTCGAACCCTACTTCTCGGAGGGAATAGTATATACGTCTATAACGGTGTATATCCTAATCTAAGGCAACCTAACATCTCGGATGCAATATTTGACAACATTCCTGGCCTGTCGAACCCTACTTCTCGGAGGGAACAGTATATACGTCTATAACGTTATATATCCTAACCTAAGGCAACCTAACATCTCGGACGTAACATTTGATAATATTCCAGGCGAGTCGGCCCCTACGTCTCGGTGGTAACATTATATGCGTCTATAACGGTATATATCCTAATCTAATGCAACCTGACATCTCGGATGTAATATTCTACAACATTCCAGGCGTCTCGGACACTACTTCTCCGTGGGAACATTATATGGGTCTATAACGTTGTATGTCCTAATCTAAGGCAACCTATTATCTCAGACGTAATATTTTACAACATTCCCGGCGTGTCGGAGCATTCTTTACGGTGGGAATATTATATACGTCTATAACGGTATATATCCTAATCTAAGGCAACCTAACATCTCGGATGCAATATTTGACAACATTCCTGGCCTGTCGAACCCTACTTCTCGGAGGGATCAGTATATACGTCTATAACGGTATATATCCTAATCTAAGGCAACCTAACATCTCGGATGTAATATTGGCTACATTCCTGGCCTGTCGAACCCTACTTCACGGAGGGAACAGTATATACGTCTATAACGTCATATCTCCTAACCTAAGGCAACCTAATATCTCGGATGTAACATTTGACAACATTCCAGGCGTGTCGGTCCCTACGTCTCGGTGGTAACATTACATGCTTCTATAACGTTATATATCCTAATCTAAGGCAACCTAACATCTCGGATGTAACATTTGACAACATTCCAGGCGTGTCGGTCCCTACGTCTCGGTGGTAACGTTACATGCGTCTATTACGTTATATATTCTAACCTACGGCCACCTAACACCTCGGATGTAATATTTGACAACATTCCTGGCGTGTCGAACCGTACTTCTCGGTGGTAACAGTATATACGTGTATAACGGTATATATCCTAATCTAAGGCAAACTAACATCTCGGATGCAATATTTGACAACATTCCTGGCCTGTAGAACCCTACTTCTCGGAGGGAATAGTATATACGTCTATAACGGTATATATCCTAATCTAAGGCAACCTATCATCTCGGATGTAACATTTGACAACATTCCAGGCCTGTCGAACCCTGCTCCTTGGAGGGAACAGTATATACGTCTATAACGTCATATATCCTAGCCTAAGGCAACCTAACATCTCGGATGTAACATTTGACAACATTCCAGGCGTGTCGGTCCCTACGTCTCGGTGGTAACGTTACATGCGTCTATTACGTTATATATTCTAACCTACGGCCACCTAACACCTCGGATGTAATATTTGACAACATTCCTGGCGTGTCGAACCGTACTTCTCGGTGGGAACAGTATATACGTGTATAACGGTATATATCCTAATCTAAGGCAAACTAACATCTCGGATGCAATATTTGACAACATTCCTGGCCTGTCGAACCCTACTTCTCGGAGGGAACAGTATATACGTCTACAACGTTATATATCCTAACCTAAGGCAACCTAACATCTCGGACGTAACATTTGATAATATTCCAGGCGAGTCGGTCCCTACGTCTCGGTGGTAACATTATATGCGTCTATAACGTTATATATCCTAACCTAAGGCAACCTAACAACTCGGATGTAATATTTGACAACATTTCTGGCGCGTCGGATCCTGCTTCTCGGTGGGAACAGTATATACGTCTATAACGTTGTATGTCCTAATCTAAGGCAACCTAACATCTCGGATGTAATATTGGCTACATTCCTGGCCTGTCGAACCCTACTTCACGGAGGGAACAGTATATACGTCTATAACGTCATATCTCCTAACCTAAGGCAACCTAATATCTCGGATGTAACATTTGACAACATTCCAGGCGTGTCGGTCCCTACGTCTCGGTGGTAACATTACATGCTTCTATAACGTTATATATCCTAACCTAAGGCAACCTAACATCTCGGATGTAACATTTGACAACATTCCAGGCGTGTCGGTCCCTAGGTCTCGGTGGTAACATTACATGCGTCTATAACGGTATATATCCTAATCTAAGGCAACCTAACATCTCGGATGTAACATTTGACAACATTCCAGGCGTGTCGGTCCCTACGTCTCGGTGGTAACGTTACATGCGTCTATTACGTTATATATTCTAACCTACGGCCACCTAACACCTCGGATGTAATATTTGACAACATTCCTGGCGTGTCGAACCGTACTTCTCGGTGGGAACAGTATATACGTGTATAACGGTATATATCCTAATCTTAGGCAAACTAACATCTCGGATGCAATATTTGACAACATTCCTGGCCTGTCGAACCCTACTTCTCGGAGGGAATAGTATATACGTCTATAACGGTATATATCCTAATCTAAGGCAACCTAACATCTCGGATGCAATATTTGACAACATTCCTGGCCTGTCGAACCCTACTTCTCGGAGGGAACAGTATATACGTCTATAACGGTATATACCCTAATCTAAGGCAACCTAACATCTCGGATGCAATATTTGACAACATTCCTGGCCTGTCGAACCCTACTTCTCGGAGGGAACAGTATATACGTCTATAACGGTATATATCCTAACCTAAGGCAACCTAACAACTCGGATGTAATATTTGACAACATTCCTGGCCTGTCGTACCCTACTCCTCGGAGGGAACAGTATATACGTCTATAACGGTATATATCCTAACATAAGGCAACCTAACATCTCGGATGTAACATTTGACAACATTCCTGGCGTGCTGGACCCTACTACTCGGTGGGAACATTATATGTGTCTATAACGTTGTATATCCTAATCTATGGCAACCTATCATCTCAGACGTAATATTTTACGACATTCCTGTTGTGTCGGAGCATACTTTTCGGTGGGAATATTATATGCGTCTATAACGGTCGATATCGTAATCTAAGGCAATCTAACATCTCGGATGTAATATTCTACAACATTCCAGGCGTGTCGGTCCCTACGTCTCGGTGGTAACGTTACATGCGTCTATAACGTTATATATTCTAACCTAAGGCCACCTAACACCTCGGATGTAATATTTGGCAACATTCCTGGCGCGTCGGATCCTGCTTCTCGGTGGGAACAGTATATACGTCTATATCGTTATATATCCTAACCTAAGGCAACCTGACATCTCGGATGTAATATTCTACAACATTCCAGGCGTGTCGGTCCCTACGTCTCGGTGGTAACATTATATACGTCTATAACGTTATATATCCTAACCTAAGGCAACCTAACATCTCGGATGTAATATTTGACAACATTCCTGTCGTGTCGGACCCTACTTCTCGGTGGGAACATTATATACGTCTATAGCGTTATATATCCTAACCTAAGGCAACCTATTATCTCAGACGTAATATTTTCCAACATTCCTGGCGTGTCGGTGCATTCTTTTCGGTGCGAATATTATATACGTCTATAACGGTATATATCCGAATCTAAGGCAACCTAGCATCCCGGATGCAATATTTGACAACATTCCTGGCCTGTCGAACCCTACTTCTCGGAGGGAATAGTATATACGTCTATAACGTTATATATCCTAACCTAAGGCAACCTAACAACTCGGATGTAATATTTGACAACATTTCTGGCGCGTCGGATCCTGCTTCTCGGTGGTAACGTTACATGCGTCTATAACGTTATATATTCTAACCTAAGGCCACCTAACACCTCGGATGTAATATTTGACAACATTCCTGGCGTGTCGAACCGTACTTCTCGGTGGGAACAGTATATACGTCTATAACGTTGTATGTCCTAATCTAAGGCAACCTAACATCTCGGATGCAATATTTGACAACATTCCTGGCCTGTCGAACCTTACTTCTCGGAGGGAACAGTATATACGTCTATAACATCATATATCCTAACCTAAGGCAACCTAATATCTCGGATGTAACTTTTGACAACATTCCAGGCGTGTCGGTCCCTACGTCTCGGTGGTAACGTTACATGCGTCTATAACGTCATATATCCTAACCTAAGGCAACCTAACATCTCGGATGCAATATTTGACAACATTCCTGGCCTGTCGAACCCTACTTCTCGGAGGGAACAGTATATACGTCTATAACGGTATATATCCTAACCTAAGGCAACCTAACAACTCGGATGTAATATTTGACAACATTCCTGGCCTGTCGTACCCTACTCCTCGGAGGGAACAGTATATACGTCTATAACGGTATATATCCTAACCTAAGGCAACCTAACAACTCGGATGTAACATTTGACAACATTCCAGGCGTGTCGGTCCCTACGTCTCGGTGGTAACATTACATGCTTCTATAAAGTTATATATCCTAACCTAATGCAACCTAACATCTCGGATGTAACATTTGACAACATTCCAGGCGTGTCGGTCCCTACGTCTCGGTGGTAACATTATATGCGTCTATAACGTTATATATCCTAATCTAAGGCAACCTAACATCTCGGATGTAACATTTGACAACATTCCAGGCTTGTCGGTCCCTACGTCTCGGTGGTAACGTTACATGCGTCTATAACGTTATATATCCTAACCTAAGGCAACCTAACATCTCGGATGCAATATTTGACAACATTCCTGGCCTGTCGAACCCTACTTTTCGGAGGGAACAGTATATACGTCTATAACGTTATATATCCTAATCTAAGGCAACCTAACATCTCGGATGTAATATTTGACAACATTCCTGTCGTGTCGGACCCTACTTCTCGGTGGGAACATTATATACGTCTATAGCGTTATATATCCTAACCTAAGGCAACCTATTATCTCAGACGTAATATTTTCCAACATTCCTGGCGTGTCGGTGCATTCTTTTCGGTGCGAATATTATATACGTCTATAACGGTATATATCCGAATCTAAGGCAACCTAGCATTTCGGATGCAATATTTGACAACATTCCTGGCCTGTCGAACCCTACTTCTCGGAGGGAATAGTATATACGTCTATAACGGTGTATATCCTAATCTAAGGCAACCTAACATCTCGGATGCAATATTTGACAACATTCCTGGCCTGTCGAACCCTACTTCTCGGAGGGAACAGTATATACGTCTATAACGTTATATATCCTAACCTAAGGCAACCTAACATCTCGGACGTAACATTTGATAATATTCCAGGCGAGTCGGCCCCTACGTCTCGGTGGTAACATTATATGCGTCTATAACGGTATATATCCTAATCTAATGCAACCTGACATCTCGGATGTAATATTCTACAACATTCCAGGCGTCTCGGACACTACTTCTCCGTGGGAACATTATATGGGTCTATAACGTTGTATGTCCTAATCTAAGGCAACCTATTATCTCAGACGTAATATTTTACAACATTCCCGGCGTGTCGGAGCATTCTTTACGGTGGGAATATTATATACGTCTATAACGGTATATATCCTAATCTAAGGCAACCTAACATCTCGGATGCAATATTTGACGACATTCCTGGCCTGTCGAACCCTACTTCTCGGAGGGATCAGTATATACGTCTATAACGGTATATATCCTAATCTAAGGCAACCTAACATCTCGGATGTAATATTGGCTACATTCCTGGCCTGTCGAACCCTACTTCACGGAGGGAACAGTATATACGTCTATAACGTCATATCTCCTAACCTAAGGCAACCTAATATCTCGGATGTAACATTTGACAACATTCCAGGCGTGTCGGTCCCTACGTCTCGGTGGTAACATTACATGCTTCTATAACGTTATATATCCTAACCTAAGGCAACCTAACATCTCGGATGTAACATTTGACAACATTCCAGGCGTGTCGGTCCCTACGTCTCGGTGGTAACGTTACATGCGTCTATTACGTTATATATTCTAACCTACGGCCACCTAACACCTCGGATGTAATATTTGACAACATTCCTGGCGTGTCGAACCGTACTTCTCGGTGGGAACAGTATATACGTGTATAACGGTATATATCCTAATCTTAGGCAAACTAACATCTCGGATGCAATATTTGACAACATTCCTGGCCTGTCGAAACCTACTTCTCGGAGGGAATAGTATATACGTCTATAACGGTATATATCCTAATCTAAGGCAACCTAACATCTCGGATGCAATATTTGACAACATTCCTCGCCTGTCGAACCCTACTTCTCGGAGGGAACAGTATATACGTCTATAACGTTATATATCCTAATCTAAGGCAACCTAACATCTCGGATGTAATACTTGACAACATTCCTGTCGTGTCGGACCCTACTTCTCGGTGGGAACATTATATACGTCTATAGCGTTATATATCCTAACCTAAGGCAACCTATTATCTCAGACGTAATATTTTCCAACATTCCTGGCGTGTCGGTGCATTTTTTTCGGTGCGAATATTATATACGTCTATAACGGTATATATCCGAATCTAAGGCAACCTAGCATCCCGGATGCAATATTTGACAACATTCCTGGCCTGTCGAACCCTACTTCTCGGAGGGAACAGTATATACGTCTATAACGTTATATATCCTAACCCAAGGCAACCTAACATCTCGGTCGTAACATATGATAATATTCCAGGCGAGTCGGTCCCTACGTCTCGGTGGTAACATTATATGCGTCTATAACGTTATATATCCTAACCTAAGGCAACCTAACAACTCGGATGTAATATTTGACAACATTTCTGGCGCGTCGGATCCTGCTTCTCGGTGGGAACATTATATGCGTCTATAACGTTAAATATCCTAACCTAAGGCAACCTAACATCTCGGATGCAATATTTGACAACATTCCTGGCCTCTCGAACCCTACTTCACGGAGGGAACAGTATATTCGTCTATAACGTCATATATCCTAACCTAAGTCAACCTAACATCTCGGATGTAACATTTGACAACATTGAAGGCGTGTCGGTCCCTACGTCTCGGTGGTAACATTACATGCTTCTATAACGTTATATATCCTAACGTAAGGCAACCTAACATCTCGGATGTAACATTTGACAACATTCCAGGCGTGTCGGTTCCTAGGTCTCGGTGGTAACATTACATGCTTCTATAACGTTATATATCCTAACCTAAGGCAACCTAACATCTCGGATGCAATATTTGACAACATTCCTGGCCTGTCGAAACCTACTTCACGGAGGGAACAGTATATTCATCTATAACGTCATATATCCTAACCTAAGGCAACTTAACATCTCGGATGTAACATTTGACAACATTCCAGGCGTGTCGGTCCCTACGTCTCGGTGGTAACATTATATACGTCTATAACGTTATATATCCTAACCTAAGGCAACCTGACATCTCGGATGTAATATTCTACAACATTCCAGGCGTGTCGGACACTACTTCTCGGAGGGAACAGTATATACGCCTATAACGTCATATATCCTAACCCAAGGCAACCTAACATCTCGGATGTAACATTATATGAGTCTATAACGTTATATATCCTAACCTAAGGCAACCTAACATCTCGGATGCAATATTTGACAACATTCCTGGCCTGTCGAACCCTACTTTTCGGAGGGAACAGTATATACGTCTATAACGTTATATATCCTAATCTAAGGCAACCTAACATCTCGGATGTAATATTTGACAACATTCCTGTCGTGTCGGACCCTACTTCTCGGTGGGAACATTATATACGTCTATAGCGTTATATATCCTAACCTAAGGCAAACTATTATCTCAGACGTAATATTTTCCAACATTCCTGGCGTGTCGGTGCATTCTTTTCGGTGCGAATATTATATACGTCTATAACGGTATATATCCTAATCTAAGGCAACCTAGCATCTCGGATGCAATATTTGACAACATTCCTGGCCTGTCGAACCCTACTTCTCGGAGGGAATAGTATATACGTCTATAACGGTGGATATCCTAATCTAAGGCAACCTAACATCTCGGATGCAATATTTGACAACATTCCTGGCCTGTCGAACCCTACTTCTCGGAGGGAACAGTATATACGTCTATAACGTTATATATCCTAACCTAAGGCAACCTAACATCTCGGACGTAACATTTGGTTATATTCCAGGCGAGTCGGTCCTTACGTCTCGGTGGTAACATTATATGCGTCTATAACGTTATATATCCTAACCTAAGGCAACTTAACATCTCGGATGTAACATTTGACAACAGTCCAGGCGTGTCGGTCCCTACGTCTCGGTGGTAACATTACATGCGTCTATAACGTTATATATCCTAACCTAAGGCAACCTAACATCTCGGATGTAATATTTGACAACATTCCTGTCGTGTCGGACCCTACTTCTCGGTGGGAACATTATATACGTCTATAGCGTTATATATCCTAACCTAAGGCAACCTATTATCTCAGACGTAATATTTTCCAACATTCCTGGCGTGTCGGTGCATTTTTTTCGGTGCGAATATTATATACGTCTATAACGGTATATATCCGAATCTAAGGCAACCTAGCATCCCGGATGCAATATTTGACAACATTCCTGGCCTGTCGAACCCTACTTCTCGGAGGGAATAGTATATACGTCTATAACGTCATATATCCTAACCTAAGGCAACCTAACATCTCGGACGTAACATTTGACAACATTCCAGGCGTGTCGGTCCCTACGTCTCGGTGGTAACATTATATGCGTCTATAACGTTATATATCCTAACCTAAGGCAACCTAACATCTCGGATGTAACATTTGACAACATTCCAAGCGTGTCGGTTCCTACGTCTCGGTGGTAACGTTACATGATTCTATAACGTTATATATCCTAACCTAAGGCAACCTAACATGTCGGATGCAATATTTGACAACATTCCTGGCCTCTCGAACCCTACTTCACGGAGGGAACAGTATATTCGTCTATAACGTCATATATCCTAACCTAAGGCAACCTAACATCTCGGATGTAACATTTGACAACATTCCAGGCGTGTCGGTCCCTACGTCTCGGTGGTAACATTACATGCTTCTATAAAGTTATATATCCTAACCTAATGCAACCTAACATCTCGGATGTAACATTTGACAACATTCCAGGCGTGTCGGTCCCTAGGTCTCGGTGGTAACATTACATGCGTCTATAACGGTATATATCCGAATCTAAGGCAACCTAACATCTCGGATGCAATATTTGACAACATTCCTGGCCTGTCGAACCCTACTTCTCGGAGGGAATAGTATATACGTCTATAACGGTGTATATCCTAATCTAAGGCAACCTAACATCTCGGATGCAATATTTGACAACATTCCTGGCCTGTCGATCCCTACTTCTCGGAGGGAACAGTATATACGTCTATAACGTTATATATCCTAACCTAAGGCAACCTAACATCTCGGATGCAATATTTGACAACATTCCTGGCCTGTCGAACCCTACTTCTCGGAGGGAATAGTATATACGTCTATAACGTCATATATCCTAACCTAAGGCAACCTAACATCTCGGACGTAACATTTGACAACATTCCAGGCGTGTCGGTCCCTACGTCTCGGTGGTAACATTATATGCGTCTATAACGTTATATATCCTAACCTAAGGCAACCTAACATCTCGGATGTAACATTTGACAACATTCCAAGCGTGTCGGTTCCTACGTCTCGGTGGTAACGTTACATGATTCTATAACGTTATATATCCTAACCTAAGGCAACCTAACATGTCGGATGCAATATTTGACAACATTCCTGGCCTCTCGAACCCTACTTCACGGAGGGAACAGTATATTCGTCTATAACGTCATATATCCTAACCTAAGGCAACCTAACATCTCGGATGTAACATTTGACAACATTCCAGGCGTGTCGGTCCCTACGTTTCGGTGGTAACGTTACATGCGTCTATAACGTTATATATTCTAACCTAAGGCCACCTAACACCTCGGATGTAATATTTGACAACATTCCTGGCGTGTCGAACCGTACTTCTCGGTGGGAACAGTATATACGTCTATAACGTTGTATGTCCTAATCTAAGGCAACCTAACATCTCGGATGCAATATTTGACAACATTCCTGGCCTGTCGAACCTTACTTCTCGGAGGGAACAGTATATACGTCTATAACATCATATATCCTAACCTAAGGCAACCTAACAACTCGGATGTAACTTTTGACAACATTCCAGGCGTGTCGGTCCCTACGTCTCGGTGGTAAGATTACATGCTTCTATAAAGTTATATATCCTAACCTAATGCAACCTAACATCTCGGATGTAACATTTGACAACATTCCAGGCGTGTCGGTCCCTAGGTCTCGGTGGTAACATTACATGCGTCTATAACGGTATATATCCGAATCTAAGGCAACCTAACATCTCGGATGCAATATTTGACAACATTCCTGGCCTGTCGAACCCTACTTCTCGGAGGGAATAGTATATACGTCTATAACGGTGTATATCCTAATCTAAGGCAACCTAACATCTCGGATGCAATATTTGACAACATTCCTGGCCTGTCGATCCCTACTTCTCGGAGGGAACAGTATATACGTCTATAACGTCATATATCCTAACCTAAGGCAACCTAACAACTCGGATGTAACACTTGACAACATTACAGGCGTGTCGGTCCCTACGTCTCGGTGGTAACGTTACATGCGTCTATAACGTTATATATTCTAACCTAAGGCCACCTAACACCTCGGATGTAATATTTGACAACATTCCTGGCGTGTCGAACCGTACTTCTCGGTGGGAACAGTATATACGTCTATAACGTTGTATGTCCTAATCTAAGGCAACCTAACATCTCGGATGCAATATTTGACAACATTCCTGGCCTGTCGAACCTTACTTCTCGGAGGGAACAGTATATACGTCTATAACATCATATATCCTAACCTAAGGCAACCTAATATCTCGGATGTAACTTTTGACAACATTCCAGGCGTGTCGGTCCCTACGTCTCGGTGGTAACGTTACATGCGTCTATAACGTCATATATCCTAACCTAAGGCAACCTAACATCTCGGATGAAACATTTGACAACATTCCAGGCGTGTCGGTCCCTACGTCTCGGTGGTAACGTTACATGCGTCTATAACGTTATATATTCTAACCTAAGGCCACCTAACACCTCGGATGTAATATTTGACAACATTCCTGGCCTGTCGAACCTTACTTCTCGGAGGGAACAGTATATACGTCTATAACGTCATATATCCTAACCTAAGGCAACCTAACATCTCGGATGTAACATTTGACAACATTCCAGGCGTGTCGGTCCCTACGTCTCGGTGGTAACATTACATGCTTCTATAAAGTTATATATCCTAACCTAATGCAACCTAACATCTCGGATGTAACATTTGACAACATTCCAGGCGTGTCGGTCCCTAGGTCTCGGTGGTAACATTACATGCGTCTATAACGGTATATATCCGAATCTAAGGCAACCTAACATCTCGGATGCAATATTTGACAACATTCCTGGCCTGTCGAACCCTACTTCTCGGAGGGAATAGTATATACGTCTATAACGGTGTATATCCTAATCTAAGGCAACCTAACATCTCGGATGCAATATTTGACAACATTCCTGGCCTGTCGAACCCTACTTCTCGGAGGGAACAGTATATACGTCTATAACGTTATATATCCTAATCTAAGGCAACCTAACATCTCGGATGTAATATTTGACAACATTCCTGTCGTGTCGGACCCTACTTCTCGGTGGGAACATTATATACGTCTATAGCGTTATATATCCTAACCTAAGGCAAACTATTATCTCAGACGTAATATTTTCCAACATTCCTGGCGTGTCGGTGCATTCTTTTCGGTGCGAATATTATATACGTCTATAACGGTATATATCCTAATCTAAGGCAACCTAGCATCTCGCATGCAATATTTGACAACATTCCTGGCCTGTCGAACCCTACTTCTCGGAGGGAATAGTATATACGTCTATAACGGTGTATATCCTAATCTAAGGCAACCTAACATCTCGGATGCAATATTTGACAACATTCCTGGCCTGTCGAACCCTACTTCTCGGAGGGAACAGTATATACGTCTATAACGTTATATATCCTAACCTAAGGCAACCTAACATCTCGGTCGTAACATATGATAATATTCCAGGCGAGTCGGTCCCTACGTCTCGGTGGTAACATTATATGCGTCTATAACGTTATATATCCTAACCTAAGGCAACCTAACAACTCGGATGTAATATTTGACAACATTTCTGGCGCGTCGGATCCTGCTTCTCGGTGGGAACATTATATGCGTCTATAACGTTAAATATCCTAACCTAAGGCAACCTAACATCTCGGATGCAATATTTGACAACATTCCTGGCCTCTCGAACCCTACTTCACGGAGGGAACAGTATATTCGTCTATAACGTCATATATCCTAACCTAAGTCAACCTAACATCTCGGATGTAACATTTGACAACATTGAAGGCGTGTCGGTCCCTACGTCTCGGTGGTAACATTACATGCTTCTATAACGTTATACATCCTAACGTAAGGCAACCTAACATCTCGGATGTAACATTTGACAACATTCCAGGCGTGTCGGTTCCTAGGTCTCGGTGGTAACATTACATGCTTCTATAACGTTATATATCCTAACCTAAGGCAACCTAACATCTCGGATGCAATATTTGACAACATTCCTGGCCTGTCGAAACCTACTTCACGGAGGGAACAGTATATTCATCTATAACGTCATATATCCTAACCTAAGGCAACTTAACATCTCGGATGTAACATTTGACAACATTCCAGGCGTGTCGGTCCCTACGTCTCGGTGGTAACATTATATACGTCTATAACGTTATATATCCTAACCTAAGGCAACCTGACATCTCGGATGTAATATTCTACAACATTCCAGGCGTGTCGGACACTACTTCTCGGAGGGAACAGTATATACGCCTATAACGTCATATATCCTAACCCAAGGCAACCTAACATCTCGGATGTAACATTATATGAGTCTATAACGTTATATATCCTAACCTAAGGCAACCTAACATCTCGGATGCAATATTTGACAACATTCCTGGCCTGTCGAACCCTACTTTTCGGAGGGAACAGTATATACGTCTATAACGTTATATATCCTAATCTAAGGCAACCTAACATCTCGGATGTAATATTTGACAACATTCCTGTCGTGTCGGACCCTACTTCTCGGTGGGAACATTATATACGTCTATAGCGTTATATATCCTAACCTAAGGCAAACTATTATCTCAGACGTAATATTTTCCAACATTCCTGGCGTGTCGGTGCATTCTTTTCGGTGCGAATATTATATACGTCTATAACGGTATATATCCTAATCTAAGGCAACCTAGCATCTCGGATGCAATATTTGACAACATTCCTGGCCTGTCGAACCCTACTTCTCGGAGGGAATAGTATATACGTCTATAACGGTGGATATCCTAATCTAAGGCAACCTAACATCTCGGATGCAATATTTGACAACATTCCTGGCCTGTCGAACCCTACTTCTCGGAGGGAACAGTATATACGTCTATAACGTTATATATCCTAACCTAAGGCAACCTAACATCTCGGACGTAACATTTGGTTATATTCCAGGCGAGTCGGTCCTTACGTCTCGGTGGTAACATTATATGCGTCTATAACGTTATATATCCTAACCTAAGGCAACTTAACATCTCGGATGTAACATTTGACAACAGTCCAGGCGTGTCGGTCCCTACGTCTCGGTGGTAACATTACATGCGTCTATAACGTTATATATCCTAACCTAAGGCAACCTAACATCTCGGATGTAATATTTGACAACATTCCTGTCGTGTCGGACCCTACTTCTCGGTGGGAACATTATATACGTCTATAGCGTTATATATCCTAACCTAAGGCAACCTATTATCTCAGACGTAATATTTTCCAACATTCCTGGCGTGTGGGTGCATTTTTTTCGGTGCGAATATTATATACGTCTATAACGGTATATATCCGAATCTAAGGCAACCTAGCATCCCGGATGCAATATTTGACAACATTCCTGGCCTGTCGAACCCTACTTCTCGGAGGGAATAGTATATACGTCTATAACGTCATATATCCTAACCTAAGGCAACCTAACATCTCGGACGTAACATTTGACAACATTCCAGGCGTGTCGGTCCCTATGTCTCGGTGGTAACATTATATGCGTCTATAACGTTATATATCCTAACCTAAGGCAACCTAACATCTCGGATGTAACATTTGACAACATTCCAAGCGTGTCGGTTCCTACGTCTCGGTGGTAACGTTACATGATTCTATAACGTTATATATCCTAACCTAAGGCAACCTAACATGTCGGATGCAATATTTGACAACATTCCTGGCCTCTCGAACCCTACTTCACGGAGGGAACAGTATATTCGTCTATAACGTCATATATCCTAACCTAAGGCAACCTAACATCTCGGATGTAACATTTGACAACATTCCAGGCGTGTCGGTCCCTACGTCTCGGTGGTAACATTACATGCTTCTATAACGTTATATATCCTAACCTAAGGCAACCTAACATCTCGGATGTAACATTTGACAACATTCCAGGCGTGTCGGTCCCTAGGTCTCGGTGGTAACATTACATGCGTCTATAACGGTATATATCCTAATCTAAGGCAACCTAACATCTCGGATGCAATATTTGACAACATTCCTGGCCTGTCGAACCCTGCTCCTTGGAGGGAACAGTATATACGTCTATAACGTCATATATCCTAGCCTAAGGCAACCTAACATCTCGGATGTAACATTTGACAACATTCCAGGCGTGTCGGTCCCTACGTCTCGGTGGTAACGTTACATGCGTCTATTACGTTATATATTCTAACCTACGGCCACCTAACACCTCGGATGTAATATTTGACAACATTCCTGGCGTGTCGAACCGTACTTCTCGGTGGTAACAGTATATACGTGTATAACGGTATATATCCTAATCTAAGGCAAACTAACATCTCGGATGCAATATTTGACAACATTCCTGGCCTGTAGAACCCTACTTCTCGGAGGGAATAGTATATACGTCTATAACGGTATATATCCTAATCTAAGGCAACCTAACATCTCGGATGCAATATTTGACAACATTCCTGGCCTGTCGAACCTTACTTCTCGGAGGGAACAGTATATACGTCTATAACATCATATATCCTAACCTAAGGCAACCTAACAACTCGGATGTAACTTTTGACAACATTCCAGGCGTGTCGGTCCCTACGTCTCGGTGGTAACATTACATGCTTCTATAAAGTTATATATCCTAACCTAATGCAACCTAACATCTCGGATGTAACATTTGACAACATTCCAGGCGTGTCGGTCCCTAGGTCTCGGTGGTAACATTACATGCGTCTATAACGGTATATATCCGAATCTAAGGCAACCTAACATCTCGGATGCAATATTTGACAACATTCCTGGCCTGTCGAACCCTACTTCTCGGAGGGAATAGTATATACGTCTATAACGGTGTATATCCTAATCTAAGGCAACCTAACATCTCGGATGCAATATTTGACAACATTCCTGGCCTGTCGATCCCTACTTCTCGGAGGGAACAGTATATACGTCTATAACGTTATATATCCTAACCTAAGGCAACCTAACATCTCGGATGCAATATTTGACAACATTCCTGGCCTGTCGAACCCTACTTCTCGGAGGGAATAGTATATACTTCTATAACGGTGTATATCCTAATCTAAGGCAACCTAACATCTCGGATGCAATATTTGACAACATTCCTGGCCTGTCGTACCCTACTCCTCGGAGGGAGCAGTATATACGTCATTAACGTCATATATCCTAACCTAAGGCAACCTAACAACTCGGATGTAATATTTGACAACATTCCGGGCGCGTCGGATCCTGCTTCTCGGTGGGAACATTATATGCGTCTATAACGTTGTATGTCCTAATCTAAGGCAACCTAACATCTCGGATGCAATATTTGACAACATTCCTGGCCTGTCGAAACCTGCTCCTTGGAGGGAACAGTATATACGTCTATAACGTCATATATCCTAACCTAAGGCAACCTAACAACTCGGATGTAACATTTGACAACATTCCAGGCGTGTCGGTCCCTACGTTTCGGTGGTAACGTTACATGCGTCTATAACGTTATATATTCTAACCTAAGGCCACCTAACACCTCGGATGTAATATTTGACAACATTCCTGGCGTGTCGAACCGTACTTCTCGGTGGGAACAGTATATACGTCTATAACGTTGTATGTCCTAATCTAAGGCAACCTAACATCTCGGATGCAATATTTGACAACATTCCTGGCCTGTCGAACCTTACTTCTCGGAGGGAACAGTATATACGTCTATAACATCATATATCCTAACCTAAGGCAACCTAACAACTCGGATGTAACTTTTGACAACATTCCAGGCGTGTCGGTCCCTACGTCTCGGTGGTAAGATTACATGCTTCTATAAAGTTATATATCCTAACCTAATGCAACCTAACATCTCGGATGTAACATTTGACAACATTCCAGGCGTGTCGGTCCCTAGGTCTCGGTGGTAACATTACATGCGTCTATAACGGTATATATCCGAATCTAAGGCAACCTAACATCTCGGATGCAATATTTGACAACATTCCTGGCCTGTCGAACCCTACTTCTCGGAGGGAATAGTATATACGACTATAACGGTGTATATCCTAATCTAAGGCAACCTAACATCTCGGATGCAATATTTGACAACATTCCTGGCCTGTCGATCCCTACTTCTCGGAGGGAACAGTATATACGTCTATAACGTCATATATCCTAACCTAAGGCAACCTAACAACTCGGATGTAACACTTGACAACATTACAGGCGTGTCGGTCCCTACGTCTCGGTGGTAACGTTACATGCGTCTATAACGTTATATATTCTAACCTAAGGCCACCTAACACCTCGGATGTAATATTTG
Source organism: Xylocopa violacea (assembly GCA_963969225.1). Lineage (NCBI taxonomy): Eukaryota > Metazoa > Arthropoda > Insecta > Hymenoptera > Apidae > Xylocopa > Xylocopa violacea. Next base: position 1,295,516 of record CAXAJV010000006.1, on the reverse strand, counting down.
ACAACATTCCTGGCGTGTCGAACCGTACTTCTCGGTGGGAACAGTATATACGTCTATAACGTTGTATGTCCTAATCTAAGGCAACCTAACATCTCGGATGCAATATTTGACAACATTCCTGGCCTGTCGAACCTTACTTCTCGGAGGGAACAGTATATACGTCTATAACATCATATATCCTAACCTAAGGCAACCTAATATCTCGGATGTAACTTTTGACAACATTCCAGGCGTGTCGGTCCCTACGTCTCGGTGGTAACGTTACATGCGTCTATAACGTCATATATCCTAACCTAAGGCAACCTAACGTCTCGGATGAAACATTTGACAACATTCCAGGCGTGTCGGTCCCTACGTCTCGGTGGTAACGTTACATGCGTCTATAACGTTATATATTCTAACCTAAGGCCACCTAACACCTCGGATGTAATATTTGACAACATTCCTGGCCTGTCGAACCTTACTTCTCGGAGGGAACAGTATATACGTCTATAACGTCATATATCCTAACCTAAGGCAACCTAACATCTCGGATGTAACATTTGACAACATTCCAGGCGTGTCGGTCCCTACGTCTCGGTGGTAACATTACATGCTTCTATAAAGTTATATATCCTAACCTAATGCAACCTAACATCTCGGATGTAACATTTGACAACATTCCAGGCGTGTCGGTCCCTAGGTCTCGGTGGTAACATTACATGCGTCTATAACGGTATATATCCGAATCTAAGGCAACCTAACATCTCGGATGCAATATTTGACAACATTCCTGGCCTGTCGAACCCTACTTCTCGGAGGGAATAGTATATACGTCTATAACGGTGTATATCCTAATCTAAGGCAACCTAACATCTCGGATGCAATATTTGACAACATTCCTGGCCTGTCGAACCCTACTTCTCGGAGGGAACAGTATATACGTCTATAACGTTATATATCCTAACCTAAGGCAACCTAACATCTCGGACGTAACATTTGATAATATTCCAGGTGAGTCGGTCCTTACGTCTCCGTGGTAACATTATATGCGTCTATAACGTTATATATCCTAACTTAAGGCAACCTAACATCTCGGATGTAACATTTGACAACTGTCCAGGCGTGTCGGTCCCTACGTCTCGGTGGTAACATTACATGCGTCTGTAACGGTATATATCCTAATCTAAGGCAACCTAACATCTCGGATGCAATATTTGACTACATTCCTGGCCTGTCGAACCATACAGCTCGGAGGGAAATGTATTTATGTCTATAACGGTATATATCCTAATCTAAGGCAACCTAACATCTCGGATGCAATATTTGACAACATTCCTGGCCTGTCGAACCCTACTTCTCGGAGGGAACAGTATATACGTCTATAACGTTATATATCCTAACCTAAGGCAAACTAACATCTCGGACGTAACATTTGATAATATTCCAGGCGAGTCGGCCCCTACGTCTCGGTGGTAACATTACATGCTTCTATAACGTTATATATCCTAACCTAAGGCAACCTAACATCTCGGATGTAACATTTGACAACATTCCAGGCGTGTCGGTCCCTACGTCTCGGTGGTAACGTTACATGCGTCTATTACGTTATATATTCTAACCTACGGCCACCTAACACCTCGGATGTAATATTTGACAACATTCCTGGCATGTCGAACCGTACTTCTCGGTGGGAACAGTATATACGTGTATAACGGTATATATCCTAATCTTAGGCAAACTAACATCTCGGATGCAATATTTGACAACATTCCTGGCCTGTCGAAACCTACTTCTCGGAGGGAATAGTATATACGTCTATAACGGTATATATCCTAATCTAAGGCAACCTAACATCTCGGATGCAATATTTGACAACATTCCTCGCCTGTCGAACCCTACTTCTCGGAGGGAACAGTATATACGTCTATAACGGTATATATCCTAATCTAAGGCAACCTAACATCTCGGATGCAATATTTGACAACATTCCTGGCCTGTCGAACCCTACTTCTCGGAGGGAACAGTATATACGTCTATAACGTTATATATCCTAACCTAAGGCAACCTAACATCTCGGACGTAACATTTGATAATATTCCAGGCGATTCGGTCCCTACGTCTCGGTGGTAACATTATATGCGTCTATAACGTTATATATCCTAACCTAAGGCAACCTAACAACTCGGATGTAATATTTGACAACATTCCGGGCGCGTCGGATCCTGCTTCTCGGTGGGAAAATTATATACGTCTGTAACGTTGTATGTCCTAATCTAAGGCAACCTAACGTCTCGGATGCAATATTTGACAACATTCCTGGCCTGTCGTACCCTACTCCTCGGAGGGAACAGTATATACGTCTATAACGGTATATATCCTAACATAAGGCAACCTAACATCTCGGATGTAACATTTGACAACATTCCTGGCGTGTTGGACCCTACTACTCGGTGGGAACATTATATGTGTCTATAACGTTGTATATCCTAATCTATGGCAACCTATCATCTCAGACGTAATATTTTACGACATTCCTGTTGTGTCGGAGCATACTTTTCGGTGGGAAAATTATATGCGTCTATAACGGTCGATATCGTAATCTAAGGCAATCTAACATCTCGGATGTAATATTCTACAACATTCCAGGCGTGTCGGTCCCTACGTCTCGGTGGTAACGTTACATGCGTCTATAACGTTATATATTCTAACCTAAGGCCACCTAACACCTCGGATGTAATATTTGGCAACATTCCTGGCGCGTCGGATCCTGCTTCTCGGTGGGAACAGTATATACGTCTATATCGTTATATATCCTAACCTAAGGCAACCTGACATCTCGGATGTAATATTCTACAACATTCCAGGCGTGTCGGTCCCTACGTCTCGGTGGTAACATTACATGCTTCTATAAAGTTATATATCCTAACCTAATGCAACCTAACATCTCGGATGTAACATTTGACAACATTCCAGGCGTGTCGGTCCCTACGTCTCGGTGGTAACATTATATGCGTCTGTAACGTTATATATCCTAATCTAAGGCAACCTAACATCTCGGATGTAACATTTGATAACATTCCAGGCTTGTCGGTCCCTACGTCTCGGTGGTAACGTTACATGCGTCTATAACGTTATATATCCTAACCTAAGGCAACCTAACATCTCGGATGCAATATTTGACAACATTCCTGGCCTGTCGGAACCTACTTCACGGAGGGAACAGTATATTCGTCTATAACGTCATATATCCTAACCTAAGGCAACTTAACATCTCGGATGTAACATTTGACAACATTCCAGTCGTGTCGGTCCCTACGTCTCGGTGGTAAAATTATATACGTCTATAACGTTATATATCCTAACCTAAGGCAACCTGACATCTCGGATGTAATATTCTACAACATTCCAGGCGTGTCGGACACTACTTCACGGAGGGAACAGTATATACGCCTATAACGTCATATATCCTAATCCAAGGCAACCTAACATCTCGGATGTAACATTATATGAGTCTATAACGTTATATATCCTAACCTAAGGCAACCTAACATCTCGGATGCAATATTTGACAACATTCCTGGCCTGTCGAACCCTACTTCTCGGAGGGAATAGTATATACGTCTATAACGGTGTATATCCTAATCTAAGGCAACCTAACATCTCGGATGCAATATTTGACAACATTCCTGGCCTGTCGGACCCTACTTCTCGGTGGGAACATTATATACGTCTATAGCGTTATATATCCTAACCTAAGGCAACCTAACATCTCGGACGTAACATTTGGTTATATTCCAGGCGAGTCGGTCCTTACGTCTCGGTGGTAACATTATATGCGTCTATAACGTTATATATCCTAACCTAAGGCGACTTAACATCTCGGATGTAACATTTGACAACAGTCCAGGCGTGTCGGTCCCTACGTCTCGGTGGTAACATTACATGCGTCTATAACGTTATATATCCTAACCTAAGGCAACCTAACATCTCGGATGTAATATTTGACAACATTCCTGTCGTGTCGGAACCTACTTCTCGGTGGGAACATTATATACGTCTATAGCGTTATATATCCTAACCTAAGGCAACCTATTATCTCAGACGTAATATTTTCCAACATTCCTGGCGTGTCGGAGCATTCTTTTCGGTGCGAATATTATATACGTCTATAACGGTATATATCCGAATCTAAGGCAACCTAACATCTCGGATGCAATATTTGACAACATTCCTGGCCTGTCGAACCCTACTTCTCGGAGGGAATAGTATATACGTCTATAACGGTGTATATCCTAATCTAAGGCAACCTAACATCTCGGATGCAATATTTGACAACATTCCTGGCCTGTCGTACCCTACTCCTCGGAGGGAGCAGTATATACGTCTATAACGTCATATATCCTAACCTAAGGCAACCTAACAACTCGGATGTAATATTTGACAACATTCCGGGCGCGTCGGATCCTGCTTCTCGGTGGGAACATTATATGCGTCTATAACGTTGTATGTCCTAATCTAAGGCAACCTAACATCTCGGATGCAATATTTGACAACATTCCTGGCCTGTCGTACCCTACTCCTCGGAGGGAGCAGTATATACGTCTATAACGTCATATATCCTAACCTAAGGCAACCTAACATCTCGGACGTAACATTTGACAACATTCCAGGCGTGTCGGTCCCTACGTCTCGGTGGTAACATTATATGCGTCTATAACGTTATATCTCCTAACCTAAGGCAACCTAACAACTCGGATGTAATATTTGACAACACTCCTGGCGCGTCGGATCCTGCTTCTCGGTGGGAACATTATATGCGTCTATAGCGTTGTATGTCCTAATCTAAGGCAACCTAACATCTCGGATGCAATATTTGACAACATTCCTGGCCTGTCGAACGTTACTCCTCGGAGGGAACAGTATATACGTCTATAACGTCATATATCCTAACCTAAGGCAACCTAACAACTCGGATGTAACATTTGACAACATTCCAGGCGTGTCGGTCCCTACGTCTCGGTGGTAACGTTACATGCGTCTATAACGTTATATATTCTAACCTAAGGCCACCTAACACCTCGGATGTAATATTTGACAACATTCCTGGCCTGTCGAACCTTACTTCTCGGAGGGAACAGTATATACGTCTATAACGTCATATATCCTAACCTAAGGCAACCTAACAACTCGGATGTAACATTTGACAACATTCCAGGCGTGTCGGTCCCTACGTCTCGGTGGTAACATTACATGCTTCTATAAAGTTATATATCCTAACCTAATGCAACCTAACATCTCGGATGTAACATTTGACAACATTCCAGGCGTGTCGGTCCCTACGTCTCGGTGGTAACATTATATACGTCTATAACGGTGTATATCCTAATCTAAGGCAACCTAACATCTCGGATGCAATATTTGACAACATTCCTGGCCTGTCGAACCCTATTTCTCGGAGGGAACAGTATATACGTCTATAACGTTATATATCCTAACCTAAGGCGACTTAACATCTCGGATGTAACATTTGACAACAGTCCAGGCGTGTCGGTCCCTACGTCTCGGTGGTAACATTACATGCGTCTATAACGTTATATATCCTAATCTAAGGCAACCTAACATCTCGGATGTAATATTTGACAACATTCCAGGCGTGTCGGTCCCTACGTCTCGGTGGTAACATTACATGCTTCTATAAAGTTATATATCCTAACCTAATGCAACCTAACATCTCGGATGTAACATTTGACAACATTCCAGGCGTGTCGGTCCCTACGTCTCGGTGGTAACATTATATGCGTCTGTAACGTTATATATCCTAATCTAAGGCAACCTAACATCTCGGATGTAACATTTGATAACATTCCAGGCTTGTCGGACCCTACTTCTCGGTGGGAACATTATATACGTCTATAGCGTTATATATCCTAACCTAAGGCAACCTATTATCTCAGACGTAATATTTTCCAACATTCCTGGCGTGTCGGAGCATTCTTTTCGGTGCGAATATTATATACGTCTATAACGGTATATATACGAATCTAAGGCAACCTAGCATCTCGGATGCAATATTTGACAACATTCCTGGCCTGTCGAACCCTACTTCTCGGAGGGAATAGTATATACGTCTATAACGGTGTATATCCTAATCTAAAGCAACCTAACATCTCGGATGCAATATTTGACAACATTCCTGGCCTGTCGAACCTTACTCCTCGGAGGGAACAGTATATACGTCTATAACGTCATATATCCTAACCTAAGGCAACCTAACAACTCGGATGTAACATTTGACAACATTCCAGGCGTGTCGGTCCCTACGTCTCGGTGGTAACGTTACATGCGTCTATAACGTTATATATTCTAACCTAAGGCCACCTAACACCTCGGATGTAATATTTGACAACATTCCTGGCGTGTCGAACCGTACTTCTCGGTGGGAACAGTATATACGTCTATAACGGTATATATCCTAATCTAAGGCAACCTAACATCTCGGATGCAATATTTGACAACATTCCTGGCCTGTCGAACCCTACTTCTCGGAGGGAACAGTATATACGTCTATAACGTCATATATCTTAACATAAGGCAACCTAACGTCTCGGATGTAATATTTGACAACATTCCAGGCGTGTCGGACCCTACTTCTCGGTCGGAACAGTATATACGTCTATAACGTTATACATCCTAACCTAATGCAACCTAACATCTCGGATGCAATATTTGACAACATTCCTGGCCTGTCGAACCCTACTTCTCGGAGGGAACAGTATATACGTCTATAACGTCATATATCTTAACATAAGGCAACCTAACGTCTCGGATGTAACATTTGACAACATTCCAGGCGTGTCGGTACATACGTTTCGGTGGTAACATTATATGCGTCTGTAACGTTATATATCCTAACCTAAGGCAACCTAACATCTCGGATGTAACATTTGACAACATTCCAGGCGTGTCGGTCTCTACGTCTCGGTGGTAACATTATATGCGTCTATAACGTTATATATCCTATCCTAAGGCAACCTAACATCTCGGATGTAATATTTGACAACATTCCTGGCGTGTCGGACCCTACTTCTCGGAGGGAACAGTATATACGTCTATAACGTCATATATCTTAACATAAGGCAACCTAACGTCTCGGATGTAACATTTGACAACATTCCAGGCGTGTCGGTACCTACGTCTGGGAGGGAACAGTATATATGTCTATAACGTCATGTATCTTAACATAAGGCAACCTAACGTCTCGGATGTAACATTTGACAACATTCCAGGCGTGTCGGTACCTACGTCTCGGTGGTAACATTATATGCGTCTATAACGTTATATATCCTAACCTAAGGCAACCTAACATCTCGGATGTAACATTTGACAACATTCCAGGCGTGTCGGTACATACGTCTCGGTGGTAACATTAATTCGTCTATAACGTTATATATCCTAACCTAAGCCAACCTAACATCTCGGATGTAACATTTGACAACATTCCAGGCGTGTCGGTCCCTACGTCTCGGTGGTAACATTACATGCGTCTATAATGGTATATATCCTAATCTAAGGCAACCTAACATCTCGGATGCAATATTTGACAACATTCCTGGCCTGTCGAACCCTACTTCTCGGAGGGAACAGTATATACGTCTATAACGTCATATATCTTAACATAAGGCAACCTAACGTCTCGGATGTAACATTTGACAACATTCCAGGCGTGTCGGTACATACGTCTCGGTGGTAACATTATATGCGTCTGTAACGTTATATATCCTAACCTAAGGCAACCTAACATCTCGGATGTAACATTTGACAACATTCCAGGCGTGTCGGTCTCTACGTCTTGGTGGTAACATTATATGCGTCTATAACGTTATATATCCTCACCTAAGGCAACCTAACATCTCGGATGTAACATTTGACAACATTCCAGGCGTGTCGGTCCCTACGTCTCGGTGGTAATGTTACATGCGTCTATAGCGTTATATAGCCTAACCTAGGGCCACCTAACACCTCGGATGTAATACTTGACAACATTCCTGGCGTGTCGAACCCTACTTCTCGGTGGGACCAGTTTATACGTCTATAACGTTATACATCCTAACCTAAGGCAACCTAACATCTCGGATGCAATATTTGACAACATACCTGGCGTGTCGGACCCTACTTCTCGGAGGGAACAGTATATACGTCTATAACGTCATATATCCTAACCTGAGGCAACCTAACATCTCGGATGTAACATTTGACAACATTCCGGGCGTGACGGTCCCTACGTCTCGGTGGTAACATTAATTCGTCTATAACGTTATATATCCTAACCTAAGCCAACCTAACATCTCGGATGTAACATTTGACAACATTCCAGGCGTGTCGGTCCCTACGTCTCGGTTCTAACATTACATGCGTCTATAACGGTATATATCCTAATCTAAGGCAACCTAACATCTCGGATGCAATATTTGACAACATTCCTGGCCTGTCGAACCCTACTTCTCGGAGGGAACAGTATATACGTCTATAACGTCATATATATTAACATAAGGCAACCTAACGTCTCGGATGTAACATTTGACAACATTCCAGGCGTGTCGGTACATACGTCTCGGTGGTAACATTATATGCGTCTGTAACGTTATATATCCTAACCTTAGGCAACCTAACATCTCGGATGTAACATTTGACAACATTCCAGGCGTGTCGGTGCCTACGTCTCGGTGGTAACATTATATGCGTCTATAACGTTATATCTCCTAACCTAAGGCAACCTAACAACTCGGATGTAATATTTGACGACACTCCTGGCGCGTCGGATCCTGCTTCTCGGTGGGAACATTATATGCGTCTATAGCGTTGTATGTCCTAATCTAAGGCAACCTAACATCTCGGATGCAATATTTGACAACATTCCTGGCCTGTCGAACGTTACTCCTCGGAGGGAACAGTATATACGTCTATAACGTCATATATCCTAACCTAAGGCAACCTAACAACTCGGATGTAACATTTGACAACATTCCAGGCGTGTCGGTCCCTACGTCTCGGTGGTAACGTTACATGCGTCTATAACGTTATATATTCTAACCTAAGGCCACCTAACACCTCGGATGTAATATTTGACAACATTCCTGGCCTGTCGAACCTTACTTCTCGGAGGGAACAGTATATACGTCTATAACGTCATATATCCTAACCTAAGGCAACCTAACAACTCGGATGTAACATTTGACAACATTCCAGGCGTGTCGGTCCCTACGTCTCGGTGGTAACATTACATGCTTCTATAAAGTTATATATCCTAAACTAATGCAACCTAACATCTCGGAAGTAACATTTGACAACATTCCAGGCGTGTCGGTCCCTACGTCTCGGTGGTAACATTATATGCGTCTATAACGTTATATATCCTAATCTAAGGCAACCTAACATCTCGGATGTAACATTTGACAACATTCCAGGCTTGTCGGACCCTACTTCTCGGTGGGAACATTATATACGTCTATAGCGTTATATATCCTAACCTAAGGCAACCTATTATCTCAGACGTAATATTTTCCAACATTCCTGGCGTGTCGGAGCATTCTTTTCGGTGCGAATATTATATACGTCTATAACGGTATATATCCGAATCTAAGGCAACCTAGCATCTCGGATGCAATATTTGACAACATTCCTGGCCTGTCGAACCCTACTTCTCGGAGGGAATAGTATATACGTCTATAACGGTGTATATCCTAATCTAAGGCAACCTAACATCTCGGATGCAATATTTGACAACATTCCTGGCCTGTCGAACCCTATTTCTCGGAGGGAACAGTATATACGTCTATAACGTTATATATCCTAACCTAAGGCGACTTAACATCTCGGATGTAACATTTGACAACAGTCCAGGCGTGTCGGTCCCTACGTCTCGGTGGTAACATTACATGCGTCTATAACGTTATATATCCTAATCTAAGGCAACCTAACATCTCGGATGTAATATTTGACAACATTCCAGGCGTGTCGGTCCCTACGTCTCGGTGGTAACATTACATGCTTCTATAAAGTTATATATCCTAACCTAATGCAACCTAACATCTCGGATGTAACATTTGACAACATTCCAGGCGTGTCGGTCCCTACGTCTCGGTGGTAACATTATATGCGTCTGTAACGTTATATATCCTAATCTAAGGCAACCTAACATCTCGGATGTAACATTTGATAACATTCCAGGCTTGTCGGACCCTACTTCTCGGTGGGAACATTATATACGTCTATAGCGTTATATATCCTAACCTAAGGCAACCTATTATCTCAGACGTAATATTTTCCAACATTCCTGGCGTGTCGGAGCATTCTTTTCGGTGCGAATATTATATACGTCTATAACGGTATATATACGAATCTAAGGCAACCTAGCATCTCGGATGCAATATTTGACAACATTCCTGGCCTGTCGAACCCTACTTCTCGGAGGGAATAGTATATACGTCTATAACGGTGTATATCCTAATCTAAAGCAACCTAACATCTCGGATGCAATATTTGACAACATTCCTGGCCTGTCGAACCCTATTTCTCGGAGGGAACAGTATATACGTCTATAACGTTATATATCCTAACCTAAGGCAACCTAACATCTCGGACGTAACATTTGATTATATTCCAGGCGAGTCGGTCCTTACGTCTCGGTGGTAACATTATATGCGTCTATAACGTTATATATCCTAACCTAAGGCGACTTAACATCTCGGATGTAACATTTGACAACAGTCCAGGCGTGTCGGTCCCTACGTCTCGGTGGTAACATTACATGCGTCTATAACGTTATATATCCTAATCTAAGGCAACCTAACATCTCGGATGTAATATTTGACAACATTCCTGTCGTGTCGGACCCTAGTTCTCGGTGGGAACATTATATACGTCTATAGCGTTATATATCCTACCTAAGGCAACCTATTATCTCAGACGTAATATTTTCCAACATTCCTGGCGTGTGGGAGCATTCTTTTCGGTGCGAATATTATATACGTCTATAACGGTATATATCCGAATCTAAGGCAACCTAACATCTCGGATGCAATATTTGACAACATTCCAGGCGTGTCGGTCCCTACGTCTCGGTGGTAACATTATATGCGTCTATAACGTTATATCTCCTAACCTAAGGCAACCTAACAACTCGGATGTAATATTTGACAACATTCCTGGCGCGTCGGATCCTGCTTCTCGGTGGGAACATTATATGCGTCTATAGCGTTGTATGTCCTAATCTAAGGCAACCTAACATCTCGGATGCAATATTTGACAACATTCCTGGCCTGTCGAACCTTACTCCTCGGAGGGAACAGTATATACGTCTATAACGTCATATATCCTAACCTAAGGCAACCTAACAACTCGGATGTAACATTTGACAACATTCCAGGCGTGTCGGTCCCTACGTCTCGGTGGTAACGTTACATGCGTCTATAACGTTATATATTCTAACTTAAGGCCACCTAACACCTCGGATGTAATATTTGACAACATTCCTGGCCTGTCGAACCTTACTTCTCGGAGGGAACAGTATATACGTCTATAACGTCATATATCCTAACCTAAGGCAACCTAGCAATTCGGATGTAACATTTGACAACATTCCAGGCGTGTCGGTCCCTACGTCTCGGTGGTAACATTACATGCTTCTATAAAGTTATATATCCTAACCTAATGCAACCTAACATCTCGGATGTAACATTTGACAACATTCCAGGCGTGTCGGTCCCTACGTCTCGGTGGTAACATTATATGCGTCTATAACGTTATATATCCTAATCTAAGGCAACCTAACATCTCGGATGTAACATTTGACAACATTCCAGGCTTGTCGGTCCCTACGTCTCGGTGGTAACGTTACATGCGTCTATAACGTTATATATCCTAACCTAAGGCAACCTAACATCTCGGATGCAATATTTGACAACATTCCTGGCCTGTCGAAACCTACTTCACGGAGGGAACAGTATATTCGTCTATAACGTCATATATCCTAACCTAAGGCAACTTAACATCTCGGATGTAACATTTGACAACATTCCAGGCGTGTCGGTCCCTACGTCTCGGTGGTAACATTATATACGTCTATAACGTTATATATCCTAACCTAAGGCAACCTGACATCTCGGATGTAATATTCTACAACATTCCTGTCGTGTCGGACACTACTTCTCGGAGGGAACAGTATATACGCCTATAACGTCATATATCCTAACCCAAGGCAACCTAACATCTCGGATGTAACATTATATGAGTCTATAACGTTATATATCCTAACCTAAGGCAACCTAACATCTCGGATGCAATATTTGACAACATTCCTGGCCTGTCGATCCCTACTTTTCGGAGGGAACAGTATATACGTCTATAACGTTATATATCCTAATCTAAGGCAACCTAACATCTCGGATGTAATATTTGACAACATTCCTGTCGTGTCGGACCCTACTTCTCGGTGGGAACATTATATACGTCTATAGCGTTATATATCCTAACCTAAGGCAACCTATTATCTCAGACGTCATATTTTCCAACATTCCTGGCGTGTCGGAGCATTCTTTTCGGTGCGAATATTATATACGTCTATAACGGTATATATCCGAATCTAAAGCAACCTAACATCTCGGATGCAATATTTGACAACATTCCTGGCCTGTCGAACCCTACTTCTCGGAGGGAATAGTATATACGTCTATAACGGTGTATATCCTAACCTAAGGCAACCTAACATCTCGGATGCAATATTTGACAACATTCCTGGCCTGTCGTACCCTACTCCTCGGAGGGAGCAGTATATACGTCTATAACGTCATATATCCTAACCTAAGGCAACCTAACATCTCGGACGTAACATTTGACAACATTCCAGGCGTGTCGGTCCCTACGTCTCGGTGGTAACATTATATGCGTCTATAACGTTATATCTCCTAACCTAAGGCAACCTAACAACTCGGATGTAATATTTGACAACATTCCTGGCGCGTCGGATCCTGCTTCTCGGTGGGAACATTATATGCGACTATAGCGTTGTATGTCCTAATCTAAGGCAACCTAACATCTCGGATGCAATATTTGACAACATTCCTGGCCTGTCGAACCTTACTCCTCGGAGGGAACAGTATATACGTCTATAACGTCATATATCCTAACCTAAGGCAACCTAACAACTCGGATGTAACATTTGACAACATTCCAGGCGTGTCGGTCCCTACGTCTCGGTGGTAACGTTACATGCGTCTATAACGTTATATATTCTAACCTAAGGCCACCTAACACCTCGGATGTAATATTTGACAACATTCCTGGCGTGTCGAACCGTACTTCTCGGTGGGAACAGTATATACGTCTATAACGGTATATATCCTAATCTAAGGCAACCTAACATCTCGGATGCAATATTTGACAACATTCCTGGCCTGTCGAACCCTACTTCTCGGAGGGAAAAGTATATACGTCTATAACGTCATATATCTTAACATAAGGCAACCTAACGTCTCGGATGTAACATTTGACAACATTCCAGGCGTGTCGGACCCTACTTCTCGGTCGGAACAGTATATACGTCTATAACGTTATACATCCTAACCTAATGCAACCTAACATCTCGGATGTAATATTTGACAACATACCTGGCGTGTCGGACCCTACTTCTCGGAGGGAACAGTATATACGTCTATAACGTCATATATCCTAACCTGAGGCAACCTAACATCTCGGATGTAACATTTGACAACATTCCAGGCGTGACGGTCCCTACGTCTCGGTGGTAACATTAATTCGTCTATAACGTTATATATCCTAACCTAAGCCAACCTAAAATCTCGGATGTAACATTTGACAACATTCCAGGCGTGTCGGTCGCTACGTCTCGGTGGTAACATTACATGCGTCTATAATGGTATATATCCTAATCTAAGGCAACCTAACATCTCGGATGCAATATTTGACAACATTCCTGGCCTGTCGAACCCTACTTCTCGGAGGGAACAGTATATACGTCTATAACGTCATATATCTTAACATAAGGCAACCTAACGTCTCGGATGTAACATTTGACAACATTCCAGGCGTGTCGGTACATACGTCTCGGTGGTAACATTATATGCGTCTGTAACGTTATATATCCTAACCTAAGGCAACCTAACATCTCGGATGTAACATTTGACAACATTCCAGGCGTGTCGGTCCCTACGTCTCGGTGGTAACGTTACATGCGTCTATAACGTTATATATTCTAACTTAAGGCCACCTAACACCTCGGATGTAATATTTGACAACATTCCTGGCCTGTCGAACCTTACTTCTCGGAGGGAACAGTATATACGTCTATAACGTCATATATCCTAACCTAAGGCAACCTAACAACTCGGATGTAACATTTGACAACATTCCAGGCGTGTCGGTCCCTACGTCTCGGTGGTAACATTACATGCTTCTATAAAGTTATATATCCTAACCTAATGCAACCTAACATCTCGGATGTAACATTTGACAACATTCCAGGCGTGTCGGTCCCTACGTCTCGGTGGTAACATTATATGCGTCTATAACGTTATATATCCTAATCTAAGGCAACCTAACATCTCGGATGTAACATTTGACAACATTCCAGGCTTGTCGGTCCCTACGTCTCGGTGGTAACGTTACATGCGTCTATAACGTTATATATCCTAACCTAAGGCAACCTAACATCTCGGATGCAATATTTGACAACATTCCTGGCCTGTCGAAACCTACTTCACGGAGGGAACAGTATATTCGTCTATAACGTCATATATCCTAACCTAAGGCAACTTAACATCTCGGATGTAACATTTGACAACATTCCAGGCGTGTCGGTCCCTACGTCTCGGTGGTAACATTATATACGTCTATAACGTTATATATCCTAACCTAAGGCAACCTGACATCTCGGATGTAATATTCTACAACATTCCTGTCGTGTCGGACACTACTTCTCGGAGGGAACAGTATATACGCCTATAACGTCATATATCCTAACCCAAGGCAACCTAACATCTCGGATGTAACATTATATGAGTCTATAACGTTATATATCCTAACCTAAGGCAACCTAACATCTCGGATGCAATATTTGACAACATTCCTGGCCTGTCGATCCCTACTTTTCGGAGGGAACAGTATATACGTCTATAACGTTATATATCCTAATCTAAGGCAACCTAACATCTCGGATGTAATATTTGACAACATTCCTGTCGTGTCGGACCCTACTTCTCGGTGGGAACATTATATACGTCTATAGCGTTATATATCCTAACCTAAGGCAACCTATTATCTCAGACGTCATATTTTCCAACATTCCTGGCGTGTCGGAGCATTCTTTTCGGTGCGAATATTATATACGTCTATAACGGTATATATCCGAATCTAAAGCAACCTAACATCTCGGATGCAATATTTGACAACATTCCTGGCCTGTCGAACCCTACTTCTCGGAGGGAATAGTATATACGTCTATAACGGTGTATATCCTAACCTAAGGCAACCTAACATCTCGGATGCAATATTTGACAACATTCCTGGCCTGTCGTACCCTACTCCTCGGAGGGAGCAGTATATACGTCTATAACGTCATATATCCTAACCTAAGGCAACCTAACAACTCGGATGTAATATTTGACAACATTCCGAGCGCGTCGGATCCTGCTTCTCGGTGGGAACATTATATGCGTCTATAACGTTGTATGTCCTAATCTAAGGCAACCTAACATCTCGGATGCAATATTTGACAACATTCCTGGCCTGTCGTACCCTACTCCTCGGAGGGAGCAGTATATACGTCTATAACGTCATATATCCTAACCTAAGGCAACCTAACATCTCGGACGTAACATTTGACAACATTCCAGGCGTGTCGGTCCCTACGTCTCGGTGGTAACATTATATGCGTCTATAACGTTATATCTCCTAACCTAAGGCAACCTAACAACTCGGATGTAATATTTGACAACATTCCTGGCGCGTCGGATCCTGCTTCTCGGTGGGAACATTATATGCGACTATAGCGTTGTATGTCCTAATCTAAGGCAACCTAACATCTCGGATGCAATATTTGACAACATTCCTGGCCTGTCGAACCTTACTCCTCGGAGGGAACAGTATATACGTCTATAACGTCATATATCCTAACCTAAGGCAACCTAACAACTCGGATGTAACATTTGACAACATTCCAGGCGTGTCGGTCCCTACGTCTCGGTGGTAACGTTACATGCGTCTATAACGTTATATATTCTAACCTAAGGCCACCTAACACCTCGGATGTAATATTTGACAACATTCCTGGCGTGTCGAACCGTACTTCTCGGTGGGAACAGTATATACGTCTATAACGGTATATATCCTAATCTAAGGCAACCTAACATCTCGGATGCAATATTTGACAACATTCCTGGCCTGTCGAACCCTACTTCTCGGAGGGAAAAGTATATACGTCTATAACGTCATATATCTTAACATAAGGCAACCAAACGTCTCGGATGTAACATTTGACAACATTCCAGGCGTGTCGGACCCTACTTCTCGGTCGGAACAGTATATACGTCTATAACGTTATACATCCTAACCTAATGCAACCTAACATCTCGGATGTAATATTTGACAACATACCTGGCGTGTCGGACCCTACTTCTCGGAGGGAACAGTATATACGTCTATAACGTCATATATCCTAACCTGAGGCAACCTAACATCTCGGATGTAACATTTGACAACATTCCAGGCGTGACGGTCCCTACGTCTCGGTGGTAACATTAATTCGTCTATAACGTTATATATCCTAACCTAAGCCAACCTAAAATCTCGGATGTAACATTTGACAACATTCCAGGCGTGTCGGTCGCTACGTCTCGGTGGTAACATTACATGCGTCTATAATGGTATATATCCTAATCTAAGGCAACCTAACATCTCGGATGCAATATTTGACAACATTCCTGGCCTGTCGAACCCTACTTCTCGGAGGGAACAGTATATACGTCTATAACGTCATATATCTTAACATAAGGCAACCTAACGTCTCGGATGTAACATTTGACAACATTCCAGGCGTGTCGGTACATACGTCTCGGTGGTAACATTATATGCGTCTGTAACGTTATATATCCTAACCTAAGGCAACCTAACATCTCGGATGTAACATTTGACAACATTCCAGGCGTGTCGGTCCCTACGTCTCGGTGGTAACGTTACATGCGTCTATAACGTTATATATTCTAACTTAAGGCCACCTAACACCTCGGATGTAATATTTGACAACATTCCTGGCCTGTCGAACCTTACTTCTCGGAGGGAACAGTATATACGTCTATAACGTCATATATCCTAACCTAAGGCAACCTAACAACTCGGATGTAACATTTGACAACATTCCAGGCGTGTCGGTCCCTACGTCTCGGTGGTAACATTACATGCTTCTATAAAGTTATATATCCTAACCTAATGCAACCTAACATCTCGGATGTAACATTTGACAACATTCCAGGCGTGTCGGTCCCTACGTCTCGGTGGTAACATTATATGCGTCTATAACGTTATATATCCTAATCTAAGGCAACCTAACATCTCGGATGTAACATTTGACAACATTCCAGGCTTGTCGGTCCCTACGTCTCGGTGGTAACGTTACATGCGTCTATAACGTTATATATCCTAACCTAAGGCAACCTAACATCTCGGATGCAATATTTGACAACATTCCTGGCCTGTCGAAACCTACTTCACGGAGGGAACAGTATATTCGTCTATAACGTCATATATCCTAACCTAAGGCAACTTAACATCTCGGATGTAACATTTGACAACATTCCAGGCGTGTCGGTCCCTACGTCTCGGTGGTAACATTATATACGTCTATAACGTTATATATCCTAACCTAAGGCAACCTGACATCTCGGATGTAATATTCTACAACATTCCTGTCGTGTCAGACACTACTTCTCGGAGGGAACAGTATATACGCCTATAACGTCATATATCCTAACCCAAGGCAACCTAACATCTCGGATGTAACATTATATGAGTCTATAACGTTATATATCCTAACCTAAGGCAACCTAACATCTCGGATGCAATATTTGACAACATTCCTGGCCTGTCGATCCCTACTTTTCGGAGGGAACAGTATATACGTCTATAACGTTATATATCCTAATCTAAGGCAACCTAACATCTCGGATGTAATATTTGACAACATTCCTGTCGTGTCGGACCCTACTTCTCGGTGGGAACATTATATACGTCTATAGCGTTATATATCCTAACCTAAGGCAACCTATTATCTCAGACGTCATATTTTCCAACATTCCTGGCGTGTCGGAGCATTCTTTTCGGTGCGAATATTATATACGTCTATAACGGTATATATCCGAATCTAAAGCAACCTAACATCTCGGATGCAATATTTGACAACATTCCTGGCCTGTCGAACCCTACTTCTCGGAGGGAATAGTATATACGTCTATAACGGTGTATATCCTAACCTAAGGCAACCTAACATCTCGGATGCAATATTTGACAACATTCCTGGCCTGTCGTACCCTACTCCTCGGAGGGAGCAGTATATACGTCTATAACGTCATATATCCTAACCTAAGGCAACCTAACAACTCGGATGTAATATTTGACAACATTCCGAGCGCGTCGGATCCTGCTTCTCGGTGGGAACATTATATGCGTCTATAACGTTGTATGTCCTAATCTAAGGCAACCTAACATCTCGGATGCAATATTTGACAACATTCCTGGCCTGTCGTACCCTACTCCTCGGAGGGAGCAGTATATACGTCTATAACGTCATATATCCTAACCTAAGGCAACCTAACATCTCGGACGTAACATTTGACAACATTCCAGGCGTGTCGGTCCCTACGTCTCGGTGGTAACATTATATGCGTCTATAACGTTATATCTCCTAACCTAAGGCAACCTAACAACTCGGATGTAATATTTGACAACATTCCTGGCGCGTCGGATCCTGCTTCTCGGTGGGAACATTATATGCGACTATAGCGTTGTATGTCCTAATCTAAGGCAACCTAACATCTCGGATGCAATATTTGACAACATTCCTGGCCTGTCGAACCTTACTCCTCGGAGGGAACAGTATATACGTCTATAACGTCATATATCCTAACCTAAGGCAACCTAACAACTCGGATGTAACATTTGACAACATTCCAGGCGTGTCGGTCCCTACGTCTCGGTGGTAACGTTACATGCGTCTATAACGTTATATATTCTAACCTAAGGCCACCTAACACCTCGGATGTAATATTTGACAACATTCCTGGCGTGTCGAACCGTACTTCTCGGTGGGAACAGTATATACGTCTATAACGGTATATATCCTAATCTAAGGCAACCTAACATCTCGGATGCAATATTTGACAACATTCCTGGCCTGTCGAACCCTACTTCTCGGAGGGAAAAGTATATACGTCTATAACGTCATATATCTTAACATAAGGCAACCTAACGTCTCGGATGTAACATTTGACAACATTCCAGGCGTGTCGGACCCTACTTCTCGGTCGGAACAGTATATACGTCTATAACGTTATACATCCTAACCTAATGCAACCTAACATCTCGGATGTAATATTTGACAACATACCTGGCGTGTCGGACCCTACTTCTCGGAGGGAACAGTATATACGTCTATAACGTCATATATCCTAACCTGAGGCAACCTAACATCTCGGATGTAACATTTGACAACATTCCAGGCGTGACGGTCCCTACGTCTCGGTGGTAACATTAATTCGTCTATAACGTTATATATCCTAACCTAAGCCAACCTAAAATCTCGGATGTAACATTTGACAACATTCCAGGCGTGTCGGTCGCTACGTCTCGGTGGTAACATTACATGCGTCTATAATGGTATATATCCTAATCTAAGGCAACCTAACATCTCGGATGCAATATTTGACAACATTCCTGGCCTGTCGAACCCTACTTCTCGGAGGGAACAGTATATACGTCTATAACGTCATATATCTTAACATAAGGCAACCTAACGTCTCGGATGTAACATTTGACAACATTCCAGGCGTGTCGGTACATACGTCTCGGTGGTAACATTATATGCGTCTGTAACGTTATATATCCTAACCTAAGGCAACCTAACATCTCGGATGTAACATTTGACAACATTCCAGGCGTGTCGGTCCCTACGTCTCGGTGGTAACGTTACATGCGTCTATAACGTTATATATTCTAACTTAAGGCCACCTAACACCTCGGATGTAATATTTGACAACATTCCTGGCCTGTCGAACCTTACTTCTCGGAGGGAACAGTATATACGTCTATAACGTCATATATCCTAACCTAAGGCAACCTAACAACTCGGATGTAACATTTGACAACATTCCAGGCGTGTCGGTCCCTACGTCTCGGTGGTAACATTACATGCTTCTATAAAGTTATATATCCTAACCTAATGCAACCTAACATCTCGGATGTAACATTTGACAACATTCCAGGCGTGTCGGTCCCTACGTCTCGGTGGTAACATTATATGCGTCTATAACGTTATATATCCTAATCTAAGGCAACCTAACATCTCGGATGTAACATTTGACAACATTCCAGGCTTGTCGGTCCCTACGTCTCGGTGGTAACGTTACATGCGTCTATAACGTTATATATCCTAACCTAAGGCAACCTAACATCTCGGATGCAATATTTGACAACATTCCTGGCCTGTCGAAACCTACTTCACGGAGGGAACAGTATATTCGTCTATAACGTCATATATCCTAACCTAAGGCAACTTAACATCTCGGATGTAACATTTGACAACATTCCAGGCGTGTCGGTCCCTACGTCTCGGTGGTAACATTATATACGTCTATAACGTTATATATCCTAACCTAAGGCAACCTGACATCTCGGATGTAATATTCTACAACATTCCTGTCGTGTCGGACACTACTTCTCGGAGGGAACAGTATATACGCCTATAACGTCATATATCCTAACCCAAGGCAACCTAACATCTCGGATGTAACATTATATGAGTCTATAACGTTATATATCCTAACCTAAGGCAACCTAACATCTCGGATGCAATATTTGACAACATTCCTGGCCTGTCGATCCCTACTTTTCGGAGGGAACAGTATATACGTCTATAACGTTATATATCCTAATCTAAGGCAACCTAACATCTCGGATGTAATATTTGACAACATTCCTGTCGTGTCGGACCCTACTTCTCGGTGGGAACATTATATACGTCTATAGCGTTATATATCCTAACCTAAGGCAACCTATTATCTCAGACGTCATATTTTCCAACATTCCTGGCGTGTCGGAGCATTCTTTTCGGTGCGAATATTATATACGTCTATAACGGTATATATCCGAATCTAAAGCAACCTAACATCACGGATGCAATATTTGACAACATTCCTGGCCTGTCGAACCCTACTTCTCGGAGGGAATAGTATATACGTCTATAACGGTGTATATCCTAACCTAAGGCAACCTAACATCTCGGATGCAATATTTGACAACATTCCTGGCCTGTCGTACCCTACTCCTCGGAGGGAGCAGTATATACGTCTATAACGTCATATATCCTAACCTAAGGCAACCTAACAACTCGGATGTAATATTTGACAACATTCCGAGCGCGTCGGATCCTGCTTCTCGGTGGGAACATTATATGCGTCTATAACGTTGTATGTCCTAATCTAAGGCAACCTAACATCTCGGATGCAATATTTGACAACATTCCTGGCCTGTCGTACCCTACTCCTCGGAGGGAGCAGTATATACGTCTATAACGTCATATATCCTAACCTAAGGCAACCTAACATCTCGGACGTAACATTTGACAACATTCCAGGCGTGTCGGTCCCTACGTCTCGGTGGTAACATTATATGCGTCTATAACGTTATATCTCCTAACCTAAGGCAACCTAACAACTCGGATGTAATATTTGACAACATTCCTGGCGCGTCGGATCCTGCTTCTCGGTGGGAACATTATATGCGACTATAGCGTTGTATGTCCTAATCTAAGGCAACCTAACATCTCGGATGCAATATTTGACAACATTCCTGGCCTGTCGAACCTTACTCCTCGGAGGGAACAGTATATACGTCTATAACGTCATATATCCTAACCTAAGGCAACCTAACAACTCGGATGTAACATTTGACAACATTCCAGGCGTGTCGGTCCCTACGTCTCGGTGGTAACGTTACATGCGTCTATAACGTTATATATTCTAACCTAAGGCCACCTAACACCTCGGATGTAATATTTGACAACATTCCTGGCGTGTCGAACCGTACTTCTCGGTGGGAACAGTATATACGTCTATAACGGTATATATCCTAATCTAAGGCAACCTAACATCTCGGATGCAATATTTGACAACATTCCTGGCCTGTCGAACCCTACTTCTCGGAGGGAAAAGTATATACGTCTATAACGTCATATATCTTAACATAAGGCAACCTAACGTCTCGGATGTAACATTTGACAACATTCCAGGCGTGTCGGACCCTACTTCTCGGTCGGAACAGTATATACGTCTATAACGTTATACATCCTAACCTAATGCAACCTAACATCTCGGATGTAATATTTGACAACATACCTGGCGTGTCGGACCCTACTTCTCGGAGGGAACAGTATATACGTCTATAACGTCATATATCCTAACCTGAGGCAACCTAACATCTCGGATGTAACATTTGACAACATTCCAGGCGTGACGGTCCCTACGTCTCGGTGGTAACATTAATTCGTCTATAACGTTATATATCCTAACCTAAGCCAACCTAAAATCTCGGATGTAACATTTGACAACATTCCAGGCGTGTCGGTCGCTACGTCTCGGTGGTAACATTACATGCGTCTATAATGGTATATATCCTAATCTAAGGCAACCTAACATCTCGGATGCAATATTTGACAACATTCCTGGCCTGTCGAACCCTACTTCTCGGAGGGAACAGTATATACGTCTATAACGTCATATATCTTAACATAAGGCAACCTAACGTCTCGGATGTAACATTTGACAACATTCCAGGCGTGTCGGTACATACGTCTCGGTGGTAACATTATATGCGTCTGTAACGTTATATATCCTAACCTAAGGCAACCTAACATCTCGGATGTAACATTTGACAACATTCCAGGCGTGTCGGTCTCTACGTCTCGGTGGTAACATTATATGCGTCTATAACGTTATATATCCTATCCTAAGGCAACCTAACATCTCGGATGTAATATGTGACAACATTCCTGGCGTGTCGGACCCTACTTCTCGGAGGGAACAGTATATACGTCTATAACGTCATATATCTTAACATAAGGCAACCTAACGTCTCGGATGTAACATTTGACAACATTCCAGGCGTGTCGGTACCTACGTCTGGGAGGGAACAGTATATATGTCTATAACGTCATGTATCTTAACATAAGGCAACCTAACGTCTCGGATGTAACATTTGACAACATTCCAGGCGTGTCGATACCTACGTCTCGGTGGTAACATTATATGCGTCTATAACGTTATATATCCTAACCTAAGGCAACCTAACATCTCGGATGTAACATTTGACAACATTCCAGGCGTGTCGGTACATACGTCTCGGTGGTAACATTAATTCGTCTATAACGTTATATATCCTAACCTAAGCCAACCTAACATCTCGGATTTAACATTTGACAACATTCCAGGCGTGTCGGTCCCTACGTCTCGGTGGTAACATTATATACGTCTATAACGGTATATATCCTAATCTAAGGCAACCTAACATCTCGGGTGTAATATTTGACAACATTCGTGGCCTGTCGAATTCTACTTCTCGGAGGGAACAGTATATACGTCTATGAGGTCATATATCCTAACCTAAGGCAACCTAACATCTGGGATGTAACATTTGACAACATTCCTGGCCTTTCGAACCCTACCCCTCGGACGGAATAGTATATACGTCTATAACGTTATATATCCTAACCTGAGGCAACCTAACATCTCGGATGTAACATTTGATAACATTCCAGGCGTGTCGGTCCCTACGTCTCGGTGGGAACAGTATATACGTCTATAACGTCATATATCTTAACATAAGGCAACCTAACGTCTCGGATGTAACATTTGACAACATTCCAGGCGTGTCGGTACCTACGTCTCGGTGGTAACATTATATGCGTCTATAACATCATATATCCTAACATGAGGTAACCTAACATCTCGGATGTAACATTTGAAAACATTCCAGGCGTGTCGGTCCCTACGTCTCGGTGGTAACATTACATGCGTCTATAACGGTATATATCCTAATCTAAGGCAACCTAACATCTCGGATGCAATATTTGACAACATTCCTGGCCTGTCGAACCCTACTTCTCGGAGGGGACAGTATATACGTCTACAACGTCATATATACTAACCTAAGGTAACCTAACATCTCGAATGTAGCATTTGACAACATTCCAGGCGTGTCGGCCCCTACGTCTCGGTGGTAACATTACATGCGTCTATAACGATATATATCCTAATCTAAGGCAACCTAACATCTCGGATGTAATACTTGACAATATTCCAGGCGTGTCGGTACCTACGTCTCGGTGGTAACATTATATGCGTCTATAACGTCATATATCCTAACATAAGGTAACCTAACATCTCGGATGTAACATTTGAAAACATTCCAGGCGTGTCGGTCCCTACGTCTCGGTGGTAACATTACATGCGTCTATAACGTTATATATCTTAACCTAAGGCCACCTAACACCTCGGATGTAATACTTGACAATATTCCTGGCGAGTCGAACCCTACTTCTCGGTGGGACCAGTTTATACGTCTATAACGTTATACATCCTAACCTAGGGCAACCTAACATCTCGGATGTAACATTTGACAACATTCCAGGCGTGTCAGTCCCTACGTCTCGGTGGTAACATTAATGCGTCTATAACATTATATATCCTAACTTAAGCCAACATAACAACTCGGATGTAATACTTGACAACATTCCAGGCGTGTCGGTCCCTACGTCTCGGAGGGAACAGTATATAC
The DNA here is from genome assembly GCA_963969225.1 of Xylocopa violacea. Lineage (NCBI taxonomy): Eukaryota > Metazoa > Arthropoda > Insecta > Hymenoptera > Apidae > Xylocopa > Xylocopa violacea. The sequence continues at coordinate 1,270,421 of CAXAJV010000006.1, read as the reverse complement.
GTCTATAACGTCATATATCTTAACATAAGGCAACCTAACGCCTCGGATGTAACATTTGACAACATTCCAGGCGTGTCGGTACCTACGTCTCGGAGGTAAGATTATATGCGTCTATAACATCATATATCCTAACATAAGGTAACCTAACATTTCGGATGTAACATTTGACAACATTCCAGGCGTGTCGGTACCTACGTCTCGGTGGTAACATTATATGCGTCTATAACGTTATATATCCTAACGTAAGGCAACCTAACATCTCGGATGTAACATTTGACAACATTCCAGGCGTGTCGGTCCCTGCGTCTCGGTGGTAACATTAATGCGTCTATAACGTTATATATCCTAACCTAAGCCAACCTAACAACTCGGATGTAATATTTGACAACACTCCTGGCCTGTCGAACCCTACTTCTCGGAGGGGACAGTATATACGTCTACAACGTCATATATCCTAACCTAAGGTAACCTAACATCTCGAATGTAGCATTTGACAACATTCCAGGCGTGTCGACCCCTACGTCTCGGTGGTAACATTACATGCGTCTATAACGGTATATATCCTAATCTAAGGCAACCTAACATCTCGGATGTAATATTTGACAACATTCCTGGCGTGTCGGACCCTACTTCTCGGAGGGAACAGTATATACGTCTATAACGTCATATATCTTAACATGAGGCAACATAACGTCTCGGATGTAACATTTGACAACATTCCAGGCGTGTCGGTACCTACGTCTCGGTGGTAACATTATATGCGTCTATAACATCATATATCCTAACATAAGGTAACCTAACATCTCGGATGTAACATTTGAAAACATTCCAGGCGTGTCGGTCCCTACGTCTCGGTGGTAACATTACATGTGTCTATAACGGTATACATCCTAATCTAAGGCAACCTAACACCTCGGATGCAATATTTGACAATATACCTGGCCTGTCGAACCCTACTTCTCGGAGGGAACAGTATATACGTCTATAACGTCATATATCTTAACATAAGGCAACCTAACGCCTCGGATGTATCATTTGACAACATTCCAGGCGTGTCGGTACCTACGTCTCGCTGGTAACATTATATGCGTCTATAACGTTATATATCCTAACCTAAGGCAACCTAACATCTCGGATGTAATATTTGACAACATTCCAGGCGTGTCGGTACCTACGTCTCGGTGGTAACGTTATATGCGTCTATAACATCATATATCCTAACATAAGGTAACCTAACATCTCGGATGCAACATTTGAAAACATTCCAGGCGTGTCGGTCCCTACGTCTCGGTGGTAACATTACATGCGTCTATAACGGTATATATCCTAATCTAAGGCAACCTAACATCTCGGATGTAACATTTGACAACATTCCAGGCGTGTCGGTCCCTACTTCTCGGAGGGGACAGTATATACGTCTACAACGTCATATATCCTAACCTAAGGTAACCTAACACCTCGAATGTAGCATTTGACAACATTCCAGGCGTGTCGACCCCTACGTCTCGGTGGTAACATTACATGCGTCTATAACGATGTATATCCTAATCTAAGGCAACCTAACATCTCGGATGCAATATTTGACAACATTCCTGGCCTGTCGAACCCTACTTCTCGGAGGGAACAGTATATACGTCTATAACGTCATATATCCTAACCTAAGGCAACCTAACATCTCGGATGTAACATTTGACAACATTCCAGGCGTGTCGGTCCCTACGTCTCGGTGGTAACGTTACATGCGTCTATAACGTTATATATCCTAACCTAAGGCCACCTAACACCTCGGATGTAATACTTGACAATATTCCTGGCGAGTCGAACCCTACTTCTCGGTGGGGCCAGTTTATACGTCTATAACGTTATACATCCTAACCTAAGGCAACCTAACATCTCGGATGTAACATTTGACAACATTCCAGGCGTGTCAGTCCCTACGTCTCGGTGGTAACATTAATGCGTCTATAACGTTATATATCCTAACTTAAGCCAACCTAACAACTCGGATGTAATACTTGACAACATTCCAGGCGTGTCGGTCCCTACGTCTCGGAGGGAACGGTATATACGTCTATAACGTCATATATCTTAACATAAGGCAACCTAACGTCTCGGATGTAACATTTGACAACATTCCAGGCGTGTCGGTACCTATGTCTCGGAGGTAACGTTATATGCGTCTATAACATCATATATCCTAACATAAGGTAACCTAACATCTCGGATGTAACATTTGACAACATTCCAGGCGTGTCGGTACCTACGTCTCGGTGGTAACATTATATGCGTCTATAACATCATATATCCTAACATAAGGTAACCTAACATCTCGGATGTAACATTTGAAAACATTCCAGGCGTGTCGGTCCCTACGTCTCGGTGGTAACATTACATGTGTCTATAACGGTATACATCCTAATCTAAGGCAACCTAACACCTCGGATGCAATATTTGACAATATACCTGGCCTGTCGAACCCTACTTCTCGGAGGGAACAGTATATACGTCTATAACGTCATATATCTTAACATAAGGCAACCTAACGCCTCGGATGTATCATTTGACAACATTCCAGGCGTGTCGGTACCTACGTCTCGCTGGTAACATTATATGCGTCTATAACGTTATATATCCTAACCTAAGGCAACCTAACATCTCGGATGTAATATTTGACAACATTCCAGGCGTGTCGGTACCTACGTCTCGGTGGTAACGTTATATGCGTCTATAACATCATATATCCTAACATAAGGTAACCTAACATCTCGGATGCAACATTTGAAAACATTCCAGGCGTGTCGGTCCCTACGTCTCGGTGGTAACATTACATGCGTCTATAACGGTATATATCCTAATCTAAGGCAACCTAACATCTCGGATGTAACATTTGACAACATTCCAGGCGTGTCGGTCCCTACTTCTCGGAGGGGACAGTATATACGTCTACAACGTCATATATCCTAACCTAAGGTAACCTAACACCTCGAATGTAGCATTTGACAACATTCCAGGCGTGTCGACCCCTACGTCTCGGTGGTAACATTACATGCGTCTATAACGATGTATATCCTAATCTAAGGCAACCTAACATCTCGGATGCAATATTTGACAACATTCCTGGCCTGTCGAACCCTACTTCTCGGAGGGAACAGTATATACGTCTATAACGTCATATATCCTAACCTAAGGCAACCTAACATCTCGGATGTAACATTTGACAACATTCCAGGCGTGTCGGTCCCTACGTCTCGGTGGTAACGTTACATGCGTCTATAACGTTATATATCCTAACCTAAGGCCACCTAACACCTCGGATGTAATACTTGACAATATTCCTGGCGAGTCGAACCCTACTTCTCGGTGGGGCCAGTTTATACGTCTATAACGTTATACATCCTAACCTAAGGCAACCTAACATCTCGGATGTAATATTTGACAACATTCCAGGCGTGTCAGTCCCTACGTCTCGGTGGTAACATTAATGCGTCTATAACGTTATATATCCTAACTTAAGCCAACCTAACAACTCGGATGTAATACTTGACAACATTCCAGGCGTGTCGGTCCCTACGTCTCGGAGGGAACGGTATATACGTCTATAACGTCATATATCTTAACATAAGGCAACCTAACGTCTCGGATGTAACATTTGACAACATTCCAGGCGTGTCGGTACCTATGTCTCGGAGGTAACGTTATATGCGTCTATAACATCATATATCCTAACATAAGGTAACCTAACATCTCGGATGTAACATTTGACAACATTCCAGGCGTGTCGGTACCTACGTCTCGGTGGTAACATTATATGCGTCTATAACGTTATATATCCTAACGTAAGGCAACCTAACATCTCGGATGTAACATTTGACAACATTCCAGGCGTGTCGGTCCCTACGTCTCGGTGGTAACATTAATGCGTCTATAACGTTATATATCCTAACCTAAGACAACCTAACAACTCGGATGTAATATTTGACAACACTCCTGGCCTGTCGAACCCTACTTCTCGGAGGGGACAGTATATACGTCTACAACGTCATATATCCTAACCTAAGGTAATCTAACATCTCGAATGTAGCATTTGACAACATTCCAGGCGTGTCGACCCCTACGTCTCGGTGGTAACATTACATGCGTCTATAACGATATATATCCTAATCTAAGGCAACCTAACATCTCGGATGCAATATTTGACAACATTCCTGGCCTGTCGAACCCTACTTCTCGGAGGGAACAGTATATACGTCTATAACGTCATATATCCTAACCTAAGGCAACCTAACATCTCGGATGTAACATTTGACAACATTCCAGGCGTCTCGGTCCCTACGTCTCGGTGTTAACGTTACATGCGTCTATAACGGTATATATCCTAATCTAAGGCAACCTAACATCTCGGATGTAATATTTGACAACATTCCTGGCGTGTCGGACCCTACTTCTCGGAGGGAACAGTATATACGTCTATAACGTCATATATTTTAACATAAGGCAACCTAACGTCTCGGATGTAACATTTGACAACATTCCAGGCGTGTCGGTACCTACGTCTCGGTGGTAACATTATATGCGTCTATAACATCATATATCCTAACATAAGGTAACCTAACATCTCGGATGTAACATTTGAAAACATTCCAGGCGTGTCGGTCCCTACGTCTCGGTGGTAACATTATATGCGTCTATAACATCATATATCCTAACATAAGGTAACCTAACATCTCGGATGTAACATTTGAAAACATTCCAGGCGTGTCGGTCCCTACGTCTCGGTGGTAACATTACATGTGTCTCTAACGGTATATATCCTAATCTAAGGCAACCTAACACCTCGGATGCAATATTTGACAATATTCCTGGCCTGTCGAACCCTACTTCTCGGAGGGAACTATATATACGTCTATAACGTCATATATCCTAACATAAGGCAACCTAACGCCTCGGATGTAACATTTGACAACATTCCAGGCGTGTCGGTACCTACGTCTCGCTGGTAACATTATATGCGTCTATAACGTTATATATCCTAACCTAAGGCAACCTAACATCTCGGATGTAATATTTGACAACATTCCTGTTGTGTCGGAGCGTACTTTTCGGTGGGAACATTATATGCGTCTATAACGATCGATATCGTAATCTAAGGCAATCTAACATCTCGGATGTAATATTGGCTACATTCCTGGCCTGTCGAAACCTACTTCTCGGAGGGAACAGTATATACGTCTATAACGTCATATATCCTAACCTAAGGCAACCTAACATCTCGGATGTAACATTTGACAACATTCCAGGCGTCTCGGTCCCTACGTCTCGGTGGTAACGTTACATGCGTCTATAACGGTATATATCCTAATCTAAGGCAACCTAACATCTCGGATGTAATATTTGACAACATTCCTGGCGTGTCGGACCCTACTTCTCGGAGGGAACAGTATATACGTCTATAACGTCATATATTTTAACATAAGGCAACCTAACGTCTCGGATGTAACATTTGACAACATTCCAGGCGTGTCGGTACCTACGTCTCGGTGGTAACATTATATGCGTCTATAACATCATATATCCTAACATAAGGCAACCTAACATCTCGGATGTAACATTTGACAACATTCCAGGCGTGTCGGTCCCTACGTCTCGGTGGTAACATTATATGCGTCTATAACGTTATATATCCTAGCCTAAGGCAACCTAACATCTCGGATGTAATATTTGACAACATTCCTGTCGTGTCAGATCCTACTTCTCGGTGGGAACATTAAATACGTCTATAACGTTATATATCCTAACCTAAGGCAACCTATTATCTCAGGCGTAATATTTTACAACACTCCTGGCGTGTCAGAGCATTCTTTTCGATGGGAACATTATATACGTCTATAACGGTATATATCCTAATCTAAGGCAACCTAACATCTCGGATGTAATATTTGACAACATTCGTGGCCTGTCGAATTCTAGTTCTCGGAGGGAACAGTATATACGTCTATAAGGTCATATATCCTAACCTAAGGCAACCTAACATCTGGGATGTAACATTTGACAACATTCCTGGCCTTTCGAACCCTACCTCTCGGACGGAATAGTATATACGTCTATAAGGTTATATATCCTAACCTGAGGCAACCTAACATCTCGGATGTGACATTTGACAACATTCCAGGCGTGTGAGTCCCTACGTCTCGGTGGTAACATTAATGCGTCTATAACGTTATATATCCTAACTTAAGCCAACCTAACAACTCGGATGTAATATTTGACAACATTCCTGGCGTGTCGGACCCTACTTCTCGGAGGGAACAGTATATACGTCTATAACGTCATATATCTTAACATAAGGCAACCTAACGTCTCGGATGTAACATTTGACAACATTCCAGGCGTGTCAGTACCTACGTCTCGGTGGTAACATTATATGCGTCTATAACGTCATATATCCTAACATAAGGTAACCTAACATCCCGGATGTAACATTTGAAAACATTCCAGGCGTGTCGGTCCCTACGTCCCGGTGGTAACATTACATGCGTCTATAACGGTATATATCCTAATCTAAGGCAACCTAACATCTCGGATGCAATATTTGACAACATTCCTGGCCTGTCGAACCCTACTTCTCGGAGGGGACAGTATGTACGTCTACAACGTCATATATCCTAACCTAAGGTAACCTAACATCTGGAATGTAGCATTTGACAACATTCCAGGCGTGTCGACCCCTATGTCTCGGTGGTAACATTACATGCGTCTATAACGATATATATCCTAATCTAAGGCAACATAACATCTCGGATGCAATATTTGACAACATTCCTGGCCTGTCGAACCCTACTTCTCGGAGGGAACAGTATATACGTCTATAACGTCATATATCCTAACCTAAGGCAACCTAACATCTCGGATGTAACATTTGACAACATTCCAGGCGTGTCGGTCCCTACGTCTCGGTGGTAACATTACATGCTTCTATAACGTTATATATCCTAACCTAAGGCAACCTAACATCTCGGATGTAACATTTGACAACATTCCAGGCGTGTCGGTCCCTAGGTCTCGGTGGTAACATTACATGCGTCTATAACGGTATATATCCTAATCTAAGGCAACCTAACATCTCGGATGTAACATTTGACAACATTCCAGGCGTGTCGGTCCCTACGTCTCGGTGGTAACGTTACATGCGTCTATAACGTTATATATTCTAACCTAAGGCCACCTAACACCTCGGATGTAATATTTGACAACATTCCTGGCGTGTCGAACCGTACTTCTCGGTGGGAACATTATATACGTCTATAACGGTATATATCCTAATCTAAGGCAACCTAACATCTCGGATGCAATATTTGACAAGATTCCTGGCCTGTCGAACCCTACTTCTCGGAGGAAATAGTATATACGTCTATAACGGTATATATCCTAATCTAAGGCAACCTAACATCTCGGATGCAATATTTGACAACATTACTGGCCTGTCGAACCCTACTTCTCGGAGGGAACAGTATATACGTCTATAACGTTATATATCCTAACCTAAGGCAACCTAACATCTCGGACGTAACATTTGATAATATTCCAGGCGAGTCGGTCCCTACGTCTCGGTGGTAACATTATATGCGTCTATAACGTTATATATCCTAACCTAAGGCAACCTAACAACTCGGATGTAATATTTAACAACATTCCGGGCGCGTCGTATCCTGCTTCTCGGTGGGAGCATTATATGCGTCTATAACGTTGTATGTCCTAATCTAAGGCAACCTAACATCTCGGATGCAATATTTGACAACATTCCTGGCCTGTCGTACCCTACTCCTCGGAGGGAACAGTATATACGTCTATAACGTCATATCTCCTAACCTAAGGCAACCTAACATCTCGGATGTAACATTTGACAACATTCCAGGCGTGTCGGTCCCTACGTCTCGGTGGTAACATTACATGCTTCTATAACGTTATATATCCTAACCTAAGGCAACCTAACATCTCGGATGTAACATTTGACAACATTCCAGGCGTGTCGGTCCCTAGGTCTCGGTGGTAACATTACATGCGTCTATAACGGTATATATCCTAATCTAAGGCAACCTAACATCTCGGATGCAATATTTGACAACATTCCTGGCCTGTCGAAACCTGCTCCTTGGAGGGAACAGTATATACGTCTATAACGTCATATATCCTAACCTAAGGCAACCTAACATCTCGGATGTAACATTTGACAACATTCCAGGCGTGTCGGTCCCTACGTCTCGGTGGTAACGTTACATGCGTCTATTACGTTATATATTCTAACCTACGGCCACCTAACACCTTGGATGTAATATTTGACAACATTCCTGGCGTGTCGAACCGTACGTCTCGGTGGGAACAGTATATACGTGTATAACGGTATATATCCTAATCTAAGGCAAACTAACATCTCGGATGCAATATTTGACAACATTCCTGGCCTGTCGAACCCTACTTCTCGGAGGGAATAGTATATACGTCTATAACGGTATATATCCTAATCTAAGGCAACCTAACATCTCGGATGCAATATGTGACAACATTCCTGGCCTGTCGAACCCTACTTCTAGGAGGGAACAGTATATACGTCTATAACGGTATATATCCTAATCTAAGGCAACCTAACATCTCGGATGTAATATTGACTACATTCCTGGCCTGTCGAACCCTACTTCACGGAGGGAACAGTATATACTTCTATAACGTCATATCTCCTAACCTAATGCAACCTAACATCTCGGATGTAACATTTGACAACATTCCAGGCGTGTCGGTCCCTACGTCTCGGTGGTAACATTACATGCTTCCATAACGTTATATATCCTAACCTAAGGCAACCTAACATCTCGGATGTAACATTTGACAACATTCCAGGCGTGTCGGTCCCTAGGTCTCGGTGGTAACATTACATGCGTCTATAACGGTATATATCCTAATCTAAGGCAACCTAACATCTCGGATGTAACATTTGACAACATTCCAGGCGTGTCGGTCCCTACGTCTCGGTGGTAACGTTACATGCGTCTATAACGTTATATATTCTAACCTAAGGCCACCTAACACCTCGGATGTAATATTTGACAACATTCCTGGCGTGTCGAACCGTACTTCTCGGTGGGAACAGTATATACGTGTATAACGGTATATATCCTAATCTAAGGCAAACTAACATCTCGGATGCAATATTTGACAACATTCCTGGCCTGTCGAACCCTACTTCTCGGAGGGAATAGTATATACGTCTATAACGGTATATATCCTAATCTAAGGCAACCTAACATCTCGGATGCAATATTTGACAACATTACTGGCGTGTCGAACCGTACTTCTCGGTGGGAACAGTATATACGTGTATAACGTTATATATCCTAACCTAAGGCAACCTAACATCTCGGACGTAACATTTGATAATATTCCAGGCGAGTCGGTCCCTACGTCTCGGTGGTAACATTATATGAGTCTATAACGTTATATATCCTAACCTAAGGCAACCTAACAACTCGGATGTAATATTTAACAACATTCCGGGCGCGTCGGATCCTGCTTCTCGGTGGGAGCATTATATGCGTCTATAACGTTGTATGTCCTAATCTAAGGCAACCTAACATCTCGGATGCAATATTTGACAACATTCCTGGCCTGTCGTACCCTACTCCTCGGAGGGAACAGTATATATGTCTATAACGTCATATCTCCTAACCTAAGGCAACCTAATATCTCGGATGTAACATTTGACAACATTCCAGGCGTGTCGGTCCCTACGTCTCGGTGGTAACATTACATGCTTCTATAACGTTATATAGCCTAACCTAAGGCAAAGTAACATCTCGGATGTAACATTTGACAACATTCCAGGCGTGTCGGTCCCTAGGTCTCGGTGGTAACATTACATGCGTCTATAACGGTATATATCCTAATCTAAGGCAACCTAAAATCTCGGATGTAATATTCTACAACATTCCAGGCGTGTCGGACACTACTTCTCGGAGGGAACAGTATATACGCCTATAACGTCATATATCCTAACCTAAGGCAACCTAACATCTCGGATGTAACATTATATGAGTCTATAACGTTATATATCCTAACCTAAGGCAACCTAATATCTCGGATGCAATATTTGACAACATTCCTGGCCTGTCGAACCCTACTTTTCGGAGGGAACAGTATATACGTCTATAACGTTATATATCCTAATCTAAGGCAACCTAACATCCCGGATGTAATATTTGACAAGATTCCTGTCGTGTCGGACCCTACTTCTCGGTGGGAACATTATATACGTCTATAGCGTTATATATCCTAACCTAAGGCAACCTATTATCTCAGACGTAATATTTTCCAACATTCCTGGCGTGTCGGTGCATTCTTTTCGGTGCGAATATTATATACGTCTATAACGGTATATATCCGAATCTAAGGCAACCTAGCATCCCGGATGCAATATTTGACAACATTTCTGGCCTGTCGAACCCTACTTCTCGGAGGGAATAGTATATACGTCTATAACGGTGTATATCCTAATCTAAGGCAACCTAACATCTCGGATGCAATATTTGACAACATTCCTGGCCTGTCGTACCCTACTCCTCGGAGGGAGCAGTATATACGTCTATAACGTCATATATCCTAACCTAAGGCAACCTAACATCTCGGACGTAACATTTGACAACATTCCAGGCGTGTCGGTCCCAACGTCTCGGTGGTAACATTATATGCGTCTATAACGTTATATATCCTAACCTAAGGCAACCTAACAACTCGGATGTAATATTTGACAACATTCCTGGCGCGTCGGATCCTGCTTCTCGGTGGGAACATTATATGCGTCTATAACGGTATATATCCTAATCTAAGGCAACCTAACATCTCGGATGCAATATTTGACAACATTCCTGGCCTGTCGAAACCTGCTCCTTGGAGGAAACAGTATATACGTCTATAACGTCATATATCCTAACCTAAGGCAACCTAACAACTCGAATGTAACATTTGACAACATTCCAGGCGTGTCGGTCCCTACGTCTCGGTGGTAACGTTACATGCGTTTATAACGTTATATATTCTATCCTAAGGCCACCTAACACCTCGGATGTAATATTTGACAACATTCCTGGCGTGTCGAACCGTACTTCTCGGTGGGAACAGTATATACGTCTATAACGGTATATATCCTAATCTAAGGCAACCTAACATCTCGGATGTAATATTTGACAACATTCCTGGCGCGTCGGATCCTGCTTCTCGGTGGGAACATTATATGCGTCTATAACGGTATATATCCTAATCTAAGGCAACCTAACATCTCGGATGCAATATTTGACAACATTCCTGGCCTGTCGAAACCTGCTCCTTGGAGGGAACAGTATATACGTCTATAACGTCATATATCCTAACCTAAGGCAACCTAACAACTCGAATGTAACATTTGACAACATTCCAGGCGTGTCGGTCCCTACGTCTCGGTGGTAACGTTACATGCGTTTATAACGTTATATATTCTAACCTAAGGCCACCTAACACCTCGGATGTAATATTTGACAACATTCCTGGCGTGTCGAACCGTACTTCTCGGTGGGAACAGTATATACGTCTATAACGGTATATATCCTAATCTAAGGCAACCTAACATCTCGGATGCAATATTTGACAACATTACTGGCGTGTCGAACCGTACTTCTCGGTGGGAACAGTATATACGTGTATAACGTTATATATCCTAACCTAAGGCAACCTAACATCTCGGACGTAACATTTGATAATATTCCAGGCGAGTCGGTCCCTACGTCTGGGTGGTAACATTACATGCTTCTATAACGTTATATAGCCTAACCTAAGGCAACCTAACATCTCGGATGTAACATTTGACAACATTCCAGGCGTGTCGGTCCCTACGTCTCGGTGGTAACATTATATACGTCTATAACGTTATATATCCTAACCTAAGGCAACCTGACATCTCGGATGTAATATTCTACAACATTCCAGGCGTGTCGGACACTACTTCTCGGAGGGAACAGTATATACGCCTATAACGTCATATATCCTAACCTAAGGCAACCTAACATCTCGGATGTAACATTATATGAGTCTATAACGTTATATATCCTAACCTAAGGCAACCTAATATCTCGGATGCAATATTTGACAACATTCCTGGCCTGTCGAACCCTACTTTTCGGAGGGAACAGTATATACGTCTATAACGTTATATATCCTAATCTAAGGCAACCTAACATCTCGGATGTAATATTTGACAAGATTCCTGTCGTGTCGGACCCTACTTCTCGGTGGGAACATTATATACGTCTATAGCGTTATATATCCTAACCTAAGGCAACCTAACAACTCGGATGTAATATTTGACAACATTCCTGGCGCGTCGGATCCTGCTTCTCGGTGGGAACATTATATGCGTCTATAACGGTATATATCCTAATCTAAGGCAACCTAACATCTCGGATGCAATATTTGACAACATTCCTGGCCTGTCGAAACCTGCTCCTTGGAGGGAACAGTATATACGTCTATAACGTCATATATCCTAACCTAAGGCAACCTAACAACTCGAATGTAACATTTGACAACATTCCAGGCGTGTCGGTCCCTACGTCTCGGTGGTAACGTTACATGCGTTTATAACGTTATATATTCTAACCTAAGGCCACCTAACACCTCGGATGTAATATTTGACAACATTCCTGGCGTGTCGAACCGTACTTCTCGGTGGGAACAGTATATACGTCTATAACGGTATATATCCTAATCTAAGGCAACCTAACATCTCGGATGCAATATTTGACAACATTCCTGGCCTGTCGAACCCTACTTCTCGGAGGGAATAGTATATACGTCTATAACGGTATATATCCTAATCTAAGGCAACCTAACATCTCGGATGCAATATTTGACAACATTCCTGGCCTGTCGTACCCTACTCCTCGGAGGGAACAGTATATACGTCTATAACGTCATATCTCCTAACCTAAGGCAACCTAACATCTCGGATGTAACATTTGACAACATTCCAGGCGTGTCGGTCCCTACGTCTCGGTGGTAACATTACATGCTTCTATAACGTTATATAGCCTAACCTAAGGCAACCTAACATCTCGGATGTAACATTTGACAACATTCCAGGCGTGTCGGCCCCTAGGTCTCGGTGGTAACATTACATGCGTCTATAACGGTATATATCCTAATCTAAGGCAACCTAACATCTCGGATGCAATATTTGACAACATTCCTTGCCTGTCGAACCCTACTTCTCGGAGGGAATAGTATATACGTCTATAACGGTATATATCCTAATCTAAGGCAACCTAACATCTCGGATGCAATATTTGACAACATTACTGGCGTGTCGAACCGTACTTCTCGGTGGGAACAGTATATACGTGTATAACGTTATATATCCTAACCTAAGGCAACCTAACATCTCGGACGTAACATTTGATAATATTCCAGGCGAGTCGGTCCCTACGTCTCGGTGGTAACATTATATGCGTCTATAACGTTATATATCCTAACCTAAGGCAACCTAACAACTCGGATGTAATATTTAACAACATTCCTGGCGCGTCGGATCCTGCTTCTCGGTGGGAGCATTATATGCGTCTATAACGTTGTATGTCCTAATCTAAGGCAACCTAACATCTCCGATGCAATATTTGACAACATTCCTGGCCTGTCGTACCCTACTCCTCGGAGGGAACAGTATATACGTCTATAACGTCATATCTCCTAACCTAAGGCAACCTAACATCTCGGATGTAACATTTTACAACATTCCAGGCGTGTCGGTCCCTACGTCTCGGTGGTAACGTTACATGCGTCTATTACGTTATATATTCTAACCTACGGCCACCTAACACCTCGGATGTAATATTTGACAACATTCCTGGCGTGTCGAACCGTACTTCTCGGTGGGAACAGTATATACGTGTATAACGGTATATATCCTAATCTAAGGCAAACTAACATCTCGGATGCAATATTTGACAACATTCCTGGCCTGTCGAACCCTACTTCTCGGAGGGAATAGTATATACGTCTATAACGGTATATATCCTAATCTAAGGCAACCTAACATCTCGGATGCAATATTGAACAACATTCCTGGCCTGTCGAACCCTACTTCTCGGAGGGAACAGTATATACGTCTATAACGGTATATATCCTAATCTAAGGCAACCTAACATCTCGGATGTAATATTGACTACATTCCTGGCCTGTCGAACCCTACTTCACGGAGGGAACAGTATATATGTCTATAACGTCATATCTCCTATCCTAATGCAACCTAACATCTCGGATGTAACATTTGACAACATTCCAGGCGTGTCGGTCTCTACGTCTCGGTGGTAACATTACATGCTTCTATAACGTTATACATCCTAACCTAAGGCAACCTAACATCTCGGATGTAACATTTGACAACATTCCAGGCGTGTCGGTCCCTAGGTCTCGGTGGTAACATTACATGCGTCTATAAGGGTATATATCCTAATCTAAGGCAACCTAACATCTCGGATGCAATATTTGACAAGATTCCTGGCCTGTCGAACCCTACTTCTCGGAGGGAATAGTATATACCTCTATAACGGTATATATCCTAATCTAAGGCAACCTAACATCTCGGATGCAATATTTGACAACATTACTGGCCTGTCGAACCCTACTTCTCGGAGGGAACAGTATATACGTCTATAACGTTATATATCCTAACCTAAGGCAACCTAACATCTCGGACGTAACATTTGATAATATTCCAGGCGAGTCGGTCCCTACGTCTCGGTGGTAACATTACATGCGTCTATAACGGTATATATCCTAATCTAAGGAACCTAACATCTCGGATGTAACATTTGACAACATTCCAGGCGTGTCGGTCCCTACGTCTCGGTGGTAACGTTACATGCGTCTATAACGTTATATATCCTAATCTAAGGCAACCTAACATCCCTGATGTAATATTGACTACATTCCTGGCCTGTCGAACCCTACTTCACGGAGGGAACAGTATATACGTCTATAACGTCATATCTCCTAACCTAATGCAACCTAACATCTCGGATGTAACATTTGACAACATTCCAGGCGTGTCGGTCCCTACGTCTCGGTGGTAACATTACATGCTTCTATAACGTTACATATCCTAACCTAAGGCAACCTAACATCTCGGATGTAACATTTGACAACATTCCTGGCGTGTCGGTCCCTAGGTCTCGGTGGTAACATTACATGCGTCTATAACGGTATATATCCTAATCTAAGGCAACCTAACATCTCGGATGCAATATTTGACAACATTCCTTGCCTGTCGAACCCTACTTCTCGGAGGGAATAGTATATACGTCTATAACGGTATATATCCTAATCTAAGGCAACCTAACATCTCGGATGCAATATTTGACAACATTACTGGCGTGTCGAACCGTACTTCTCGGTGGGAACAGTATATACGTGTATAACGTTATATATCCTAACCTAAGGCAACCTAACATCTCGGACGTAACATTTGATAATATTCCAGGCGAGTCGGTCCCTACGTCTCGGTGGTAACATTATATGCGTCTATATCGTTATATATCCTAACCTAAGGCAACCTAACAACTCGGATGTAATATTTAACAACATTCCTGGCGCGTCGGATCCTGCTTCTCGGTGGGAGCATTATATGCGTCTATAACGTTGTATGTCCTAATCTAAGGCAACCTAACATCTCCGATGCAATATTTGACAACATTCCTGGCCTGTCGTACCCTACTCCTCGGAGGGAACAGTATATACGTCTATAACGTCATATCTCCTAACCTAAGGCAACCTAACATCTCGGATGTAACATTTGACAACATTCCAGGCGTGTCGGTCCCTACGTCTCGGTGGTAACATTACATGCTTCTATAACGTTATATATCCTAACCTAAGGCAACCTAACATCTCGGATGTAACATTTGACAACATTCCAGGCGTGTCGGTCCCTAGGTCTCGGTGGTAACATTACATGCGTCTATAACGGTATATATCCTAATCTAAGGCAACCTAACATCTCGGATGTAACATTTGATAATATTCCAGGCGAGTCGGTCCCTACGTCTCGGTGGTAACATTATATGCGTCTATAACGTTATATATCCTAACCTAAGGCAACCTAACAACTCGGATGTAATATTTAACAACATTCCGGGCGCGTCGGATCCTGCTTCTCGGTGGGAGCATTATATGCGTCTATAACCTTGTATGTCCTAATCTAAGGCAACCTAACATCTCGGATGCAATATTTGACAACATTCCTGGCCTGTCGTACCCTACTCCTCGGAGGGAACAGTATATACGTCTATAACGTCATATCTCCTAACCTAAGGCAACCTAATATCTCGGATGTAACATTTGACAACATTCCAGGCGTGTCGGTCCTTACGTCTCGGTGGTAACATTGCATGCATCTATAACGTTATATATCCTAACCTAAGGCAACCTAACATCTCGGATGTAACATTTGACAACATTCCAGGCGTGTCGGTCCCTAGGTCTCGGTGGTAACATTACATGCGTCTATAACGGTATATATCCTAATCTAAGGCAACCTAACATCTCGGATGCAATATTTTACAACATTCCTGGCCTGTCGAACCCTGCTCCTTGGAGGGAACAGTATATACGTCTATAACGTCATATATCCTAACCTAAGGCAACCTAACATCTCGGATGTAACATTTTACAACATTCCAGGCGTGTCGGTCCCTACGTCTCGGTGGTAACGTTACATGCGTCTATTACGTTATATATTCTAACCTACGGCCACCTAACACCTCGGATGTAATATTTGACAACATTCCTGGCGTGTCGAACCGTACTTCTCGGTGGGAACAGTATATACGTGTATAACGGTATATATCCTAATCTAAGGCAAACTAACATCTCGGATGCAATATTTGACAACATTCCTGGCCTGTCGAACCCTACTTCTTGGAGGGAATAGTATATACGTCTATGACGGTATATATCCTAATCTAAGGCAACCTAACATCTCGGATGCAATATTTGACAACATTCCTGGCCTGTCGAACCCTACTTCTCGGAGGGAACAGTATATACGTCTATAACGGTATATATCCTAATCTAAGGCAACCTAACATCTCGGATGTAATATTGGCTACATTCCTGGCCTGTCGAACCCTACTTCACGGAGGGAACAGTATATACGTCTATAACATCATATCTCCTAACCTAAGGCAACCTAACATCTCGGATGTAACATTTGACAACATTCCAGGCGTGTCGGTCCCTACGTCTCGGTGGTAACATTACATGCTTCTATAACGTTATATATCCTAACCTAAGGCAGCTTAACATCTCGGATGTAACATTTGACAACATTCCAGGCGTGTCGGTCCCTACGTCTCGGTGGTAACATTATATACGTCTATAATGTTATATATCCTAACCTAAGGCAACCTGACATCTCGGATGTAATATTCTACAACATTCCAGGCGTGTCGGACACTACTTCTCGGAGGGAACAGTATATACGCCTATAACGTCATATATCCTAACCTAAGGCAACCTAACATCTCGGATGTAACATTATATGAGTCTATAACGTTATATATCCTAACCTAAGGCAACCTAACATCTCGGATGCAATATTTGACAACATTCCTGGCCTGTCGAACCCTACTTTTCGGAAGGAACAGTATATACGTCTATAACGTTATATATCCTAATCTAAGGCAACCTAACATCTCGGATGTAATATTTGACAACATTCCTGTCGTGTCGGACCCTACTTCTCGGTGGGAACATTATATACGTCTATAGCGTTATATATCCTAACCTAAGGCAACCTATTATCTCAGACGTAATATTTTCCAACATTCCTGGCGTGTCGGTGCATTCTTTTCGGTGCGAATATTAAATACGTCTATAACGGTATATATCCGAATCTAAGGCAACCTAGCATCTCGGATGCAATATTTGACAACATTTCTGGCCTGTCGAACCCTACTTCTCGGAGGGAATAGTATATACGTCTATAACGGTGTATATCCTAATCTAAGGCAACCTAACATCTCGGATGCAATATTTGACAACATTCCTGGCCTGTCGTACCCTACTCCTCGGAGGGAACAGTATATACGTCTATAACGTCATATCTCCTAACCTAAGGCAACCTAACATCTCGGATGTAACATTTGACAACATTCCAGGCGTGTCGGTCCCTACGTCTCGGTGGTAACATTACATGCTTCTATAACGTTATATATCCTAACCTAAGGCAACCTAACATCTCGGATGTAACATTTGACAACATTCCAGGCGTGTCGGTCCCTAGGTCTCGGTGGTAACATTACATGCGTCTATAACGGTATATATCCTAAGCTAAGGCAACCTAACATCTCGGATGCAATATTTGACAACATTCCTGGCGCGTCGGATCCTGCTTCTCGGTGGGAACATTATATGCGTCTATAACGTTGTATATCCTAATCTAAGGCAACCTAACATCTCGGATGCAATATTTGACAACATTCCTGGCCTGTCGAACCCTACTTCTCGGAGGGAACAGTATATACGTCTATAACGTTATATATCCTAACCTAAGGCAACCTAACATCTCGGACGTAACATTTGATAATATTCCAGGCGAGTCGGTCCCTACGTCTCGGTGGTAACATTATATGCGTCTATAACGGTATATATCCTAATCTAGGGCAACCTGACATCTCGGATGTAATATTCTACAACATTCCAGGCATGTCGGACACTACTTCTCCGTGGGAACATTATATGGGTCTATAACGTTGTATGTCCTAATCTAAGGCAACCCATTATCTCAGACGTAATATTTTACAACATTCCCGGCGTGTCGGAGCATTCTTTACGGTGGGAATATTATATACGTCTATAACGGTATATATCCTAATCTAAGGCAACCTAACATCTCGGATACAATATTTGACAACATTCCTGGCCTGTCGAACCCTACTTCTCGGAGGGAACAGTATATACGTCTATAACGGTATATATCCTAATCTAAGGCAACCTAACATCTCGGATGTAATATTGGCTACATTCCTGGCCTGTCGAACCCTACTTCACGGAGGGAACATTATATACGTCTATAACGTCATATCTCCTAACCTAAGGCAACCTAACATCTCGGATGTAACATTTGACAACATTCCAGGCGTGTCGGTCCCTACGTCTCGGTGGTAACATTACATGCGTCTGTAACGGTATATATCCTAATCTAAGGCAACCTAACATCTCGGATGCAATATTTGACTACATTCCAGGCGTGTCGGACACTACTTCTCGGAGGGAACATTATATGTGTCTATAACGTTGTATATCCTAATCTAAGGCAACCTATCATCTCAGACGTAATATTTTACGACATTGCTGTTGTGTCGGAGCATACTTTTCGGTGGGAATATTATATGCGTCTATAACGGTCGATATCGTAATCCAAGGCAATCTAACATCTCGGATGTAATATTGGCTACATTCCTGGCCTGTCAAATCCTACTTCACGGAGGGAACAGTATATTCGTCTATAACGTCATATATCCTATCCTAAGGCAACCTAACATCTCGGATGTAACATTTGACAACATTCCAGGCGTGTCGGTCCCTACGTCTCGGTGGTAACGTTACATGCGTCTATAACGTTATATATCCTAACCTAAGGCAACCTAACATCTCGGATGCAATATTTGACAACATTCCTGGCCTGTCGAACCCTACTTTTCGGAGGGAACAGTATATACGTCTATAACGGTATATATCCTAATCTAAGGCAACCTAATATCTCGTATGTAATATTTGACAACATTCCTGGCGTGTCGGACCCTACTACTCCGTGGGAACATTATATGTGTCTATAACGTTATATATCCTAACCTAAGGCAACCTATTATCTCAGACGTAATATTTTCCAACATTCCTGGCGTGTCGGTGCATTCTTTTCGGTGCGAATATTATATACGTCTATAACGGTATATATCCGAATCTAAGGCAACCTAGCATCTCGGATGCAATATTTGACAACATTTCTGGCCTGTCGAACCCTACTTCTCGGAGGGAATAGTATATACGTCTATAACGGTGTATATCCTAATCTAAGGCAACCTAACATCTCGGATGCAATATTTGACAACATTCCTGGCCTGTCGTACCCTACTCCTCGGAGGGAACAGTATATACGTCTATAACGTCATATCTCCTAACCTAAGGCAACCTAACATCTCGGATGTAACATTTGACAACATTCCAGGCGTGTCGGTCCCTACGTCTCGGTGGTAACATTACATGCTTCTATAACGTTATATATCCTAACCTAAGGCAACCTAACATCTCGGATGTAACATTTGACAACATTCCAGGCGTGTCGGTCCCTAGGTCTCGGTGGTAACATTACATGCGTCTATAACGGTATATATCCTAAGCTAAGGCAACCTAACATCTCGGATGCAATATTTGACAACATTCCTGGCGCGTCGGATCCTGCTTCTCGGTGGGAACATTATATGCGTCTATAACGTTGTATATCCTAATCTAAGGCAACCTAACATCTCGGATGCAATATTTGACAACATTCCTGGCCTGTCGAACCCTACTTCTCGGAGGGAACAGTATATACGTCTATAACGTTATATATCCTAACCTAAGGCAACCTAACATCTCGGACGTAACATTTGATAATATTCCAGGCGAGTCGGTCCCTACGTCTCGGTGGTAACATTATATGCGTCTATAACGGTATATATCCTAATCTAGGGCAACCTGACATCTCGGATGTAATATTCTACAACATTCCAGGCGTGTCGGACACTACTTCTCCGTGGGAACATTATATGGGTCTATAACGTTGTATGTCCTAATCTAAGGCAACCCATTATCTCAGACGTAATATTTTACAACATTCCCGGCGTGTCGGAGCATTCTTTACGGTGGGAATATTATATACGTCTATAACGGTATATATCCTAATCTAAGGCAACCTAACATCTCGGATACAATATTTGACAACATTCCTGTCCTGTCGAACCCTACTTCTCGGAGGGAACAGTATATACGTCTATAACGGTATATATCCTAATCTAAGGCAACCTAACATCTCGGATGTAATATTGGCTACATTCCTGGCCTGTCGAACCCTACTTCACGGAGGGAACATTATATACGTCTATAACGTCATATCTCCTAACCTAAGGCAACCTAACATCTCGGATGTAACATTTGACAACATTCCAGGCGTGTCGGTCCCTACGTCTCGGTGGTAACATTACATGCGTCTGTAACGGTATATATCCTAATCTAAGGCAACCTAACATCTCGGATGCAATATTTGACTACATTCCAGGCGTGTCGGACACTACTTCTCGGAGGGAACATTATATGTGTCTATAACGTTGTATATCCTAATCTAAGGCAACCTATCATCTCAGACGTAATATTTTACGACATTGCTGTTGTGTCGGAGCATACTTTTCGGTGGGAATATTATATGCGTCTATAACGGTCGATATCGTAATCCAAGGCAATCTAACATCTCGGATGTAATATTGGCTACATTCCTGGCCTGTCAAATCCTACTTCACGGAGGGAACAGTATATTCGTCTATAACGTCATATATCCTAACCTAACGCAACCTAACATCTCGGATGTAACATTTGACAACATTCCAGGCGTGTCGGTCCCTACGTCTCGGTGGTAACGTTACATGCGTCTATAACGTTATATATCCTAACCTAAGGCAACCTAACATCTCGGATGCAATATTTGACAACATTCCTGGCCTGTCGAACCCTACTTTTCGGAGGGAACAGTATATACGTCTATAACGGTATATATCCTAATCTAAGGCAACCTAATATCTCAGACGTAATATTTTACAACATTCCCGGCGTGTCGGAGCATTCTTTACGGTGGGAATATTATATACGTCTATAACGGTATATATCCTAATCTAAGGCAACCTAACATCTCGGATACAATATTTGACAACATTCCTGGCCTGTCGAACCCTACTTCTCGGAGGGAACAGTATATACGTCTATAACGGTATATATCCTAATCTAAGGCAACCTAACATCTCGGATGTAATATTGGCTACATTCCTGGCCTGTCGAACCCTACTTCACGGAGGGAACATTATAAACGTCTATAACGTCATATCTCCTAACCTAAGGCAACCTAACATCTCGGATGTAACATTTGACAACATTCCAGGCGTGTCGGTCCCTACGTCTCGGTGGTAACATTACATGCGTCTGTAACGGTATATATCCTAATCTAAGGCAACCTAACATCTCGGATGCAATATTTGACTACATTCCAGGCGTGTCGGACACTACTTCTCGGAGGGAACATTATATGTGTCTATAACGTTGTATATCCTAATCTAAGGCAACCTATCATCTCAGACGTAATATTTTACGACATTGCTGTTGTGTCGGAGCATACTTTTCGGTGGGAATATTATATGCGTCTATAACGGTCGATATCGTAATCCAAGGCAATCTAACATCTCGGATGTAATATTGGCTACATTCCTGGCCTGTCAAATCCTACTTCACGGAGGGAACAGTATATTCGTCTATAACGTCATATATCCTAACCTAAGGCAACCTAACATCTCGTATGTAACATTTGACAACATTCCAGGCGTGTCGGCCCCTACGTCTCGGTGGTAACGTTATATGCGTCTATAACGTTATATATCCTAACCTAAGGCAACCTAACATCTCGCATGCAATATTTGACAACATTCCTGGCCTGTCGAACCCTACTTCTCGGAGGGAACAGTATATACGTCTGTAACGGTATATATCCTAATCTAAGGCATCCTAACATCTCGTATGTAATATTTGAAAACATTCCTGGCGTGTCGGACCCTACTACTGGGTGGGAACATTATATGTGTGTATAACGTTGTATATCGTAATCTAAGGCAACCTATCATCTCAGACGTAATATTTTACGACATTCCTGTTGTGTCGGAGCATACTTTTCGGTGGGAATATTATATGCGTCTATAACGGACGATATCGTAATCTAAGGCAATCTAACCTCTCGGATGTAATATTGGCTACATTCCTGGCCTGTGGATCCCTACTTCGGGGAGGGAACAGTATATACGTCTATAGCGTCATATATCCTAACATAAGGCAACCTAACATCTCGGATGTAACATTTGACAACATTCCAGTCGTATCGGTCCCTACGTCGCGGTGGTAACATTATATGCTTCTATAACGTTATATATCCTAACCAAAGGCAACCTAACATCTCGGATGTAATATTTGACAGCATTCCTGGCGTGTCGGATCCTGCTTCTCGGTGGGAACATTATATGCGTCTATAACGTTATATATCCTAATCTAAGGCAACCTAACATCTCGGATGCAATATTTGACAACATTCCTGGCCTGTCGAACCCCACTTCTCGGAGGGAACAGTATATACGTCTATAACGTTATATATCCTAACCTAAGGCAACCTAACATCTCGGACGTAACATTTGATAATATTCCAGGCGAGTCGGTCCTTACGTCTCGGTGGTAACATTATATGCGTCTATAACATTATATATCCTAACTTAAGGCAACCTAACATCTCGGATGTAACATTTGACAACAGTCCAGGCGTGTCGGTCCCTACGTCTCGGTGGTAACATTACATGCGTCTGTAACGGTATATATCCTAATCTAAGGCAACCTAACATCTCGGATGCAATATTTGACTACATTCCTGGCCTGTCGAACCATACAGCTCGGAGGGAACAGTATATATGTCTATAACGGTATATATCCTAATCTAAGGCAACCTAACATCTCGGATGCAATATTTGACAACATTCCTGGCCTGTCGAACCCTACTTCTCGGAGAGAACAGTATATACGTCTATAACGTTATATATCCTAACCTAAGGCAACCTAACATCTCGGACGTAGCATTTGATAATATTCCAGGCGAGTCGGTCCCTACGTCTCGGTGGTAACATTATATGCGTCTATAACGGTATATATCCTAATCTAAGGCAACCTGACATCTCGGATGTAATATTCTACAACATTCCAGGCGTGTCGGACACTACTTCTCCGTGGGAACATTATATGGGTCTATAACGTTGTATGTCCTAATCTAAGGCAACCCATTATCTCAGACGTAATATTTTACAACATTCCCGGCGTGTCGGAGCATTCTTTACGGTGGGAATATTATATACGTCTATAACGGTATATATCCTAATCTAAGGCAACCTAACATCTCGGATACAATATTTGACAACATTCCTGGCCTGTCGAACCCTACTTCTCGGAGGGAACAGTATATACGTCTATAACGGTATATATCCTAATCTAAGGCAACCTAACATCTCGGATGTAATATTGGCTACATTCCTGGCCTGTCGAACCCTACTTCACGGAGGG
The DNA here is from genome assembly GCA_963969225.1 of Xylocopa violacea. Classification (NCBI taxonomy): domain Eukaryota; kingdom Metazoa; phylum Arthropoda; class Insecta; order Hymenoptera; family Apidae; genus Xylocopa; species Xylocopa violacea. The sequence continues at coordinate 1,245,959 of CAXAJV010000006.1, read as the reverse complement.
AACATTATATACGTCTATAACGTCATATCTCCTAACCTAAGGCAACCTAACATCTCGGATGTAACATTTGACAACATTCCAGGCGTGTCGGTCCCTGCGTCTCGGTGGTAACATTACATGCTTCTATAACGTTTTATATCCTAACCTAAGGCAACCTAACATCTCGGATGTAACATTTGACAACATTCCAGGCGTGTCGGTCCCTAGGTCTCGGTGGTAACATTACATGCGTCTATAACGGTATATATCCTAATCTTATGCAACCTAACATCTCGGATGCAATATTTGATAACATTCCTGGCCTGTCGAACCCTGCTCCTTGGAGGGAACAGTATATACGTCTGTAACGTCATATATCCTAACCTAAGGCAACCTAACATCTCGGATGCAATACTTCACAACATTCCTGGTCTGTCGAACCCTACTTCTCGGAGGGAACAGTATATACGTCTATAACGTTATATATCCTAACCTAAGGCAACCTAACAACTCGGATGTAATATTTGACAACATTCCTGGCGCGTCGGATCCTGCTTCTCGGTGGGAACATTATATGCGTCTATAATGTAGTATGTCCTAATCTAAGGCAACCTAACATCTCGGATGCAATATTTGACAACATTCCTGGCCTGTCGAACCCTACTTCTCGGAGGGAACAGTATATACGTCTATAACGTTATATATCCTAACCTAAGGCAACCTAACATCTCGGACGTAACATTTGATAATATTCCAGGCGAGTCGGTCCTTACGTCTCGGTGGTAACATTATATGCGTCTATAACGGTATATATCCCAATCTAGGGCAACCTGATATCTCGGATGTAATATTCTACAACATTCCAGGCGTGTCGGACACTACTTCTCCGTGGGAACATTATATGGGTCTATAACGTTGTATGTCCTAATCTAAGGCAACCTATTATCTCAGACGTAATATTTTACAACATTCCCGGCGTGTCGGAGCATTCTTTACGGTGGGAATATTATATACGTCTATAACGGTATATATCCTAATCTAAGGCAACCTAACATCTCGGATACAATATTTGACAACATTCCTGGCCTGTCGAAACCTACTTCTCGGAGGGAACAGTATATACGTCTATAACGGTATATATCCTAATCTAAGGCAACCTAACATCTCGGATGTAATATTGGCTACATTCCTGGCCTGTCGAACCCTACTTCACGGAGGGAACATTATATACGTCTATAACGTCATATCTCCTAACCTAAGGCAACCTAACATCTCGGATGTAACATTTGACAACATTCCAGGCGTGTCGGTCCCTACGTCTCGGTGGTAACATTACATGCTTCTATAACGTTATATATCCTAACCTAAGGCAACCTAACATCTCGGATGTAACATTTGACAACATTCCAGGCGTGTCGGTCCCTAGGTCTCGGTGGTAACATTACATGCGTCTATAACGGTATATATCCTAATCTAAGGCAGCCTAACATCTCGGATGCAATATTTGACAACATTCCTGGCCTGTCGAACCCTGCTCCTTGGAGGGAACAGTATATACGTCTATAACGTCATATATCCTAACCTAAGGCAACCTAACATCTCGGATGTAACATTTGACAACATTACAGGCGTGTCGGTCCCTACGTCTCGGTGGTAACGTTACATGCGTCTATTACGTTATATATTCTAACCTACGGCCACCTAACACCTCGGATGTAATATTTGACAACATTCCTGGCGTGTCGAACCGTACTTCTCGGTGGGAACAGTATATACGTGTATAACGGTATATATCCTAATCTAAGGCAAACTAACATCTCGGATGCAATATTTGACAACATTCCTGGCCTGTCGAACCCTGCTCCTTGGAGGGAACAGTATATACGTCTATAACGTCATATATCCTAACCTAAGGCAACCTAACATCTCGGATGTAACATTTGACAACATTCCAGGCTTGTCGGTCCCTACGTCTCGGTGGTAACATTATATACGTCTAGAACGTTATATATCCTAACCTAAGGCAACCTGACATCTCGGATGTAATATTCTACAACATTCCAGGCGTGTCAGACACTACTTCTCGGAGGGAACAGTATATACGCTTATAACGTCATATATCCTAACCTAAGGCAACCTAACATCTCGGATGTAACATTATATGAGTCTATAACGTTATATATCCTAACCTAAGGCAACCTAACATCTCGGATGCAATATCTGACAACATTCCTGGCCTGTCGAACCCTACTTTTCGGAGGGAACAGTATATACGTCTATAACGGTATATATCCTAAGCTAAGGCAACCTAACATCTCGGATGCAATATTTGACAACATTCCTGGCGCGTCGGATCCTGCTTCTCGGTGGGAACATTATATGCGTCTATAACGTTGTATATCCTAATCTAAGGCAACCTAACATCTCGGATGCAATATTTGACAACATTCCTGGCCTGTCGAACCCTACTTCTCGGAGGGAACAGTATATACGTCTATAACGTTATATATCCTAACCTAAGGCAACCTAACATCTCGGACGTAACATTTGATAATATTCCAGGCGAGTCGGTCCCTACGTCTCGGTGGTAACATTATATGCGTCTATAACGGTATATATCCTAATCTAGGGCAACCTGACATCTCGGATGTAATATTCTACAACATTCCAGGCGTGTCGGACACTACTTCTCCGTGGGAACATTATATGGGTCTATAACGTTGTATGTCCTAATCTAAGGCAACCCATTATCTCAGACGTAATATTTTACAACATTCCCGGCGTGTCGGAGCATTCTTTACGGTGGGAATATTATATACGTCTATAACGGTATATATCCTAATCTAAGGCAACCTAACATCTCGGATACAATATTTGACAACATTCCTGTCCTGTCGAACCCTACTTCTCGGAGGGAACAGTATATACGTCTATAACGGTATATATCCTAATCTAAGGCAACCTAACATCTCGGATGTAATATTGGCTACATTCCTGGCCTGTCGAGCCCTACTTCACGGAGGGAACATTATATACGTCTATAACGTCATATCTCCTAACCTAAGGCAACCTAACATCTCGGATGTAACATTTGACAACATTCCAGGCGTGTCGGTCCCTACGTCTCGGTGGTAACATTACATGCGTCTGTAACGGTATATATCCTAATCTAAGGCAACCTAACATCTCGGATGCAATATTTGACTACATTCCAGGCGTGTCGGACACTACTTCTCGGAGGGAACATTATATGTGTCTATAACGTTGTATATCCTAATCTAAGGCAACCTATCATCTCAGACGTAATATTTTACGACATTGCTGTTGTGTCGGAGCATACTTTTCGGTGGGAATATTATATGCGTCTATAACGGTCGATATCGTAATCCAAGGCAATCTAACATCTCGGATGTAATATTGGCTACATTCCTGGCCTGTCAAATCCTACTTCACGGAGGGAACAGTATATTCGTCTATAACGTCATATATCCTAACCTAAGGCAACCTAACATCTCGGATGTAACATTTGACAACATTCCAGGCGTGTCGGTCCCTACGTCTCGGTGGTAACGTTACATGCGTCTATAACGTTATATATCCTAACCTAAGGCAACCTAACATCTCGGATGCAATATTTGACAACATTCCTGGCCTGTCGAACCCTACTTTTCGGAGGGAACAGTATATACGTCTATAACGGTATATATCCTAATCTAAGGCAACCTAACATCTCGGATACAATATTTGACAACATTCCTGGCCTGTCGAACCCTACTTCTCGGAGGGAACAGTATATACGTCTATAACGGTATATATCCTAATCTAAGGCAACCTAACATCTCGGATGTAATATTGGCTACATTCCTGGCCTGTCGAACCCTACTTCACGGAGGGAACATTATATACGTCTATAACGTCATATCTCCTAACCTAAGGCAACCTAACATCTCGGATGTAACATTTGACAACATTCCAGGCGTGTCGGTCCCTACGTCTCGGTGGTAACATTACATGCGTCTGTAACGGTATATATCCTAATCTAAGGCAACCTAACATCTCGGATGCAATATTTGACTACATTCCAGGCGTGTCGGACACTACTTCTCGGAGGGAACATTATATGTGTCTATAACGTTGTATATCCTAACCTAAGGCAACCTAACATCTCGCATGCAATATTTGACAACATTCCTGGCCTGTCGAACCCTACTTCTCGGAGGGAACAGTATATACGTCTGTAACGGTATATATCCTAATCTAAGGCATCCTAACATCTCGTATGTAATATTTGAAAACATTCCTGGCGTGTCGGACCCTACTACTGGGTGGGAACATTATATGTGTGTATAACGTTGTATATCGTAATCTAAGGCAACCTATCATCTCAGACGTAATATTTTACGACATTCCTGTTGTGTCGGAGCATACTTTTCGGTGGGAATATTATATGCGTCTATAACGGACGATATCGTAATCTAAGGCAATCTAACCTCTCGGATGTAATATTGGCTACATTCCTGGCCTGTGGATCCCTACTTCTCGGAGGGAACAGTATATACGTCTATAGCGTCATATATCCTAACATAAGGCAACCTAACATCTCGGATGTAACATTTGACAACATTCCAGTCGTATCGGTCCCTACGTCGCGGTGGTAACATTATATGCTTCTATAACGTTATATATCCTAACCAAAGGCAACCTAACATCTCGGATGTAATATTTGACAGCATTCCTGGCGTGTCGGATCCTGCTTCTCGGTGGGAACATTATATGCGTCTATAACGTTATATATCCTAATCTAAGGCAACCTAACATCTCGGATGCAATATTTGACAACATTCCTGGCCTGTCGAACCCTACTTCTCGGAGGGAACAGTATATACGTCTATAACGTTATATATCCTAACCTAAGGCAACCTAACATCTCGGACGTAACATTTGATAATATTCCAGGCGAGTCGGTCCTTACGTCTCGGTGGTAACATTATATGCGTCTATAACATTATATATCCTAACTTAAGGCAACCTAACATCTCGGATGTAACATTTGACAACAGTCCAGGCGTGTCGGTCCCTACGTCTCGGTGGTAACATTACATGCGTCTGTAACGGTATATATCCTAATCTAAGGCAACCTAACATCTCGGATGCAATATTTGACTACATTCCTGGCCTGTCGAACCATACAGCTCGGAGGGAACAGTATATATGTCTATAACGGTATATATCCTAATCTAAGGCAACCTAACATCTCGGATGCAATATTTGACAACATTCCTGGCCTGTCGAACCCTACTTCTCGGAGAGAACAGTATATACGTCTATAACGTTATATATCCTAACCTAAGGCAACCTAACATCTCGGACGTAGCATTTGATAATATTCCAGGCGAGTCGGTCCCTACGTCTCGGTGGTAACATTATATGCGTCTATAACGGTATATATCCTAATCTAAGGCAACCTGACATCTCGGATGTAATATTCTAAACATTCCAGGCGTGTCGGACACTACTTCTCCGTGGGAACATTATATGGGTCTATAACGTTGTATGTCCTAATCTAAGGCAACCCATTATCTCAGACGTAAAATTTTACAACATTCCCGGCGTGTCGGAGCATTCTTTACGGTGGGAATATTATATACGTCTATAACGGTATATATCCTAATCTAAGGCAACCTAACATCTCGGATACAATATTTGACAACATTCCTGGCCTGTCGAACCCTACTTCTCGGAGGGAACAGTATATACGTCTATAACGGTATATATCCTAATCTAAGGCAACCTAACATCTCGGATGTAATATTGGCTACATTCCTGGCCTGTCGAACCCTACTTCACGGAGGGAACATTATATACGTCTATAACGTCATATCTCCTAACCTAAGGCAACCTAACATCTCGGATGTAACATTTGACAACATTCCAGGCGTGTCGGTCCCTACGTCTCGGTGGTAACATTACATGCGTCTGTAACGGTATATATCCTAATCTAAGGCAACCTAACATCTCGGATGCAATATTTGACTACATTCCAGGCGTGTCGGACACTACTTCTCGGAGGGAACATTATATGTGTCTATAACGTTGTATATCCTAATCTAAGGCAACCTATCATCTCAGACGTAATATTTTACGACATTGCTGTTGTGTCGGAGCATACTTTTCGGTGGGAATATTATATGCGTCTATAACGGTCGATATCGTAATCCAAGGCAATCTAACATCTCGGATGTAATATTGGCTACATTCCTGGCCTGTCAAATCCTACTTCACGGAGGGAACAGTATATTCGTCTATAACGTCATATATCCTAACCTAAGGCAACCTAACATCTCGGATGTAACATTTGACAACATTCCAGGCGTGTCGGTCCCTACGTCTCGGTGGTAACGTTACATGCGTCTATAACGTTATATATCCTAACCTAAGGCAACCTAACATCTCGGATGCAATATTTGACAACATTCCTGGCCTGTCGAACCCTACTTTTCGGAGGGAACAGTATATACGTCTATAACGGTATATATCCTAATCTAAGGCAACCTAATATCTCGTATGTAATATTTGACAACATTCCTGGCGTGTCGGACCCTACTACTCCGTGGGAACATTATATGTGTCTATAACGTTGTATATCCTAATCTAAGGCAACCTATCATCTCAGACGTAATATTTTACGACATTGCTGTTGTGTCGGAGCATACTTTTCGGTGGGAATATTATATGCGTCTATAACGGTCGATATCGTAATCTAAGGCAATCTATCCTCTCGGATGTAATATTGGCTACATTCCTGGCCTGTCAAATCCTACTTCACGGAGGGAACAGTATATTCGTCTATAACGTCATATATCCTAACCTAAGGCAACCTAACATCTCGTATGTAACATTTGACAACATTCCAGGCGTGTCGGCCCCTACGTCTCGGTGGTAACGTTATATGCGTCTATAACGTTATATATCCTAACCTAAGGCAACCTAACATCTCGCATGCAATATTTGACAACATTCCTGGCCTGTCGAACCCTACTTCTCGGAGGGAACAGTATATACGTCTGTAACGGTATATATCCTAATCTAAGGCATCCTAACATCTCGTATGTAATATTTGAAAACATTCCTGGCGTGTCGGACCCTACTACTGGGTGGGAACATTATATGTGTGTATAACGTTGTATATCGTAATCTAAGGCAACCTAACATCTCGGACGTAACATTTGATAATATTCCAGGCGAGTCGGTCCTTACGTCTCGGTGGTAACATTATATGCGTCTATAACATTATATATCCTAACTTAAGGCAACCTAACATCTCGGATGTAACATTTGACAACAGTCCAGGCGTGTCGGTCCCTACGTCTCGGTGGTAACATTACATGCGTCTGTAACGGTATATATCCTAATCTAAGGCAACCTAACATCTCGGATGCAATATTTGACTACATTCCTGGCCTGTCGAACCATACAGCTCGGAGGGAACAGTATATATGTCTATAACGGTATATATCCTAATCTAAGGCAACCTAACATCTCGGATGCAATATTTGACAACATTCCTGGCCTGTCGAACCCTACTTCTCGGAGAGAACAGTATATACGTCTATAACGTTATATATCCTAACCTAAGGCAACCTAACATCTCGGACGTAGCATTTGATAATATTCCAGGCGAGTCGGTCCCTACGTCTCGATGGTAACATTATATGCGTCTATAACGGTATATATCCTAATCTAAGGCAACCTGACATCTCGGATGTAATATTCTAAACATTCCAGGCGTGTCGGACACTACTTCTCCGTGGGAACATTATATGGGTCTATAACGTTGTATGTCCTAATCTAAGGCAACCCATTATCTCAGACGTAATATTTTACAACATTCCCGGCGTGTCGGAGCATTCTTTACGGTGGGAATATTATATACGTCTATAACGGTATATATCCTAATCTAAGGCAACCTAACATCTCGGATACAATATTTGACAACATTCCTGGCCTGTCGAACCCTACTTCTCGGAGGGAACAGTATATACGTCTATAACGGTATATATCCTAATCTAAGGCAACCTAACATCTCGGATGTAATATTGGCTACATTCCTGGCCTGTCGAAACCCTACTTCACGGAGGGAACATTATATACGTCTATAACGTCATATCTCCTAACCTAAGGCAACCTAACATCTCGGATGTAACATTTGACAACATTCCAGGCGTGTCGGTCCCTACGTCTCGGTGGTAACATTACATGCTTCTATAACGTTTTATATCCTAATCTAAGGCAACCTAACATCTCGGATGCAATATTTGACTACATTCCAGGCGTGTCGGACACTACTTCTCGGAGGGAACATTATATGTGTCTATAACGTTGTATATCCTAATCTAAGGCAACCTATCATCTCAGACGTAATATTTTACGACATTGCTGTTGTGTCGGAGCATACTTTTCGGTGGGAATATTATATGCGTCTATAACGGTCGATATCGTAATCCAAGGCAATCTAACATCTCGGATGTAATATTGGCTACATTCCTGGCCTGTCAAATCCTACTTCACGGAGGGAACAGTATATTCGTCTATAACGTCATATATCCTAACCTAAGGCAACCTAACAACTCGGATGTAATATTTGACAACATTCCTGGCGCGTCGGATCCTGCTTCTCGGTGGGAACATTATATTCGTCTATAATGTAGTATGTCCTAATCTAAGGCAACCTAACATCTCGGATGCAATATTTGACAACATTCCTGGCCTGTCGAACCCTACTTCTCGGAGGGAACAGTATATACGTCTATAACGTTATATATCCTAACCTAAGGCAACCTAACATCTCGGACGTAACATTTGATAATATTCCAGGCGAGTCGGTCCTTACGTCTCGGTGGTAACATTATATGCGTCTATAACGGTATATATCCTAATCTAGGGCAACCTGACATCTCGGATGTAATATTCTACAACATTCCAGGCGTGTCGGACACTACTTCTCCGTGGGAACATTATATGGGTCTATAACGTTGTATGTCCTAATCTAAGGCAACCTATTATCTCAGACGTAATATTTTACAACATTCCCGGCGTGTCGGAGCATTCTTTACGGTGGGAATATTATATACGTCTATAACGGTATATATCCTAATCTAAGGCAACCTAACATCTCGGATACAATATTTGACAACATTCCTGGCCTGTCGAAACCTACTTCTCGGAGGGAACAGTATATACGTCTATAACGGTATATATCCTAATCTAAGGCAACCTAACATCTCGGATGTAATATTGGCTACATTCCTGGCCTGTCGAACCCTACTTCACGGAGGGAACATTATATACGTCTATAACGTCATATCTCCTAACCTAAGGCAACCTAACATCTCGGATGTAACATTTGACAACATTCCAGGCGTGTCGGTCCCTACGTCTCGGTGATAACATTACATGCTTCTATAACGTTATATATCCTAACCTAAGGCAACCTAACATCTCGGATGTAACATTTGACAACATTCCAGGCGTGTCGGTCCCTAGGTCTCGGTGGTAACATTACATGCGTCTATAACGGTATATATCCTAATCTAAGGCAACCTAACATCTCGGATGCAATATTTGACAACATTCCTGGCCTGTCGAACCCTGCTCCTTGGAGGGAACAGTATATACGTCTATAACGTCATATATCCTAACCTAAGGCAACCTAACATCTCGGATGTAATATTTGACAACATTCCTGGCGTGTCGAACCGTACTTCTCGGTGGGAACAGTATATACGTGTATAACGGTATATATCCTAATCTAAGGCAAACTAACATCTCGGATGCAATATTTGACAACATTCCTGGCCTGTCGAACCCTGCTCCTTGGAGGGAACAGTATATACGTCTATAACGTCATATATCCTAACCTAAGGCAACCTAACATCTCGGATGTAACATTTGACAACATTCCAGGCTTGTCGGTCCCTACGTCTCGGTGGTAACATTATATACGTCTAGAACGTTATATATCCTAACCTAAGGCAACCTGACATCTCGGATGTAATATTCTACAACATTCCAGGCGTGTCAGACACTACTTCTCGGAGGGAACAGTATATACGCTTATAACGTCATATATCCTAACCTAAGGCAACCTAACATCTCGGATGTAACATTATATGAGTCTATAACGTTATATATCCTAACCTAAGGCAACCTAACATCTCGGATGCAATATCTGACAACATTCCTGGCCTGTCGAACCCTACTTCTCGGAGGGAACAGTATATACGTCTATAACGTTATATATCCTAACCTAAGGCAACCTAACATCTCGGACGTAACATTTGATAATATTCCAGGCGAGTCGGTCCTTACGTCTCGGTGGTAACATTATATGCGTCTATAACGGTATATATCCTAATCTAGGGCAACCTGACATCTCGGATGTAATATTCTACAACATTCCAGGCGTGTCGGACACTACTTCTCCGTGGGAACATTATATGGGTCTATAACGTTGTATGTCCTAATCTAAGGCAACCTATTATCTCAGACGTAATATTTTACAACATTCCCGGCGTGTCGGAGCATTCTTTACGGTGGGAATATTATATACGTCTATAACGGTATATATCCTAATCTAAGGCAACCTAACATCTCGGATACAATATTTGACAACATTCCTGGCCTGTCGAAACCTACTTCTCGGAGGGAACAGTATATACGTCTATAACGGTATATATCCTAATCTAAGGCAACCTAACATCTCGGATGTAATATTGGCTACATTCCTGGCCTGTCGAACCCTACTTCACGGAGGGAACATTATATACGTCTATAACGTCATATCTCCTAACCTAAGGCAACCTAACATCTCGGATGTAACATTTGACAACATTCCAGGCGTGTCGGTCCCTAGGTCTCGGTGGTAACATTACATGCGTCTATAACGTTATATATTCTAACCTACGGCCACCTAACACCTCGGATGTAATATTTGACAACATTCCTGGCGTGTCGAACCGTACTTCTCGGTGGGAACAGTATATACGTGTATAACGGTATATATCCTAATCTAAGGCAAACTAACATCTCGGATGCAATATTTGACAACATTCCTGGCCTGTCGAACCCTGCTCCTTGGAGGGAACAGTATATACGTCTATAACGTCATATATCCTAACCTAAGGCAACCTAACATCTCGGATGTAACATTTGACAACATTCCAGGCTTGTCGGTCCCTACGTCTCGGTGGTAACATTATATACGTCTAGAACGTTATATATCCTAACCTAAGGCAACCTGACATCTCGGATGTAATATTCTACAACATTCCAGGCGTGTCAGACACTACTTCTCGGAGGGAACAGTATATACGCTTATAACGTCATATATCCTAACCTAAGGCAACCTAACATCTCGGATGTAACATTATATGAGTCTATAACGTTATATATCCTAACCTAAGGCAACCTAACATCTCGGATGCAATATCTGACAACATTCCTGGCCTGTCGAACCCTACTTTTCGGAGGGAACAGTATATACGTCTATAACGGTATATATCCTAATCTAAGGCAACCTAACATCTCGTATGTAATATTTGACAACATTCCTGGCGTGTCGGACCCTACTACTCGGTGGGAACATTATATGTGTCTATAACGTTGTATATCCTAATCTAATGCAACCTAACATCTCGGATGTAACATTTGACAACATTCCAGGCGTGTCGGTCCCTACGTCTCGGTGGTAACGTTACATGCGTCTGTTACGTTATATATTCTAACCTACGGCCACCTAACACCTCGGATGCAATATTTGACAACATTCCTGGCCTGTCGAACCCTGCTCCTTGGAGGGAACAGTATATACGTCTGTAACGTCATATATCCTAACCTAAGGCAACCTAACATCTCGGATGCAATACTTCACAACATTCCTGGTCTGTCGAACCCTACTTCTCGGAGGGAACAGTATATACGTCTATAACGTTATATATCCTAACCTAAGGCAACCTAACAACTCGGATGTAATATTTGACAACATTCCTGGCGCGTCGGATCCTGCTTCTCGGTGGGAACATTATATGCGTCTATAACGTAGTATGTCCTAATCTAAGGCAACCTAACATCTCGGATGCAATATTTGACAACATTCCTGGCCTGTCGAACCCTACTTCTCGGAGGGAACAGTATATACGTCTATAACGTTATATATCCTAACCTAAGGCAACCTAACATCTCGGACGTAACATTTGATAATATTCCAGGCGAGTCGGTCCTTACGTCTCGGTGGTAACATTATATGCGTCTATAACGGTATATATCCTAATCTAGGGCAACCTGACATCTCGGATGTAATATTCTACAACATTCCAGGCGTGTCGGACACTACTTCTCCGTGGGAACATTATATGGGTCTATAACGTTGTATGTCCTAATCTAAGGCAACCTATTATCTCAGACGTAATATTTTACAACATTCCCGGCGTGTCGGAGCATTCTTTACGGTGGGAATATTATATACGTCTATAACGGTATATATCCTAATCTAAGGCAACCTAACATCTCGGATACAATATTTGACAACATTCCTGGCCTGTCGAAACCTACTTCTCGGAGGGAACAGTATATACGTCTATAACGGTATATATCCTAATCTAAGGCAACCTAACATCTCGGATGTAATATTGGCTACATTCCTGGCCTGTCGAACCCTACTTCACGGAGGGAACATTATATACGTCTATAACGTCATATCTCCTAACCTAAGGCAACCTAACATCTCGGATGTAACATTTGACAACATTCCAGGCGTGTCGGTCCCTACGTCTCGGTGGTAACATTACATGCTTCTATAACGTTTTATATCCTAACCTAAGGCAACCTAACATCTCGGATGTAACATTTTACAACATTCCAGGCGTGTCGGTCCCTAGGTCTCGGTGGTAACATTACATGCGTCTATAACGGTATATATCCTAATCTTATGCAACCTAACATCTCGGATGCAATATTTGATAACATTCCTGGCCTGTCGAACCCTGCTCCTTGGAGGGAACAGTATATACGTCTGTAACGTCATATATCCTAACCTAAGGCAACCTAACATCTCGGATGCAATACTTCACAACATTCCTGGTCTGTCGAACCCTACTTCTCGGAGGGAACAGTATATACGTCTATAACGTTATATATCCTAACCTAAGGCAACCTAACAACTCGGATGTAATATTTGACAACATTCCTGGCGCGTCGGATCCTGCTTCTCGGTGGGAACATTATATGCGTCTATAATGTAGTATGTCCTAATCTAAGGCAACCTAACATCTCGGATGCAATATTTGACAACATTCCTGGCCTGTCGAACCCTACTTCTCGGAGGGAACAGTATATACGTCTATAACGTTATATATCCTAACCTAAGGCAACCTAACATCTCGGACGTAACATTTGATAATATTCCAGGCGAGTCGGTCCTTACGTCTCGGTGGTAACATTATATGCGTCTATAACGGTATATATCCTAATCTAGGGCAACCTGACATCTCGGATGTAATATTCTACAACATTCCAGGCGTGTCGGACACTACTTCTCCGTGGGAACATTATATGGGTCTATAACGTTGTATGTCCTAATCTAAGGCAACCTATTATCTCAGACGTAATATTTTACAACATTCCCGGCGTGTCGGAGCATTCTTTACGGTGGGAATATTATATACGTCTATAACGGTATATATCCTAATCTAAGGCAACCTAACATCTCGGATACAATATTTGACAACATTCCTGGCCTGTCGAAACCTACTTCTCGGAGGGAACAGTATATACGTCTATAACGGTATATATCCTAATCTAAGGCAACCTAACATCTCGGATGTAATATTGGCTACATTCCTGGCCTGTCGAACCCTACTTCACGGAGGGAACATTATATACGTCTATAACGTCATATCTCCTAACCTAAGGCAACCTAACATCTCGGATGTAACATTTGACAACATTCCAGGCGTGTCGGTCCCTACGTCTCGGTGGTAACATTACATGCTTCTATAACGTTATATATCCTAACCTAAGGCAACCTAACATCTCGGATGTAACATTTGACAACATTCCAGGCGTGTCGGTCCCTAGGTCTCGGTGGTAACATTACATGCGTCTATAACGGTATATATCCTAATCTAAGGCAACCTAACATCTCGGATGCAATATTTGACAACATTCCTGGCCTGTCGAACCCTGCTCCTTGGAGGGAACAGTATATACGTCTATAACGTCATATATCCTAACCTAAGGCAACCTAACATCTCGGATGTAACATTTGACAACATTCCAGGCGTGTCGGTCCCTACGTCTCGGTGGTAACGTTACATGCGTCTATTACGTTATATATTCTAACCTACGGCCACCTAACACCTCGGATGTAATATTTGACAACATTCCTGGCGTGTCGAACCGTACTTTTCGGAGGGAACAGTATATACGTCTATAACGGTATATATCCTAATCTAAGGCAACCTAACATCTCGTATGTAATATTTGACAACATTCCTGGCGTGTCGGACCCTACTACTCGGTGGGAACATTATATGTGTCTATAACGTTGTATATCCTAATCTAATGCAACCTAACATCTCGGATGTAACATTTGACAACATTCCAGGCGTGTCGGTCCCTACGTCTCGGTGGTAACGTTACATGCGTCTATTACGTTATATATTCTAACCTACGGCCACCTAACACCTCGGATGCAATATTTGACAACATTCCTGGCCTGTCGAACCCTGCTCCTTGGAGGGAACAGTATATACGTCTGTAACGTCATATATCCTAACCTAAGGCAACCTAACATCTCGGATGCAATACTTCACAACATTCCTGGTCTGTCGAACCCTACTTCTCGGAGGGAACAGTATATACGTCTATAACGTTATATATCCTAACCTAAGGCAACCTACCAACTCGGATGTAATATTTGACAACATTCCTGGCGCGTCGGATCCTGCTTCTCGGTGGGAACATTATATGCGTCTATAACGTAGTATGTCCTAATCTAAGGCAACCTAACATCTCGGATGCAATATTTGACAACATTCCTGGCCTGTCGAACCCTACTTCTCGGAGGGAACAGTATATACGTCTATAACGTTATATATCCTAACCTAAGGCAACCTAACATCTCGGACGTAACATTTGATAATATTCCAGGCGAGTCGGTCCTTACGTCTCGGTGGTAACATTATATGCGTCTATAACGGTATATATCCTAATCTAGGGCAACCTGACATCTCGGATGTAATATTCTACAACATTCCAGGCGTGTCGGACACTACTTCTCCGTGGGAACATTATATGGGTCTATAACGTTGTATGTCCTAATCTAAGGCAACCTATTATCTCAGACGTAATATTTTACAACATTCCCGGCGTGTCGGAGCATTCTTTACGGTGGGAATATTATATACGTCTATAACGGTATATATCCTAATCTAAGGCAACCTAACATCTCGGATACAATATTTGACAACATTCCTGGCCTGTCGAAACCTACTTCTCGGAGGGAACAGTATATACGTCTATAACGGTATATATCCTAATCTAAGGCAACCTAACATCTCGGATGTAATATTGGCTAGATTCCTGGCCTGTCGAACCCTACTTCACGGAGGGAACATTATATACGTCTATCACGTCATATCTCCTAACCTAAGGCAACCTAACATCTCGGATGTAACATTTGACAACATTCCAGGCGTGTCGGTCCCTACGTCTCGGTGGTAACATTACATGCTTCTATAACGTTATATATCCTAACCTAAGGCAACCTAACATCTCGGATGTAACATTTGACAACATTCCAGGCGTGTCGGTCCCTAGGTCTCGGTGGTAACATTACATGCGTCTATAACGGTATATATCCTAATCTAAGGCAAACTAACATCTCGGATGCAATATTTGACAACATTCCTGGCCTGTCGAACCCTGCTCCTTGGAGGGAACAGTATATACGTCTATAACGTCATATATCCTAACCTAAGGCAACCTAACATCTCGGATGTAACATTTGACAACATTCCAGGCGTGTCGGTCCCTACGTCTCGGTGGTAACATTACATGCGTCTGTAACGGTATATATCCTAATCTAAGGCAACCTAACATCTCGGATGCAATATTTGACTACATTCCAGGCGTGTCGGACACTACTTCTCGGAGGGAACATTATATGTGTCTATAACGTTGTATATCCTAATCTAAGGCAACCTATCATCTCAGACGTAATATTTTACGACATTGCTGTTGTGTCGGAGCATACTTTTCGGTGGGAATATTATATGCGTCTATAACGGTCGATATCGTAATCCAAGGCAATCTAACATCTCGGATGTAATATTGGCTACATTCCTGGCCTGTCAAATCCTACTTCACGGAGGGAACAGTATATTCGTCTATAACGTCATATATCCTAACCTAAGGCAACCTAACATCTCGGATGTAACATTTGACAACATTCCAGGCGTGTCGGTCCCTACGTCTCGGTGGTAACGTTACATGCGTCTATAACGTTATATATCCTAACCTAAGGCAACCTAACATCTCGGATGCAATATTTGACAACATTCCTGGCCTGTCGAACCCTACTTCTCGGAGGGAACAGTATATACGTCTATAACGGTATATATCCTAATCTAAGGCAACCTAACATCTCGGATGTAATATTGGCTACATTCCTGGCCTGTCGAACCCTACTTCACGGAGGGAACATTATATACGTCTATAACGTCATATCTCCTAACCTAAGGCAACCTAACATCTCGGATGTAACATTTGACAACATTCCAGGCGTGTCGGTCCCTACGTCTCGGTGGTAACATTACATGCTTCTATAACGTTTTATATCCTAACCTAAGGCAACCTAACATCTCGGATGTAACATTTGACAACATTCCAGGCGTGTCGGTCCCTAGGTCTCGGTGGTAACATTACATGCGTCTATAACGGTATATATCCTAATCTTATGCAACCTAACATCTCGGATGCAATATTTGATAACATTCCTGGCCTGTCGAACCCTGCTCCTTGGAGGGAACAGTATATACGTCTGTAACGTCATATATCCTAACCTAAGGCAACCTAACATCTCGGATGCAATACTTCACAACATTCCTGGTCTGTCGAACCCTACTTCTCGGAGGGAACAGTATATATGTCTATAACGTTATATATCCTAACCTAAGGCAACCTAACAACTCGGATGTAATATTTGACAACATTCCTGGCGCGTCGGATCCTGCTTCTCGGTGGGAACATTATATGCGTCTATAATGTAGTATGTCCTAATCTAAGGCAACCTAACATCTCGGATGCAATATTTGACAACATTCCTGGCCTGTCGAACCCTACTTCTCGGAGGGAACAGTATATACGTCTATAACGTTATATATCCTAACCTAAGGCAACCTAACATCTCGGACGTAACATTTGATAATATTCCAGGCGAGTCGGTCCTTACGTCTCGGTGGTAACATTATATGCGTCTATAACGGTATATATCCTAATCTAGGGCAACCTGACATCTCGGATGTAATATTCTACAACATTCCAGGCGTGTCGGACACTACTTCTCCGTGGGAACATTATATGGGTCTATAACGTTGTATGTCCTAATCTAAGGCAACCTATTATCTTAGACGTAATATTTTACAACATTCCCGGCGTGTCGGAGCATTCTTTACGGTGGGAATATTATATACGTCTATAACGGTATATATCCTAATCTAAGGCAACCTAACATCTCGGATACAATATTTGACAACATTCCTGGCCTGTCGAAACCTACTTCTCGGAGGGAACAGTATATACGTCTATAACGGTATATATCCTAATCTAAGGCAACCTAACATCTCGGATGTAATATTGGCTACATTCCTGGCCTGTCGAACCCTACTTCACGGAGGGAACATTATATACGTCTATAACGTCATATCTCCTAACCTAAGGCAACCTAACATCTCGGATGTAACATTTGACAACATTCCAGGCGTGTCGGTCCCTACGTCTCGGTGGTAACATTACATGCTTCTATAACGTTATATATCCTAACCTAAGGCAACCTAACATCTCGGATGTAACATTTGACAACATTCCAGGCGTGTCGGTCCCTAGGTCTCGGTGGTAACATTACATGCGTCTATAACGGTATATATCCTAATCTAAGGCAACCTAACATCTCGGATGCAATATTTGACAACATTCCTGGCCTGTCGAACCCTGCTCCTTGGAGGGAACAGTATATACGTCTGTAACGTCATATATCCTAACCTAAGGCAACCTAACATCTCGGATGCAATACTTCACAACATTCCTGGTCTGTCGAACCCTACTTCTCGGAGGGAACAGTATATACGTCTATAACGTTATATATCCTAACCTAAGGCAACCTAACAACTCGGATGTAATATTTGACAACATTCCTGGCGCGTCGGATCCTGCTTCTCGGTGGGAACATTATATGCGTCTATAATGTAGTATGTCCTAATCTAAGGCAACCTAACATCTCGGATGCAATATTTGACAACATTCCTGGCCTGTCGAACCCTACTTCTCGGAGGGAACAGTATATACGTCTATAACGTTATATATCCTAACCTAAGGCAACCTAACATCTCGGACGTAACATTTGATAATATTCCAGGCGAGTCGGTCCTTACGTCTCGGTGGTAACATTATATGCGTCTATAACGGTATATATCCTAATCTAGGGCAACCTGACATCTCGGATGTAATATTCTACAACATTCCAGGCGTGTCGGACACTACTTCTCCGTGGGAACATTATATGGGTCTATAACGTTGTATGTCCTAATCTAAGGCAACCTATTATCTCAGACGTAATATTTTACAACATTCCCGGCGTGTCGGAGCATTCTTTACGGTGGGAATATTATATACGTCTATAACGGTATATATCCTAATCTAAGGCAACCTAACATCTCGGATACAATATTTGACAACATTCCTGGCCTGTCGAAACCTACTTCTCGGAGGGAACAGTATATACGTCTATAACGGTATATATCCTAATCTAAGGCAACCTAACATCTCGGATGTAATATTGGCTACATTCCTGGCCTGTCGAACCCTACTTCACGGAGGGAACATTATATACGTCTATAACGTCATATCTCCTAACCTAAGGCAACCTAACATCTCGGATGTAACATTTGACAACATTCCAGGCCTGTCGGTCCCTACGTCTCGGTGGTAACATTACATGCTTCTATAACGTTATATATCCTAACCTAAGGCAACCTAACATCTCGGATGTAACATTTGACAACATTCCAGGCGTGTCGGTCCCTAGGTCTCGGTGGTAACATTACATGCGTCTATAACGGTATATATCCTAATCTAAGGCAACCTAACATCTCGGATGCAATATTTGACAACATTCCTGGCCTGTCGAACCCTGCTCCTTGGAGGGAACAGTATATACGTCTATAACGTCATATATCCTAACCTAAGGCAACCTAACATCTCGGATGTAACATTTGACAACATTCCAGGCGTGTCGGTCCCTACGTCTCGGTGGTAACGTTACATGCGTCTATTACGTTATATATTCTAACCTACGGCCACCTAACACCTCGGATGTAATATTTGACAACATTCCTGGCGTGTCGAACCGTACTTCTCGGTGGGAACAGTATATACGTGTATAACGGTATATATCCTAATCTAAGGCAAACTAACATCTCGGATGCAATATTTGACAACATTCCTGGCCTGTCGAACCCTGCTCCTTGGAGGGAACAGTATATACGTCTATAACGTCATATATCCTAACCTAAGGCAACCTAACATCTCGGATGTAACATTTGACAACATTCCAGGCTTGTCGGTCCCTACGTCTCGGTGGTAACATTATATACGTCTAGAACGTTATATATCCTAACCTAAGGCAACCTGACATCTCGGATGTAATATTCTACAACATTCCAGGCGTGTCAGACACTACTTCTCGGAGGGAACAGTATATACGCTTATAACGTCATATATCCTAACCTAAGGCAACCTAACATCTCGGATGTAACATTATATGAGTCTATAACGTTATATATCCTAACCTAAGGCAACCTAACATCTCGGATGCAATATCTGACAACATTCCTGGCCTGTCGAACCCTACTTTTCGGAGGGAACAGTATATACGTCTATAACGGTATATATCCTAATCTAAGGCAACCTAACATCTCGTATGTAATATTTGACAACATTCCTGGCGTGTCGGACCCTACTACTCGGTGGGAACATTATATGTGTCTATAACGTTGTATATCCTAATCTAATGCAACCTAACATCTCGGATGTAACATTTGACAACATTCCAGGCGTGTCGGTCCCTACGTCTCGGTGGTAACGTTACATGCGTCTATTACGTTATATATTCTAACCGACGGCCACCTAACACCTCGGATGCAATATTTGACAACATTCCTGGCCTGTCGAACCCTGCTCCTTGGAGGGAACAGTATATACGTCTGTAACGTCATATATCCTAACCTAAGGCAACCTAACATCTCGGATGCAATACTTCACAACATTCCTGGTCTGTCGAACCCTACTTCTCGGAGGGAACAGTATATACGTCTATAACGTTATATATCCTAACCTAAGGCAACCTAACAACTCGGATGTAATATTTGACAACATTCCTGGCGCGTCGGATCCTGCTTCTCGGTGGGAACATTATATACGTCTATAACGTAGTATGTCCTAATCTAAGGCAACCTAACATCTCGGATGCAATATTTGACAACATTCCTGGCCTGTCGAACCCTACTTCTCGGAGGGAACAGTATATACGTCTATAACGTTATATATCCTAACCTAAGGCAACCTAACATCTCGGACGTAACATTTGATAATATTCCAGGCGAGTCGGTCCTTACGTCTCGGTGGTAACATTATATGCGTCTATAACGGTATATATCCTAATCTAGGGCAACCTGACATCTCGGATGTAATATTCTACAACATTCCAGGCGTGTCGGACACTACTTCTCCGTGGGAACATTATATGGGTCTATAACGTTGTATGTCCTAATCTAAGGCAACCTATTATCTCAGACGTAATATTTTACAACATTCCCGGCGTGTCGGAGCATTCTTTACGGTGGGAATATTATATACGTCTATAACGGTATATATCCTAATCTAAGGCAACCTAACATCTCGGATACAATATTTGACAACATTCCTGGCCTGTCGAAACCTGCTTCTCGGAGGGAACAGTATATACGTCTATAACGGTATATATCCTAATCTAAGGCAACCTAACATCTCGGATGTAATATTGGCTACATTCCTGGCCTGTCGAACCCTACTTCACGGAGGGAACATTATATACGTCTATAACGTCATATCTCCTAACCTAAGGCAACCTAACATCTCGGATGTAACATTTGACAACATTCCAGGCGTGTCGGTCCCTACGTCTCGGTGGTAACATTACATGCTTCTATAACGTTATATATCCTAACCTAAGGCAACCTAACATCTCGGATGTAACATTTGACAACATTCCAGGCGTGTCGGTCCCTAGGTCTCGGTGGTAACATTACATGCGTCTATAACGGTATATATCCTAATCTAAGGCAACCTAACATCTCGGATGCAATATTTGACAACATTCCTGGCCTGTGGAACCCTGCTCCTTGGAGGGAACAGTATATACGTCTGGAACGTCATATATCCTAACCTAAGGCAACCTAACATCTCGGATGTAACATTTGACAACATTCCAGGCTTGTCGGTCCCTACGTCTCGGTGGTAACATTATATACGTCTAGAACGTTATATATCCTAACCTAAGGCAACCTGACATCTCGGATGTAATACTCTACAACATTCCAGGCGTGTCGGACACTACTTCTCCGTGGGAACATTATATGGGTCTATAACGTTGTATGTCCTAATCTAAGGCAACCTATTATCTCAGACGTAATATTTTACAACATTCCCGGCGTGTCGGAGCATTCTTTACGGTGGGAATATTATATACGTCTATAACGGTATATATCCTAATCTAAGGCAACCTAACATCTCGGATACAATATTTGACAACATTCCTGGCCTGTCGAAACCTACTTCTCGGAGGGAACAGTATATACGTCTATAACGGTATATATCCTAATCTAAGGCAACCTAACATCTCGGATGTAATATTGGCTACATTCCTGGCCTGTCGAACCCTACTTCAAGGAGGGAACATTACATGCTTCTATAACGTTATATATCCTAACCTAAGGCAAGCTAACATCTCGGATGTAACATTTGACAACATTCCAGGCGTGTCGGTCCCTAGGTCTCGGTGGTAACATTACATGCGTCTATAACGGTATATATCCTAATCTAAGGCAACCTAACATCTCGGATGCAATATTTGACAACATTCCTGGCCTGTCGAACCCTGCTCCTTGGAGGGAACACTATATACGTCTATAACGTCATATATCCTAACCTAAGGCAACCTAACATCTCGGATGTAACATTTGACAACATTCCAGGCTTGTCGGTCCCTACGTCTCGGTGGTAACATTATATACGTCTAGAACGTTATATATCCTAACCTAAGGCAACCTGACATCTCGGACGTAATATTCTACAACATTCCAGGCGTGTCGGACACTACTTCTCGGAGGGAACAGTATATACGCTTATAACGTCATATATCCTAACCTAAGGCAACCTAACATCTCGGATGTAACATTATATGAGTCTATAACGTTATATATCCTAACCTAAGGCAACCTAACATCTCGGATGCAATATCTGACAACATTCCTGGCCTGTCGAACCCTACTTTTCGGAGGGAACAGTATATACGTCTATAACGGTATATATCCTAATCTAAGGCAACCTAACATCTCGTATGTAATATTTGACAACATTCCTGGCGTGTCGGACCCTACTACTCGGTGGGAACATTATATGTGTCTATAACGTTGTATATCCTAATCTAATGCAACCTATCATCTCAGACGTAATATTTTACGACATTGCTGTTGTGTCGGAGCATACTTTTCGGTGGGAATATTATATGCGTCTATAACGGTCGATATCGTAATCCAAGGCAATCTAACATCTCGGATGTAATATTGGCTACATTCCTGGCCTGTCAAATCCTACTTCACGGAGGGAACAGTATATTCGTCTATAACGTCATATATCCTAACCTAAGGCAACCTAACATCTCGTATGTAACATTTGACAACATTCCAGGCGTGTCGGCCCCTACGTCTCGGTGGTAACGTTATATGCGTCTATAACGGTATATATCCTAATCTAAGGCAACCTAACATCTCGGATGCAATATTTGACAACATTCCTGGCCTCTCGAACCCTACTTCACGGAGGGAACAGTATATACGTCTATAACGGTATATATCCTAATCTAAGGCATCCTAACATCTCGTATGTAATATTTGACAACATTCCTGTCGTGTCGGACCCTACTACTCGGTGCGAACGTTATATGCTTCTATAACGTTATTTATCCTAACCTAAGGCAACCTAACAACTCGGATGTAATATTTGACAACATTCCTGGCGCGTCGGATCCTGCTTCTCGGTGGGAACATTATATGCGTCTATAACGTAGTATGTCCTAATCTAAGGCAACCTAACATCTCGGATGCAATATTTGACAACATTCCTGGCCTGTCAAACCCTACTTCTCGGAGGGAACAGTATATACGTCTATAACGTTATATATCCTAACCTAAGGCAACCTAACATCTCGGACGTAACATTTGATAATATTCCAGGCGAATCGGTCCTTACGACTCGGTGGTAACATTATATGCGTCTATAACGGTATATATCCTAACCTAAGGCAACCTAACATCTCGGATGCAATATTTGACAACATTCTTGGCCTGTCGAAACCTACTTCACGGAGGGAACAGTATATTCGTCTATAACGTCATATATCCTAACTTAAGGCAACTTAACATCTCGGATGTAACATTTGACAACATTTCAGGCTTGTCGGTCCCTACGTCTCGGTGGTAACATTATATACGTCTATAACGTTATATATCCTAACCTAAGGCAACCTGACATCTCGGATGTAATATTCTACAACATTCCAGGCGTGTCGGACACTACTTCTCGGAGGGAACAGTATATACGCTTATAACGTCATATATCCTAACGTAAGGCAACCTAACATCTCGGATGTAACATTATATGGGTCTATAACGTTATATATCCTAACCTAAGGCAACCTAACATCTCGGATGCAATATTTGACAACATTCCTGGCCTGTCGACGCCCTACTTTTCGGAGGGAACAGTATATACGTCTATAACGGTATATATCCTAATCTAAGGCAACCTAACATCTCGTATGTAATATTTGACAACATTCCTGGCGTGTCGGACCCTACTACTCGGTGGGAACATTATATGTGTCTATAACGTTGTATATCCTAATCTAAGGCAACCTATCATCTCAGACGTAATATTTTCGACATTGCTGTTGTGTCGGAGCATACTTTTCGGTGGGAATATTATATGCGTCTATAACGGTCGATATCGTAATCCAAGGCAATCTAACATCTCGGATGTAATATTGGCTACATTCCTGGCCTGTCAAATCCTACTTCACGGAGGGAACAGTATATTCGTCTTTCACGTCATATATCCTAACCTAAGGCAACCTAACATCTCGGGTGTAACATTTGACAACATTCCAGGCGTGTCGGTCCCTACGTCTCGGTGGTAACGTTATATGCGTCTATAACGTTATATATCCTAACCTAAGGCAACCTAACATCTCGCATGCAATATTTGACAACATTCCTGGCCTGTCGAACCCTACTTCTCGGAGGGAACAGTATATACGTCTATAACGGTATATATCCTAATCTAAGGCATCCTAACATCTCGTATGTAATATTTGAAAACATTCCTGGCGTGTCGGACCCTACTACTGGGTGGGAACATTATATGTGTGTATAACGTTGTGTATCGTAATCTAAGGCAACCTATCATCTCAGACGTAATATTTTACGACATTCCTGTTGTGTCGGAGCATACTTTTCGGTGGGAATATTATATGCGTCTATAACGGTCGATATCGTAATCTAAGGCAATCTAACATCTCGGATGTAATATTGGCTACATTCCTGGCCTGTGGATCCCTACTTCTCGGAGGGAACAGTATATACGTCTATAGCGTCATATATCCTAACATAAGGCAACCTAACATCTCGGATGTAACATTTGACAACATTCCAGTCGTATCGGTCCCTACGTCGCGGTGGTAACATTATATGCTCCTATAACGTTATATATCCTAATCTAAGGCAACCTAACATCTCGGATGCAATATTTGACAACATTCCTGGCCTGTCGAACCCTACTTCTCGGAGGGAACAGTATATACGTCTATAACGTTATATATCCTAACCTAAGGCAACCTAACATCTCCGACGTAACATTTGATAATATTCCAGGCGAGTCGGTCCTTACGTCTCGGTGGTAACATTATATGCGTCTATAACGTTATATATCTTAACTTAAGGCAACCTAACATCTCGGATGTAACATTTGACAACAGTCCAGGCGTGTCGGTCCCTACGTCTCGGTGGTAACATTACATGCGTCTGTAACGGTATATATCCTAATCTAAGGCAACCTAACATCTCGGATGCAATATTTGACTACATTCCTGGCCTGTCGAACCATACAGCTCGGAGGGAACAGTATATATGTCTATAACGGTATATATCCTAATCTAAGGCAACCTAACATCTCGGATGCAATATTTGACAACATTCCTGGCCTGTCGAACCCTACTTCTCGGAGGGAACAGTATATACGTCTATAACGTTATATATCCTAACCTAAGGCAACCTAACATCTCGGACGTAACATTTGATAATATTCCAGGCGAGTCGGTCCCTACGTCTCGGTGGTAACATTATATGCGTCTATAACGGTATATATCCTAATCTAAGGCAACCTGACATCTCGGATGTAATATTCTACAACATTCCAGGCGTGTCGGACACTACTTCTCCGTGGGAACATTATATGGGTCTATAACGTTGTATGTCCTAATCTAAGGCAACCTATTATCTCAGACGTAATATTTTACAACATTCCCGGCGTGTCGGAGCATTCCTTACGGTGGGAATATTATATACGTCTATAACGGTATATATCCTAATCTAAGGCAACCTAACATCTCGGATACAATATTTGACAACATTCCTGGCCTGTCGAACCCTACTTCTCGGAGGGAACAGTATATACGTCTATAACGGTATATATCCTAATCTAAGGCAACCTAACATCTCGGATGTAATATTGGCTACATTCCTGGCCTGTCGAACCCTACTTCACGGAGGGAACATTATATACGTCTATAACGTCATATCTCCTAACCTAAGGCAACCTAACATCTCGGATGTAACATTTGACAACATTCCAGGCGTGTCGGTCCCTACGTCTCGGTGGTAACATTACATGCTTCTATAACGTTATATATCCTAACCTAAGGCAACCTAACATCTCGGATGTAACATTTGACAACATTCCAGCGTGTCAGTCCCTAGGTCTCGGTGGTAACATTACATGCGTCTATAACGGTATATATACCAATCTAAGGCAACCTAACATCTCGGATGCAATATTTGACAACATTCCTGGCCTGTCGAACCCTGCTCCTTGGAGGGAACAGTATATACGTCTGTAACGTCATATATCCTAACCTAAGGCAACCTAACATCTCGGATGTAACATTTGACAACATTCCAGTCGTGTCGGTCCCTACGTCTCGGTGGTAACGTTACATGCGTCTATTACGTTATATATTCTGACCTACGGCCACCTAACACCTCGGATGTAATATTTGACAACATTCCTGGCGTGTCGAACCGTACTTCTCGGTGGGAACAGTATATACGTGTATAACGGTATATATCCTAATCTAAGGCAAACTAACATCTCGGATGCAATATTTGACAACATTCCTGGCCTGTCGAACCCTGCTCCTTGGAGGGAACAGTATATACGTCTATAACGTCACATATTCCCGACCTAAGGCAACCTAACATCTCGGATGTAACATTTGACAACATTCCAGGCGTGTCGGTCCCTACGTCTCGGTGGTAACGTTACATGCGTCTATTACGTTATATATTCTAACCTACGGCCACCTAACACCTCGGATGTAATATTTGACAACATTCCTGGCGTGTCGAACCGTACTTCTCGGTGGGAACAGTATATACGTGTATCACGGTATATATCCTAATCTAAGGCAAACTAACATCTCGGATGCAATATTTGACAACATTCCTGGCCTGTCGAACCCTACTTCTCGGAGGGAATAGTATATACGTCTATAACGGTATATATCCTAATCTAAGGCAACCTAACATCTCGGATGCAATATTTCACAACATTCCTGGTCTGTCGAACCCTACTTCTCGGAGGGAACAGTATATACGTCTATAACGTTATATATCCTAACCTAAGGCAACCTAACAACTCGGATGTAATATTTGACAACATTCCTGGCGCGTCGGATCCTGCTTCTCGGTGGGAACATTATATGCGTCTATAACGCTGTATGTCCTAATCTAAGGCAACCTAACATCTCGGATGCAATATTTGACAACATTCCTGGCCTGTCGAACCCTACTTCTCGGAGGGAACAGTATATACGTCTATAACGTTATGTATCCTAACCTAAGGCAACCTAACATCTCGGACGTAACATTTGATAATATTCTAGGCGA
Source organism: Xylocopa violacea (assembly GCA_963969225.1). Taxonomy (NCBI): domain Eukaryota; kingdom Metazoa; phylum Arthropoda; class Insecta; order Hymenoptera; family Apidae; genus Xylocopa; species Xylocopa violacea. The sequence continues at coordinate 1,218,168 of CAXAJV010000006.1, read as the reverse complement.
GTCGGTCCTTACGTCTCGGTGGTAACATTATATGCGTCTATAACATTATATATCCTATCCTAAGGCAACCTAACATCTCGGACGTAACATTTGATAATATTCCAGGCGAGTCGGTCCCTACTCCTCGGAGGGAACAGTATATACGTCTATAACGATATATATCCTAACATAAGGCAACCTAACATCTCGGATGTAACATTTGACAACATTCCAGGCGTGTCGGTCCCTACGTCTCGGTGGTAACATTATATACGTCTATAACGGTATATATCCTAATCTAAGGCAACCTAACATCTCGGATGCAATATTTGACAACATTCCTGGCCTCTCGAACCCTACTTCACGGAGGGAACAGTATATACGTCTATAACGGTATATATCCTAATCTAAGGCATCCTAACATCTCGTATGTAATATTTGACAACATTCCTGGCGTGTCGGACCCTACTACTCGGTGCGAACATTATATGTGTCTATAACGTTGTATATCCTAATCTAAGGCAACCTATCATCTCAGACGTAATATTTTACGACATTGCTGTTGTGTCGGAGCATACTTTTCGGTGGGAATATTATATGCGTCTATAACGGTCGATATCGTAATCTAAGGCAATCTAACATCTCGGATGTAATATTGGCTACATTCCTGGCCTGTCAAATCCTACTTCACGGAGGGAACAGTATATTCGTCTATAACGTCATATATCCTAACCTAAGGCAACCTAACATCTCGGACGTAACATTTGATAATATTCCTGGCGTGTCGAACCGTACTTCTCGGTGGGAACAGTATATACGTGTATAACGGTATATATCCTAATCTAAGGCAAACTAACATCTCGGATGCAATATTTGACAACATTCCTGTCCTGTCGAACCCTGCTCCTTGGAGGGAACAGTATATACGTCTATAACGTCATATAGCCTAACCTAAGGCAACCTAACATCTCGGATGTAACATTTGACAACATTCCAGGCGTGTCGAACCCTGCTCCTTGGAGGGAACAGTATATACGTCTATAACGTCATATAGCCTAACCTAAGGCAACCTAACATCTCGGATGTAACATTTGACAACATTCCAGGCGTGTCGGTCCCTACGTCTCGGTGGTAACGTTACATGCGTCTATTACGTTATATATTCTAACCTACGGCCACCTAACACCTCGGATGTAATATTTGACAGCATTCCTGGAGTGTCGGTCCCTACGTCTCGGTGGTAACATTATATACGTCTGTAACGTTATATATCCTAACCTAAGGCAACCTGACATCTCGGATGTAATATGCTACAACATTCCACGCGTGTCGGACACTACTTCTCGGAGGGAACAGTATATACGCCTATAACGTCATATATCCTAACCTAAGGCAACCTAACATCTCGGATGTAACATTATATGAGTCTATAACGTTATATATCCTAACCTAAGGCAACCTAACATCTCGGATGCAATATTTGACAACATTCCTGGCCTGTCGAACCCTACTTTTCGGAGGGAACAGTATATACGTCTATAACGTTATATATCCTAATCTAAGGCAACCTAACATCTCGGATGTAATATTTGACAACATTCCTGTCGTGTCGGACCCTACTTCTCGGTGGGAACATTATATACGTCTATAGAGTTATATATCCTAACCTAAGGCAACCTATTATCTCAGTCGTAATATTTTCCAACATTCCTGGCCTGTCGAACCCTACTTCTCGGAGGGAACAGTATATACGTCTATAACGTTATATATCCTAACCTAAGGCAACCTAACATCTCGGACGTAACATTTGATAATATTCCTGGCGTGTCGAACCGTACTTCTCGGTGGGAACAGTATATACGTGTATAACGGTATATATCCTAATCTAAGGCAAACTAACATCTCGGATGCAATATTTGACAACATTCCTGGCCTGTCGAACCCTGCTCCTTGGAGGGAACAGTATATACGTCTATAACGTCATATAGCCTAACCTAAGGCAACCTAACATCTCGGATGTAACATTTGACAACATTCCAGGCGTGTCGAACCCTACTTCTCGGAGGGAACAGTATATACGTCTACAACGTCATATATCCTAACCTAAGGCAACCTAACACCTCGGATGTAATATTTGACAACATTCCAGGCGTGTCGGTCCCTACGTCTCGGTGGTAACATTATATGCGTCTATAACGTCATATATCCTAACCTAAGGCAACCTAACATCTCGGACGTAACATTTGACAACATTCCAGGCGTGTCGGTCCCTACGTCTCGGTGGGAACAGTATATACGTGTATAACGGTATATATCCTAATCTAAGGCAAACTAACATCTCGGATGCAATATTTGACAACATTCCTGGCCTGTCGAACCCTGCTCCTTGGAGGGAACAGTATATACGTCTATAACGTCATATAGCCTAACCTAAGGCAACCTAACATCTCGGATGTAACATTTGACAACATTCCAGGCGTGTCGAACCCTACTTCTCGGAGGGAACAGTATATACGTCTACAACGTCATATATCCTAACCTAAGGCAACCTAACACCTCGGATGTAATATTTGACAACATTCCAGGCGTGTCGGTCCCTACGTCTCGGTGGTAACATTATATGCGTCTATAACGTCATATATCCTAACCTAAGGCAACCTAACATCTCGGACGTAACATTTGACAACATTCCAGGCGTGTCGGTCCCTACGTCTCGGTGGTAACATTATATGCGTCTATAACGTTGTATGTCCTAATCTAAGGCAACCTAACATCTCGGATGCAATATTTGACAACATTCCTGGCCTGTCGAACCCTGCTCCTTGGAGGGAACAGCATATACGTCTATAACGTCATATATCCTAACCTAAGGCAACCTAACATCTCGGATGTAACATTTGACAACATTCTAGGCGTGTCGGTTCCTACGTCTCGGTGGTAACGTTACATGCGTCTATTACGTTATATATTCTAACCTACGGCCACCTAACACCTCGGATGTAATATTTGACAACATTCCTGGCGTGTCGAACCGTACTTCTCGGTGGGAACAGTATATACGTGTATAACGGTATATATCCTAATCTAAGGCAACCTAACATCTCGGATGCAATATTTGACAACATTCCTGGCCTGTCGAACCCTACTTCTTGGAGGGAACAGTATATACGTCTATAACGGTATATATCCTAATCTAAGGCAACCTAACATCTCGGATGTAATATTGGCTACATTCCTGGCATGTCGAACCCTACTTCACGGAGGGAACAGTATATACGTCTATAACGTCATATGTCCTAACCTAAGGCAACCTAACATCTCGGATGTAACATTTGACAATATTCCAGGCGTGTCGGTCCCTACGTCTCGGTGGTAACATTACATGCTTCTATAACGTTATATATCCTAACCCTAGGCTACCTAACATCTCGGATGTAACATTTGACAACATTCCAGGCGTGTCGGTCCCTAGGTCTCGGTGGTAACATTACATGCGTCTATAACGGTATATATCCTAATCTAAGGCAACCTAACATCTCGGATGCAATATTTGACTACATTCCTGGCCTGTCGAACCATACAGCTCGGAGGGAACAGTATATATGTCTATAACGGTATATATCCTAATATAAGGCAACCTAACATCTCGGATGCAATATTTGACAACATTCCTGGCCTGTCGAACCCTACTTCTCGGAGGGAACAGTATATACGTCTATAACGTTATATATCCTAACCTAAGGCAACCTAACATCTCGGACGTAACATTTGATATTATTCCAGGCGAGTCGGTCCCTACGTCTCGCTGGTAACATTATATGCGTCTATAACGTTATATATCCTAACCTAAGGCAACCTAACAAGTCGGATGTAATATTTGACAACATTCCTGGCGCGTCGGATCCTGCTTCTCGGTGGGAACATTATATGCGTCTATAACGTTGTATGTCCTAATCTAAGGCAACCTAACATCTCGGATGCAATATTTGACAACATTCCTGGCCTGTCGAACCCTGCTCCTTGGAGGGAACAGCATATACGTCTATAACGTCATATATCCTAACCTAAGGCAACCTAACATCTCGGATGTAACATTTGACAACATTCCAGGCGTGTCGGTCCCTACGTCTCGGTGGTAACGTTACATGCGTCTATTACGTTATATATTCTAACCTACGGCCACCTAACACCTCGGATGTAATATTTGACAACATTCCTGGCGTGTCGAACCGTACTTCTCGGTGGGAACAGTATATACGTGTATAACGGTATATATCCTAATCTAAGGCAACCTAACATCTCGGATGCAATATTTGACAACATTCCTGGCCTGTCGAACCCTACTTCTTGGAGGGAACAGTATATACGTCTATAACGGTATATATCCTAATCTAAGGCAACCTAACATCTCGGATGTAATATTGGCTACATTCCTGGCATGTCGAACCCTACTTCACGGAGGGAACAGTATATACGTCTATAACGTCATATGTCCTAACCTTTTTTTTTTTTTTTTTTTTTTTTTCCCACCACCATCCTCGCTTCAGGGGAGCTGGAACTAGCAAAAGCCATGACGTCAGCACCCCCGTCCTGGCCACTCAACCCCAGGATGACCAATTGTGCGAGCGCTCCATTATTGTTTCTTATTATTTTTGTAACGTTATTTGCTGTCATCTTCCACTGCCTATTACGATATTATTATTTAATATCGTACCTCTATAGAATATTGTACAGCTGTTATGTGAGTTTTCCTTTTTTAATAAATAGACAATAATTCACAACTGTGGAAAACCAGCAATTTTCCATATCGGAGCCCCTAAGAGATGACCGCCAATATCACCTCTGTGTATACACAATCATTAGTCACAACGCAACTCATTTAATATAAAATATAATATTTTTAAGTTAAATTTATAAAGTGTTAATTGTTATTTGTTATTAAAATGTTTATAAAGTCACGTTATGTTAAAAATTATTGTTAAAGTTTAAATTGTTGTTGTTCTAGTCACGGTGCTTCTGCATCGACAGTCGAGTTTGTACTAAGACGCGAGTGCTCCGAGTATCGGGTGAGTCTCACAACTAGTTTTGGGGGCGGAAGTGTTAACGGTAGCGTATTATCGACGTCGCCGTTACCCTTATATGGTAACATCATATTTGATTCAGATTCTCTTTCTCGTGTTATTTTAGCGTTTATAACCTCGTATGCATACAGTCTGAATGCTTTCCAAGTTTCTTTATTTACAGTAACGTTTTTAATTAAGCTATGAATTTCAACTTTATTTCTAATAGAAGTTTCTAACTTTTTTCTTTGTAGATCCCATGCTGGGCAAATTATTAATGTGTGCAATGCGTTATCCTCAATTCCTGAACAGAACGTACATCTAGGTATTTTAACTTTACCAATCTTTTTCAGATAGCTAGCAAACGAGCCGTGGCCTGTTAATAATTGTGTAGTATAGAAATCAAGTTTGCAATTATCGCTTTTTTTTAACCAATTTCTTAGATCCGGAATTAATAATTTAGTCCATTGGGAGTGGGTAATACTATTCCAACGTTGTTGCCATATTGTTATTGTTATTTTTTCCTCCTCTTTCTTGATTTCTAAAACTCGCTTTTTAAATTCTATAATACTTATTTTCTTTAGGAGAAGTTCGTCGTATATTAATTTTCTTTTTTTGTTATAAATTCTAGCTCTTTCCATGATTTTTAAGTCTATCGGCGCAATTCTGGAAAGGACACAAGCTGCGTCTTTAGATACAGTCCTATATGCTGCTATAGTTTTATGCACAATCGGACTTTGTGCGCTGGTTAAACTTCTTGTTAAATACTTATAGTTTAAACAGGTACACCATATAGGAGCTCCATATAATATTATGGATTCCCATATGCTGTAATACAATTTTCTAGTTTTATACTTGGGTCCTTTCAAGTTTGGCAATAACCAATTCAAAGCCAGCATTGCTTTGTTTGCTTTTATTATTTTCTCTGAAATGTGCGGATGAAATTTAGATGTGCCGCCCACCAAAACTCCTAAATATTTAAGGAAAGGTACATTTTTTATTATATGCATACCTTCTAGATTAAAATTATATTCACGATGACCTCTCTTGCGGTTCATAATTATTAGTTCTGTTTTCTCCGATGCTAAAGATAAATTTAAACTACCTAAGGCATTTTTTGCTCGCGTCCAGGTTTTTTGAATTAAATCTCTAAGATTAACAACGTTTTTTGCATCGAAAATTATCCCGGTATCGTCAGCATATCCTATTATTTTAACGTTAGGGCTCTCAATTGCATGCAGAACTTTATCATATGTTAGGTTCCAAAATAGAGGACCTAACAATGTTCCTTGTGGAATTCCGCCGTAAACCTTAATTTCATTATATTCAGCAACTGTGGGAAATTTAACACTTCTATCTTGTAAGTAATTTTTAATTGATTGTAGTAAGTAAGGAGGTATAGATTTAGTTTCGAGAACCTTTATGATGTGGTTCCATCTCAAGGTATTAAAAGCATTTTTAACATCTAATGTCATGAACGCGCACCAATGTTTGTTATTTATTATTTCTTTTGATTGTTCAAAGAGAGCATATAAGGCGTCCAGCGTACTTCTATATTTTCTGAAGCCATATTGTCTCGAATGAAGATTAGATATAGCCTCTATTTTTTCTAGTCGGCTTTTTATTATCGTTTCCCAGATTTTAGATAACCCACCCAAAATGCACAGAGGTCGAAACTCGCTACTTTTAATCCCCTTTTTGCCCGGTTTCTTAATGAGAACTAATCTCGCCTGTTTCCATTCGTATGGAATATATCCATATCGCAATGTAGTGTTGAATAGCTTCTTCATGTCTTCAACCTTATTCATTATCAGCCATTTTGATATGATCAACGGGACCCCGTCTGCACCAGGAGCTTTGTTAAACTTTACTGTTTCTGATATTGTATGCAATTCTTCGCTACTAACCAATTCAACTTCTTGTCCTTCTATTAAATTTTCTAGAATATTTGTTGCGGTTGTATCCTCTTCTGAGTTGGTAGTAATAAATAAGTCTGCCACAATTCGTGCGGTCTGACCGGAATCTATTGTACCACCTGTGTAATTACCTTTCAGTCTCCTCATTACAGCCTTGTAAGGTTGTCCCCATGGATCAGAATCGATTGATTCGAGTAGTTCGCTAGTTTTTAATTCTTTGCTTCTTTGTATTTCTATTTTAAGGTTTTTTCTGTTTAATTTATATACCTGTTGTGCTCTATAATAGTTAGTTTGGTCTCGATTTTTATTAATTTTTGTTAACTTCCTTCTAGATTTGTTTGTAATTTTAATTAGATTTTTAATTTTGTCATTCCACCAATATTTAGCTCTTTTATTTCCTATGTATGGTTTTTTAATTGGAATAGTTTGTTTTATTGTATCTAAAATTGCATTATTAAATTTTAATATCCATGAGGGATTCGGCGTTACATCTCTAAGATTACTTGTTGTGATTATGTCTTCATATTTTTCTTCAAAATCATTCCAATTAATCTTCTTTTCATCATAGGGAAGAAAGACCGGTTTTGCAGCATGATTATTATTTTTAACTAATTCATGAATTACATACAAATGGTCAGAGGCAGAATACCAATCTAATGTTTTTGATGCTGTTATGTGAGCCATTAATGCGTCGTTTGCGAGAGCAATATCAATTTTTGAATATTTATTATTTTTCGAAAAAGTATAATCGCCTATTGTATCAATCACCGTTAGATTGTTTTGTATCGCGAATTGTAATATGCCTTTTCCTCTTGCATTTGTTTTATTATCACCCCATTCAATCGCTCTGGCATTGTAGTCGCCAGCAGCGAAAATATATTTAACATTGTATTTTTTACTTTTATTAATTGCTGCTTTCACATTATCTAATCTACTTAAAAATAATGAATATTCTATGTTTGGTGAGATATATACGCTAACTATGTAAGTATTTTTAATTTTTGCAGCTGCTATACCGGGAGCTGAAAACTCGGTACCATATGTATAACATGTGTCATTATTACCAGTGACCCAAATCGCTGCATCTCCTGAAGAATCTGGAATCCAATAAGGTTCCATTTTATACGGTTCTGATATTATTACTACATCAATGCCTAATACAACAGCTGTTTGTTGCATAATATCTTGTGCAATTTTGCACCTGTTTAGATTAATTTGTAAAATTTTTATGAATTTAACGCTCTAGCCTCCGCTAAATATTTCTTATAAATTGGACAATTGTAAGCACCTGTAACGTGTCTTATTTTATTACCTATTATTCCTTCCTTTGCACACACAATACATCTAGGTTCAGGGGCCAGGCACATGGATATATTATGATCACCATGGCCACATCTCCTACAGAGTTCAGTACCCGCAATTTCCGCTTTGCATACGCTGCTAAGATGTCCAAAGTGGTGGCACCTAAAGCAGCGCATAACTCTGGGAAGGTATCTAAAACTACACCTAGTTAAGCCTAGTTTTAGTTTATCTATTTTTTTTAGCTCGTTGGCTGCAAATTGCGTTAGTTCAACAATGGCAACCTGATTGCCATTTATGGTTGGTTTTAACATTTTAACAAGTACATCTTCGTCTTTTTTAGTATTTAACGCGTTTTGCATATCTTGTTTTAATTCGTCTTTGGTTAAAATGGGATCGATATCTTTTATTTCTATGGCTAGTTTGGTTTGTAAATGACGCGTGTCGAAATCAGAGCTCAGCTGTTCTCTTAGTTTATTAATTGTCTCCGTGATACCTTCTTTTTTAACAAATTCCATGATGATGTCACCGCTTCTAGTTTTACGTACTTTTTCCAGGTCTCTTAATTCGTTTCTGGCCTTAGTCACTACTTCTTTATACGTTTCCTCGTAGGTTTTATTTACACTTACTTTTATTATTACGGCCTCGTTTCTTCGCATTTTGTTTGGAAATACTGGTTTCTTCGGGGTCTTTTTGGCCATATCCGCGTAAGTTTGTCCGTCCGCTCGTTTCGTTGGTCTATTTCTATGGATAGTGATCCATTCATTTTCCGTTGAATGGGGCGGAAGAGGATTAATCGGCGAATTAAAGGAGCTGTTATTTACTTCAGTATCATGTCTGAGTGGTGTACGTCTAGTTTTTTTAACATAATTTTGTTCCGTAAGTGGTGAAATTTCCTTCCTTTTGAAGCTTCTAATGTCTTCAATTATAGTTGGTTTTTTATATATGGGTGAGGTTTGGGTATCCTTTTCGCATATATCTTTAGGTAAATCGCGCACTGGGTTATCCTCGATGTATTGTTTATATTCTTCTTTAAGAGTTCTTAATTCATCGGAGATACTTTTTATTTTCTCTAGCAAAAGCATCATGTCCGTTCTTTTAACATGTCTAATATTAGCTGTAAGATCTTTCGTAAAGCGATAAATTTCGAGATTTTTCTTTTCTATGTCAGAAATGAGATCTCTGATCATTGTAGATTTATTCTCTTCATTATTCTGTATTGTATTTTGGTATATATTAAGGTGTTCTTTCTTTGATGCAACTCCGATTTCTTCTACATCTAAGTTATCCTGCTCGACGTATGATAGAGATTGCGCTATACTTAATTGCATTTCTTTATTTAATTCCCCTTGCATTTTACTCATCATCATCATGTAATATTTTTGCCGACGCATCGTGGTGGAAGGAGCGGGCAGCGACCGTAGCGGGTACACCCGAATTATATAAATTCCCCTCGGAACTCCGAGAGCCCACGGCTACTCTTTACCCCTCCGGAACGCACGGACGAGGGGCGCTCGCTCGTCAACCCGACACGGGGCTCCGACACCCCGTGCCCAACCACCACTACCTAGCCAAGGTGCCGTAGCGGTCGGTTCCAGGCTGCTCGCGACGGGGACATCTCGGTATAAATTATACAGGCAGGGACGCGTCACGGCGGGGAAAACAGCAGGCCCATCCACCATATCCATTACCTGCACCGTGGGCGTCCATGCCACTCCCGATGACCCGCCGGGAACAGTCAGCAATTATATTCTATTATACTGCTTTAGAGTAACATCCATATTCTACCATAAATTCTAAAATAATTATCTAACATAACCTAAATTAATAATTGTAAATTCTGCAGCCTAACCCAACTCACCAAAAAAAAGATGAACAGAAAAAAAAACAAAAATCCCAGAAGGATTCCTAACCTAATCTAACCCTTTTAGTCGCCTCTTACGACAGGCAGGGTATACCCTGGGTGTATTCTGACCCGCACCCAGACGGGGCATATGTCCTAACCTAAGGCAACCTAACATCTCGGATGTAACATTTGACAATATTCCAGGCGTGTCGGTCCCTACGTCTCGGTGGTAACATTACATGCTTCTATAACGTTATATATCCTAACCCTAGGCTACCTAACATCTCGGATGTAACATTTGACAACATTCCAGGCGTGTCGGTCCCTAGGTCTCGGTGGTAACATTACATGCGTCTATAACGGTATATATCCTAATCTAAGGCAACCTAACATCTCGGATGCAATATTTGACTACATTCCTGGCCTGTCGAACCATACAGCTCGGAGGGAACAGTATATATGTCTATAACGGTATATATCCTAATATAAGGCAACCTAACATCTCGGATGCAATATTTGACAACATTCCTGGCCTGTCGAACCCTACTTCTCGGAGGGAACAGTATATACGTCTATAACGTTATATATCCTAACCTAAGGCAACCTAACATCTCGGACGTAACATTTGATATTATTCCAGGCGAGTCGGTCCCTACGTCTCGCTGGTAACATTATATGCGTCTATAACGTTATATATCCTAACCTAAGGCAACCTAACAAGTCGGATGTAATATTTGACAACATTCCTGGCGCGTCGGATCCTGCTTCTCGGTGGGAACATTATATGCGTCTATAACGTTGTATGTCCTAATCTAAGGCAACCTAACATCTCGGATGCAATATTTGACAACATTCCTGGCCTGTCGAACCCTACTTCTCGGAGGGAACAGTATATACGTCTATAACGTCATATATCCTAACCTAAGGCAACCTAACATCTCGGATGTAACATTTGACAATATTCCAGGCGTGTCGGTCCCTACGTCTCGGTGGTAACATTACATGCTTCTATAACGTTATATATCCTAACCCTAGGCTACCTAACATCTCGGATGTAACATTTGACAACATTCCAGGCGTGTCGGTCCCTAGGTCTCGGTGGTAACATTACATGCGTCTATAACGGTATATATCCTAATCTAAGGCAACCTAACATCTCGGATGCAATATTTGACTACATTCCTGGCCTGTCGAACCATACAGCTCGGAGGGAACAGTATATATGTCTATAACGGTATATATCCTAATATAAGGCAACCTAACATCTCGGATGCAATATTTGACAACATTCCTGGCCTGTCGAACCCTACTTCTCGGAGGGAACAGTATATACGTCTATAACGTTATATATCCTAACCTAAGGCAACCTAACATCTCGGACGTAACATTTGATATTATTCCAGGCGAGTCGGTCCCTACGTCTCGCTGGTAACATTATATGCGTCTATAACGTTATATATCCTAACCTAAGGCAACCTAACAAGTCGGATGTAATATTTGACAACATTCCTGGCGCGTCGGATCCTGCTTCTCGGTGGGAACATTATATGCGTCTATAACGTTGTATGTCCTAATCTAAGGCAACCTAACATCTCGGATGCAATATTTGACTACATTCCTGGCCTGTCGAACCATACAGCTCGGAGGGAACAGTATATATGTCTATAACGGTATATATCCTAATATAAGGCAACCTAACATCTCGGATGCAATATTTGACAACATTCCTGGCCTGTCGAACCCTACTTCTCGGAGGGAACAGTATATACGTCTATAACGTTATATATCCTAACCTAAGGCAACCTAACATCTCGGACGTAACATTTGATATTATTCCAGGCGAGTCGGTCCCTACGTCTCGCTGGTAACATTATATGCGTCTATAACGTTATATATCCTAACCTAAGGCAACCTAACAAGTCGGATGTAATATTTGACAACATTCCTGGCGCGTCGGATCCTGCTTCTCGGTGGGAACATTATATGCGTCTATAACGTTGTATGTCCTAATCTAAGGCAACCTAACATCTCGGATGCAATATTTGACAACATTCCTGGCCTGTCGAACCCTGCTCCTTGGAGGGAACAGCATATACGTCTATAACGTCATATATCCTAACCTAAGGCAACCTAACATCTCGGATGTAACATTTGACAACATTCTAGGCGTGTCGGTCCCTACGTCTCGGTGGTAACGTTACATGCGTCTATTACGTTATATATTCTAACCTACGGCCACCTAACACCTCGGATGTAATATTTGACAACATTCCTGGCGTGTCGAACCGTACTTCTCGGTGGGAACAGTATATACGTGTATAACGGTATATATCCTAATCTAAGGCAACCTAACATCTCGGATGCAATATTTGACAACATTCCTGGCCTGTCGAACCCTACTTCTTGGAGGGAACAGTATATACGTCTATAACGGTATATATCCTAATCTAAGGCAACCTAACATCTCGGATGTAATATTGGCTACATTCCTGGCATGTCGAACCCTACTTCACGGAGGGAACAGTATATACGTCTATAACGTCATATGTCCTAACCTAAGGCAACCTAACATCTCGGATGTAACATTTGACAATATTCCAGGCGTGTCGGTCCCTACGTCTCGGTGGTAACATTACATGCTTCTATAACGTTATATATCCTAACCCTAGGCTACCTAACATCTCGGATGTAACATTTGACAACATTCCAGGCGTGTCGGTCCCTAGGTCTCGGTGGTAACATTACATGCGTCTATAACGGTATATATCCTAATCTAAGGCAACCTAACATCTCGGATGCAATATTTGACTACATTCCTGGCCTGTCGAACCATACAGCTCGGAGGGAACAGTATATATGTCTATAACGGTATATATCCTAATATAAGGCAACCTAACATCTCGGATGCAATATTTGACAACATTCCTGGCCTGTCGAACCCTACTTCTCGGAGGGAACAGTATATACGTCTATAACGTTATATATCCTAACCTAAGGCAACCTAACATCTCGGACGTAACATTTGATATTATTCCAGGCGAGTCGGTCCCTACGTCTCGCTGGTAACATTATATGCGTCTATAACGTTATATATCCTAACCTAAGGCAACCTAACAAGTCGGATGTAATATTTGACAACATTCCTGGCGCGTCGGATCCTGCTTCTCGGTGGGAACATTATATGCGTCTATAACGTTGTATGTCCTAATCTAAGGCAACCTAACATCTCGGATGCAATATTTGACAACATTCCTGGCCTGTCGAACCCTGCTCCTTGGAGGGAACAGCATATACGTCTATAACGTCATATATCCTAACCTAAGGCAACCTAACATCTCGGATGTAACATTTGACAACATTCCAGGCGTGTCGGTCCCTACGTCTCGGTGGTAACGTTACATGCGTCTATTACGTTATATATTCTAACCTACGGCCACCTAACACCTCGGATGTAATATTTGACAACATTACTGGCGTGTCGAACCGTACTTCTCGGTGGGAACAGTATATACGTGTATAACGGTATATATCCTAATCTAAGGCAACCTAACATCTCGGATGCAATATTTGACAACATTCCTGGCCTGTCGAACCCTACTTCTTGGAGGGAACAGTATATACGTCTATAACGGTATATATCCTAATCTAAGGCAACCTAACATCTCGGATGTAATATTGGCTACATTCCTGGCATGTCGAACCCTACTTCACGGAGGGAACAGTATATACGTCTATAACGTCATATGTCCTAACCTAAGGCAACCTAACATCTCGGATGTAACATTTGACAATATTCCAGGCGTGTCGGTCCCTACGTCTCGGTGGTAACATTACATGCTTCTATAACGTTATATATCCTAACCCTAGGCTACCTAACATCTCGGATGTAACATTTGACAACATTCCAGGCGTGTCGGTCCCTAGGTCTCGGTGGTAACATTACATGCGTCTATAACGGTATATATCCTAATCTAAGGCAACCTAACATCTCGGATGCAATATTTGACTACATTCCTGGCCTGTCGAACCATACAGCTCGGAGGGAACAGTATATATGTCTATAACGGTATATATCCTAATATAAGGCAACCTAACATCTCGGATGCAATATTTGACAACATTCCTGGCCTGTCGAACCCTACTTCTCGGAGGGAACAGTATATACGTCTATAACGTTATATATCCTAACCTAAGGCAACCTAACATCTCGGACGTAACATTTGATATTATTCCAGGCGAGTCGGTCCCTACGTCTCGCTGGTAACATTATATGCGTCTATAACGTTATATATCCTAACCTAAGGCAACCTAACAAGTCGGATGTAATATTTGACAACATTCCTGGCGCGTCGGATCCTGCTTCTCGGTGGGAACATTATATGCGTCTATAACGTTGTATGTCCTAATCTAAGGCAACCTAACATCTCGGATGCAATATTTGACAACATTCCTGGCCTGTCGAACCCTGCTCCTTGGAGGGAACAGCATATACGTCTATAACGTCATATATCCTAACCTAAGGCAACCTAACATCTCGGATGTAACATTTGACAACATTCCAGGCGTGTCGGTCCCTACGTCTCGGTGGTAACGTTACATGCGTCTATTACGTTATATATTCTAACCTACGGCCACCTAACACCTCGGATGTAATATTTGACAACATTCCTGGCGTGTCGAACCGTACTTCTCGGTGGGAACAGTATATACGTGTATAACGGTATATATCCTAATCTAAGGCAACCTAACATCTCGGATGCAATATTTGACAACATTCCTGGCCTGTCGAACCCTACTTCTTGGAGGGAACAGTATATACGTCTATAACGGTATATATCCTAATCTAAGGCAACCTAACATCTCGGACGTAACATTTGATATTATTCCAGGCGAGTCGGTCCCTACGTCTCGCTGGTAACATTATATGCGTCTATAACGTTATATATCCTAACCTAAGGCAACCTAACAAGTCGGATGTAATATTTGACAACATTCCTGGCGTGTCGGTCCCTACGTCTCGGTGGTAACGTTACATGCGTCTATTACGGTATATATCCTAATCTAAGGCAACCTAACATCTCGGATGCAATATTTGACTACATTCCTGGCCTGTCGAACCATACAGCTCGGAGGGAACAGTATATATGTCTATAACGGTATATATCCTAATATAAGGCAACCTAACATCTCGGATGCAATATTTGACAACATTCCTGGCCTGTCGAACCCTACTTCTCGGAGGGAACAGTATATACGTCTATAACGTTATATATCCTAACCTAAGGCAACCTAACATCTCGGACGTAACATTTGATATTATTCCAGGCGAGTCGGTCCCTACGTCTCGCTGGTAACATTATATGCGTCTATAACGTTATATATCCTAACCTAAGGCAACCTAACAAGTCGGATGTAATATTTGACAACATTCCTGGCGCGTCGGATCCTGCTTCTCGGTGGGAACATTATATGCGTCTATAACGTTGTATGTCCTAATCTAAGGCAACCTAACATCTCGGATGCAATATTTGACAACATTCCTGGCCTGTCGAACCCTACTTCTCGGAGGGAACAGTATATACGTCTATAACGTCATATATCCTAACCTAAGGCAACCTAACATCTCGGATGTAACATTTGACAATATTCCAGGCGTGTCGGTCCCTACGTCTCGGTGGTAACATTACATGCTTCTATAACGTTATATATCCTAACCCTAGGCTACCTAACATCTCGGATGTAACATTTGACAACATTCCAGGCGTGTCGGTCCCTAGGTCTCGGTGGTAACATTACATGCGTCTATAACGGTATATATCCTAATCTAAGGCAACCTAACATCTCGGATGCAATATTTGACTACATTCCTGGCCTGTCGAACCATACAGCTCGGAGGGAACAGTATATATGTCTATAACGGTATATATCCTAATATAAGGCAACCTAACATCTCGGATGCAATATTTGACAACATTCCTGGCCTGTCGAACCCTACTTCTCGGAGGGAACAGTATATACGTCTATAACGTTATATATCCTAACCTAAGGCAACCTAACATCTCGGACGTAACATTTGATATTATTCCAGGCGAGTCGGTCCCTACGTCTCGCTGGTAACATTATATGCGTCTATAACGTTATATATCCTAACCTAAGGCAACCTAACAAGTCGGATGTAATATTTGACAACATTCCTGGCGCGTCGGATCCTGCTTCTCGGTGGGAACATTATATGCGTCTATAACGTTGTATGTCCTAATCTAAGGCAACCTAACATCTCGGATGCAATATTTGACAACATTCCTGGCCTGTCGAACCCTGCTCCTTGGAGGGAACAGCATATACGTCTATAACGTCATATATCCTAACCTAAGGCAACCTAACATCTCGGATGTAACATTTGACAACATTCTAGGCGTGTCGGTCCCTACGTCTCGGTGGTAACGTTACATGCGTCTATTACGTTATATATTCTAACCTACGGCCACCTAACACCTCGGATGTAATATTTGACAACATTCCTGGCGTGTCGAACCGTACTTCTCGGTGGGAACAGTATATACGTGTATAACGGTATATATCCTAATCTAAGGCAACCTAACATCTCGGATGCAATATTTGACAACATTCCTGGCCTGTCGAACCCTACTTCTTGGAGGGAACAGTATATACGTCTATAACGGTATATATCCTAATCTAAGGCAACCTAACATCTCGGATGTAATATTGGCTACATTCCTGGCATGTCGAACCCTACTTCACGGAGGGAACAGTATATACGTCTATAACGTCATATGTCCTAACCTAAGGCAACCTAACATCTCGGATGTAACATTTGACAATATTCCAGGCGTGTCGGTCCCTACGTCTCGGTGGTAACATTACATGCTTCTATAACGTTATATATCCTAACCCTAGGCTACCTAACATCTCGGATGTAACATTTGACAACATTCCAGGCGTGTCGGTCCCTAGGTCTCGGTGGTAACATTACATGCGTCTATAACGGTATATATCCTAATCTAAGGCAACCTAACATCTCGGATGCAATATTTGACTACATTCCTGGCCTGTCGAACCATACAGCTCGGAGGGAACAGTATATATGTCTATAACGGTATATATCCTAATATAAGGCAACCTAACATCTCGGATGCAATATTTGACAACATTCCTGGCCTGTCGAACCCTACTTCTCGGAGGGAACAGTATATACGTCTATAACGTTATATATCCTAACCTAAGGCAACCTAACATCTCGGACGTAACATTTGATATTATTCCAGGCGAGTCGGTCCCTACGTCTCGCTGGTAACATTATATGCGTCTATAACGTTATATATCCTAACCTAAGGCAACCTAACAAGTCGGATGTAATATTTGACAACATTCCTGGCGCGTCGGATCCTGCTTCTCGGTGGGAACATTATATGCGTCTATAACGTTGTATGTCCTAATCTAAGGCAACCTAACATCTCGGATGCAATATTTGACAACATTCCTGGCCTGTCGAACCCTGCTCCTTGGAGGGAACAGCATATACGTCTATAACGTCATATATCCTAACCTAAGGCAACCTAACATCTCGGATGTAACATTTGACAACATTCCAGGCGTGTCGGTCCCTACGTCTCGGTGGTAACGTTACATGCGTCTATTACGTTATATATTCTAACCTACGGCCACCTAACACCTCGGATGTAATATTTGACAACATTCCTGGCGTGTCGAACCGTACTTCTCGGTGGGAACAGTATATACGTGTATAACGGTATATATCCTAATCTAAGGCAACCTAACATCTCGGATGCAATATTTGACAACATTCCTGGCCTGTCGAACCCTACTTCTTGGAGGGAACAGTATATACGTCTATAACGGTATATATCCTAATCTAAGGCAACCTAACATCTAGGATGTAATATTGGCTACATTCCTGGCATGTCGAACCCTACTTCACGGAGGGAACAGTATATACGTCTATAACGTCATATGTCCTAACCTAAGGCAACCTAACATCTCGGATGTAACATTTGACAATATTCCAGGCGTGTCGGTCCCTACGTCT